>CM041721.1:18101751-18742115 GCA_023373845.1 Nibea coibor | reverse complement strand
TCTTGTAAAGGACCATTACATCACAAAATGGGCATTTTCACCTGCTGAAAATTGATTGAAGGCATTTTCACCTGCTGAAAATGGGCATTTTCACCTGCCATAAATTGATTGAAGGCCAAATGCAGTTAATGAAAGGTGATTTCTGCCTAAATATGATTTGATCTGATCCTAGAGCTTCATAATATAAAGACCTGAGCTCAGAGGACAGCTTGGAATTCTTGTAAAGGACCATTACATCACAAAATGGGCATTTTCACCTGCTGAAAATGGGCATTTTCACCTGCCATAAATTGATTGAAGGCCAAACGCAGTTAATGAAAGGTGATTTCTGCCTAAATATGACTTGATCGGATTCTAGGTCTTCATAATATAAAGATCGGAGCTCACAGGACAGCTTGGAATTCTTGTAAAGGACCATTACATCACAAAATGGGCATTTTCACCTGCCAAAAATTGATTGACGGCATTTTCACCTGCCATAAATTGATTGAAGGCCAAATGCAGTTAATGAAAGGTGATTTCTGCCTAAATATGACTTGATCGGATTCTAGGGCTTCATAATATAAAGATCGGACCTCACAGGACAGCTTGGAATTCTTGTAAAGGACCATTACAACACAAAATGGGCATTTTCACCTGCCAAAAATTGATTGAAGGCATTTTCACCTGCCATAAATTGATTGAAGGCCAAATGCAGTTAATGAAAGGTGATTTCTGCCTAAATATGACTTGATCTGATCCTAGAGCTTTATAATATAAAGATCTGAGCTCACAGGACAGCTTGGAATTCTTGTAAAGGACTATTACAAGACAAAATGGGCATTTTCACCTGCCATAAATTGATTGAAGGCCAAATGCAGTTAATGAAAGGTGATTTCTGCCTAAATATGACTTGGTCTGATTCTAGAGCTTCATAATATAAAGATCTGAGCTCACAGGACAGCTTGGAATTCTTGTAAAGGACCATTACAACACAAAATGGGCATTTTCACCTGCCAAAAATTGATTGAAGGCATTTTCACCTGCCATAAATTGATTGAAGGCCAAACGCAGTTAATGAAAGGTGATTTCTGCCTAAATATGACTTGATCGGATTCTAGGGCTTCATAATATAAAGATCTGAGCTCACAGGACAGCTTGGAATTCTTGTAAAGTACCATTACATCACAAAATGGGCATTTTCACCTGCCAAAAATTGATTGAAGGCATTTTCACCTGCCATAAATTGATTGAAGGCCAAATGCAGTTAATGAAAGGTGATCTCTGCCTAAATATGACTTGATCGGATTCTAGAGCTTCATAATATAAAGATCTGAGCTCAGAGGACAGCTTGGAATTCTTGTAAAGGACCATTACATCACAAAATGGGCATTTTCACCTGCTGAAAATGGGCATTTTCACCTGCCATAAATTGATTGAAGGCCAAATGCAGTTAATGAAAGGTGATTTCTGCCTAAATATGATTTGATCTGATCCTAGAGCTTCATAATATAAAGACCTGAGCTCAGAGGACAGCTTGGAATTCTTGTAAAGGACCATTACATCACAAAATGGGCATTTTCACCTGCTGAAAATGGGCATTTTCATCTGCCATAAATTGATTGAAGGCCAAACGCAGTTAATGAAAGGTGATTTCTGCCTAAATATGACTTGGTCTGATTCTAGAGCTTCATAATATAAAGATCTGAGCTCAGAGGACAGCTTGGAATTCTTGTAAAGGAGCATTACATCACAAAATGGGCATTTTCACCTGCTGAAAATGGGCATTGTCATCTGCCAAAAATTGATTGAAGGCATTTTCACCTGCCATAAATTGATTGAAGGCCAAATGCAGTTAATGAAAGGTGATTTCTGCCTAAATATGACTTGATCGGATTCTAGAGATCCATAATATAAAGATCTGAGCTCAGAGGACAGCTTGGAATTCTTGTAAAGGACTATTACAAGACAAAATGGGCATTTTCACCTGCTGAAAATGGGCATTTTCACCTGCCATAAATTGATTGAAGGCCAAATGAAGTTAATGAAAGGTGATTTCTGCCTAAATATGACTTGGTCTGATTCTAGAGCTTCATAATATAAAGATCTGAGCTCACAGGACAGCTTGGAATTCTTGTAAAGGACCATTACAACACAAAATGGGCATTTTCACCTGCCAAAAATTGATTGAAGGCCAAACGCAGTTAATGAAAGGTGATTTCTGCCTAAATATGACTTGGTCTGATTCTAGAGCTTCATAATATAAAGATCTGAGCTCAGAGGACAGCTTGGAATTCTTGTAAAGGACCATTACATCACAAAATGGGCATTTTCACCTGCTGAAAATTGATTGAAGGCATTTTCACCTGCTGAAAATGGGCATTTTCACCTGCCATAAATTGATTGAAGGCCAAATGCAGTTAATGAAAGGTGATTTCTGCCTAAATATGATTTGATCTGATCCTAGAGCTTCATAATATAAAGACCTGAGCTCAGAGGACAGCTTGGAATTCTTGTAAAGGACCATTACATCACAAAATGGGCATTTTCACCTGCTGAAAATGGGCATTTTCATCTGCCATAAATTGATTGAAGGCCAAACGCAGTTAATGAAAGGTGATTTCTGCCTAAATATGACTTGGTCTGATTCTAGAGCTTCATAATATAAAGATCTGAGCTCAGAGGACAGCTTGGAATTCTTGTAAAGGAGCATTACATCACAAAATGGGCATTTTCACCTGCTGAAAATGGGCATTGTCATCTGCCAAAAATTGATTGAAGGCATTTTCACCTGCCATAAATTGATTGAAGGCCAAATGCAGTTAATGAAAGGTGATTTCTGCCTAAATATGACTTGATCGGATTCTAGAGATCCATAATATAAAGATCTGAGCTCAGAGGACAGCTTGGAATTCTTGTAAAGGACTATTACAAGACAAAATGGGCATTTTCACCTGCTGAAAATGGGCATTTTCACCTGCCATAAATTGATTGAAGGCCAAATGAAGTTAATGAAAGGTGATTTCTGCCTAAATATGACTTGGTCTGATTCTAGAGCTTCATAATATAAAGATCTGAGCTCACAGGACAGCTTGGAATTCTTGTAAAGGACCATTACAACACAAAATGGGCATTTTCACCTGCCAAAAATTGATTGAAGGCATTTTCACCTGCCATAAATTGATTGAAGGCCAAACGCCGTTAATGAAAGGTTATTTCTGCCTAAACAGGACTTGATCGGATTCTAGAGCTTCATAATATAAAGATCTGAGCTCACAGGACAGCTTGGAATTCTTGTAAAGGACCATTACATCACAAAATGGGCATTTTCACCTGCCAAAAATTGATTGAAGGCATTTTCACCTGCCATAAATTGATTGAAGGCCAAATGCAGTTAATGAAAGGTGATTTCTGCCTAAATATGACTTGGTCTGATTCTAGAGCTTCATAATATAAAGATCTGAGCTCACAGGACAGCTTGGAATTCTTGTAAAGGACCATTACATCACAAAATGGGCATTTTCACCTGCCAAAAATTGATTGAAGGCATTTTCACCTGCCATAAATTGATTGAAGGCCAAATGCAGTTAATGAAAGGTGATTTCTGCCTAAATATGACTTGATCTGATCCTAGAGCTTCATAATATAAAGATCTGAGCTCACAGGACAGCTTGGAATTCTTGTAAAGGACTATTACAAGACAAAATGGGCATTTTCACCTGCCATAAATTGATTGAAGGCCAAATGCAGTTAATGAAAGGTGATTTCTGCCTAAATATGACTTGGTCTGATTCTAGAGCTTCATAATATAAAGATCTGAGCTCAGAGGACAGCTTGGAATTCTTGTAAAGGACCATTACATCACAAAATGGGCATTTTCACCTGCTGAAAATGGGCATTTTCACCTGCCATAAATTGATTGAAGGCCAAATGCAGTTAATGAAAGGTGATTTCTGCCTAAATATGACTTGATCTGATCCTAGAACTTCATAATATAAAGATCTGAGCTCACAGGACAGCTTGGAATTCTTGTAAAGGACCATTACATCAACAATGGGCATTTTCATCTGCCAAAAATTGATTGAAGGCATTTTCACCTGCCATAAATTGATTGAAGGCCAAATGCAGTTAATGAAAGGTGATTTCTGCCTAAATATGACTTGGTCTGATTCTAGAGCTTCATAATATAAAGATCTGAGCTCACAGGACAGCTTGGAATTCTTGTAAAGGACCATTACATCACAAAATGGGCATTTTCACCTGCTGAAAATGGGCATTTTCACCTGCCATAAATTGATTGAAGGCCAAATGCAGTTAATGAAAGGTGATTTCTGCCTAAATATGACTTGATCTGATCCTAGAGCTTCATAATATAAAGATCTGAGCTCACAGGACAGCTTGGAATTCTTGTAAAGGACTATTACAAGACAAAATGGGCATTTTCACCTGCCATAAATTGATTGAAGGCCAAACGCAGTTAATGAAAGGTTATTTCTGCCTAAACAGGACTTGATCGGATTCTAGAGCTTCATAATATAAAGATCTGAGCTCACAGGACAGCTTGGAATTCTTGTAAAGGACCATTACAACACAAAATGGGCATTTTCACCTGCCAAAAATTGATTGAAGGCATTTTCACCTGCCATAAATTGATTGAAGGCCAAATGCAGTTAATGAAAGGTGATTTCTGCCTAAATATGACTTGATCGGATTCTAGGGCTTCATAATATAAAGATCGGAGCTCACAGGACAGCTTGGAATTCTTGTAAAGGACCATTACAACACAAAATGGGCATTTTCACCTGCCAAAAATTGATTGAAGGCATTTTCACCTGCCATAAATTGATTGAAGGCCAAATGCAGTTAATGAAAGGTGATTTCTGCCTAAATATGACTTGATCTGATCCTAGAGCTTCATAATATAAAGATCTGAGCTCACAGGACAGCTTGGAATTCTTGTAAAGGACTATTACAAGACAAAATGGGCATTTTCACCTGCCATAAATTGATTGAAGGCCAAATGCAGTTAATGAAAGGTGATTTCTGCCTAAATATGACTTGATCGGATTCTAGGGCTTCATAATATAAAGATCGGAGCTCACAGGACAGCTTGGAATTCTTGTAAAGGACCATTACAACACAAAATGGGCATTGTCATCTGCCAAAAATTGATTGAAGGCATTTTCACCTGCCATAAATTGATTGAAGGCCAAATGCAGTTAATGAAAGGTGATTTCTGCCTAAATATGACTTGATCGGATTCTAGAGCTTCTTAATATAAAGATCTGAGCTCAGAGGACAGCTTGGAATTCTTGTAAAGGACCATTACATCACAACATGGGCATTTTCACCTGCTGAAAATGGGCATTTTCACCTGCCATAAATTGATTGAAGGCCAAATGCAGTTAATGAAAGGTGATTTCTGCCTAAATATGACTTGGTCTGATTCTAGAGCTTCATAATATAAAGATATGAGCTCACAGGACAGCTTGGAATTCTTGTAAAGGAGCATTACAACACAAAATGGGCATTGTCATCTGCCAAAAATTGATTGAAGGCATTTCCACCTGCCATAAATTGATTGAAGGCCAAATGCAGTTAATGAAAGGTGATTTCTGCCTAAATATGACTTGATTGGATTCTAGAGCTTCATAATATAAAGATCTGAGCTCAGAGGACAGCTTGGAATTCTTGTAAAGGACCATTACATCACAAAATGGGCATTTTCACCTGCTGAAAATGGGCATTTTCACCTGCCATAAATTGATTGAAGGCCAAATGCAGTTAATGAAAGGTGATTTCTGCCTAAATATGACTTGATCTGATCCTAGAACTTCATAATATAAAGATCTGAGCTCACAGGACAGCTTGGAATTCTTGTAAAGGACCATTACATCAACAATGGGCATTTTCATCTGCCAAAAATTGATTGAAGGCATTTTCACCTGCCATAAATTGATTGAAGGCCAAATGCAGTTAATGAAAGGTGATTTCTGCCTAAATATGACTTGGTCTGATTCTAGAGCTTCATAATATAAAGATCTGAGCTCACAGGACAGCTTGGAATTCTTGTAAAGGACTATTACAACACAAAATGGGCATTTTCACCTGCCATAAATTGATTGAAGGCCAAATGCAGTTAATGAAAGGTGATTTCTGCCTAAATATGACTTGATCTGATCCTAGAACTTCATAATATAAAGATCTGAGCTCACAGGACAGCTTGGAATTCTTGTAAAGGACCATTACATCACAAAATGGGCATTGTCATCTGCCAAAAATTTATTGAAGGCATTTTCATCTGCCATAAATTGATTGAAGGCCAAATGCAGTTAATGAAAGGTGATTTCTGCCGAAATATGACTTGATCGGATTCTAGGGCTTCATAATATAAAGATCGGAGCTCACAGGACAGCTTGGAATTCTTGTAAAGGACCATTACAACACAAAATGGGCATTTTCACCTGCTGAAAATTGATTGAAGGCATTTTCACCTGCCATAAATTGATTGAAGGCCAAACGCAGTTAATGAAAGGTTATTTCTGCCTAAACAGGACTTGATCGGATTCTAGAGCTTCATAATATAAAGATCTGAGCTCACAGGACAGCTTGGAATTCTTGTAAAGGACCATTACAACACAAAATGGGCATTTTCACCTGCCAAAAATTGATTGAAGGCATTTTCACCTGCCATAAATTGATTGAAGGCCAAATGCAGTTAATGAAAGGTGATTTCTGCCTAAATATGACTTGGTCTGATTCTAGAGCTTCATAATATAAAGATATGAGCTCACAGGACAGCTTGGAATTCTTGTAAAGGACCATTACAACACAAAATGGGCATTGTCATCTGCCAAAAATTGATTGAAGGCATTTCCACCTGCCATAAATTGATTGAAGGCCAAATGCAGTTAATGAAAGGTGATTTCTGCCTAAATATGACTTGATCGGATTCTAGAGCTTCATAATATAAAGATCTGAGCTCAGAGGACAGCTTGGAATTCTTGTAAAGGACCATTACATCACAAAATGGGCATTGTCATCTGCCAAAAATTGATTGAAGGCATTTTCACCTGCCATAAATTGATTGAAGGCCAAATGCAGTTAATGAAAGGTGATTTCTGCCTAAATATGACTTGATCTGATCCTAGAACTTCATAATATAAAGATCTGAGCTCACAGGACAGCTTGGAATTCTTGTAAAGGACCATTACATCAACAATGGGCATTTTCATCTGCCAAAAATTGATTCAAGGCATTTTCACCTGCCATAAATTGATTGAAGGCCAAATGCAGTTAATGAAAGGTGATTTCTGCCTAAATATGACTTGGTCTGATTCTAGAGCTTCATAATATAAAGATCTGAGCTCAGAGGACAGCTTGGAATTCTTGTAAAGGACTATTACAAGACAAAATGGGCATTTTCACCTGCCATAAATTGATTGAAGGCCAAACGCAGTTAATGAAAGGTTATTTCTGCCTAAACAGGACTTGATCGGATTCTAGAGCTTCATAATATAAAGATCTGAGCTCACAGGACAGCTTGGAATTCTTGTAAAGGACCATTACAACACAAAATGGGCATTTTCACCTGCCAAAAATTGATTGAAGGCATTTTCACCTGCCATAAATTGATTGAAGGCCAAACGCAGTTAATGAAAGGTGATTTCTGCCTAAATATGACTTGATCGGATTCTAGGGCTTCATAATATAAAGATCGGAGCTCACAGGACAGCTTGGAATTCTTGTAAAGGACCATTACAACACAAAATGGGCATTTTCATCTGCCAAAAATTGATTGAAGGCATTTTCACCTGCCATAAATTGATTGAAGGCCAAATGCAGTTAATGAAAGGTGATTTCTGTCTAAATATGACTTGGTCTGATTCTAGAGCTTCATAATATGAAGATCTGAGCTCACAGGACAGCTTGGAATTCTTGTAAGGGACTATTACAACACAAAATGGGCATTTTCACCTACCATAAATTGATTGAAGGCCAAATGCAGTTAATGAAAGGTGATTTCTGCCTAAATATGACTTGGTCTGATTCTAGAGCTTCATAATATAAAGATATGAGCTCAGAGGACAGCTTGGAATTCTTGTAAAGGAGCATTACATCACAAAATGGGCATTTTCACCTGCTGAAAATGGGCATTGTCATCTGCCAAAAATTGATTGAAGGCATTTTCACCTGCCATAAATTGATTGAAGGCCAAATGCAGTTAATGAAAGGTGATTTCTGCCTAAATATGACTTGATCGGATTCTAGAGATCCATAATATAAAGATCTGAGCTCAGAGGACAGCTTGGAATTCTTGTAAAGGACTATTACAAGACAAAATGGGCATTTTCACCTGCCATAAATTGATTGAAGGCCAAATGCATTTAATGAAAGGTGATTTCTGCCTAAATATGTTTGATCTGATCCTAGAGCTTCATAATATAAAGACCTGAGCTCAGAGGACAGCTTGGAATTCTTGTAAAGGACCATTACATCACAAAATGGGCATTTTCACCTGCTGAAAATGGGCATTTTCATCTGCCATAAATTGATTGAAGGCCAAATGCAGTTAATGAAAGGTTATTTCTGCCTAAACAGGACTTGATCGGATTCTAGAGCTTCATAATATAAAGATCGGAGCTCACAGGACAGCTTGGAATTCTTGTAAAGGACCATTACAACACAAAATGGGCATTTTCACCTGCCAAAAATTGATTGAAGGTATTTTCACCTGCCATAAATTGATTGAAGGCCAAATGCAGTTAATGAAAGGTGATTTCTGCGTAAATATGACTTGATCGGATTCTAGGGCTTCATAATATAAAGATCGGAGCTCACAGGACAGCTTGGAATTCTTGTAAAGGACCATTACATCACAAAATGGGCATTGTCATCTGCCAAAAATTTATTGAAGGCATTTTCATCTGCCATAAATTGATTGAAGGCCAAATGCAGTTAATGAAAGGTGATTTCTGCCTAAATATGACTTGATCTGATCCTAGAGCTTCATAATATAAAGATCTGAGCTCACAGGACAGCTTGGAATTCTTGTAAAGGACCATTACAACACAAAATGGGCATTTTCACCTGCCATAAATTGATTGAAAGGTGATTTCTGCTTACATTTGGCTTGATCTCATTCAAGAGCTTCACAACATGAAGAAGCACACTGGAAAAACGCTGGAGAGTAGGACACATGGGTCACTAACAATCTGGCACTGGGAAAGAGGAAACCTGACCGTGACAATTAACTGTGTTCAAGTACAAGTACAAGATACAACTGTCTTGAATCTTAATTAAAGGTGCTGCAACACTATTAATATTTGTGTTGTTTCATTCTACAGTGCTTCATCCTCCAGACCTGACTGAAAGCAGAGACACCTTCAATGGCAGCAGAAACATCCATGATACAACCAAGAAAAGTGGTAAAAACTTTATGTTTTCTTCTTCTTCATGTTTAGTAAAGACAAGGCACAAGTATGACATTTTGATTGACAGACCGGCTTTATCAACAGACCTTTTTACTAATGAATTATGACATAAACATCTTCATTATTTTAAAAAAGACTGTATGATCACATCCTGTACAGCCTGGTTCAGTTTAAAGTTGCACAGTTTCTAAACACAGTTTCTTAGTTGTGTTTTATTTTCTACAGAGTTGGTATCAACTCGTCCAGGCTACAGAGCAACATGGACTGAACCCAGCACAGAAGATGTTACAGAGGCACCCAGTAACTCATTTACAAGTATGAAATATTGTGACTTCTTCAAGATCAACTTTATGCTGTTATCTATCTTTTTAAATCTCATCTTTCTTGCAGAATTGACCACTTCATATGTTTGTTTAGTTAACTGGAGGTACAAATATGAAATCTACTTTTGTGTCTACTTCAAGGCCCAAAAATTGAGTCTGGTAAGCAGTCATTTAGAGCTACAAAAACAAAACTAATCTTTGTAACATACTTTTTCTAGAGTCAGTATCATTTCATCAAAACATCAGCCATGACACCTTGAAAGATCCCAAAAGAGAGAATGCTACAGAGGCACCAACTGAATTAACAACAGGTAGGACACACTCAATAAATAAATTATGATCTAAAACTTTTGCATTTCATCTATATGTGTTATTTACTGCAGACCAGGCTCAAACGACCTTCAATAACAGTGGAAACATCATGGACACACCCATGAAAAGTGGTAAGAAGAAGATTTCTCTTTTCTCTCAAAGTCCATCCATTACAACATTGATTTAAAGATTTATTTTATCACAACGTTCAATTAACACATCACAAATTTTGTTGTATCTTTTGACGATGTTCTTCCTTTTCTTTTTCTTTAGATCCCCTCCAGACCAACAACAAGGTCAACGTGCCAACCGATGACAGATGGACAAGAACTGGTAAGGAGATGTTGTTAAATGATGCTTTCAATTACATATTTTACATTCTATCCATTTATCTATTGGATAACTGATTTTTCAACATACATTTTTTTTTTATTTAGAGTGCAATATTAAAAGTATTAAATGCTCGGACAAAGCCACCAAAATGCAAAGCACCTTCGGAGCCTGGATGTCCGATGCGTCCCAGCTGGATGACGGTCGATACTGGCTGGCTGAACATTTTTCAGGTCATTTTTTAACCACAGATCTACAGTTCACATCACAGGGATTTCTGAGTTTGTGATTCAACACAGACATTTCTTCCTCAGGTCGACTTTTGGCTGAGCACAGGGACTTTTCAACACTTCAGAATAAAAGCAACAAAATTATAGACGTCACAAGATTCTACCAGGGCTGTGGCCACGTTATTTACAAGGGGTCATTGTACTTTCACAATGGAGGAACAAACAGACTTGTAAAGTAAGTGTTTGTGTTAAACATATATGTTCTCTCTATATATAGTGACACTGATACTGTGACAGTGATACTTTTTATGTTGATGCCTTTTAAGCTTCTTAACTTACCCATTACTTATTTTTTACAGATTAGACCTGAACACCGGGAGAAAGAAGACTCTGATCATGACAAACAGCAGATATCACAACCTGACTTATCTTTTCAACAACTCCAAGACATATTTTAAGTTTGCTGTGGATGAAAATGGGCTGTGGGTGATTTATGCACCAGCAACAGGTGATAATATGAGGGTCGCAAAGCTTAACACTGACACATTCGCTGTGGAGTCATTCATTGACACTCAGTACCCTACAACTAAAGCAGGAAATGCTTTCATCGTATGTGGGATCTTATATTTTACAGACGACAAAGACAGAGCAGTTACATATGCCTTTGATTTAAAGACTAAGAGTCCTCAGGATGCTAGTTTTGATTTAAGGCCAGATCATGGCATATTGGCTATGTTGTCATATTATCCCAACAAAAAGCTTTTGTACATGTGGGACGACAGCAGTGTGAAAACCTGCAAAGTTAAACTCAAAATGACACAAAACCAACCATAAAGTTTGTTAAAATGGCACAATTTCTAAAGCTCAGCTGACCTATATTTTAAAACAGTGACCTTATTTTGACACACGTGGAAGTTTCTCCTGGAAGTTTGATAAACTACATTGGATATTGTTTGAAATAAACGTGTAACAAAATTACTGACTACTGATGTACATCTGTTGATTCAAAGAGACCACAATGCTCGATTTATGCAGCATGACGCAATGACTACTAGTGGGAAATGTGGAGTTTGTATTACAGAGATATTTTGTTTGATTCACAGAGCTGCAACAGTCTGCTTTTACATATATATACACAAGTGCATTGTGTGACATTGATACACTTAACTTCCTTGATTTAAAGAAATACATTTAAAAAAAGGAGAAAGACCTTCAGCTGAAGGCAATACCACGGATGTAGGAATGTTGTCCTACATTTTCAGCACAGAGCTGACACACTGCTGTGCAGCTCAGCCGAGCAACCTGACCACGAGGCCTCACTGTGACAGCTGTGAACATGAACTGGAAAAGCAGCTTCTATATAAGAGAACCACTGCCTGCAGAAAAGTCGAGGCTTGATTACCATCCGGGAAAAGTAGGCCAAGTAGACCCACTTGTTGGGGCTCAAAAAATGTTTCACTGACTGTCAACTGTTTTTTTTTTGTTTGTTTTTTGTAATTTATTAGAGGATTTTAATAAAAATATGATCTTGATAAAGTTCTACTTAATAGCTTATCTTGAGAGACTGACCCTGCCTTAATGGAAACTTGGAATATATAAATGCACAGACAGTGGGAGGCAGTGGTGGTCAGAAGGGACGCAACCTTCTGCACAGTTTTGTGAGCTGTATTTTCTTAAAGCTGGAGCCCACACAGCAGAGCTGAAACCTTCCCCTATACACATAAGTGGGTTGTTTTCGCTGGCCATAAGTTTCATTGTTACAATACACCAGTAGACACCAGGCTTCCTGTCCCCCTGCTACAAAGAAGGAATAGTTAAAATGTCACCAGATCAGAGTTGGTATATTGTATTAGGTCAAAGGGTGACATGTTTTCAATACAACTAAGCTTAATCACATGAGTTGGTTCAATATTCTGTGGACAAGGTTTACCTGTCCACATCACACAGCCAGAAGTTAGAAAATAAAACAGTTTCTTGCTTATTTCTTGCCTCAAGGCTGGATCTGAGCTTCAGGAAGACACAACACAGCTCTAAAAAAAACTATGCTACGGTTTTCCTCTTTATTTTACTTGGAACAGTGAAGGAACAAGGCTGTTTAAAATGCACTAAGAATCCTGTAGGAGCCATTTATAACTTTAAAATGCAAAATGTAAATGACAGGATTATCGAAAGAATATAATATATAATCCTGCTAGAAGGTTTTGTGATTATGTGCGGAAAGAATGTTATTTCAACAATATTTTTTATTGAACTTTATATATATTTTGCATATACAAATAGACAAAAATCACAACAATAACATTCATAAAATAAGCTGTCACAATTCCTACAAGACATTTCACATACTTCACACATTTAAGAGATTAAATAAATTCAATTAAACACAAACACTCAACAACATACGTCAGCACAGCAGTTGTTAAGATGGTTGCGCACTTTGATGTTGAAAAGTTTGAAATTTTGATGAAAGTTTCAATACAGTCTCAAACTCTGCAGTCCTTCCCCAGGTTACATAAGTCAGTTTTTTTCCAACATATCAGCACATATCTGGTTGCATAACTAGATAAAATAACACCATGTTTTCCGAGATTTAATTTATTTCTAAGCTAATTGCAGAGAACCATAAACATGCCTCATGAATCATAACAAAGTAGGTCTGTGTTAATCTAGCGACCTCAGAACTCAATGTTCCTAAATATTTGGGTTTGGGACAACATCCCATATTTACGAGGATCCCCCAAACGCAACACAAGTCACACATCTGATTATAACGAGGTTGTTTGAACGCATCAGCAGTCACCCTGTGTGAACGCCTCCTCGGATGATGAGCAGATCTGTAAAGACATGGATGGTGTAAACTGCACGGAAACAAGCGAAGCCGCCATGTTGCTTTACCCCGTCCACGCTTTATGAATCGCGCCTGCTAGCTACTGTACCTAGCAGGCTAACGGGTAACCGACACCTCACTAAAGCTAGTTCATAACAGCAGGCGTTACATCACTTCGGGTCGTGTCCCACCTGGGAAATAGGGGCTTAAAATAAAAAAAGAAAACTAATGCGCACTTTATGCGATAAGTACTGTGACATTAGCTGAACTGTCAAACAAAAAAACACACAAAAAGTGAAAGCTGCGGTGACTTAGCATTTTTGTTTTTCGGGGTGGGCTGTCAAGACGCGGCTGGTTTCATCGTGCCCTGTGAGTATAACAACCTTTTTTTAATACATATTGTTATACATAAAATGCTGCCTCCCGTTTTTCTGGTGCCATGCTTCAATCGAGCTTGACTGTTGGCCACTTATTCATGTCCACAGAGCAGAGTAAAGTCACTCAGCTTTAACCCTCTGAGCGACATTGGTTGTTTGTCAGCTCTGGCTTGGGCCTAGCTTAAGTAGCTAACCGTTGCCTGTTTTTAAGCTCGCTAGCTGCGTTGTTTATTTTGCCATTGATTAGATAGCACGAGGTGCTGAGCCGTAATGACCCAATCAATCAATACATTGTTAATAAACCGCACTGGTGACCACCCTCATTTGTAAATGACCCGCTTCGCTAATGCTAACAGTGACGCTGAAGTTATGAAATGTGTTAACCGACCCCTCCACTACTGTTAGTTAGCCGCCTGCTAATTTGACCAACCCCCTCTCTTACCCTTGCCACATCGTGTTAACTTTGTGATTATCTGTGCAGGATTTTGACCTAAAAGTCGAGTTATGTCCTGTCCATGCACGTCGGCTGCCAGGTTGTTCCTAAACACTGCCCACAGAGGTAAGATAAGCACACACCCTGCCAAGCTGACCAGAAAAACTGCATGACATTGTGCTGTTTGCTGCTGCTGCAGCAGCCTTGTAAAGTAGGTCTCCAGTTAACCAGGTCGCTGTTTGTTTTGACAGTCATGTAATGCAAGCAGCAGGTGGAAAAGTCACTTTTTCAAATGCTCAGTAACGTTGCATCACCCAGACTCGCATGGAGCTGCACTGATGTGACGTTTAGAGCAACAAAACAGCAACACACAAGGGATAAACACAACCCTTAAAACACAACATTGTGGTACAGTGTGTAACTTTACCAACGCTTGTATAATGAATTAACACATGCAACAGCTACAGCACATCCAGTGAACATAATGTCCTTGACTGCTCAACTAGTACAGTACAGTATGTTGTTTTTGACACTCTGTTCAGTTGTGAAGTAATTTAAGAGCATAACAACTATTTTCTATATCACTTAATTTGAGGATTATTTTCTCAGTTAACAAATGAATTGATCATTCTGTTTTTAATTGTAATAAATTAGGAAAAATGGCTGTCAGTTTCTCAAAGGTTCATATACTTTAAAACATAATTATATTCTGTTTACTCTTATACTTTATATGACAAATAAAATAAGTATTCATAATATTAGAGAAGAGCTAGAACCAGAAAATGCTGGTATATTTGCTTCAAAAATGAGTTAAATGATTAATGATCTTGATGATGTATTAATCAGCTTAAACAGGACATAAAGAGAATTGAAATTTAGTTTCCCTCATAGCCTGGATGCAAAAAAAGCAACAATCTTATAATACATCATATAAAGTATATACAAGAGTAAAAAGATAGAACATATACAGCAAATATAAAAAGATACTAACAGTGTAAATATAATGAATATAAAAAGATGTAAACAGTGTAAATGTAGATACATACAGCAATTGGACTTGCAGCTTCTTTGAGCTTCAGTTACATGACTGACAGGAGCAGTTGTAGAAATTTGTATTTTTTTGCTATGTGCTTGCTGCATTGTTATATTTCAGGGTGTTGTCGTGTGCATTGTCATTAATTTAAAATGTGCAATCCCATAATCACAATATTGTTTTGTTGTCACAGGATTGTCCTGTTCCCGGATCCAGTTCTTCTTTCTAAGTCGTCAGGGTGCTCGGGAAACTCATGTACCTCCCCAGGTACGGGTGAGGTCGTTTTCAGAGACTGCTGTCTGCTATGCCTCTAAAGACGGGACAACAAAGGACGGCGGAAGTGATGGTGGAAAGGTAGAGGATAAATCTCATTTGCACTTCTTTTCCATGGGATTATCCACCGGTCTGCGCATGGAAGAGATTGTAGTAATGTAATGTAATATATGCTGACGCAGTCATCTTTATACAGAAAAGCATCAGCGAGGGGAAGAGACTATCTGGCTCTGGAGGGTCAGGCAAGGGGGGAAGCCAGCTACGCTGCCCTAAATGTGGAGATCCCTGCACACATGTAGAGACCTTTGTATGTGAGTAAACTCAGTTCTTCTTCTTTCCAACAAAAAACAAATTATATGAAGTGAAGAGTAATTTTTGCAAATGCAAAATGCTTCAGAACAAAAGGAGTAGAGGTAATTCAGAGGAATACATTTGCTCACAGCAACCTGGTTACACGATAGACTCTCCGGAACATGCACATAAACAAACGAGGATATGGTTTGTGCATTGGCTGAACAAAGAAACAGTTAAATATACATTTTAATCTTTTATTTTATTTTGTACAAGCTGTTGTGGCAGACTTAAATCACTATAAATATTTTATTCTAGCATAAACACATGAAACATAAATGGTAATTTCTTGGTGCAGTTTATTAAAATAAACACGTGCAAGCAAACACCAAGGTGTTAGTTTCACGCCTGTTCGATGGGCTTCGTGTTGCAGCAGCGACAGTGTGAGTTTATAAACTGCTGCTTTGCTTCAACTAGGAAGTATAATTTGGATTGTTACATGGAAACCTCCTCTCAAACAATCAGATGAGCGATTTTTGCACCGTTTATGAAAGCATCACACTCCACCCTTTTCTTTTCAGTGAGAGTGTGCAGAGATATCAATGTGTGACTGATCTGGTTAAATCAAAAAAGAAAGTTATTATTACTTACTGCACCTGTTACTACCTAGATATATTTCCATCACTTTCACATTGTCTGAAAAAAAAACATGACAAGTAAAGAGGAGGTTTGTGGTGAACCATTCATACACTCTTTATAGCCGCCTCGGTCATGTTCTCTTTTAGCCCACAGACACCAGTAACCTCTGACGTTTGGAAGCAGCGACGTGTTGTCTTCTGTCGGTAACATAGTGTCCGTCTTGCTTGGTGATAGACCACTAGGTGACACATAAAGAGAGAAATTCACTCAAATTTACTGAAAACAAATGAACCCAAAGTAATCCAAGGGAATGTGAATACCAGCAAACTTTTTGTCACATTTATCCCGTTTGATAACAGCATGGACCCAAACCTTTTATCCACTTGTTGCGTTAAATGTAGATTTGAACATTGAATTGGTGCAGTTCAGTAGATGGCACTATTGTGGTGTTGTTGAAATGTTACAGTTTGATACTAAACTAAAAGTTTGAAAGAGTTACATCAGTTTTATCAACAATTCTTGCTGTACTGTAGGTCTGGACAGTTTTTGGTCATTTCTCCATTGAAGCAGAAAATAGGTTTGCTTGAGAGGCCGCCACCTCGCAGAGTTGTTAAGCTGTAAATGTCTCAACGGTTTCTTCCAAACAGATCGCGCCGTGTGTTAAATTTTCCCTTTGTTGTTCTTTTGTAGCATCAACAAGATTTGTGAAATGTGAGAAATGCCATCACTTTTTCGTGGTGCTGTCTGAAACCGACTCTAAGAAGGGGCTAAACAAAGAGCCAGAATCTGCTGCGGAGGCAGTGAAACTGGCATTTGCACAGAAACCTCCCCCTCCTCCTAAGAAGGTGAGAAACTGAAGCAGAAATATACTTTCTAACAACGAAGTTCCGCTGTAGTAGCCTATTATACCTTTACTATTATCAAGTATAAATGACTTTTTGCTTTTTCAGATATTTGCTTACCTCGACAAGTACGTCGTTGGCCAGTCCTACGCAAAAAAGGTGTTAGCAGTCGCAGTGTACAATCACTACAAGCGCATCTACAACAACATCCCCGCGGGGAGTCGACAGCAGGTGGAGGTGGAAAAACAACCCGCTCTAACACCTCGTGGTCAGTATTACTTGTTGGTGTTACTGTTTCTAATGTATTGTCTAATGATTTGGAATAATGCGTAAAATGTAAATAAATTAAAGGTCTGTGTTATGTAGCATGTAGTATTGACCTTTGACCTACTTTTAGTATATGCTTGAAATGAGAGTATATCCAAAGAAGGTTTTAGTGAAGAAGATTTAACCATTTGTTGACTTGCAAGTGTTGAAACAAATAGACAAGTTATTGTTTGTCACGTTGCAGGAACATTTATGGCACACGTTTTTATAGTTTGCACATGCATGCGATGTATAATCAAGAGCCATTTACTCATAAAATCACTGATAAGACATTATTATTTTATGATTATAACTCGCAATTGAATCCTAATCTGTCTTATTTGGCATTTGTTCAATAATTATCCCACACAGCAGTTTTTCTAGGACAGTATTGATAGTGTTATATTGATTTGAGTACTTTCATCCTCCCTGTAGAGCTAGAGATGAGAAGACGAGAGGATGAGTACAGATTCACAAGTAAGTGATCGATCCTCCTTAGTGTTGTGTGTATCAGTGGCCGTTTTAAAAGTCGCAGCACTCAAACAGTCTTTATTTTAAAGAGTTGTGCAAATGCCAAAATGTACAGACCTCTGTGGCTCCTTGGTTAAAGCTCTGCCTTTTTCATGTAGCTGTTTATAGTAATGTATTTCTAGTCATGCTCAACCTAAAGAATTGTATGAAACCGGAGCTGAATTGAAGAAATTCAGCTCCAGTTTTGCAGCAGTGACTGATTATTATGTGTACATTCCTCACTTGTACAAATAAGCTACATAAACTGAAGCAATAAACTGACGCTTGTTAATCTCTCGACTGAGCGGACAGTAAGATAACATAGCCCAGTGACCTATATTCACATCTGTACTTTTGCTATTTTCAGTCCAGCTCCAGTCCAGTTTAGTAACTCCACACTGGCATATTTTTAGCCTGTACATGGAAATGTTTACTATGCACAGTTTGACATACACACCATCAATGAATGTCCTGTTTTAATAGCGTCTTATTATGCAGTTCCTGTCAGTCACAAAGCTAACCCTGTGGCTTTGCTTTTTGTGGCAGAACTGCTGCAGATCGCGGGGATCAGTCCTCATGGAAATGCTCTGGGAGCGTCCATGCAGCAACAGGCGAGTCAGCAGGCACCTCAGGAGAGGAGGGGCGGAGAGGTCCTGGACTCGACACACACTGACATTAAACTGGAGAAAAGCAACATCATACTTCTAGGTCCAACTGGCTCAGGTTAGTGTAGTGACATCGTTGTCCCAAATTGCAGAATGTCAGCATTTAGAGCACACCGCCAAATACGCAGCTTTCTGTAAATATTGATCTGTTTTGCCAAACAAAATGTCACGGTTACTCTCTTTTTGAACAGGAAAAACCTTGTTGGCGCAAACGCTGGCACGTTGTCTGGATGTTCCCTTTGCAATTTGTGATTGCACCACATTAACTCAAGCTGGCTACGTGGGAGAAGACATCGAGTCAGTTATTGCAAAACTGCTACAAGATGCCAACTACTCAGTGGACAAAGCTCAGCAAGGTGGGCAGAGGGACTACATTTAGCAACAGTGAAGTTTAAATCATGCCATATGTTTTTCTGTTTACCATCACAGTGTATCAGACAACACACTCATGACATGAACAAAGAAGCACTTATCACATCTGATGGGAGTACTTACATGTAGAAATATTTAAATTGGCATTTTTAAATCAGTGTGCGCACACTACTGATAATTAAAAAAACAAATCTGACATGCAGTCTGTTTTGTTGGAGCTATTATGATGATAGAGCTGACAGATAAAACTAACAAGTCAGTTGTAGGCAGCTGAAGGCACACGTCCAGAGAGACTAAGTCGGCATAAACATTATGACACAGTGACAACAAGGCAAGGAATGTCTGTTTGACAGCAGCAAACAGCTTTGTTTGTTTGTTTGAAACTGTCATCCTGTCATCTTAATACAACCAACTCCTCTCATATAAAATCTTGCCAACAAGAAATTAAATGTCTGTACACACACAAAGAATTTGACTAAACTGCTTTCAGTGTACTTGCACATAGTTCCAAGAACAATTTACAGATGTAATATGAACTCTAAAACAGCCTCGTCAAAGACTCAATGAGACTTTGAAGATTAAATTATGTTCACTTTTATACCAAGCGCTGTGTCAGTTAGCTCCAACCTGTTAAAATCTGCACATTTATATCAGCTCCATTCCATACATGGGTAAAGAGGGCGTTATTGGCTTAATTTGAGTAGACATGCCAACAGGAAGAGGAAGGGAGAGGAAGGAAGTAGACGGGACTGGAAAAAGTAAACATCTTTTTTTTGGAGTGACTCCTCCACCAGCCTGCAACTTTTGTGTTTTTAACAATCCAACCTTTTTGACTTAATTGAAGAGGTAGTGTAGTGTAGTGGCATTGTATACATGAATGCATACATACATGTCGAAGGCAATTAGGAGAAGTGAATCTCATCCTGCCTTTGGCTGTGTCCTTGTGTTCACATGCAGGTATTGTGTTTCTGGATGAGGTCGATAAGATTGGCAGCGTGCCTGGAATTCATCAGCTGAGAGATGTAGGAGGAGAAGGAGTTCAGCAGGTCAGTATTCAACCCAAGTTACACTAAATGAAACCTTAATGAAACGAGATTAATCTCACGATTGAACAGCCTGCATTATAAATTCTGTATTTAAAGAAAACAAACAGCAGCGGATATCACTTGTTGATTGTAGCTGATTTCCTGTGTTTGTGTCTGCCAGGGGTTGCTTAAACTCTTAGAGGGGACAATCGTCAACGTTCCTGAGAAGAACTCGAGGAAACTGAGGGGAGAAACGGTGCAGGTAGACACAACAAACATCTTGTTTGTCGCATCTGGTGCCTTCAACGGACTTGACAGAATCATTAGCAGACGAAAGAATGAAAAGGTAAATTTAACCAACTCTTTAGATATTCAGCCAAGATACGTGTTTGTCCTCACTCCTGCCTCTAACTCTAACTGCTCATGTTTCATCACTCTGCAGTATTTGGGTTTTGGAACTCCCTCCAACTTGGGCAAAGGGCGCCGTGCAGCGGCTGCCGCAGACTTGGCCAACACCAGCGGTGAGACGGACACAGTGGCAGAGATAGAAGAGAAGGACAGGCTGCTGAAGCACGTCGAGGCGAGGGACCTGATTGAGTTTGGAATGATCCCGGAGTTTGTCGGCCGTCTTCCCGTGGTCGTTCCTCTGCACAGCCTGGACGAAGAAACGCTAGTCCGAATCTTGACTGAGCCACGCAACGCTGTGGTGCCCCAGTACCAGGCTCTGTTCAGCATGGATAAAGTAAGGGCTCTGACACAGCGCAGCCCCCTCATTAATTTGAATGTGAACACTGTGTTTGTTCAACGAGGGGCAAAGACTCTACAACACAATGCAGCATTGTGCAATCACCTGGAAGTTCCTTGTAGATTACTGATTGTGATGTGAACTCTGCTGCTGTTTGCTTTGTGGTTTCTACGACAGAAGATAGAAGAATAGTTGCCCCACGTGATAACTTCATAGAGTTGTAAAATCCTGTCTCACAGTATTACATACCACTATTTTTGTCTTCAAACACAGATATAATGTTCAAACTGTCCTTCTTGGACCATAGTTTATCGTCTCTGGTACCTGAAATAACACACACTGCAGGAGAATAAGTTAAAATATATAAATATATCTATAGTGGTAGATTTGTTTATACTTGAACATGGAATTATTGCGGAGCATTAAAATGAATCTGTTTTTGTTTCAGTGTGAACTCAATGTGACTCCAGATGCCTTGAGGGCCATAGCCAGGATGGCTCTAGAGAGAAAGACTGGAGCTCGTGGACTCAGATCCATCATGGTATGTGATTTTACCAAACTTTGCTTTTTGTAGTGTTGCTGTAACACAATAATTAAGCAAGTCCTTTCTTTTTTTAAAACAGGAAAAGCTCCTACTCGAGCCCATGTTTGAGGTGCCGCACTCTGACATCATGGCCGTGGAGCTAGACAAAGAGGTTGTCCAGGGAAAATCACAACCCAGATATATCAGGTCGGTCTCTCTGCCAACGAGTCAGGGCTACGTGTGTGTCATGTTTGAGATCAGTTTCCTTTAAGCCCAGCTCACTGAGTCTCCGATGTTGTGTTGGTTTGAAACCTGAACTGGTGTTTCCATTTGAATTTCAGAACTCCAGCCAAGGAGTCTGCGGAGGAGGAATATGACTCGGGCATTGAGGAGGAGAACTGGCCTCGGCAGGCGGATGCTGCTAACAACTGAACCACATGTCACTCATTTCACCCAAAGACAGTCTCTGAAATCATTAGATTACTATAAATCTTTGGATACCAACTCTGGGTTTTATGATAGTCCCCTGACAAACAAGCTATGGACATTGTATTAGAGGTAATGAAGACTGCTGATTCTCACCTGGAGTGTTTTATCATCATGAGCCAAGCTAAGAGCGTGTAACAACATTTGGTCCTGTGCATCTGATGCTAATTCTCTTTTGGTGCACTTGCAGGGTGGACCTTTATTAAATATTTCAATCTTTGGGGATTGTCTACATTTTATCTATATAAAGATAATGCAATTTTATTCATGAAAGGATTTGTAGCTAGTTGATTTCTCTTTTTTTGTGGTGATGGGTCGTGGCAAGGGAAGCAAATGGAAGTTATGGGATCATACTGTACACTTGAAAGCATGAGGAGATGAGAAAGTGTCTGTGATGTTACCATGTCAAGTAATGCCTTTATATCATAAGGGCATAATATTCCATGAGCACATCAATATTTTGATGTTTTCTTCTTTAACCACCATTGTAATAATGGTGTTCACAGTAAAACCGGGCTGTAAATGTTAAGCTACACTGCTTCAGTAGCATTTGTATGACATGACCTTTAATTAGGAGAACACATTGTGACGTGTAATGCACCAGCACACTGAAACAGGGCAGGTGAAAAATAATGGTGACCTTTTTAAACAAACCAGAATGGTTATTTTTCAGTGTTTTGCTTCCTGTTGTAGCCCACTCTTTAGGGAATTATCTGTTTACTTAAAGACCTCTTTGTTACTGGACTGGATCAGAGGGACGTCTCACAAAGCAGGATTAGCAGCCAGGTAACTTTGGTGTTTTGTTTTGGAGTAGCTATTCTCCATTAAATATACACATATATTAAAAAAAACATTAAATATATATAAATCTAAATATCATTATTAGTCATTCAAGCTTCATTTAGATCAGACAGATTTTCTCTCCGTTAACTGGATGATTCTTTAAACCCGCTCTGTCAGACGCCCCTCAGAAACAGCACAGGTATTTTTAATTTCTTTGTGCGTACCCCAGCGTCGGAAACTACTAAATGGTACCTCAAAACACACATTTGTAATGATGCTTCCATCTGAAATGCTCTCTGACTGAACTGAACCACGCTGCTGTACTCTTTAAAAGTGCTGTTGTGCTATAAAATGAGATTAAACTAGATCTGTTCTCCTTTTTGCTTTAAGTTTCCTTTTCTTTCCAAAGTTTCAAAACTGCTTTTTTCCCCCCTCTGTTTTCAAAAGGCCTGTTACAGAACTCTAAGTTTGTGAATCTTAAATTTATTGTGATTGTTTAAAATATATAAATAAAATGTATATCTGTACAGAATTTTAATTTGTCTTTACTTTTAATGTTGCCCGCCACTTTGCTTGCTAAAGTCGGCGTGATGAAATGTTTCTCAGACCTTCTCCCTGAAACAGGAAATGACTGCAGTAGGCGACATGTTCCTCACTGCTCCGCTGTCACCTTTATGTAATCTGCTAATCTCTGGAACGTGTCATGTGGTTGGTTGTTTCCAAATACCTCAGCGTTTCCATGATCCCCTCTCAAGCCTACACTTAAAGTTGCATGGTCTGAAATGTGGTATTCAACATAAATCATAAAAAGAAAAAAAAGTCAAAAAAAAAAAAAAATATATATATATATATATATATATATAAAATTCTAAACTAATATTTTAATGTATTAATACTAATAATGTCTGTATATATATGTATGTATTGTTTGTGCCATTGTGAAGAATGAATGCTGTATATTTATATAGATATACAGTATATTTAAATACTCGATTATTTGGACTGCAGTTAGGATTACAACTGACGTCGGGTATTATTGGTAAACAACTCCTGAGATTATGTCAGAGACTTAGTGATGAAGAGATTTATCACACGCGATGATGTTTGCGTCTCTCCAAACACCCTCAGAGAGCCGCAGACCTCAGAGAGAACACCTGTCATCGGTGAGTACTGACACAACTGCAATGGAGCATTGTTTGTCAGACTAAGAACTAAGGAACTCCATGTGTTTTTTCTCGATGCAGGTCATTTGTTGGTGCATTTTTGGTGAATATGAACGCTCTGGAGGACGTCCCCTTTCAGACGATACTGGGCCCACTGGAGGAAGAAGTGCGGCTCGTGACAGCTCCAGACATGACTGTGCCAGACTGCCAACAGATACTGCGAGACAATGAGGTCACACATCCAAATAAACATTTGTAATTTGGAAGTAGAGCTGATTATCAGTTCATTAACAGCCATTTGGTGGCTTTTAGATTTTACAGGGTCTTTCTTGAGACGTTATTGTAGATTCTTCCTAAAATTACATCAGATTTGATCACAACCCTGTATGTTTTAATGAAAGTTGGTTATTTGGTAACTAGATTTGGTGTTGTGTCTGAACAGGTTATATGAATCTGTGTCAGGTCACTGCTTTTGTATTTTCCTTTCAAGATAAACTCGTGATTGATTGTTGATATTACGCACACAGGTGTTATCTGATTACATTTAACTGCTTCAGTTTCAGGATCTTGGTACTGTCCATGCTGGCTCACTGTCATGTCTCACTGGGAATTTTAAATATAATGCTCCATTGTTAATGTTATCGGTGCCGTCTGTGTTTTTCCCTACCATGACTAGTCAAAAAATGCTGTGTACGAGGTCTTTCTGATTTCTTTTGTTTGTTTGTTCTTACTGCAGTATGAATTCAGTCTGGAGAAACAGATTTTAAGTGGGCAAGTCTGCCAGGGTCCATCCTGCCCCCCCTACTGGCTGAAGTTCTACAACCCTCAGTCAGACAGTCGCAGGTCCAGACACAGGAGCCCCCGAGCCCGCAGCCACAGCCTGAACGCTGGAGACTCTCGCTTGTTCCACAAACGCACTGTCAAGTTTCTCGTGCCAGACTCTGAGGATGAAGATGGTTACTATGACGATAATGAAGGCTCATCTGACGATGCACGTCGGCCCATCAAGACGAGAGAGCGGCCCTGGAGCGCTGCACCCAGAGACCCAATAGCCAGAGTCAAAGACATGGAGCTTGGTCCTTCCGCTTGCCACTGTAGGCCTGTTTCACCTCAGAGCGCCAGAGGCCAAAGAGGCACTTTCCCTTCTCGACAAGACTCCAGACAAGCTCTGCGGCCACTGCAGGCTAGCCCCCTCTTAGGACAGAAGTCGACCAAAAAGAGGACGCGATCACTGGGCCCTGTGGGCAGAAGGCTCCTCCAAAACTCTCCACCTGTTGGCATTTCTCCAAGCAGACCACAGCAGCAACGACCCTCATCTGCAGGGCCTGCTTGGAAAAACCGCAGACAGGTTGATTTATTTTTTTCTGTCAGTGTCTCTGAAAACAATATTTTTCAAAACCTTCATCTCTTTTCTACAACCCACTATGTTTGTTCTTCCCTTATCATCAGACCTTGAGGACAGGTGGCCCTCGTGGGGTTTTCTTCGATTCGACATCGGAGTTGTTGTCAGCACTCAGCCTGGAAGAGAGGGAGCTACTTGAAACCATCACAGAGAGGGGATATCCTTTACGCACAGCTATTCTAGCTCTGCAGAAGACAGGCTACCGCAGCCCAGATAAGGTGGGTGCCGCTGGGTTTAGAAGTCAAAGCATCTCTCATGCTTTAAACAGAGATTAAACTCCGTCATTCATACGTTTCTACCGTTATCAACAGATCCTTAAATACCTGAAGGCCAGTGACCGTCTATGTGAGCTGGGTTATGATGAAGCACAGGTGGAGGAGGCATTAGAGATGTTTCAGAACTGTGAGAGCAAGGTGACTCCTCACTTTATTTTATTTTTTAAATGGATAACCAGTCATACCTCACTGCTTTATGCATCTTATTCCATTAAACTGTCTTTCAGGCTGCTGAGTTCCTGCGCCTTCTGACTCAGTTCAACGAGATGGGCTTCCAGCAAAGTGCAATCAAAGAAGTGCTGCTTGTTAATGAAAATCACCGTGAGAGGGCTCTTGAAGAACTCATGACACGCATGGCTTAAAACGAACATCTTCCCAATTCTTTTCACACTGAATATGTAAAATGTACCAAGGACACAGTATGTGGTCAGCGTTGAATGTTTAACGGATACTGCCTTCAGTACAGTTAAGATAAATCCCGTGCAACTCAACCCTAGAGGCGAGGTAGAATCAGGTATAGTTAAAAATGACAAGAAAATAAATAGGTACCACTTGGTTAGGAATGAATGTTTTAAATGTTTATTTACAGCTTGATTTTAAAAAAGCATTCAAGCAAATTTAGCTGTCATTCCAGCTGGATGAAGATAATGATGGTGCACTGGCTACAGTACTAAAACAATGTAGTGCTCCACTGTAGATCCGGTTATAAGGATTCCCTTAAAAAAGGCTGTACTCACTAAAAGAAAAAGGTCAAATAAAAAGCCACAGCAGCCTTTGTACAAATGTCACGAACCTGCCACAAAATACGAAACCTGAAATAAAAACGTAGGAAAACAGGACAGATGGAGAGACAGATTAAAATATTTACATTTTTTTGTAAGTTCCCATTAAAAGTTCCCTGTTGTCCGCTATACGAAAACTACACCGAACTACTGCTGAGCTGGACGACTTCCCGGCGATGGAGCGGCGGCTTTAACTCATCACGGGTTACTGACGGTGGAGTTCAGCAGTCCTTGCTTCGAATTCGATTTAGAAGCCTTCGAGAGGTCTCTCTGCAAAGACAAGTCCAAATTAACAGTCAGAATCTTTGTACGTTCATATTTTTTAAAAAAGTGTCAAAATGTCAAATGATACAAGCATGTGACCACATTGTAAGATGAAATGAGTGGACTAACCATTTGAATAAAGGAAAGAAAATCTGGTGTGTTATCTACTATGTGAACTTTGATGCAGATTATTCAGTACATTGTGGCAGATGTTGGTTGGCTTGTTTGATAATTACATAAATTGTTACTGTAAAGCCAACAAAACCCAAACTAATGATGAAGTTTTTTAAAATCAAGTTCTGTCAGCCTGCATTTTACTGGCCTTGGTTTAAAACATTGTATAAATAAGGGACAAAAATGGAGTCTGTAAATTTAAATTAAAAAAAAAAAAGATTTGAAAAATGTAATTTTGAGGTCTCAAAAGTTAAATGAAAGCCTGAAAGACAATGAAAGGGTTAACAACTTCCTCCCATGATAAAATAAAATATTGATCTTAGTGCTACATGCAAAGAAAATTTGGTATTTTCCTTTATCAGATTATAATTTTGTGAAGTTTTTGAAGTTGGGGATTGAACCAATGTAAAACCGCATTTACCGCAAAGTCCATATAGGAGCCAGCAAAAGAGAAGGTGTGATCTTGAGTGTCCTGAGACTTTAGTGTGCCACTTGGAGTGTTTCTATTAAGATGGGAGATGTTTTCCTTGTTTCGGTCTAGTGCACGGGGAGTCCTTCCATGTCCAGGGGTTCGCAGGCCAAGACCCTACAACAAGACCAACGAATGATAATGATAGAATGATAAAGTGCCTATTTGGGGGGCATTTTTTTCCAATTTTACTTCATTTCAGATCACAGGACCATAAATACAAAAAAAAAAGTTTCACTATAATGAAAATAAAAAGATCTATAACAATGAAGAACAGATTCAGAACAGGAGTCAGATAGAGAACAAATCTAACGCTGTCGACAGTATTTGAATTTTGTAAGTGAGATGGTTTATGAGACGGTACCTTGCTGGCAGACAAAGGTGGTTTCTGGATGGAAGACTGGCACATGGTTCCACTGAGGAAGCTGGTTGGAGTGGAGACTGTCAAGGTACCATTGAGCTGAGAGGACAGAAGAAAAAAAAAGGCAGCTCAGCTTCTGAATCTCACTCAGCCAGGTACAGTTAGTGTTTCTGCACTTGCAATAACTAAAACTGCAGCACCGTCTTACCTTCCTGACTTTTCCAGGCGTGGGAGTCCCTGCTATCCGCCTTTTGGATGGTGTCCTCATTGAAGTTCCATATAACATGTCCTCCTGTGTCTGTTTAGTTTTCTTCATTTGCTATTAAACAAACAAAAATATAAGAATGTAGTCAGACTGACAAGTCTTTGATCTTGAATCTTAGTGTATCGTTTTTCAGATTCATAACTCACCCTTTCCGCCTTTTCTTTCTCCTTTTCATTGTGGTGCTGTTCCCATTGCTGCTGCACATACTCAAGAAATTTCTGTCCATTCACCAGGAATTCTTTGCTGTGCTCTTGCTCCCAAACATCAATTTGGGCCTTTAGAGTCTTTTCCAGCTGGAAGAAAAGAGCAGGAAACACATTTTTTTTCCTGGTTGCCATGTCATCAGATTTAGTACTGATTATCAGTCTACATTAGACAGTCCAATCTCTAAAATATCCTTCCTATGATTAGAGGAATTACAGAGAGGTCATCTATGTTTAATATCCCCATCTGTTGGCCAGAGCTGGTATTGGCCCAACTATCTCTCAGCTGTCTCCCCAAACGTAAGGTTCACCTGAGCTCATTTGTTTCATCTTTAATCTAATTTAACAGGTTTTCTTCTTTCTTTTGAATTCCCAGTTTCTAAAGCAAAACATGCTTCAACAGCAATCCTGTTTTGTATTCACATGCAGAACGTGTCACGAAACATGACTTTTAAACATTTCCTTACCTTGGGCAAACTTTTCTGCAGATCCGTTCTCTGCTTCTCTTCTTTCAGAAGGTTTCCACCTCTGTTGTTGAACCTTGTGGGGTCATTAGCCTTTTTCTGAGATGGAAAGTACACACGTCATGCACACCAAGTGAAGTTTGTTTTTAAACGCTTCCCCACTAAATTCACACGGATTGTACTTACGTCAAGTTCTAAGTACAAGGTCCAGTTCCCTTGCCATTTTGTGACTCCCTCGAAGAGTTCTTTGTGGTCCTCGTGATACTTCTTCAGGGTCTTGACCTCAGCCTCGTGAAGGTTGAGAAGCTCTTCAGTGAAATCATCTGTTAAAAGAAGATATGCACTAAGAACCCTTCATGACGATCTGACCATCAAGTATAAAGGCTTTGTCATTGTACAACATCACCCACCAGCATGATATGGAAAGAAGGATTGCTGCTGCTCATGGCTGTAAAAGCATCTCTCCCAGAGAAGGGCAATCTCGGCTCTGATAGCCTCGATGACACTTTTCATGCTTTGCATTTTCAGCACCTCCAAGCGCTCGACCTCAGCTCGGAGCTGTGAAGACAGAACGCACATTAAAAACTTGCTATGGGAGAAACACACTACTGCGCTCTTCAAAGTCACTTGACACTTACTGCCTCAATGTTTCTCTTCTTTGACATAGTCATATGCTCAGAGAGGGCTTCCCTCTCCTCTTGGGGAATCTGAAGTCTTTCCCACAGCTCCTGGATCTT
The DNA here is from genome assembly GCA_023373845.1 of Nibea coibor. Lineage (NCBI taxonomy): Eukaryota > Metazoa > Chordata > Actinopteri > Sciaenidae > Nibea > Nibea coibor. The sequence goes on along the minus strand of CM041721.1, from coordinate 18,712,818 downwards.
AGTGCGAAGACCTGAACAACGGAGCTCATTCTCAGTCTTGCGTTCTTGTAACTGAATGGGAGGCATAAATACATTCATTATTATAGTTATTATTGTAGACTATGAGATTGTTGCATTGTATTACCAAGCACCTAGACGCAAATATCACAAAATCACCTGACTGAGGAGTAGTTTAAGTGCATCGATGTTGTCATTTGACAGACAAAATGCCTCCTCATCCTCACACATCACATCCACCTCGAAACTGGTCTCAGGGTGCTGCTCGAGATCATCCATGCATACGATGATTTCCTTTTTGATGCTGACAAAGTCATCATGGCGACGCTCCTGAAAAGGCAACGCAGGTTATAACCTCAATAAGAAAACCTAAAGTAAGTGATTAAGAAACACAGAAAGTCAGTATCACCTTCTCTTTGGTCAAGTCATCGAGGTAGGCACGGTATGTCTCCAGCTGCTGCACTGATGGGACGGAGTCCTGGTCGATGCAAAATTGGGTAGTGCACATAATATTACACAGCTCGCGGTCTTTGCAAACGAGGCTCTTAAGCTCTTCCATCCTTTGCTTCTTGTGCTCCTTCAGCACCTCCAGCCGTGTGCGACTGTTCTTCTCCATCTGCAACATGGTGCAGCCGTCCTCCTCCTTTAAAGAAGTCCAAAAAGTCAGTTTAAACAGTTTTCTCTGACATTATTTAAGAAAAACAACCACATAATCCCAAAAAAAGCCTATACCTCAAAGGGGGGCATCTGAAGTTCCTTGCATAAAGTACTAAGTTCCTTAAGATAGACCTCTATGCGTTTCAGCAATCTCTTCTTGAGCTCCTCTTCTTCAGCAATCATAAGGTCCAGCAAACCCTGGGTGAATTAAAAAGAAATGACAGTGTGTAAGCTCTGTGAGGTGAAGGGCCGGGCATGGATGGATTTAAATGACTGTGAGACTCACTTTAATGTGCTTGTGGACATCATTGGTCCTCTGTATGCGCTGCTCTTCGGGAATCCCGATTTCTTCCCAAATATCCTGCAACCTGACCTGTGCTCTGTTGAGGTAGGCAACAGACTCGGCTGCGTGGACTTCACTGAAAGCAAACAGCACACACATAAAACACACGGCCCAGTGCTTAGGGTTAGCGCCAGTGACTCATTTAAAAGCTAACGTTAGTTAGCATCCCGGCGCCGTATTGTAGCATTACATTAGCTCTAACAACACCTGCTAACGAGCAGCATGAGCGACATTAGAGCACAGCAGAAAACATAATTACCACTCAGAATCACTCATTGCAGCTTACACAGACGGCTTACTGTCGCCTCGGCGTGATACAAGCCGTGTGCGCGTCTGCTCACAACAAAGCTAGCTTTATATAAAATCAACAGGCCAATCAGGAAGTAAGTTTGAATATAACATCGTTATCGTAAACAACTCAGACTCCAATTAGTAGAAGAGAAATTACGTTACTAACCTCACTCTCATGTTGCCACCGCAGACCGCTAAAAACTATTTAAAAACTCTTATTTGACGTTAAAAAGATCTTAAACTAACTAACATCGGGGTGTCTACAGCTGTCTGCCCGTCCGTTTGTCGACTGCGTTTGAATTTTGTACCGAGACAACATCTGGGCGCTGATTGGCTGACACAAGTGACGTCAGCGAAAGCGTTTCTGTGGGTTGTCCTAAAAAGGCTTTTCCGCCCGTTAGGGATTTTTCCGGTTTAAAGCATTAAATAAATAAATAAACGCGTTTAATTAAAAAATAATAATAAAATTAATAAATATCTTTTATCCTGACATCTTGTAGAAGTATTCTAGTAAAGTCAAATAAGCCACCACAGGCAGCTGTAATGTGTTAGCCCTTTATTTTGTAAGTGAACTCATCCGGAAGTATACAAAGACTGTACGATATAGTTACAACAAACACTTAGACATCATGCGAAACAATAACAACATATATAAAAAAAAACGAATACGAATACGAATACGTCTGATGAAAAGTTTGAGCTGCTCTGTCAGGATGTGTTACCAGAGTCAAACTTTTGTGTCCGACTGGAAACGTCTAACAAAACGGAACGCTTCAAAGGTATTATCTATCTATCTATCTATCTATCTATCTATCTATCTATCTATCTATCTATCTATCTATCTATCTATCTATCTATCTAATCTTATCTTATCTGTCTGTCATACAGAGTTGTGTCTGTCATTAGGTGTGATCTGTGGTTTGTCTATTCTTCTTCTTGTCTTCTTTTATCTTCTGTTTCAGTGGTGTACTTGACACTCCTCTTTCCAGGCCTGCATGGAGCACAGCTCATTTTGTGGTCAAGGCATTGCCAATAGCCGATTGTTTCACACCACAGATCTTCACTGTCTGCTTGCAAAGTTCCCTGCACGAAAAAATGTGTCGCATTTGTGCAGAAAGTGCCTTGTTGAATCTTCTAACCAGATCTGTTATGCTGCAGCTCTAGGCGGCAAATTGAACTTTATCTGGTCCCTGCATCTCTGCTATGTTGTCTGTCTTGCTTGTCTTTTAATTTGAACCAATCACTGCAGCTGATTACTGCCTATCTCTACATGACATTAGTGCACATCTATCTGTCCTGGAAGAGCGATCCTCTCTGTGTTGCTCCCTCTTTCTCCAAGGTTTCAATGAGATATTCATTTGTAGCCGTGTTGCCCTGATGTATTGAATTGGTGCTTGTCTAAAGGTGGATTGAGCTCATTTGAGTACTTTGACAGAAAGAACAGAACATAATGTTCATTTTTTTCAAAGTTTTGTGTTATTTGTTTGACTGTCTCTTGTACACAAACACACAAAATTCATTTGAGTCTGAAATGAAGCAGTTTATATAGAAGCAAATGCCATAGGGGGTACATCACAAATAAATAGGTGAGAACACTTGGTAGAAAAAGTTAAATTGCAAAAAAAACAGGCAAATCTGGGCTAGGTTAGTGATTTCAGCTAAAGAAATGACAGCCATTGCTCCCTCATTAGTGAGGATACTGACGTAAGTAGAGGTTCCTCAGCACTGCCTCACTGAACTGGTAGGTTAGCTTCTTCTTTACTTTTTTGATCTCCCCAGTTTTACCATAGTTCCTCAGAGCTCGAGCCATCTTTTGGTAGGTCATTTTTTTGCGGTTTCCTTTCTGAGTACCCCAGTGGCTGGCCAGAACCTCTTTGTGTTTTGTGGAGAACTGGAAGATGCCCTTGTCCTGGTCCACCCACCAGATACTGTCACTCATGTCGCCGTTTCTTAGCAAGTCCAGGAGGAACTGGTACAAGCGGATTTTCTTCTTGTTGTCTGGATTGGAAAGTGAGAGCTCAAGCAGTTTTTCCAGGCTCAATATGACTTTCATTACATTTAATGTCAGTAGAAAGTTTGCAATGGAAATACTCACTAGTGTCTTTCCTGAAGGAGGAGTGGTTGTGGTCTTCAAAATCATCCTCTCCATCTGATACCTCGAGCGGGGGACTAATTCCTCTTTGTTCCTCTTCTGAGTAGTATTGACCAGGCGAGACCGAGGGTTGGTACTGGTAGCACAGGGGCGGGGGGTAATATGGGATCTTTAGGAGAGAGTTAGTCAACACAAAAGAGTGATAGAGCTGCAATGTTTTTCTTGTTTTGCAATTAGTCAGTCAGTTTGACATTTTCATGTAAACACAGTCATTGTTCTAAAAGAGGAAGTAACTCTGCCAAAATAGATTTCAGGGCTCTGCAAAACCACGTGGTGCAGATGACATTTAAGTGAAAAGATCCCTGTCTGTCCTCATCATGAGCTGTGTTTGTAGACATTTGTTTTTTTGTCAAACAGATTAAATCCATTTTCTGAGTCATTTCTGAATATAAAATGTGTTGTTATAATGGTGGCAGCATGAGATTTGGTCCAAAAACACTCTTTCAGTTATAGTGTATATAGTATATTCACACATTTATTGATTAATTGATCAGTCAGTGCCAGCTGCTTAATTGTAAATGCTGATTTTCTTTGTATGATAGTAAACTCAGTATCTTTGGGTTTCAGACTGCTGTAAAATGATGACTCTGCACAACTTTTTTGAAACGTTATCGACTCAGCAATTGATCCAAAAGATAATTAACATACTAGTCAATAATGATTAGTATGCAATCATTAGTGGAAGCCCTAGTTAACATTTTAACCTACCGTTTTTTTTTTGCTTGAAGAGGGGGAAAGGCAACTAGTGGCGAACTTTAACAAAGAATTATCATAAAAACTGACAAAAGTAGTCTAGTTTTTCTGTCTGAATGTCCCGTTCTTCACTCGGTGAGTAATATGACTATGATCATCAGTACAAAACATCCATACATAAACATACTCCTGCATGCTAACAGTAAGCTCACATCCAAACCTGACCTCATATGAAGTGAAGGGAGCTGCTATTGTTCGGCTATGTGTGAACATTTACGAATCAGTATTTCAAATCATATATAAAGAGACCTGTGTGTCTTTCCACACTAGTACCATCATTCATTTTTTACACATGAACTCACTTGTTGTGACACGGAGAGAAGTCCGGGTTGTGGGTCCAGGTGAAGGGGCAGGGGCTCACTCAAGCGGTAGGGTGGTATCAGTTGTTGAGAAGACACTGACTGAAGCTCTGTGAGGTGATTCACAGGAGAATTATTAAAGTCCGCTGGCTGGACACGCTCAGAGTGGAAGGTCCATCTATGGTCTTTAAAAATGACAGGAGGTATAAGGCAAAGGTAGCGTGGTGATTCATGCTCATGCTCAAAGATCAAATCCAGTCTCACCTTCGTAAATCTCCTCCGGATTAGTGAGATAGGGGTACAGCTCTGCAGGTGCTCGATAATCTGCAGGTTCATTTGGAATGACTTCCTCTGAGGCCTTTGAGGGGGGGGAAGTTAGATTTTGTCTTAGAGAAAATAAAAATTTGACCTTTAATTGTGACACTTAAATTTCTTTTCTTGAGTTCTTTGACTTGATTTTTATGGCTTGTAAAAGAATATAAAGACAGGAAATGGAAAGAATAAAGTAACAGAGCAGACAAGTTCACTGGGGCAACAACATACACGCATGTTACTCAAACACGTCTGTTAAACGCAAACAAAGGTCTTTCTCTTCCTGTCAGATATAAATATTATTCAGTAAAGTGAGTCCCGTCTTAAATTAATTAACATTAATTAATTAACACTGGAATTACTTTGTCACAAATAAAACTGGGTTTTAACATTTAGATATTTCATAAACTATGATCAACCCTCGTCTTCCAATCTGTTTCGTAAAAGGTCAAACGCGAGACAACAAACACTTACCGGTGATATGACATATCCGTCCATCGTGTAAACAAGGCAGCATGAGAATCTTCTTTCTTGAAGTTGGTGATGAATGTTAACTTTTTCTTGTTGCTTCACAGAGAAAGACACAACGTCGCCGAGCACTGACTTCACCAGATAAATGGGAACTGAAACTGAGAAATAAGCTGGACTCTATGCAGTCTACATTCATGTCAACCGATTGTCAAATACAAGTGACCAGCTAGTTCCTGATGCCCGAGTATAGTCTGCAGTATGAGCCAATCATGTTTGCACATTTCCTGCATATTTAGATTGTATATTTGTTCTGTAATGTCAGAATGATTCATCTTTTTTTTTTAGAGAAGATTAGAAATAATCCCCCCCAATCATACAATGCTTTTTGAATATGTAGCAACTTTGGGTGCAAAACATCTAAATAGACTTGTGCAAACAGTCACACTGTTAAAAGAGGTATTGTTTGTTATCACACATTCAGTGGGGTCCCCTAGTATGCTTAAACTTTAACTTCAACTTCCCCCTCGTCAGTTCAAGTACTGCTGCGACGTGACCTTAGTGCGACGTTAACTCTAACCCTGCACTCCTAATAAACTGACACGGTTAGTTCATTTAACTCCTCATAATCAAAACTTGTGTTAATTTTTGTCAAACTTTAGGTAAAATGTGACTTTCTTGTTGTATTTTTTTAAGCCAGTCATCCCCCTGAAAAGTTTATTCACATAGGAATTTTTTGAAGAGTTACTGAATACTGGAGCCGAAACCAAAAGTGAAGTTTGGAATCGGACTTGTTCCTCTTTTAGTATGGCATTATGGTTTAATTTGAGGAAGTATTGACCAAGAGGGTGAAACTAGAGAATACATGACTGAAATGTCCGGGCCTGCTGCCTCCCTTGCAACTTGTTTGTGTTGTAATATTTCTGAGCCAAAGCGTGTAGGTTAAAACCCGGACACATGTAGATAGATTAGTCATGATCATAAGTCCTGCTGGAGATTATTATCAGCCGAAAACTAATATTTAAATATGACAAACACTATTCCTCTGTATTTGCTGATGTTTGGTACTCTTTGGGTGGAAAGTTACCAGAGGCAACATGTTGGATGTGATGAAACTGCTTCCTGTACACCATAGAGAGAAAAGGAGGCCCTCTGTGGGGTTTGTGTTTCACAACTTAACACTTAAACAAACGTAAAGGAAGGTTCTTCCACTAAGTATAAAACTTTGGACATATTGTCCTACAGATCATGAATATGTGCAGGCCTGGGGCTTGTTGTGCTTTCAAATATTTGCTCTGTCTCCATCTACTGGATATATAAATGTTGGACTGACCAGTATCGATGCTAGACTGGGTTCAGAGGCATAGAGGCAACAACCAAAATAGCTCATCGAGGCCCGGATTTATTTATCCGTGTCGGAATTTGTCTCTTTTTTTTTGGCTTTGGTTGTGACAAATCAAAGAAATGAAGGCTCTGGGGATTTATCTGCATTTCAAATTTCCACCAATTGCTGAATTTCCTCCCCACCTCAAATACTGACAGCAGCAGCAGCCAGGAGCGGAGTCCTGCTGTCCCGTGGAATTATCTCGGCACCGAGGCGAGATACGCATGGAAACATGGCTGCTATGAGGACTTTAACCGTGGCGGGTCTCTTTTTGGCGTTTTGCGCTTTGGGACTGATCGCGGTGGCGATCAGCACTGACAACTGGTACGAGACTGACGCGAGGAGGCACCGGCTACGCTGCAAGAATTACTCAAACAAAAGAAACGACCCGGGCTACATTTACATCTCCAACAACAACCTCCCACTTCGCATGTTGCCAAAGGAGAAAAATGTGGAGCGGAGGGGCTCCAGTGTCAGCGGCGAGATGCTGCTGCGGGCTAAGCGGCACTTCTTGCCTCCTGCCCCGGCCATGGAGTCCCTCTGCAGTCGGCAGTATAACTCCACCATCACCGGACTGTGGAGAAAGTGCCACCGAGAGGGATTTGACTTGGAGACGGAGGATTCGATTTTTAAAGGTTTGTTTTTTGGGGGGTGGAGGTTGATCATGTCTTTGTGCTATAAAATATTTGTTTTTTGTTTTTTGTTTTTTTTTTGGGGGGGGGGGGGGGGGGGGGGGGGGGGTATTTGTGTTTGTTTGTGTGTGTATATATCTGTGTGTGTGTGTGTGTGTGAGGCGCCGTCGGTGAATACTTTGTGCACGACTGCGCTATCCAAGGTGCTGAAGCTGCTGCGCACGGACCCCGAAGGCCTACGCAGTATATAACGCGAAGCACAGTTACAATGCAATCGACGTGCTTGTGTTATCTCCCAACACCAAAAGAGAGGGGGGGGGGGACGCTGTAGTAACAGAAACCTCGAGATGCGTACAAGGAGCTACTCTACATTGGTTTGTGTGGGTGGATGGGTAGGTGGGTGGGTGGTGGAAGAGGAGGAGGGGGGTGGGTGGGTGTTTTTTTGGGGTGGGTGGGTAGGGGTTGGTGGTGGAGTGCAGCAGTAGAGCCTTGTGGCATCTTCTCCGTTTTGATCCCAGCGCTAATGTGACATCCTCTTTGTGTTGTTTACATCCACAGGATTGGTTCCACGCTGCACACCAATAAAATACTACTACTCATCATCAGTGCTGCCCAGAAATCTGCCTATCAATCTAACGAAGACAATAAGGCAGGATGAGTGGCACGCTCTCCGTGAGTATACTCCCCCCCTCAACCCCCCCAACACACACCCACCCTCCCTCTCTTTCGTTTTTCTTTCATAATCTGATGCATTCATGTGGAGAAGCTTGGCATGTCCCCCAACAAACACTGTCACCTCTCCGCTGTGCTCCGCAGACCTCCAGAGGATGACTGCCAGTTTCATCGGCATGGCCATATCCATCATCCTGTTCGGCTGGATCATAGGCGTGCTGGGCTGCTGTAAGGAGCATGATTTGATGCAGTATGTCGCCGGACTTCTCTTTCTCATGGGAGGTGAGATGTACTTTACATAAAGAGCACTACCCTGAATCACCACAGAGGGGCAGTGAGGTCTTTGTTAATGAGAGGGCGGTGGGATGGAAATGAGTGTCTGACTTTTTCTTTTTTTCTTTTTGTCTTCTTCCTCTCTGGTAGGAACATGCTGCATAATCTCTCTTTGCACATGTGTGGCCGGGATCAACTTTGAACTGTCCCGCTACCCTCGCTACATGTTTGGGATACCAGAGGATATCAGTCACGGTTACGGCTGGTCTATGTTTTGTGCATGGGGTGGACTGGGCCTCACGTTGCTGGCTGGTTTCCTGTGTACACTCGCTCCTTCCCTCTACCCTCCACACACCCCCGTCGTGCACAAGCCCAGGCAGGAGAACGGCTGCGTGTGACAGGTTGCCACTCATCTAACAGACACCTGTCTTATCCTGAAACAGTGACGAGCCCTGTTCCAGAGACAGTTTCACCCAGGGACTCTGAGCATAGAGAGAGAAGAGAGAGAGAGAGAGAGAGAGCCTTCACACAGAGAAAGCACACCACACTGGCTCTCTCGCTCACATGAATATGAAAAAGAGGTGACAATTGACTGAAGACAATTTCAGTTCCTCTGGTGCTTTTTTTCCCCCCGTCCCTCTTTATGAATGAACTGTTCTGTGTTATTGCTTGCTCTTCGAGAGGAGAATAGTTATACAAGTTTTTTCTTCCTGTAAAATCTGCTAGTTTGAGAAGAAACAAAAAAAGAAGAAGAAGAAGAAAAAAAGAAACACTGGCAGAAGATCAATAGCACAACTTTGACATCTGTACCAGAGATCAAAATATGGATGTGTACCGTCACATTTCAAAAGGGCAACCGTGTATCATTATGTACCCATTCAAAACAAACTATGTACATGTACTTTTTGAATTGTATGTATGCAGATACATTTGTGTTTACTCAAGAAAAAAAATATGAGCATCAAAACCAAACCGTGTTTGAGGGAAATGTTTTGTTCGTCATCAAAATATTTTTGAAAAATAAAACATGCCAAACTTTTTTTTTTTTTTTTTTTTTTGCCTGTGTAACACACTGAACTGACATGATACGAACTTCTCTGTGCTGGTCTTTTCTCCTATTATGACATGTTTGTATGTCAGCAGACGAGAGAGGCCTGCTAATGGAGTCAAAAGTTCTACAGCGTTACGTTTGAACAGCAGCTGTTTATGTTTCTGTCAGTGCTGCAGGCAGTCTGTTTTATTCGACCACTTCTGAACACTCAAACGTGTAAATGTCGGAGGCCGAAGCTTGAGTCAGCGACCAAAACGGAGTGACGGAAATAAAACAATCCAAATAAAACGGAAAAGAAAAAAAATGATGTAACCGCCTGCTGTGCATTATAGTGAAAACAATAACTCCTTTAATAAAGGTCCAAAAAAAAAAAAAAGAAATGAAATCCAGATAACTGCTCTCAGATCACATACTTCACTCTGACAACAGCATAAATTTACACTTGTATTATGATTCATGACTGTTAAAGTTTTTTTTTTCCATTGACAACATGCATACCAGCCACTGTGAGCTGTAATTATTTCCCCATAACTCTGATGAGCGATTAAATCTTTCTGACATGGTGATTCACTCACTGCTCTCTCTGCTCTTTAGCATATTGTCTTCACTGTTGGGTTGCTCAGATTATATTTATTATTTTTTACAGAGTTATGCGCAGTTATGTCATTGAAAAAAAAGATCTCTGCTGTTGGTTAAAACCATATTGGCCACTGGAGACTGTTTTCATCATTAAGTCAATAAAATAATAATATGATAAATGATTTGCTGTAAACTAGAAGCAGATGAGAACTTGAACGATTAATAGTTTTAAAATAAATAAATGTTTAACTCAGTGCAGCAGAAGTAGATCTATCAGTACCTCACTGGAATAATCCATTAAAATTAGATTTCATGTCATTTTAATGTATATAAAACTAACTGTAAATAATGTCTCCTGTTGCAGTGTTACATTAACATTGTATTTGCACTGAGGTCTCTCTGGTAACAGTGACACAGAACACCTGCGCCGCGTGTTTAATGGGGAGAAAATTTACATGTCCTGTATGTGCCCACAGCATTAAAAAGTCATTTAAGTACTGAGTAGGTGGTCTAATTACTCCGCGTACCCCTGGCTGGTTTAAAGTCAAACAGTTAACAATGAGCTGAGTCAGTGTTTTGCATATAAAACCTTTCTTTCTAATTCCTGCTGCAGCAGATCCGTGTAGTGGAATAAAAAGTGCATATTTACTCCTGGAATGAGGTCAGGGTTAGATAAATAAACACAGCCAGTACTTCAAATATGAGTACGGCTTCTGAGTGAACGTAGGCTGTCTGAGCAGCGGTGGAAAGTAATACAGTTAAGTACATATTCTCAATTATTGTTCAGCTTTAAGGTACTTTGAGGTACACTGAGAAACCCATTTCTACCAGGCAAGTTGTACTTTTCACTTTTTATTTATCTGATACTTTTGCATATTCAAATTATTAATGCAAAATACCATTTAATACACTATGGTGTATATACACAGTAGATAAAGACATCCAAAAAGTTGTTAAAATAAGCTCCACCGTTTAATCCACTTATATAATGTGTATGATTCTGAGCACTTTTACCATCTGAGTATATTTTGATGCAAATACTTACTTTCTTTCACTTAAATAACATTTCCAACATAGGGGTTTACTGAATTTTTCTACTGTGGTATAAACACTTGAGTAAAAGGTCTGAATACTTCTTCCACCTCTGTGTCTGAGTAACTATTGGGCTTTTATGTTGTGAGATTTTTCTACACTCGAGTGTAAAAGTTTGTTCTTGAACTGAAATAGCAGTTTGACAAAATAATATTCACTTGAGGACTTGTTTTTTTTCTCTACAGCTTTTAAGCACAGTCTTCATCAGCAGATGGACTTTTCCTAGTTGTCATGAAAGTTCCTGAAAAGCTCGGTGTTCATGTGCTGACTCGCTGATGAAAATGGTGGGAGTGGTTTAAAAACCTCCTGTAAAGGCTGATAAGTGAGATAAGCAGAGGTGTAATCAGATGAAGCTGGAGGACGGTAAACGTGTTATTAGTAGCAGTTGTAATATAAAGTAGCATTCATTGCAGTGATAATAATGGCAGCACTAGAAGCAGCTGTAGTATTCAAATAGCTCCCGTCTTGTGAATAATAATAACGCCACAGAGCCATGTGGTTTTGGGGGCTTTGTACTCTGCACAGAGAGGGATCAGTGTGTGCTCAGGTCAACTGCGGTCTGCATTCCTGACCTTTCTTTGTTTGTCCTTAAAATATGTCAGCGAGGAGAACAGCATGCCCAACTCGCAGGAGTTCCTTCTTTTAGGCTTCATTGACCTCAAACCACAGAAAAATATTTTCCCTATAGGTGGGATTAATAATTTGAGCCAAGAAGGACAAACTAAGTAAGATGAGAGGGTTGCTTATGAGAGGTTCCACCTTTACTTACGCGGTGGAAATTTCAAGCAGATCTTTTAATCAAATCTTGTGAATCGTGTGCAGTGCCCCTGAAAATTAAGCGCTGCACAGACATATAGGGTTTCTCTTCACATTCAGCTCCTGCAGCTCAGGGCTTTTTTTTTTTTTTTTGATGGACTGTGCTGAGCTACAGAGGGCTGTTTTTAAAAAAGGGGGTCCCTCGGGGGAAGCTGGACTGCGAGGAAAACCAGACAGAGGAAATCACACCCAGTTGCGCCCATGGCAGCCCATCTGGCTCCTTCACATCTGCAGAGACATTATCTCTGTAAAAAACGAGGGCACGCTTGTGGCAGTTAGTTTGTGGTTATTGTCGACTTTGGCTGGAAAAAAAAGACCATTTTAAATGGCATTCAAAGAGAAAATATACACAGATCACTACTAAATGCATTCGGAATATGACATTTAAGGCACTGCAAATAAAAACAGCCTGACAGTTGATTCATGTGAGTGGATGTCCTTCAGGAATTCAAAACAATTCCCCTCCCCAAAAAAAACAGTATGTCTAAATTATGTTTTATTTTGCCACAGCAGTAAAAGGTGACGCCGTTTGTCATATGTGTCTGCTCCTAGTGAAATGACATTGTCCGAAAACAACTCACCGTCAGCTTTTCAACACAATAAACATCTATATCAGCTGAAGTTTTTATAGGTCGTGACAGACAAAGGAGCAGATAATGACGAAAGTGACTGCCTTCAGCCAAACATATTTCATACTTGCGCAGATAGCTTCCAGATGTAAGTGGGAGGCAGTGACAGACTTCAGACGCCAATTAACCAGGGCCACTTGACGGGACAAGTCAAGTCTGCCACTTGTAGTGGCAACAGCAAACATGGTGAGGTAAAGGCACGGTGGAGCAGAAAAATCAAACGTTCAGATTTCAAAGGTTTATGCTGTTTGTGGTAACCTCAAGCTTCAAAGGATGGAGATGTTTTTGCATAATACAACACTGTATGGCAGTGTGTATGTCCCAGGACAAACCAGTGAGGTAAGCTGTAGAAATGCAGTTTAAACGTGTGTTGTATTACAAAAAAAAACAAGATATGTGATGAATATTAAGCATTTATTTGATCCGCGATAACCTAAAATTGTATGAATGACATAATTTAAAGCATACATAAAAATGGCAAACATTAAATTGATTAAAAATGTCGATAAATCCACTTGGAGAGCTTTTATTTTCACATTCTCTTCTCTCTAGATGAAACTCTTCCTCAGAGGTGGCACCGTGCAGACATAATTTATGTCCACATTTCCTTTTTCCACTCCTGACTCAGAGGAATGTGTCAGATGTTTTCGTTAGAGGTCAATTTAATGACAGAAGTCCAAGGAATGGGGATAACCAAGGGTCAGAGATATTCAAGATACTTAGGGAGGATATTTATGAGTCACAATGAAACTTTCCAGTTGTTGAACTGGAGGGTCTCTCTCTCTCTCTCTCTCTCTCTCTCTCTCTCTCTCACACACACACACACACACACTCTCTCTCTCTCTCACACACACAGTAACCCCACTATGAACCAACATTGAGATACTCTGTCTTCAGGCGGCTCAGTCTGGTGCCATGACTGCGGATGATGAGAGACAGCAGCTCCTGTTTATCTTTAAGTCCTGCAGAGATGTCCATGGTCCCCCTCAGCGCGTCCCTGATATCACCCACTTGCTTCATCACGTAGCCGTTCAGCTGTTGCTCCTCTCTCAGCTCCGTCTCCTGACTTTGTTTAAACTTCACCTCCAGCTCCAGCAGAGACTTGTCCACGCTTGAAAAGGCCTCGCTGATCTGGGAGATCTCCCGCTGAAGGAACTTTCCGTAGCTGTCTTCTCCGTCCAGGTCGTGCGCCACGGTCCGGCCGATGCCCTCCAGCAACCGCGCCGCGTCCTCCGCCTGGAGCTTGCTGATGATGAAGTCGTCCCGCACTACAGAGTCTCTCTCTTCAGAGGCCCCACATGGATACACATCCGAGAATTTAAACAGCATCTGGCACTCCTCCGGGTCTTCAGTCTCATCGTAATCCCCGTCCGGCACGAAGAAGTGATGAAAAGTGCCATTGGAGATCTCCGGTTGGAGGGGCCCGGTGTAGACAGCTGAACAAAATGGCAAAGATGTGAGCATGATGAGCAGCAGTTGGACGGGATCCATTATGCGCCTCCTCTCTCTCTCTTTGGCGAACAGCATCTGCACCGGCAGCCGGATCCAGCGCGCAGTTTTCAGCCCGGCTCATGTTACACAGTCCCCCGTCACCTAAAAGGCACAGACTGCCTATTTGAGTCAGGGGGGCCCCTTGTGGCCCCTGGTAACTCCAAGCACACATGTTTCACATGAAACACTTTGACTAGGTTTACACTATTACTCTCTTAGACATATTATCAATGTTTGAAAATGTGTTTTGTGTTTTTGAGTTAAAAACATCAGTCAGTCGAGGAGTTATATCAACTTTAAATATCTTGTGTTTCCAGCAGTCATAATTACATTTTCTATTTTTTCCCCTCCAGTTTCTTGTCTGAGCTGCTTTCACAGCTTAATCAATGTCACTCACTCACACAAACAAGCCAAGTTTCTATCTTGTACTAAAGAACAATAACCAGAGCTTGTTTTCATAAAAAAAAAGCAAGACAAATGCTGACAAGGCATCTGAACATTTCCTTTATATAGTGTTACATAATTAAATATTAAATATAGATTAAATATTCAAGGCCTCATGGAACGCTGCAGTCAAGTCCAAGTCAGTTGTAATAACTGATTAAATTGTATAGCACTGACTGATAATTCTTTATATTTAAATATTAATTAATTAAGAAATCAAGAATGAATTGACGTCCAAAGAAAACAGAAATCATGTCAGTTATTTTTGGCTCTAACAATCAATCAAATCAATAAGAGAACCAGTCTATCTACTCTTGGTCTGTTGTGCTTTTTATATCACACGTGAACAGCAGGAATAGGCTTTCAGTTTACAGTAGATGTAGTGAATTTCACCACAGAGGAGCTCTCAGTCGATGCATTTCTGTGGGCTGCTCAGACTCCGGGGTTGCTGTTAGAGCTGACTCTGATGACTCCAGTCAGGTGATTACATTACAGCGCAGAGGGAGACTCCTCTGGGCTATGATCCCCTCTACTGCACATCCTGTCTTCGGTAATTACATCATCACAGGGTGGTCTACGATACGGCTCTCAGCGTGTCAGCAAAAACTCACTCAGACTGGAAACATATGGCAAGTTGTAAACACAGAGCTGCTTTTGTCCTCTGTATGATCCATGCATTCATGCTCCATGTAGTATCTGGTTGTGTTTTTGTCGCCGCACACAGATGTTTTTGGAATATTGCATGAAAGACGTGATTTAATGATGAACTAAATGTTGACATAGGTAAATAAATGTATATGTTATGGTTGTATTTTGAGCGTTTCTTCCCTCGAACAGTTCTGGATTGAGGGCAGACACGGGCATGGGCAGCCGCAGCAGGATCCAATCAGGATTCACTTTGTCAAAAAGCAGGACGCAGTTCAGTGACAGGTAGACAGTCAGCAGCAAACAAAACCAGATAAAAAAGAAATCATGCAGGAAGTTTAACGTCCAAAAACTTGCTGGGATCAAAGACTTGAAAAACAGGAAGACAGATAGGATGACAAAGTTGGAACACTATAGCTATGAGGCACAATGGGCCGTCTGTCAGAAAACTAAAGGGCAGAGATAGAGTAGATGTGTGCTGGGAGCAGATTGGGGAACGTGGAGCAGGAGTTCAGGTGTGAGAGGAGGTTAGATGATGTGGAAAGGTTTTTCCAAGCAGTGAAAAGTGTAATTAATAGTGTTAACAATGTTCAGTTGATCAGTTAATCATCTACATCATTAACTCTTCACAGTAAACAATTACTGATTGTAGTTTGGCTCTTGGGCTCTCCGTAATTAGCTTACTTAGACGTAGCTCAGTGAACTGGAGCCGATATGATCACCATTCATGTGCTTTGTGCACTCCGAGCTGTGCTTGAAGCAGCAGTAATGGATTCTTTCGGACACTTGTGGGAACAAGCTGTAAACAAAACGCTGACATCAGCAGACGTGATGCAACATTACCATTAATTTGAAGACGTGTGTTTGTGTCCAGCTGGAAGACAAAAGTACAGTATTGTGGTCTCAACTCCATCTTTCCATTTTCCATAACTGCCTGTCTTTATCGAGGGTTGCAGTGGGCTGGAGACAATCCCAGCTGACACTGGCGAGAGGCGGGGTACACACAACTCATCACACGGCTGACACAACCTATTAACCTGCATGACTTTGGACTGTGGGAGGAAGCCGGAGTACCCAGAGAAACAAGCAAACTCCACACAGAAAGGCCCCAGCCGGCTGAGGGGTTTGAACCAGGAACCTCTTTGCTTCTTGCTCTGGACTCCTGAGGTAAATATCTGTCTCTTTGTGTTTGCCAGTTAGCTGCTAACTCTGCCTGTCATGCTGAGCAGGTCGTGTAGAGTTTACAGAGGGTACAGTAGGCTTTAAGTGCTTTTTCAGTGAAAACAGCTGCCTGCTGCGACTGGAGATGATGCCGATTAGCAAAACTGAACCAAGACGGCGACCAGAAAACCAAAACAATGAGCCGAAAGATTCTAAAATGCATTCTTTGGCACTCTGTATTCGACACAGTTTACACCTTCTGTTGTATTTATTTTTGAAGTCTGAGTCATGACCCAACAGTAGCTCATATAGACGTTTAGAAGTTGTGTCATTGCTGCACCACAACAGTGCAGGCGTAACATCCAGTATGACGTTGTGGACGTATTTTGCAGTGGAAATCTTGTAAATGTTTTTTGTTTCTCATCAACTCTGATTTCGGGTCACCAGTTTTTAGAAAACAGAGAGTTCAGCACCGCTCAACACACTTCGGGGGATACAAGCAAAGACAGGCTTGAGGCTTCTTGAGTAAAACACCTGAATAAATACAGCGTCACTCAACATAAACACTGATAAAGTAAACTGACCAGCGGGCCAAGTACAGTGAGGTACTGCAGGGCAAGGCGGCCTGAAAGCAGATGTAGCAACAGATGTAACAACAAATACAGTTTAGAGGAGTTGGGAGGTATGTTGATCCTCCTCTGCTGTGTAATGTGTGTGTGTGTGTGTGTGTGTGTGTGTGTGTGGAGGCCTGAAGGCTGCAGATGCCTTTCAGATGGGGGTGATGGGTTTCCTCTCTGTGCAGCCTGAAGGCGCCCGACCCTGCAGGCTGTGTGGGAGGCTGCAGAGACAGGCAGCTGACTCACAGTCTCACAGTGAATCTTAATGACCTCGTGCGCATCGCAATGTAAAAACATATTCATTTAAACTTTATATTTAATTCCAGTTTTTGGCTTTCAGTCTGCTATTAGCAGCGAGGAAAGGATTGTTCAAGCTGTCCGTTAAAGGACGCGGATGGCGTAACTGTTGATTGCAGCCGCCTCATCTCACTCTCTCCACCCTAGTGTGAAGGAGAAAGTACAGTGGCCGCGAAAGGAACATCTTGGCAATAATCTTTCACATTTCCAGAGCAGCTGCATTGGATGCTGATGGCCAAAAATACATAAAAAATATTAATTGTAATCATCAGTGTTTGGGTTTTTATTCCGCAGAGAAAAGGCTTTTTATTCTGCACCGACGTTCAACAATCACACAGGAGAAAATCCAATGAAGCAGAGGAAGTAATTTCTCCACTGTCACAAAACTCAATAGACTATTATGCACACAGCCTCAAGACACACCATTTAGAGCCATCTCTCACCAACTATTATATTATAATCACCATCAGGGTAAGTTTTGTCTCTCCCTTCCTACACATGTAAGCCGCAGTTGAATGATGGCACTTTCACGAGCCCACGCACTCACCATTGTTTGAAAGTCACGAACCTTTTTGAAAAACGGGAGCGCTTTAAATGGATCCACTAGAAACCAACCAGCTGAAGGTTACAAATGTATATTCAAGAGTGAAAGCGAGAGTAGATGTCTTCATCGCACTGCTGATAGTTTCATTACGTTGAAGCATGCTGGTGACAAATAAACATCTGCTCTCAGCTTTGACAGCAGATCTGAGAGGCGACGCGCGGAAGCTCCTCTACAGCGTGTTTTCACTCAGCTCATCTCGACTCTGCTCGTCCACCGACAGTGAATATATACAAAACCGTCTCTGTGTATATGAAGCGTTGTGTTTGTTGATGGCTGAGGACGATCGCATCTCCTCCTCCTCACTCTGAAGGTCTTGTGACACGTCTCCTCTAGTGATGAGTTCCTCCTGTGCAAAATGTGCATGTTTTTCAGACCCTGTGCTTGTCTGTTGATGTGGCTTCAAGTGGTCTGTTGTCGTTTAAAACTAATAATTTCAAGTTCCCTGCTTCGTCAGCTGTACCTTGTCATCTAATTTCCCAGCAAAGTTTGAGATTCCAGCACTGTGTGTATTTATTGTGTGTTTAAACAGAGGATGTTATTGACCAAGCAACCCAACACCGTGACTGCTGGTGTGTCCTCTCAACCGTGACCCATCGGGACTTTGTAGTGTGCCATTTTCTCCAGCACTGCCAGCACCTGGAGCAACAAACATATGTGTGAACACGGAAACCTGTGTACAGATAAATCTGCACCACGGAGCACAAACATAAACCAGCGAAACACCAAGCAGATGCAACATGTCGCATTTTCACATGTGAGGACGAGAGGCTGGATCCACGTGTAGGTGTTTGCTCCGGACCGGGCTGCACTTCACTGACTGCATCCTACACGGGAGGAGGCATTTTAAAATATGCGAAAAATGTTCATTGTTCTGGTTTACAAAGGCACAGATGTGCATAAATTAAGCGTACGCTACATAATTGCTCGATTCATCCTAGAATACATTGTGATGATAATTAGGGTTGCATAAGTAAATCATGTCTTGTCTTGCTTGGAGTCTGCTCAGTTATTTCCTGGTGCTGCAGGAGGTTTGATAACGGGTTTGCCGCCTTGACCCTCTGTACAGGTGTCAGTTCCTCCATCCATCCAGCTCTGCAGACTAATTCAAGGCTGCTGCTTCTCGGCACAGGGGAAGCAGACTCAGGTCAACTCATCTGTCACTGCTGTTACTTGTGCCTCATATCTGAATGGATATGAGGCACCTGAGTGGTGCAATGCCTGGCCATGCCTGCTGTACTGTTCTCTTTAACTGCTGCTGTGCAAAATGTATTTATGATCAACTTTTACCACATTTTGTTGCTGGAAATTCTCAGAAATGTCTTTATTTGTTAGGGTGAATGAACTTGGAATAGTTTATGAAACAAGGTTTGACTGCTGTGCTGTCAGTTCAAATGCGCAAAACTCATCTGACATGGACCCCAGCGCTACGTAAGAGGAGCCGGTAAAGACTCAAATCCTGTGGATTGATAAGAAATACACTGACAGTTTGTGAAGAGGGATCCAAAGTGTAATAACTTAACAAGATTTCACAAAAGTCTATAGCCACGCTCTCTGCAAAGCTTTAAATGCTAATGTCGGCCTGCTAACATGCAATGAGGCTAACGCACTAAAGTTAAGCATGTATAATGTTTACACTGTTCACTATCTCAATTTAGTATGTTGTCATGCTTACTTTTTCCAATTAGCACATAAAGTACAGCTGAAGCGGACGGGAATGTCATGGTGGTATCTGGTCATAAACCAAATATTGGACACCTTAAAAATTTGAGCTGATGGTGGCACAGAGGGAGACGGGATTATGTACAAAATCTAATGACAATTGATCCAGTAAGACATTTCATGCAGAACATTAAATGTCAACCACATGACATTTAATATCGTAGAGGAAAACGGGGATCAACAAGGTCAGTGGGCTTGAGCCTCTGGGGACCATGAATGTCTGTGCGTAATGTCACAGCCATTCATCTAAAGGTCTGAAAGCGTTGGTCAAACCAGCTGTCATTTCCAGCCCGAGAGCCGTGCTGTTAAAAATGCACTACTCAGATTAAATCCCTGGAAACTACTTTCATTAAAGACGTTTCGTCATGACAACAGATCACATTCAGTGCAGGTTACAGAGGCGTGAACACCTCTAATGTTAGAAACTCGCACCCAGCTAGCTGATGATTTGTGGATGTCGGCGTTGTGACTCCTTTGTCCCCTGCTGGTCATCTTTGGCTCCATATCCTGTTTGCACCTCAGAGCTGTGGGATTTATGGGCACAGTCTCAGTGGGCCTACTGATTACCTTCCTAACCTGCACTGTAAATCTGTGCTGTGTGAATAACATCAGTCACCTGGAGGTGCTCGTAGAGGCCAAGAACTAATGTCTGCAGTCTGTACGAGAGGGAGAGTGGTTAACATAACTGATATATGATGCTGTGGTTGGAGTTATGTCTGCTCTGGAAAACTACTCTGCTCAAAATGTGGCTACCGCTGCTTCTGTTTTATGGGTAGACAGACCCGCAGATTTAACTTTGGTGCCCTGCAGAAAACCCCCAACCGCTGCAGCTATGTGCAACTGTGCTGGAGAATAAATCTCATGCTGAACCAGAGCATCTTTCATTTTATAGGGAGCTGACACTATTTGTGGCTGGTTGCCTCTCTTTTCCACTAGAGAAGCGTACATATTCAACAATGCTAAGAGTGTTAACACCCCGTGGGAGTATTGACCGCGTTTAGCTTTGTTGGAACAATGTTTTTAGGTGTAGGTCCCCATTTTGTTTGCTCCCATTCACACGCGATGCACATTCCCACCAATGGTTTCTCACTATTCCCCTAATCTACAGCAGGAATCACACAGCAGCACACAAACAAAGGCAGTGGACTGCAAGCACAAATCCATAGATGTAAACAAAGCAAGCTTCAGACCGCTCTAATGTTTTATAAGGAATTAATTAAATACATTTGTTTTGTAGGATACACACGTTGCGTTTTGGTGAAGAGAGAAACAGATTTTTGTCAAATGAAACCTCCACAGGGCCTCTTTCATGTCAGTCCAATGTTTTAGTCTATTAATTTAATAAGATGTGTACTTTCAGCAGCTGTAGTGCTCAAGGTAACCTGGGCAGATGGGAAGGTTCCAGCAGAGAAGGTAAAAACAAGACTCAGAAACTAAGTACTTCAATTACATTAGGTTAGAAAATAAAATGTACCGTTAAGATAGAAGTTTCAGAAGTACATTTTGGCTTTTTTTATTCACTAGCAAGGACCACACCATCGGCAAGATATGTTCAAATGATTTATTAACCAAACGAAAACATTGTTAATGGAGCGTGAACTTGTGAAGCTGTGGGCTGTAGTACCCGGGCCCGACGGACCCCCTCTCACACCCCATGGAGAGGGAGGAAGGAGAGGGAGAAATAGGAGAAAGAAATGGGGTGGGACGCAGGGAGGGATGCAGGATACGAGTGAAAGAGGAGGAGAGGGTATTTATAGGAATGTCGGAAGTGGCATGGTTGAGGTGTGGTCCTGCTCTGGAAACTCAGCTAAAAAGCTTCAAGTCAAATAATGACAGAAGTGAAATGATCCAATATGTCAAAAAAAAGGAGGCGTAATATACTTTGTTGATAAATTCCACCCTTTGCATAGACTTTGCCTATAGCTGTACTTCTTCAGCATTCCCTTTCCAGTTTTCCAGTGCCACACACAAACAACAACAACAACTGCTGCCAGTTATTGGACGTGGCAGCACTGCAATATAAAAATGCAAAAAGCCATTTTTGAAACCACAGCGTTTTAACGTCTGTTGGTCAAAGAGGTGAAAGGAAATATCTTGTTGGCATCCGGCAGTGAGGCGGACCGCAGGAATTGAATACAATATTAAACGTCTGTCATCAGAACTCAAAGTAAACCAGACCTTCGCATGTTTAGATCTCGCTGTAAAAAAAAAAATGACGTCCAGCGTTAACCGACATGACACGAACGGAAAAGCAGTTAGAAGTGAAGGCTGAGCAGCAGTGGCAGTTGAAACATCATAAAGTAGTGGGAAAATCCTCAAATAAGGGGGTTTGCGATAGAAACACAATCTTTTTCACATGAACGCTCTTTGGCAAGAACATGTGTGGTTTGTGATAATAGCCGGGGTGAAGAAAGAGAACAATCTCCGCACTCTGCTGAGCTCGGGATTGTTCCATGAGCAGATTTAAAACTAAAAGTCATCAAGAAGACATCAGCTAGAGGCCCCCTTTCTCCGTTTTATATTAAAACAGTAATAAAGACAAAGAGAGCGGATTTGATTTAAAAGATACAATCCATGGTTTATTACAGAAAAGAGTGATATCCAAATTATTTTATGTTACATCATTTTTATACATTTCAATATGTTTTTACATGTAAACAGGAACGAAGTAAACAATGTTATTGATACACTTCATGTCACGACTGATACCATCCTATTGTACAGTTAATTCTATCGTCTATTGTCACTGTGCTTCAACGTCAAGTACATCACTTGCCCGAGCACAATCCTATTAGGAGGCATAGAATGGAACGGAAAACTTAATCCCCCTTTAGACTGCTGTGTTTTCAGAGATGTGCAAGGTCATGCTGTTATTATTCATGATGCAAAACCCATATTGTGCTATTGCCAACGGTATAAGAAACACCTTTCCACCGCTGTGCAGCATTTGTATTAGTGAGAAAGTGAACTGATGCTCTTAAAGAGGAGAGGATAGCAGGAAAAAAGATCCCCTGGGAAATGATTAGTAGCCGGGCAAGTCAAACATCCAAGGTCATGTAGTTATTCATTCAGAAAATTACCCCAGTGCCATTAGATTAAACTCTTCAGCTGTTAGGTGGTAAAACATATTTCTAATCCCCAGTTGAGTGTTCAAACAGAGCACGTCTTTAGTTTTTAATCAGACCACCCAGGACAGATTATATAAATCTGTCTAGAGTCCAAGCTATGGTTTAGAAAATACTCTTACAGTATAAAATTCTGCCACATCAAGAAACATAATGCCGTATCCGGACCTCCAAAAATGATCAACACTGAAAAAGGGAGGTGATATGTTTAAGACAACTTTACAGAAGTTAGCTCTGCTCAAAGCAGCTGTTAGTTCATGCATACTCTACAGTACAAATGTACCAGTACATTTACATCTGCATATGTCCAAAATAAATGTAGCACTCGGAAGAATAACAACATGCATAGATTTTCAATGTTCACATAGCAGGGAAGATATCGTGAAAACCTGGACTAGTTTCTGAAGCATTGGAACAAGAGTTAAACACAAATATCTCTCTCTTGTGAATGAACTTTATGACCTGAAAGCTTCTTAATCAACAACCTTCTTCATACGTCTCCATGATGAACTGTGTGATTGTATTCCGTGATTTCCAAGAGGCAGCTCTAATATATATTTACTGTGATTATGCAAAAAACAAAAAAAAACAGACATGCTTTGATCTGTGAGTGTGCATTACCGTCATGCAGAAGCACTGCAGTGCAAAAATACATATCTGAAAAAAGCGGGAGCGCGTCTTAGAAAATATGATAAAAAGTTGATCGTTTGCAAACATTCAGAGGACACCTGAGAAATGTGGACGTCACTTTGTCTATCTGAGGGCGGAAACAGGTGAACTCATACTGATAGCACGAAATAAAAAGTATAAAAACATCACATACATCATGACATGTATATACAAAGACCAACAAATTAAACAGATTGAACTAATGTACGCTTCTTTTATGATGATAAATATGTTTTCCAGTGTTGTGCGATGCATTCAGGGTAGTGATATTCTTTATCTTCAGCTGTTAGATTGGTGTAATCTTTACATTTACTGTGCATATATATCTTATTTACTATGATATGATCAACATGACCTATACTGAAGTTCTATACCTACAAAATAAAAATTTAAAAAACCCTCGTTAATACAGATTACTCCACGCGCGCCATCTCTCGCCAACTCTCCATCTCGTTATGAATGAAACAGGAAATGATTATGATCCTGACTCAGCCGCACAGATGGATGCGTCACTCATGCTGCCTGTTTTCCTGAGTTCTCTAATCCACGACATCAGAACTGACCGCAACGCAAGGCAATGTCATGACTCTGCATTTAACCAAACCCCCCAATTCTCAGTTTCACATCGGTAAAGGTCAGAAAGCAGCATCTGACCGTGTGCTTAGTGAAGAACTAGAACTGAAAACGCTGGGTGTACTTTGCAAGTAAAGAACAGTGGACGGATGTTCTGCAAACTGAACATCCAAGCCACAGGTATGTCCAAGTGATTCAACTTTCAACCACGCTTCAGGGCTTCCAACAACAAATGAAAAACAGGCTGCGAGTGCAGAACAGTAGAGCAGATTTTGCGGCTCCTGCATGCGAGTGTATACATTGTTCGTGACGGGAGTCGCATTACAACGTACACCGTCGGCATGTTTCGGTGCCATTAGCTGAGACCCGAGTAGGTACTGTGGTGTGACTCGCATCCAAAACTAACCCTTACAGGAGAGTTCAGAAAGTTTACAGAAGATCGGACAAACGGGACGAGGAGAGAGAGAGTATTTCTTGCACTTGAGAAAAAGCACGTGCAGCACAAAACAGGCACACGTGATGTCGGTGACACAATTGTGGTGAGCACAACTGTAGGCACAATCAAATCGCACAAAGTTCACATTTCCTCGACTCAAGACAGTCAAGCTCAGCAGTAGCACAGACAGAGATTTAACACACAGCTCACACTGAGTACAGACACGCGTGAACCAGGCATCAAGACGGGAGCGTTGTCTATCAAAAGGTCTAAAACAATATTACCATGCACTTTATATGTTTTCATAGAGAGTCCTTTGTCAGACGCACTGAAGAGATGTTAACATTCTCCACGATGAGTGCGGTTGTTTCTGTTTTCACTTGTTTTTACTTTGCAGAGTTCACGAAATGGCCGCAAATATTAATCGGCATGCTTCGAGGGCAATATATAGTTGCTTTGCGAGAACAGTGTCCACTGTATTTGGTAGCCACATTACCAGAATCACTTTTGCAACAAGAGACGCTAAGCGCCGCAGAAGCTCTGTCACATAACAGGCAGAACGGCGGCTCCGCTGAAAAAGCACGGCCATGCTGCACCAAGCTGCGGAGTCAAAGCGGGGGTGCTAGCTGCCACGGAGAGAGAGAGAGAGAGAGACAGAGAGAGAGAGAGAGTGCAGGATGGGTGCCAGAAGTGAACAGTGGTGATCTGCAGCCCTTGATCTGCATAGTAAACATTACAATTGCACAGGTTTTTCCAGTGAAGCCATGACACAGCACAGACAAGGGCAAACTGCTGGTTCAAGCCAGGTGAGGGTTCAGGGCGGGGCGGAAGGGGTCAGAGCCAGAAACCGAGAGCTGCGTCAATCCTGAACGTGGAACAGATGGTTGAAGGAGCGGCCAGGACCGGGACCTGCAGCCAGACAGGTTTGTGGGAGGATCTGTGTGGTAAAGAGGACGTCTTTGGTGTACAGAATCAGCCGGTTGAAGCTAGACTCTCAAAGCTAAAATACATAAATAAGCAGGCAGGTGGGGGCTTGTGCCTGTGAGGTGAGGCGAGGGCAGTGCAGCGTGTAGCGGCGATGTAAGGGGGTGAAGCTAAGGCCACTCGTGGTGATAACGCCGTCCGTTCTTCTTTCTCTCTTTCTGCAGGTGCTCCAGTTCGGCTTCGTACATCATCTCCTGCATCAGGTACTTCTCCCTCCTCATACGATCGCAGAGATCCTTTGGCATGTCCGGAATAAGGTACGCTATGAAGGATTTGATCCCAAACACCAGGTGCTGGGGGGAGCATTAAACATTAAGGGGTTAGCTTCCACAGAACTCACACACTTTATTTGCCGGTACCTGCTGCATAATTCAATAAGCACGCAAAGGTTAATACTGAGCGCACCACAATAAAGGAGTTTATATGCCATTTAATGTTTTATAGGTGTATATTATGCCAGTTTTCTCCTTTTACAAATCAATGCACAAGGCAATGTTGCCAGGGGAAAATTTCAAGGAAAGAAGAACAAACATGGTGTGTTTTTTTCAGCTGGACCACCCTGTAACTTTGGCTTTATTCTGTTGGTTAGATTCGGCGAGATTCAGTTAAACCATGAGAATGACCTAAATTGGGCTTATGGGGTTTTCACTTAACAATGACAATGCAAACTACAAAATATTCTGTAATTTCACAGACTCGAGGAGACATAAGGGGATTTAGTTTTTAGCCGCTTGCTTGCTGGTAAACAAAAAAAGAAACAGGGAGTGCTGACAGACCTCGAAGACGATGATGAAGGCCAGCCTGGCAGCCAAGACGTGCCAAAACTGCAGGGTGAATTCGTACGGCACCTGGCTCCACGGCGGTGCCCTGTAGTCTCTGTACCTGCAGTATATGGTCTGGCTGCTGTTTGTCTCCATTTCAAACACAGACAGGCTACTGTTCATGTAACCTCGCAAACATCTGAGGGCGAAAGGGAAGCCAAAAATCAGCACAACAACACTTTGCCAGATATTTTAAAAGCTTACACATCACATTTAATGCTTACTCATTCTTATGGTGGTGTCCCTTGTCCACACACGGGCCATATTTAAAGGCGTAAACAAAGCGTGGGATGTAGTCAGAGGTGATGGCAATGACGAAGGCGTTGGTGATGACTGCCAACACGCCGATACCTTCGAGAATCCCATGCCAGATACCTGACGGCCAAAACCAGAGGAGAATAAACAAACAGTGTGAAAGAAAATTAGTAGTTAGAGCATGATGGTTTATACACCTGCACGCTTTCATCTACAACATAGTTTCTTAAATTATGAGTGGCTGACACACCGAGACTTTTATTGGTGAAACATTAAATTACTCATTTGTGAGATTTATCCACATTCTAGGAATTATTGTGTCTCTCTTCTCTTTAATTATTAATTTACCAGATTCAGCAGCCTCCAGAGACGGTGCATTGTTTATATATTCACAAATAAACAGCTGTGTGACCCAAATGTTTGTGAACTGTGTTCCTCAAAATGCATGTTTTTTTTGGCCGCACAACAGCACAACAACAAAGTCTACTGAGGCCACTTCATCATATCTCTCTGCCTTTCCTGCATCAGTGTCTCTGTATAATCTGCAAAACGTCCGCTGGAAAACTACAAAGGCGCTTTGCCTCTTTGATTCTGCATGACACAAACATCGTGTGTTCGTCGCAGCTTCCTGAATGTTTCGGGGTGGATTCTTCCTTTAATTACAGGGCAGCATGCCACAAGAAGCATTTGGTCATATATTATATGGCGGTTGGAGGGTGGTGTTTGCAGTCATATGTGGAGGTGGGCTGGTGGGATGGGGAGCGGGAGGGGGGATACAGCATATGGCAGTACAGAAACAGAGGATATGAGAACATATCTATCTCAACAGGATGGAAAATATTTGGTTCCCACAATGTTTTACTGTTGGGAAAACTGGCTGTGATCTAAAAATAAAAACAGACATTGTGTGAGGGACCCAGAGGAGGTGCAGGGGCAGTCAGACAGAAACCACACTGACCTATGTCAGTGGCTCGGGCGGGCATGGGTCTCCTCCACTGAGTGACAAACTTGTAGGCATCAAGGCGAATCTCAATGATGTTGTTAAGCAGAGCCAGGAGAGGAGCCAGCGGGAAAGCTGCTACAAAGATGGTGGTGAAGCCAAACTGGAGAACTGAACAGAGGAAAGAACCATTTGGATGAATTTCAGGGGATGTCCATCTCGACTCTGGCACCGCATTAACAGCTATAATTTCTCCATCCCTCTTCAGACAGATATAACACACCAAAAGGGTTTAGTGCTTTACCCATTTCAAGGTATTCATCCACCAGTCCATGGGCGTTCATCGGCTGCAGATTCCAGTCTTTGTCCCACTGCGGAAGCTGGGATTTATTCTCTACATTCTGCCCTCCGCCACCTCCTTTCTTCATCTTCCTACGAGACCACCAGTTCTGCAGCAAACTGGAAAATGTAGCAAGTAGCTTAGCTGTCAACTCAAAGCAATTATTTCCGACAATGCACCGAGCACTGCGGGAATCCTTTTGCTAAGCCCCACACGAGAGAATTTGATGTGTTTTTTTTTTTTTTTTTGCAGGAGGAAATCTTTTTTTTCAAATGCGAATTAACTAAATGACACAAAACTAAACAGAATATTACACAAGGTTTGTAAAATGTATTCACAGCAGCGAGAATTAAACATGGCATTTCTAAAAAAAAAACCCCAACTGTGATTATAACAACATCACTTACGGGTAACCCAGCTCCATGAAGTTGTTCCAGATTTGTTTGAAGAACATGATGACTCCCATTTGCAGGCACAGATCAATCAAACAGCCGCTTGGGTGACACTGAGAAAAAAAAAAGAAAAAAACAAGAAAAAAAAAAACTGTGACATTCATATTTCACGCCCAGTAATTCAAAGCCAAGAACAAATCATGGGACACACTACATCCCATTCTGTTTTCTGATCATTAAAATACAAAATCCCAGTAATTATGCGGGAGATTAATGGTTCTCATAGTAATATACAGACAAATCATCAGGAAGATGAATTATTTGAAAACTCTAAATATATCCTCAAACAGGAGGCAAGGAGAAGCCCACTTATGGCGACGCCTAATTGCACTCACCTCCTCCAGCCTCCATCGATTAAAGAGTTTATTGTATTTTCCAGGCCTGCCAGCAAACCTGAGCAGATTGAGATTGGCAACATTAGCTGTGAAATTCAATCAGAGGAAAACTAATAAACTCTAAGCAGGAAAAAAAAGAAACTCAAATGCGGTAATTATGTCCAATAAAGCTCACACACACACTTCATTACATTTCGAGTGCGGTGCAAGCAGGATTTTGTAAGTGCTGAAACACGAAGGAGCACGAACTGAAAAAATATACAGCGAGAAGGAAAAGGGAAGGAGGCTCGGCAGTCATGACATGGGAGTTTGAGATAAAACATCTTTGCACAATCTCTCATTAAATTCTGTGTAAACAGGGACCGTAGAGCTCATGGCTGTCAGCCTACCTTCCAAGAAAGAAAGCGATGTAAAATGTAGAGCTGTTCAAATTTACAAACTGGAACAGGAACATCTTCAGAGCAAAGCTGTTCTCCCACTCAGACTCCGTCCGTGGGTGCTCTGAAGGGGGGGAGAGACAGGGGGGTTTGTTGGAAGGGGGACGGGGAGAAAATAAATGCTCGCCGACCATATGGGAGGTGAGAGATAATTAAGGCATATATTCATGCGGCATGTGGACAATGCTCACCTAAATTTGTCAGCAGGTACGCCACCTTTTCATACACCTGGCAAAATGAGAGTACCCATAAGCATCAACAGGACAAAGGTGGAGACGGGGAATGATGATGAGAAAGGAGAGGCAAACAGGAATCTCAGCAAAAAAAAAAATATTTGGCTATGGGCGTGACAGTTCCTGGAACAAAGTTCTAGATAAACGTTTGATGAGACATTTGTTGGACAGTTTATGTAAACGTGCCAGATGATGCTTGTCCAGACACCCACCACATTGAGAGACATGATGATCATAAAGTTGATGCAGACGCCAGTGCCAGAGGTGGCAAACTGCCAGTTCTTCTTCACAAATTTCCAGTCGAGTGAAGCGAACTTCTCCATCGCAATGAGACGGAAAACCACCACAGCGAACACGGCTGTCAGGACGAGGGAAATCTAGGCAGGGCGATGAAAGAGAGAGGCGAGCGTAAAGGAGGGGATGATACATGTGTTTAAAAAGTGTGTAACACTTCAGCGGAGGTTGTAGAGGTTTTATCGTATCTTATAATAATAAACACGGCAGATGGAATAACTAAATATTCAGAGAAACAAAGCACTCATCATTTGCATGTAATCAGTAAACAGGAGAAATTAGGCCAGCAGAAAAGGCCAGGTCTAATATTTCATTTTTCATCCAGCAGGGGGAGATGTTATGCCACATCATAGCTGATCCAAAAGGTGGAGCACATAAAGATCAAGGGGTTTACCATGAAGAATATTCCGGACACAGACACCATGAGCCGGCTGAGTTTGTCTGAGAAGGGCTGGAAAGGCTCGGGCTTGCCGGAGATGGGGTTGACTCTCTCCACCCTGGAGTACTTGGCTTCAAACTGAGGCCTCAGCTCCTCCTGATTCACAACACACATTCCAGCATGAACTATTGAACTGTAGGTGTAGCCGCCCGACGAAGCAATAACTCTGTTTTTATATCGTCAGAGTCAAATTTAGAAGACGTGCTGCATGAACGCAGACTAAAATTACGAGGTAATCAAATGATATGGGATCTATTTCAGGATATTGCTGACGTACCTCTTCCTCCTCCCAATCAATGAGATCCCAGTCGTAAGTCAGTTCTGCTCGCCTCCTTTTCCAGAACTCCAAGAATACCGTGGCTGCAAAGGGGACGAGGGATCAGTCAAATTATTGATCGACTTTGATATGTAACACACAGTTTGATTGATAATAATGTGACTGCAGAGGGTTATAAACACCACATCATGGTCAGATATCCTGAGTGAAACACAGGCCGCAGTGACATGCACGGCCCGTTCAGGAAACTGATTACAACCATCAGTTCGGAGACTGCTCCGTCTCTGTGGTGAAGTTAAGGAAAAGTGGCAACAGCAAATTGGCTTTCCTTGTACACTGTTTCACCCCCAAATTGTGTCTTTGTCAGGCGGGATCCATTTTATGTTGAAAGACTTCAAAAGTAAAGCTTTCTGTGGGCAGAATCCCGTCTGGAAACATTGTTTCCTTTGTGTAGGACTCTATTGTGACTTGAGCTGCACACAACACCAGAAGTTCATGTTCATCTCCTCTTTCTGTCAAGGCTTTTCATGTATTCTGGTTCATTGCCGATACGTAACCCCGGGAAAAAAGGCTTTTCAATCACTTATGTGGTTTGAACATATGTGGAAAAACGTGTCTTAGTAGCATTAGAGCAGACCAGTGGAAAAGAACCGTGCAATCATGTATGATCCTTGATGCGCAGCAGACTGTAATACTATACTACTGATTCAGGCTTTTTGTCAGTTTTGATTAGACATACATATTATACACACGTGTGGTTTTGTAGCGGGAAGGCAGACGTCTAATAAAAACTGACACGAGTATTTCATCAGCGCTGTGCAGCCTTTACGCTGCTCCTCTCCCTCTCTGTGCGTTATGAATGTACTATACATCTGAACATGTTTAGAGGTGTAACGACTCATGATTAATCAGGTCAATTAGCGTGAAAGAAATCAGCATCCACTCCATAAATGAGTCAAAATGTTCAAGCTTTAAGAATTAAGTGCAGTTCTCTGTCTTGTTCAATATGTTTTTTATGGTTTTAGGCTGTTCTGGTTAGGATTACGGGAATTGTGGTGGACATTTTGTGCCATTTTTTTTTTACTAGAATCATCAGAATAATCAGTGATAATGATTGTTAGTCGCAGCCCTACAAACTGCTATTTTAAAAACCATGTAAAGTAAATTAAAATGATTCCAGTGATGTCAGTAAATTCGGAGAAACCGTGGCCTTAAAAAGCACCGGATTGTGAATCCTCAGTCAACAACTTTCACTCATGTTAAAGATGTTGAAGTTTAATATAGCTTGACCCACTTTTGTTTAGAGAGAGAGAGAAGCATTCGCTCCCTTGGGCTAACCAATTTTTCATCTCTATCTCACGCACACAATCACACAGAGCAGACCTAGAGTGCTCCCACTCAGTGGCACAGTACAGCTACTTTGGTCCACATTGCCAAAAGCCGTCATGGAGGATTTGGAGCAGCAGACCTCAGTCAGTGAGACTGGCTGGACCTCCCTCGGCTCTCCAGTTCTCCTTGGCCTTCATTTAGCCCAAATGAAGAACACTACATGCTATGCCTTCCCTCCGGGCAGAGGTAATTATTTAGCATCATGGCAGGTATATGGATCTGGGCCAGACTCTGCACAGTAACACTCACACTCTACATCACAAAACATATTATAGCCGTGGGAACTGTAGCTGCAATACGCCGCTATAATGGTGCAATTCTGAACCCTGACGGCAGAATGATACCACCTCCCTCTGGAGAAATGTTTAATTATCCAACTAATTACATCAGGGCAGCGTTAGAAGTGTAAGTGCAGGCACCCAGTCAGAGAAACCATATGATGATTTCTTCGCTGACAAATGAATTGCAGAATGAAGGCCTCCTGTATTTGCACTGCACTGTTTACGGTGCCGAAAAGCTTACTCAGTTTAAAAAAGCTTAATGTGTTTGGAGGAGTTGAGTGGAAGCATGAGTGCTGGCACACTTCTGTATAAATAGATTTGAATTCCAGAAGGGTTTTATGTGAAGCAAGAAGGAGCATAGTTGATGTAATACAAGTGTCAAAATCAGGAAAAGGGACAAACAAAAACAGCCTCCACCTACCCCAAATAGCCATGAAGATAGCAAAGAACACTGTGCCGCCATTGTCAAACAGATGGGTCACCTAAAAAACACAAGCGCACAAAGGACACCTTCGATAAAAAACTAAATAAAACGGGTTTTAAATATCAGTATTTTAATATAGAGCTACATGATCTCTGCGATCATGATGTACTCCAATTCAAATTACAACTCGCTCATGAGTTTTTAACGACCTAAAAAGTTCATTGCTAGAAAAGGTTGAAACGCTGCGATTACGCATGAATGCACTGACCTTCGCATAGACACAGCTGTCACTCAGCCTCCACGGCTCACAGGTGTCCTCGCACATAGGACACATGATGGTGTTGTTGGCTTCGCAAATTTCTTTACTGAAGAGACAGTCGAACAGTTTTGAATTGCACACTCTACAATGATCTTATATGGCATGCAGGCTGTGTGAACTGACCTGACTTGGCTTGAGTCCATCGTGAAGAGACCGTAGAGGAAGACAAAAACGCCAACCAGGGCGGCGGGGATCAACATGCCGGTGTACCAGCCCAACCACGCAAAGTAAAGACCGATTTTCTCACCAAAGTACCTCCTGTGAGAGAGAGACGGAGAGACAGAGTGGTCAAAACTCACCAATAAACTGTGCTAATTAAGCGTGGGCATCTTCATTAGCAGTTGTGGGTGTAGTTAGCGTACTGAGTGGTGGTTGTGGTAGCTTAATGGATGGATAAGGATGCCGCTGGACTGAAAGGTTACACAGCATAATGTTGTGGTTTGGAAATGAATCAATAGCTGTATCAGCATCCTAAACCACAGCTGTCAAGGTGCCTTTGAGCAATTTCTATTTATTCATTTCACAAATGCTCTGGTAAAGCAGCCCAGTGGCAATTAGCTGTATCAGGCAACTCCCAAGTGTGTATGCAACGCTGTATTAACAGCACGAGGAAGGACAGGACTAAACAGGACGAAACAAATCTCTGTTTACAGGGACATTAGTATCCCAGCAATGGTTCCAGCTTTCAGGGCTGATATTTGCAAGGTTTCTGTAACAAGTACAAGGATGAGTGACATGGAACAAACCTTCTGTCTGTCAAGTATGATTATATGGCCATTTATTGCCAGAATGTTGAGTATTTTATCAGACTGATGCAAAAAGCCTTATTATTAACTGTAAAGCTCAGCTACCTTATTTAGCCATCATATCATTTATCTTTTAACGCTTTTAACCATCTCATGAGGGAAATTTCTAGCTTACGGCTGCTAAATGCTCCACTGTGTTCACCAGCTGGTCGCTAACTAACTGTGTGTGTTTGTGATTTGGTGCTGAGCTTCCTCAGTGAAAACAGCTGCCCGCTGCGGCTGGAAACGATCCTAGGATCGAGCTGCCCCGGTAATGATTCGACAAAATCTCCGATGGTTCATAAAATTATATGATTTCTGGAGGTAATTAGCCTAGCTTAGCATAAAAACTGGAAGAAGGAGGAAGCAGCCTGTCTGTAGCAAAATTGTAGAAAAATTCAGCCTACAAGCTCCGAAGTTTGTTTAATCTGCACACAAGCAGTGTACTTTCCTGTTTCTGATCTTAATGCAAAACTAAGCTCATCGCCTCCCGGCTCCAGCTGAGTATTTGACACGAGCGTGGTGTCGATCTTCTCATCCAATTCTTGGCAAGTAAGTGAA
The DNA here is from genome assembly GCA_023373845.1 of Nibea coibor. NCBI lineage: Eukaryota > Metazoa > Chordata > Actinopteri > Sciaenidae > Nibea > Nibea coibor. The sequence continues at coordinate 18,679,071 of CM041721.1, read as the reverse complement.
TACAGAAAATGTCAAACTATTTAACTCTGTCTGCTCTTTCATCACTATTGAGGGTTCATTTTCAACTGTTATTTCATTTTGAGAAATATCAGTAGTAAGATCGGGATGTCAGCGAGACAGTTCAAACTCCAGACTCGGATCAGACCTGAATATATTTATAATCGTGCACTTTATACAGGGAGATGAACAACTGGGTTACTCGATGTTGTATTTAAACAACACAACCTGACTATGAACAGACAGAACGAGGCTCATCATGCTGTGTCACGTGCCTCAAAGCTGATTACCTGATGAGGTCCAGAGGCTGGTATTTGTACCATATTCCCCAGCGGGCCCAGCGCTCATACAGGAGATGCCTGTGGTTCTGGGCACCGTGTGTCTTAATTGGATGTCTGCTCTTATAACCACCCTGATGAGACAAAGAGGAGGGAGATCTACATCACAGGAGACATTGAACTGTTGTGTGACAACGTGTGAGAGTCGCTACAAATAAAATAATCCTCTCACCTCATGAGGAGGAAATGCAGCCTCATATGTGTTGTTGCCCAACAACCGGTTGATACCTGCAGTGGAATAAACCAGGTCATGTCAAAGGATGCTCATACACGAGCCAGGGAAGAACAAGGACACCACATTAAAAATTCAGTGCAGTCATTATAGAGAGATGTGACATTCATTTAAACTCACAGTCATAACAATTTACTGCATTATGTAACTGACAAGCTGCATGAGACGAGCACATTAGAGGCTTGAAACACTCAGGTTTGAATTTCAAATTGCTGCAAGTACTCGAAAACTCAATTTTAACAATTACTTGGTGTAGCATATTGTCTCGATCGCAATAACCTGACCGAATGGGCTGCAGGTACTGCACCGCACGAATCAGGACTGAATTAAATGTTGTTTTTCACAGGACAATAGTGCATTGTATGGTGTATTCATTTGCATTGTCATCCTCTGAGTGAATGTGGAGATAGTGAGAGCGGGAGCAGGGAGGGATGGATTTGAAAAGGATTTTCCACTCTTGTGGCAGAGCTGATCTTATTTGTTGGAAAGTAGAGTAGTCAACAGCATTAAAATATTAACGTGAAATCCGTTCTAGGGCTTCAAGGCCAAACATTAATCAGCAAAACATGTCAGTGGCAGTCGGACAAGATAGCGCAGCGGGTGTGGACAGTTTGGTAACTGCCGATACACAAAAAAAAAAAAAAACAGCCAGAAGGAGAGGAGGGATCTGCCTCGAGTTGGAGAGGACACTAACAGCTCATCAGCAACCCACATTTTAATCGCCCACAGAAAAACAACTAACATAATTCCCCCACTACCCTACTATTCTCTCTCTAAAGTCAAATTAACAGCAAAATCAGCAAATTCACTGCTGTCCCTGATGTTTTAGTAGATATAATGAACACAGAGATGAACACAGATAAAGGCTAATTGAGCTTAACTGACTTCTTTTGTTCTGTTGCCACTAATTGTCATTAATTATTTAAGGCTTGTTTTGTTAAGTCACGTTGCCAGTTGTAGGTGAATAAAGCTACAAAATGAGCTCGAAAATCCAATTTATTTTCCCAAATGTGCAGACTTCACTTCCTTTGCAGTGAATAAATTGTCCTAAATAGATCATTTTGATGGATACTTACATGAAGCACGAGCATGGGAATCCTCTGCTAGAAATATTTAGTATGCAAGGAGCAGGAAAAGAAAGGAGCGAGCGTAGGACCTTACCCATCTTTGATTTTCCGTCCTCATACTTGGTGCGCTGCAGGACATGATGGACTATTCTGCTTCTTGTGGAATTGGAAAAGAAGGTCTCTCTGTTGTTGATAGTGAAGCTGGGAAGAAAAGCAACAGCATAGATATTCATCATGTTTAAAATATATCAAGACCATCCTCTTAATGTGAGCTGAGCCCACAGTGATGGGCAGTTCATTAAAACACAATTTAAGGTGCAAAGTTCACGTTTGTTCCAGCGTCATTATTTCCAAAAAAGACTGACAAGGAAAGGAAAAGTGGGAACGATCCACTGACAAATGAGATGATGCCTTTCATCAAAGAGATGCTTTGAATATAAAAATGAAGACAGGAGGGAATGGGGGAGAAATCAAATTGTTTCATAGACAGCTGCTGCTGTATTTCGATATCTTATTTATGAACAACTTGTCTTCTACAGTTGTGTGTTCTGCCTCAAAGATGTGAAATATACAAGACTTCATAGTGCAAATTTCATCTGCTGATCTCCTTACTGATGCATGCGTGCTCTGCTGAAGGGAGCTGTGTAGCAGTCAGTTTCCTCCAGGTCAGGCAAGGCCTCTTTGTCCAGCTTCATGGGATTTCTGGGTAGCCAGCCTTTGATCTGACGACATCTCAGATGAAACCTGCTTCACGGACGCACAGAGGAACAGGATTAACGGCACAGATTAACATGAAGATTGTTTTCTCTGATATGGAACAGTGGATCCTAACCTTTTTCCCTCCTCACACAACCCAGACTGGCACCACCTCAGACCAACTAAAAACACTCTTACAGACACACATGCACATATACGTTTGTCACTGTGCTGACATTTCTCTGTCATTTGCTCTGGTCACTGATCCAGGATAACAGCTTGCTAAATCCAACCCAAAGGTTATTATAGTCCTGATTTAAAAGCTGGGTGTGAGTCTGAAGGCATGTGTGCATTTTTAAAATGTATTTCTGTTTAATGTTAAATGAACTTAATGAATAGAAATCCATAGCTCTGCTAGAAACTCTGGGAGACTTTGCACAGTGGTGCTTTTTGCTAAACGCCAACATCAGCGTACTAATGCGCTCACAATGTCAATGCTTGTTATGAAATATTTCACTATTGCTGAGACATTCAATTCCCATCCCAACCTCAGCTGGAACATAGTCTCTTATCTGACCGTGTGCACTGCTGCACCTCATGACTACCTCTCGTGATTTCTTCACGTTCTCCTTCTTTGTCCTCGTGTCTGTCTCTCTTATCTCAAGCTTTATATAATCCTATGTGCTTCATTAATCCTGCTCTTAAATGTCAAACCAGTAGCTTCTGAAATAACAGATCACAACAATGCTAACATGTTGATGTTTACTAGGTATCATCACGTTTACCTCAACATCTTAATTTACTGTCATATAAACACAAAATACAGCTGAGGTTGATGTGAATGTCATTTTTGCAGGTATCTGGAAACCAATTGGTAGAAATAAAAATGTGACTTTATGATTGTGCCACATAAAAATTTATGAGATCAGCCAAGTTATTACAGTTCATCCAGTGGCAGACATAAATATAAGTGCCAGATTTCATGGCTTATATTTGAGTTAAAATCCACAAACGTCACCATCATGGTGGTAAGTCAGTCGTTGGGGTTCATCCTCTGGGAACCACGAATGTGTGTACATAATTTCATTGCAATCCATCCAATCGCTGTGCATATTTTTCAGTTTGGACCAAAGTAGTGGACTAACCAACAGACCCACACTGACGTTCCTGGAGCGATGCTGTTATGGTGAGGTTAGGGTAAAAAAAAAAAATCAATTGGCTGGGTTATATGTGCCTGCTGCTTCTGCTGAGAGGTCTCCGTCTAATTTGTGAGGCTCTACTCTGATATGGATTTAATAAATATAAATGGGATTATTGGCGGAAAACACGCTGCTGCCAGACAGCGTTTTATGAATGTTGTTGCGAAGGCGACAAGAACTGCGAAGAAAGTAATGATATCAAAGCAGCAAGCTGTCACCACCTGCACGCCATCCATTTGTTCAACTTTGTAGGAGCGCGAGTTACTGACAGACCATTAGTAAACACATAAAGCCTATTTACTATCCGGGGTGATTTTTCTTATTAGAGCGGCAGTTTAGTTGAAAGGCTGCAGGAGCTCTGAGGGAGAGTAATAATGATCGCCATTGTTCACAATGACTAAGATCGCTCTCACAGGAGATTTTTAAGTGCTTTGTTCTCGGTTTGGACAAGTGGGCGTGTGATTATTGTGTGTGCGATTTTCATCTGCTCACTGTGTGTAGGTGTGTCCCCTAAAATGCACGTACAGTAAAAGTGAAAAAAACATCATTATCATAATTATCCACACAGTCAAGTCCTTCAGTTTTGAACTTCCATTCACTGCAGTATGTGTGTCAATAATGTATTCATAGATCTGCATGGTGAAGTATCATAAAACTCTGATATCTGTACATACCTATAAAACAAATCCTGGCTAACAATGTCTACAAGCTCCATTACAAAAAGAGCAAAAGGTTGGAAGAAATTAATCACGTCATATTTTCGGTTTAATGGATAAAAAACAGCGCTCCACTAATATCACACTAACTGTTGCCTATTCAAGGCTTTCATATAAACTTCTGCCACAGTTGCTGTGGTCGAATTATCATTTTATTGACTTCTTATCACTGGAGTGAACAGCAATGCTGAGAAATGTATGAACTTCACGTCTAAAAATGTGGTTTCAAATCTTTACATTGCCAACACCACATTAAACATTTAATTGCAGCCTTTATAGCATTAAATATTTATGACTGAAGTTCCTAAAACACATTCTTGGGTGTGTTTTATTAAAGAGTTTCACAGCCACAAGAAAATCTGCTTTATTAAGACTGCGGTGCTGAGACGTGATCAGATTTGAACTAGCGACATGTTGCTAAATCCTGACTGGTGCATGTTATGTTATGTGTGTACTTTTTACAAGCCACCCACGTCAAATCAGTTAGAAGAGCACGAACAAAGCAAAAATACGCACATTTCTTAATGCTGAGTACATGTAGGGATTAAGATCACTCATGGCGAGATGTTAATTGAGAAAACAGTTCTTTGCAACAAAAGAAGGTTTGTAGACTTCAAAAATGCTGTGTGTTAACCAGAGGTTTTCAGAATAAAACATGCTGCAGTGAATCTATTTCAGTGCTATGTTGTTCTGCGTGCCAGTGAGATGAAGAGATGACAGTTTGTGGTCCTGTGCAGAGCTTGGACAACACTTGAACATCACATCAAAGCGCAAGACCGTCTCTCTAAAAATAGTATGCAAATAAGCCTGTGCAGCTCCACATATCTGACTGCAAGATAACATGAATTTTATAGAAAAACACTGTCAACATGGGCCGCGCACTACTCTTAACAATGGCGTGCAGGATGCTGTGGTCTCTGAAAAGGTCACATTCATTTAAACAAACATAACATGCTGGTAAAGTAATCACTCATTTTTAATTGGCTTTCCAGCCATTTCAATTAAGCCTTTGTAAATACAGCATATTTACTCACAGCATGTGTGAAAGATTGATTAATCCTGGACTAATTAATACTCATTCAGTGGCCAAATGAAAAAAAAAAAACAATAATGGTTTGACTCAAACTTTCTCTGGTTGTGTTCCTCACTGAGGTGACTGATCACTACAATATTAAAACACCATCCACAGCTCACATAAGCGATGCAGCCTCGCAGCTGCGCCGCTCATGAATTTCATTAGACACACTGAAGCATCCAGCTCCCTGCCCCCAGAGAGCAACAGAGGAAGATAATCCTATACCTTAAATCTACTTACCTGCCCAAGGTTTTGCTCTTCCAGTCTGTGAAGTAACATTTTTTCCTTCAAGAAAAAAACAAAGAAAGACAGAAGAGAGCGATTAGATGAAACTGCCAAACACTGCAAAAGTTGATCTAAACACTTTCCCCGAGTTAAAGGCCCAGTTTCTTTTTATCCAACCCGTACCTGAAAGGCATTCGGATGTTCATCTGCTCTGCATATTTGCAAAGCGTATCCCAAGGCGCGTGAACCTTCACAAACATGATGTCGTTGTTCGTCAAGGAGGGCTTTCAAATTAAAAAAGAAAAAAAAGGAGCACAGGAGTTTGAGAACCAAGTTGAGAATTCAAACTGAAGTCTAAAGCCCAACCAAAAAGTTTTACCTCCTTCTCCAGCATTAGACCCTCAGCCCGTAGATTCTTCTCAAAGGTGCACCTCTTTTCCACCTGTGGACTGGACTTCTTGTAGACCAGGATGTAGTCAATGCGCTTTTTCCCATCTCGGAAAAACAGCCCAGAGGAAACAGCTGGATTCTTTCCCTGTGGCGACAATGTTTCACCTCTGAATCTCAGATGCAGGGATGCTAAACTGCTAATGCTTGAAGCTTTTTAGCTGGCTCAGTGACAAAACAACTGCAGCGTAGCATTACGAACATTTGTGCCAACCACTGATTGGTGGGGACGTGGTACCTGAAGTGAATCTGTGCGAGCCTCCAATTTAGCACGGGTGACGGGTGGCTTTTGCAGCAGGAAAGATTCGTCTGCCCTTGTTTCGCACGTAGTTGCCTCTGACTCCTCCACATAGTGATCCTTGCCATCCACTGCTGCACACAGACGGCACGATCAGTGAAGCAGTTATTGAATTGGTAGCAGAGTATCTTACAAGCATCGAGTCTTCTGCTGTTGCTCAAGTCGATACTTTCCAACACTGAAATTAGATTTGAGCTAAATACAAATCCAGGTTAGCTACAGTAAATGGGGTTGCCAACTTGAGAGCAACAGCTTAATGCAATTGAACAGATGCATGCATGTTGAAAGAGGGCCAATTGTGTTTACTTCTTTATGGATCCCGCTGATTTGCACAAACAAAATAAATTGAACCCACACTGCGTGAACCCAAACAGTCATGAACTATCCAGACTGAACCAGCAATTCATTTTCTAGCTGCTTTTGAAGCTCAGTGTTTTGAAACCTTGTCATATTAGCTTTTTTTGGCACAAATAAGAAGTCCATCTAACTGACAAACAATAGCTCTTTTGCAACACAGCATATGGAAACTTCTCCGTTTTCAATAGCATGTGGTTCGTGTTGCTTTACGAGGGGGGGAAGTAGAATTACTGAGGTTCAACAATCCATCTCTCGGACTACAACGACGACTCATCATGACAAACCATCTGAACCTCATGACGCATGTACCCTAAGTGAGTGACATGGACATAAAGTTTACATCCTATAGCTTTAGGGAGTCATTTCACAGCACAGCACAAGTTATGTCTTCTCTAACACGTGTGACAGATTGGCTCAGTTCTCCAGTGAAATGTGTCTGCACCACCACCACCACCACCAGATCAGCTTGGTGTGACTACAGTCAGAGCCTGCTGCTATACTGCTGTGCTGAAACCGAGTGCAAGGAATCTTTCTACGATATCAGTGTCTAACATTTTTTTTACTGTAAAAAATACATGTGGAGTGAACTCAGGACAAAAGAAGTTCGTTCATTGGTTCACTTCATTTAAAGTGCTGGGACTTAACGGCTTCATTGAGTCACTGAAGTTAAATTAAAAGTCTTTAGCCAGCAGTGTGTTTCGGTGCGTGTTAGCACATCATTTAGCCTTGGACAGAAAGAATTTAGTCACTGCGACTTGTTTTTTTTTCTTTCTTTCTTTCATTGGTTTTATTTTAATCAGCATCTTCCCTGATCCACGCTGGGATTGTAGAGAAAAGTATCTCCTTCTTCCGTCTGCAGTCTATTTTAAGATCACAACTGAGCCGCGTGTTCATTTTTAGATTCACTAGAACTCTACAGAATAGTGGAAAAGGAGCCGGAGCTGATTGCTATGGATTTCATTAAAGTAATAAAGTGGGAGACTATATCCAGCACAGATGATCAGAAATATCAGAAGTAAAGATGAAAAACGATCTCATCCACTTGTATACAGCCAATATCAATGCACAGATGGAGTCCAGAAAGTTATGAGAAACTGACTGGGGTGATGTGTCTTCTTTACAGACATCAGTGTGGATTTCCTCCACACTGGAAGCCAACACAGTCCATTTGGATCTAGAGATAAAAGTGTCAACTGTGCTGAAAAATGACTCAGACCTTTGGGCGAGATGGGGTGCTGTGAAGAATCTAAAAGCAGTCTGGAATTACACTCCTGGATCATGCTGTGTTTTCACACATCAACAAGTCATGCGATGTGAATCAGAGGTGTTCCCGGTTGAGGGATCAAATTCGAGACGTGGGTCTGTCGTTGTTTGTCGTTAACTGTATGTCATTTGTGCAATATCTGTTACTGATTATGAGCCGTTGCGGGCTGTAGAGAAATGGGTGCAATAACAGTAAACCCGTTCTCCAGCAGCAGTGCGTCAAGCTTAGACCAAATGAACACATCTGTCAGTGTACACAGGTGGGAAGCTGGTAAAGGATCACGTCCTTGTCTAGCAAGCCTGCACTGGCTGGTCTGTCTACACTCTCTCCTTCTGTCTACATCCTCCACAGACCAAGAAAAAAAAAGCACAGATCTCTTCCTCAGACATCTATTTTCAGCACAACGTCAAAAAGACACTTTTCACCAAAATAGCTGTAACTCACCGTCACGTCTGAAACTGCATCTCTCATAGCACTTTTGCACTTAGCGTTGAAATACCAAAGGACAGAGGGTGTTTTCAAGGTCAGAGAAGGCCAATTTGTTGTGGCTGCTTTGTGCTGTGAAAAACTGAACCCTCATTGTGAACAGCCTCTGAATATTCTTGAAAATATTAATAAAGCTCTCCGACAGGCATTTCCATTTAACCAGTCCACACAGAGCTGTATTGTTTTCCTATGGTATTTTCCGCACACTAACCCTCTGCATCTGGAAGTGCAGCAGACACATGTGACTGTGTTTTCAAGAATCCCCTGCAGCATTAACGCAATCGACTCAGTCGATAATCATGCACGCGCCTTAAATGTCAACAGCATTTTGAAAATCTGTGTAACCAACTAACTCCAGTCCCTGCTGAGCATTGTAAACAGGAAAGTAGAATTCATTTGTATAGACTTTTCCCCCCTTTGAAATAAGTCTTGAAAAGGGCAACATGCAACAGACAGAACAGAAGGAGGTCTTATTAGACGACCACACAAGACACAGGCCAAAACTAGGCGCACGATACAAATGTGCAATGAGCATAATTATCAGTAACAACACATAATATGCACAAAATAAGATAAATAAACTGCAATAGAATAATTTGGTGGAATAACACCAATTGTTTCCATCACAGATGCAATGTATCTATCCAAACAGAGTAAACATTAACTTCATAAAGAACATATGATTGCTGCTGGTTAGTATGCGCTAGTCGCAAATAGTGTGCTAAACTTTGAGGTGCATCAGTAAAAATCCTGAAAAATCTTTTTCTAATTTGTCGAGGGGAAACATTCAATCAACCAGCTAATTCTGTGAACTAGCATGGAAACAACTAGGACCTTGCTTTGACACGGCAGTCCAACAGTAATTTACTTCCAATTAAAACATCATTAGGTATTTCGTGCTTAGACTCTTACGAGGTATAATAAATAAATATATCAGTGATGCAAACTGATGCAGCCACTGTAGCATCTTTAGGAAGATATCTCTTAGTAAGCGCTGTCCTCTCAGTAAACTGACCTGTTTGTGGGGGAAGCAGGCTGCAGGAAGTGCTGATACTCTGAGTCAGAACCTCGACTTCTGGTTTGGGCTCTGGGCTCAGAGGCACAGAGAGAAAGTGGTTGAGGTTGATGGGATGAGTCTGACTCTGGGCCAGGCAAGGCAGGCTGCGGCGAGATGGCTTCAGGCTCTTCTCCTTCAGGATCTCGCTGATGCTGTTGTGCATGCCTGAGGACGAGAGGAAGAGTGGACGCGTTTTTTTCAGGAGTCACTTTAAAAATATACGACAGTCGATGCGCCCAGCAATGGAAAGAAAAGAAAGAGAAATAAAACCATGTAGCTGAATGAATTCATATCATGTATACATGCTTATACTGATGAATAAAATGTATTCTAGTCAGAGACACTTGCGTTAAGTGGTGGATTGGATTAGGCTCTGCTCTTTGATGTATCTCTGCTGGGAGAACTCATTACCCAACACATACATGACGTTAAATCTTACTGAAGTGAACAATCTAAAAAAATATATTACATAAGGAGGAGGTGGGGGTGGCAAATGTAGCATGAAGGTATCTGCAGAGTAGTCAGCAAGAAGTATCAGATCATTATGGCTGCACTGCACACCTGCATGAATATGACTGGATATTACTCATCAACCGGTAGCCAAAACAGCTGATTAATGAGCCCCGGTTGTCGGGAAGCACAAGACTGGGGCTCTCCGACTTTATGAGAGCGAAACATTAAATCACCAGAGCACTCCTCGGAGGGAGCAGCAAATGCCGATAAGCTAAGGCAAGTGCCCCCTTCAGCGCTTTAATGCAACACCACAGACTATTATTTATGTATTTACAGCTACATCATATTTTGCATAATCAGTTATGTGTATAAGGGCAGTAAATTAAGCAACAGGCTCATGTAACAACGCTGCATAAACCCATGCAACTGTTAGTGATCAATATTTTTAGATTCATTTTCACACTGAAAGCTGCTAAAGTAGGTAGCAGTCAGTTAGCAGTCATAGTTTTATTTTGCCATAAACGCACATACATATCATCACATTATCTTGCAAAATATAACAAAAACAGGAGGTCCTACAAAGGGCAAAACACAACAAAATAGTATCCCTTCATAAGAAAGAAAAATAAAATGTAGGAAAGCTTATTTGCAATAAAAAAAACAAGGGAGTGAGTGGGAAATGGGAGAGAGGAAGGGAGGAACAAATCGCTTCCTCTATCAACCGATCCATCATATTATGAGCTACAGTGGTGGTGATAATGTCTGTCCTTCATAGCGGAGTGCATTAAAACCACAAGCACTCCCCCCCTCCATCAAATCACACCACAAAATTAAACTGCATCCCGCTTGTTAGTTATGAAACCAGTTTAACTTAGGTACATGCTGCAAACAGCATCCATTTATGCTGCTGCATAGTTTTTCATTAGCGCGTCATTGCTTTATTAATTCTCAGCAGAGGTCATTTTCAAGGTGATTTCACCCAAAACGGGAGCAATATGGTGACGGCGGGGCTGTTGAAAGGGTGACTGGACGATACTTTACTCATGAATTGTATGAAGAAGCTCAGAGGTTAGTCACGATAATGAACGTCCAGTAATGGAAGCAGGACATTGTAACCCGACCTTCACACTGGGCGGCAGCTCCAGCTCTGCGGATCCTGACATATTTATTCATGTAATAAAGGCACTCTCTCTTTCAAATAAGAACGTGACTCTCCTTCACCTCCTGTGAGGAACTCTCTCAGTGACCTTCGCTCGAGGTTTTCCTGCATTGATAATTCACTCTTGGCATCCTCGGGGTCCGTGTTGCGAGCCGCGCAATAACTCACTCTCCTGACATTGATCACGATGGGATTTCCCAGTGCTGTCGGGTGAGAATGGAGCCAGTTAAAGACGTGAGCTCGTGGGCTCAGGGGAATGACTAATCACGCTGTTTATTTCCTGTGCAGCCTCACAGATATGAACTGAGAGAAAGTTGAGAGCTCCAGTTAAAAGCTACGCGATGAATAATTGAGAAAGTGGAAACTGTGGAAACTGTGCATTGAAACACGGCTGCAGCTGGATTTCACTTCACCCAAGGGACGGATTTTAAAAGATAGTTTTAAATATAAAAGTATGATCGATAAGCACAAATCATCTGCAAACTACATTTGTCCATGTGAGAGAGTTAGTTTGTCTTCGGGCTCAACAACAAAGCTTAATTTCCAAATATTTCTACAGTGTACACAAGCATTCAGGTCCTCACATTTCAATACGATATTTCGATCAATGCTGAGCTGCAGGTTGTTGAGCTATTATTCAGGCAAGAGTCATATTGTGCCAATTACATCGGAAGTGACATTTCAGATAGCAAGGATTTTATGGCCCACTGAGCTAGAAGGTTTGTTTCTCACAGCTACAACATGCTTTATGGCTTACTGGTAAATCAGAGAGAGCTGTGAGCTTCCACTCAAAAGGCCCTAAACTGAACGTGCCGTAGTTTCACAGTCAGTCTCTGTGGATGGGTCTGAAGAGCGGATGCATCCTTATTTAATATGACTCTCCGGCTGGACCCTGCCCACTTTCTCTCCATTACGCTGATCAATACGCAGAGAATGGCTGCTGCATCATAGCTGCATTCGTATTGTCAAAAACATTTACCGGACTCCAGGTGGTCTAGATAATCCCAGCAGACACCTGCAAGGCTCAACACGTCTGAGACGCCATCACAGCAGAGAGAGATAATGGGCCTGTAGGGGTGAGGCTTGGTGGTCCCAGAGGACTCTCCAAGTTTAAAATAGACCCACAAATTGGATGGGGTTGCTGTTGTGTGAAATAGCTTCCATGGAAATTTGGGAGCATGTGCAGATAAAAGGAAAAGAAAAATGACCGGTCAGATCTCTCAGCCTCTGTGGATACAAAGGGGCGAATTACGGTTATCTGAGAATTGCTTCCCTGTTTCAAAGCTTTAGCTTTATTTCCACGCGCAGGCAGACTCTGTGAACTCTGTCCCGCGGTCAGAGCGGCTGAGCAGAACATTCCGAAGACAGTGGATTGTGTAAGTCTATATAAATATATAAAGGGTTCGTCTAATGTGAAATCCTCTGTTTAATCTCGCTATGCGCTGGCTAAAACTGGTTTATCGGGAGTAAGTTAATCCCGTGTGTGTGCGCTAGTTGATGTGGGAGTCTGTGGACTGTCAGCGTGCGTGTGCGTCAGGATGAGGGAACGGAGGAGCGGCCGATGAGAAAAACAAACAGACAAAAAGAAAAAAACAGATCAAAAGACCCGGGGAGTGGACACTGAGATGATACAGGGAAAAAAATAACAAATTTTCTATGCGTCAGCGTGACACAAGGCCTTGACGACAATCCTGTGCGCGCTCCCACAGGCACCCAATCAGGCTCATCCGAGGGGGAGCTGGACGAGCTTCAGGGAAGGTCGTGATCCGGGATTTGGATCTCTCCTGTGCAACATGTCCATGACGGTCTTGTGATGTGAGATTAAAAGGATTTTGTTTTGGTTGTGTGCATGTGTGTGGGTATGATATTGTATATTTACACACAGCACCGTGACTGCATACTGCGCGCTCTATACTTATCTACAAATGTTTCTGCATAGGGCAAACATAAAAATCGACAACAGAGGTCGTGTTTGTTTGTGTGTCATGCTCCTCTTGATTCTTCATTAAAAGTGTGCACATCCCTGGCAGTGGCACAGCACTGTTCTTCGCTGCGTCTGTATGCCACCGGTGCCAGTCTACTCTGAGCCAGCTGGATGAACAAACATTTCATTTGAAAAGCGTCAAGGATTTTAGGATGAGTTACGCTGAATTAAGCTTTCAGGTATCAGGGGAAGCAAAAAAAGAAAATACAATAAAGAGAAAATATAGTAAAACTCTCCAATAACAGGAAAAACAAACACGACTTCTGCCTCCAGCTACTTTTGTCGACGAAAGCATCGAGACATTATCTGCAAGGATGTCGCACAAAGTAGCAAAGAGGGAATTCAGGTCAGTGTGCTCTTTCCCGCCATGCCTCTATGTTTCCTTATTCTATACCTTCAATTATTGAACAGCTTTCAACTGAGTAACATTCTGCATCAACAAGCATCCTTAACTCCTTCCCCCTGCAGAGTGCATTTCAGGGGATCCCTAATATACAAGAGTGGGCTATGAAGAAACAGCAACAACGTCCAAACCACTGCTGCGGCGCGATTAGAAAAATTATCACGTGGAGGCAGGAGCGAAGTGACGCCAGGAGCCTCTCCTGCAGAAACGTTAGCAAGCCATTAAAGTGTGTTTCATCCTCCGCCTGGCATCATATCAAAGAACACATAGACTGAGCCGAGTTCACAGCGAGTTTCAGGGAGCTGTATCATTAGCAGCCGCTGAATTCAGCCCCTATCTTGTGTGACATGGTTAGTACTTCAGGCGCGCTAATAATTCTTGCTGACCTAGTGCGAATAACAAATGATGAGGGATCTCTTATATGGGTTGCTCGAGTCCCCACTGGATATTGACATTTTGGGGAAATTTTAATTTAACGCATGCTGGAAATGTGAATTCCAAAATGTTAACAATGAGAAATAACTTTGATATCAAAGTAAAAACAGTCTTAAACTGGTAATAATTTGCTCCACAGACAGTAGCAGCTGGAAGTTTTGATCCATAATTTTAAAAGTTATTTTTTAACACAACAGCTGAGAACAAGATGGCATCAAAAGAAGCTGCGGCACCACTAAGACTGTGACTACAGGTTTGTAGCTTCATATTTCACATTAAGCATAATTTGATTTTCTATTAATAGTACTAGTACTTTCGGAAATGACCCACAGACGGGGGAGAAAAGATAGTATGTCAGACACACAGACTGCACCACTTCTCACCTGGATAGTCTAATTTTTCAGACAATCAAATCAAGTATCAAATTTGATTTGATATATATGTAGCTGCTTTAAAATGTTCATTCTTCTCTGGTTCTCTGGTTTGACTTAAGAATAAACCTTGTATGTAATTTGTGATTCACCACAGCATTAAATTAACCACTCAAATAGAAATAAATGAGGTCTGCTTGGTGATCCGTTCATTTCATTGCGGTAAATTATGGTTAATTATACAAACCTGATATATTGTAGATTCTACCTTATTGACACATGCTATTGATTTTATTGACCATAACGACACACAATATATCGTAGCTAATGAATGAAAACATGAAGCCGCATATTACAAGAGCCAAGAATCATTTTGAACCACCAGTGAAGAAACACAAAATGTTTTGTATTCACCCACCACTGTTTTATTTTTAAAAACATTTTATCATCGTGTCATTATGACTTTTGGGCAGACAGATAATACAACAGATAATAAGGTAAGGTAATAATTTGGGCCACAGACAGTGTTGAAAGACGCCGTCTGTCTATCACACGCAGCTGAGCCTGGCTGTCTGACCGTGAACACACCTCCGAGCAGATGGCACGTTTTACCCACGGTTTAAACAGTTCGGGACCTCATTACACAATCCTGGCACAACCTCTGGGCCACATCATTTGAGCAGATTAAACATTTTCCTTCTCCCCCAATCTCTGCCCCCACCCCCAACTCCTTTAATGTCACACTATCTTCTTATCCCCCTTGATTGCTTGTGATTTCTACTACGTCACAGGATTTTCTGCAAAGCCTCTGCTGCGTCCGTGCATACACACCTCGCTGGGACATGCTCGTGCACTGCATTGTCCAAATGTTGTGAATGCAGTCACCGAGTCACCAGAATCATTGTTTTTTGCAGACGTGATTAAACTGTAAAATAACTTTGGCCTCCAGAAGAACTTCTGCCTGTACTGTTGTTATAACCTAGCAACAAAACAACCGCTGACTATTTAAAGACTGCGAAAGTGTTAAAGCTGGTTACTGCCAGACCTTACACACACTTAAAGAACAAAACAGCCTTTGTTTTGTCTTTTTTTTAAACTCTTTGTCTACTTGGCATCCTACACTTAAGTCTTAGAAACAAAGTGTGGATCAACTCGTCTTACATAAAGCTGATGGAAGTCTAATATGCTACAGTAGCCTCTTAAAATCACAGATGATACCGTACAGTCTATGTGCTCTCCCCAAATCTGCTCTGAAATGAATATCTGTATCTATAAACCATCTGTCTGCTTGCATAAGAGGACAGGTGGCCTGCTTAGTACTGTGCAACCAAAGGTTTACACATCAACACACACACACATTAAGTGCATATGCAGACGGACAAAGTTAAAAAGTGTAGTATGACGGAGGTTACAACTCTCAGTCATTCAGCAGCCAAACCATGGACAAACAGAATATACACACACACACACTTTCTTACAAAAAAAGGAATAAATCATTAATCAATAAACTATTTCCATGAGTACGATGAGCAGGATATTGCTTACCTGATATCGATTTTTGTGAAACTGTGTAAGAAGTTGGTTGTTTGTTCTGTAAAAGCCGCTCATGAAAGTGCAGGATAACAAAAGGCTACAGGTAGATATTATTTTCATTATCGACGAATCATTGCAGCTATAGGATAACACATATAAAGGCAGTAAGAAAGCTTTGAGAACCAAAGGTTAATGTAAAACCAGGTTACATTCAAATCTTGACACGCTTTAAAGCAAATGTGCTCTGGCGGGTGTGTCAGTAAGTTTAAACAGCATGCTGCTGCAACATTTGAAATCCACTCAGATCCTAGGAAGTCCAAATGTGTTTGTGTTTTCTGGTACAGATATATGAGAAAAGGCCATATATATATCTCCATCTCGTGTTTGTTTTGATAATCGGTCCCTTTTCTTATTCTGTCTTCACTTGAAATTGTTTGCTAATCTACTTTTAAGAGAAACTTGAGAGAGATTTAACTCCCTTATAAAACATCTCCCAGATGTTATTTTTATTAATGTTCAGATTTTTGCTCATTACTTTTTAAGCAATAACGCTTTGGCTCGAGCAACAAAGCTTTATAGAAACACACAAATCCCCATTCAGCTTCAAATGGTGAACAAGCATTTTCAGTTCCAAGTTATTTAATGCTCTCGTCGGGTGTTGGTGATTGCGTTTGAAGAAGTGCAGTATAACTTCTGAATTTTGCTTTAGTGGAACTTTGCGAGCCAACGCTTACCCCGTTTGCCTTCAATTTAATGGTGCACTTAGCATTCATTGAAATATTGAGTGGGCCCTCAAGCCCGTAGTCAGATTTTTATATAAATCTCATATCGTGTTGTGCTGAGTGTTTCCTGTTGGCTGGACTGAAGCCAGGAAGTGGTTCACTCTCTTATATATAATATTATAAACCAGGATTCCCTCTGAAATAGCATTATAAGAAGAAATCGATGCACTAATTCATACAAAACATAGAAACAAAGTCTGTTCAAACACATAAAAAACAACCCATTATGGATTCATGTGGTACAGTCTATTCGAGCCTTACTAATATATTTGATTATGCCGATTTTATTGGTATTAATTTGTGTTTTCATATGCATAATTATTTCTAATTAAACCAAAGTTTACTGTCTCAGTGCACTGATGTAGTTTTGAAAAATAAATGCTATAGTTAAACTGTAAAATATCTTGCCTCCATGTTGTAACCTTCAAAAAATGTGATATATACATAAATAGGACAGTGTTTTAGCCTATACTATTTGGTCTTGGTCTTGGTTGAGGTCTTGCCTCAGTCTCGATACACTCTGGTCGTTGTCATGCCTTGGTCTTGGTTTAGGTGGTCAACACTGATATAGGATGAAGTTTTTCCTCCCTAATATCAGCATCAGCTTCAAATATGGTCTCTGCCGTCTATATTGTTCATGTAGGTGGTACAAGAAAAAAAAAGTTTCTTCTCTCTTTCTGTTTGTTTTCAAACTCAGAATCAGCAGAGAGAACAGAGCTCCAGCAGGGCGTCCCACAGTCATGAGATTCTTCTGTAGCTGTTCAGCTCAGCATCCTTATTAGAAGTCGGGGGGATAGAGCCTTTCATGATCCTCAGAAACAAAAAGTCACCATCGCTCCAGGTTTACGAGCATGTCTCAGCATGAAAACAAGACGCCTATTCACCATTCGACTAAATTTAGACAGCCAGCGCATTAAAAATTAACACAAAGGATCACTAATGTTCTGTACTAAGGCTCTAAAAATCAATACCGGCTCAGCAGCGTAATCTAACTGGAGACCAATTATCTTTCTCTCACTGTCCAGTTTGCTATATGATCTGTATCTGTGCCAAATGGACACCAACATGAATAAAGTGAGTCCGATGTCTCATATCGTTTTTCCAATAACTTGCTGAGTGGAGATGTATTTTCTATTTTCCCCATGACAGGAACTGTCTCAACCTCAACATGTGAGTCCAGGCGTCTTTAACGCAAACTATCCTGCATGCTCCTGAACACATTGGTGTGGTATCTTTCCTCAGAGCACATGCACAACATCGGTCTATTATTAAACTAGCCTACTTGGACTGCTGTGAGTGTCTGAGCAGATCCCCGAAAGCTGATGTGTATGGACAGGACTGGGAGGAAATGCTGTTTAAATCAGTGCAAGTTCGAGTCGAGTCTAAAACAACCTTCCCCTAGATCTGCATAGCTTGAATCGTGAGTAAAAGGTCATCCAACCATCCAACCGTCCACTGTCTTGGGGTTTAAACAGCTTGTGGTGTTTCTAAATCTAATCCTATTTATGGCATCACTTGGAAATGTCTGCTTTAACTGGATCTATGCAGCCTTGACAATAATGACTTATCTAACGCACTCAGTGTAACATGAACAAGTGGATGTTAATATCAAACAAACGGGCATCATCCCGGGAGGAGGAGGTGGTGGTGGAGGAGGAGGAGGAGGAGGCTGCAAGACCCCCAACTCTGCGTCACACTTACAGCAAGTAACGAGACCGATGCCCGTGAGTGTCATTTCACACCACAAACTCTTAAACTAGAGGAGAAAAGTCACCACGCGTCACAAATTACGATCACCGGGACGCGGAATAATAATCAAATGAGCGACCAACCTTTCTGCTGCTTGAAGGACTGGATGGAGCCCGAGTGGTGCACCATTGCGACGTTCAGTTGGTCTCCTCCGTTAATTGAGTTCCGTATTTGAAAAAGCAAAATTGCAGAATACATGGGAAACTGTGGTGGGGTGGCGTAGGTGTTCTCGCAGCTCCCATCCTGCCAAAAAACGATCTCACGGGCGATGCGCAAACCCTTCAGCAACACCTGTCTAAGCTCCGCATGCTCCCACCTCCCCGCTCCGCTCCGCTCCTCCATCCACGGCTGTTGTCATGGTGACGGGCGGTAGGGGAGGTCCTGAGATAGACACGTCCCCCCAACCACACCACCACCACCACCACCACCAACCCGTCCTGATTTACTGACTCCAAAATAAGCTGCGGGAAATTACCAGGGGCAGCAGATCGCAAATGGACCGACAAGGACGTGTATCGACTCGGTCATCAATCATGCTTTTTCATTTTTTTTAAACTCGTGCCTGAACCCGGAGGCATCCCATAGTCTGAAGAATAAAACTAAAATATAATGCTGTCAGTTCACTTTCACATTTAAGACATTATTATCCTCTTTGGCATGTTTATATCAAGTCATTTTCTAGCCATGAAGTAAGGACTTAAACTCCCCCCCATTTAAAAATCTTTGAAAAGTAATTTTAAATTTATTTTTTCTTTCACACACACGCAATCAGATTTTCTCAAGCCAGCAGGCATCATTTAATCTCCACCACAAAATAGCACTATTGTAGACAGAAGCCACTAGTTTTGTTGGCCGACAGCCACTCAGCCTTCAACCTAACTTTATACAACAACAAAAAGAGGCTGATTAAAAATAGACCAGAACATCAATAAACGGGGTATGAACCGTTTGACTTTTTCCAGGCTCATCCACTTTGGCTTTGGCAGTGAGGCTGTGAGGAAAACTCCAAACAATCAATACTATAGCTTACAACTACAGGGCTCACAGCTCTCGGTGTGCTGACACACCGCATGATGTAGTGGCGGGGGATCCCTGTCTGAAAACAAATGTTATATCATGGAAACTGAGCAGGGTGTTAAATATATATATATTTTTGCCGCTGCGGTAAAATTTTAACGACCAAATATTAAAACTGCTAACTTTATGGCTGGAGTGCACAAATGGGACTCAAATAATAATAAAAAAAGTTGAATTTTGAATGCAGAAGGTTTAGTTAAATTTATACATTTGTTTATTTCTCACTCACTCAGTCTTTCTTTTTTATTTTATTGATACTAATTTTAATACCTCCTGTATATTTCCTGTTGATTTTCCACAGCTTTTAACGTTCATATAAGAAGCAATTTATTATTAATCACACAATTGATGACGTGGTGCCTGCATCTTAGTCAGAATGTGAAGCCAAGCCCGTCTTCTTATCACTTGCATACAAAAACAGAGATCCTATCATGGTCTACCTGCAAGGTCACTGGTCTTATCTCAATGTCAACTCCACAGAGTAACAGACCTGGGAGCAGTGAAAAGGGGAAGCCCCGTGTTTCTCCGTGAGAAGACGCTGAAATGACTGCTGTGGTCTCTCCATCGGGTCAGCACAGGTTGCAGTTTGGTCTGTGATCTCACTGTTGTGTATCAATCTTTGTCTGCGCTGGTATTCTGGGGAGAAGTCTGGCATCTGTCATAGATGCAAATACCATCTGCTTTCTTGCAGCTCAGCACGCATCTCCTCCTCCCACTGCTCTGATATTTATTGAGGACCGGTGGCAGAGCTGTGCGTGCCAACCTCCATGACATGTCACCGAGCTGTCTACCAGGCCGATTCAATTCTTCCACCGGGCTGAGAAATGAATAAGTAAGCAGCTTTTATACGGTCAGGACCCATTTAAATTTTTATCTCCCTGATTCCTTCCCGTTAGTTTGGAGATGTAGGTCAGATGACAGCGCTGCAGAGAGAGAGAGCGAGGTTTTAGATAAATAAAACACTGCCACCTTGTGGTTAAAAATGCGACTTGCTGGGCTGTCAACAACCAAAACCACAAATGTGTTTTTGCATTATTAACTTCAGCCTTTGCATGTAAATATACAACCAAGGGGATTCAAGGATCGACTGATACTCTTGCTGCCTCCAAGTAAAATGGCCAGGTTCATAAATCGCATTCAGTTCAGGGTGCTGCAAGTTAAACTCTCTAAAATGTTCCTCTGCCTCTTTAGTGCACTCATTTTGGCAATGTCCTGAACTATCCACTTATTGGAACTCAGTTTTTGGAGCACTGTCAGATGATTTCAAAATGGTGATTGAGCCAAATCCTATGACAGAAGTTTTTGGTGTAGCAGCGAACAGCGATGGTCTCACTGGAATGAAACTCAAGGTGACAAGATTTGTCACTTTGCTAGCATGGAGACTGATTCTTCTCCATCTCTGAGCTGGACTCAGTGGCTGAGGAGGTGTTGCAACATCTTAAGCCAGAGAAATTCACAATACATAGCCCCTCTGATAACTACGCTTTAACCCCCGCAACCTCCTCAATGTATCTCTAATATGAAGTAAGACAGGTTCATATATTATTCTGAATTGTTTTATGGCACAATGTTTTCTTTTTTGTAATATGTTCCAAAAAAGCTCATAAAAATATGTTTGAAACATCTGTACTGCAAGGTGCTTTCCATTTTAGGAAATGCAGCATGTTTCCTGGCTGTAAGCGATGAGTAAACAAAATTATATAACTGCAAAATAGCTGCAGTTCCATCATAGGAAATTTACCCTTATATTCAACACATATTTTGTGGCATGAAAACGTTATGTTTGCCCACGTTTTAAAGTATCAAAGAGCTCTTCACTTGCATGAGGAGCACCTGAACGACAAAGACCTAACATCAAAACATCCAGATCAATTACTGCCATAAGCCTTAGCAGCAAACGTTTCAATTCAGGGTCTAAACTTATTACTTATAATTACTTACTTATCACTTATTATGCCTATTATTTTTTGATTAATCATTTAGTCTGATTTTCCTAAAGTTAAAAAACGCCCATCACATCTTCCCTCTATCTTAGACAATGTCTTTAGATTGCTTATTTTGTCTTAGAGTGAGCAATATCAAAGCTTACGCTTTATATACACATATCACATGATGCTGCTGGCAAACTCACAGGAGTGTTGGTCGGACTCTGGGCCTCCAGAGTGGAAACTGTAGGCAAGCGAGGAGCTCCAGGACACTGAGTGACTGATGGTGGGATTGGGAAGATTCCTGTCGGTTCCAGAGGAGCTGGAGGCCCGACTCTCCAGCAGGGGCACGAAGATATAGTTGTCCTGATGACATGATGCTGAAAACACACATAAACATCAACATGAGACCAAGCGGTGTCAACAGTAGTGATATCATTTAAAAAGTATATTTTATCTTCAAGGGCATCCTGTCACACACTCAACCCTTAATACCTTTATCACAGAGAAAACGTGCTAGTTTGCATGTTCAGATCAGTAGATTTTGTAGATGACCGTACTGATCCAGCGCTCCATTTATTCCTCTCATGTTACGACCCTCATACATTTTTAACGCGTCTTTAAAATTCCTTTTTGCACGCTGATACTTGACACTAATGGACAACAATGAGGCCTCTGGTTTTCCAAAACCTAAAGTCTGAACATGTTAGACTTTATATTAACAGCCAGTTGAAATGTGTGATAACAACACACGCGATTTTTTAAAGTAAAGTAATGATATATATATATATATATATATATATATATATATATATATATATATATATATATAGTTCTTCTATGGTTTCCACTTTTGTTGACATTGTCAGAGAAGAATTTATTTAACTATTATATTTATTACTGAGGCTGTAGTTTGGTGTAGTTAAACAGGATTGCATTATATTGAAGCCACCCCAAGTAGAATTACTAGAATTACTACCTCTCTGACTGTGTCAACAAAAACTGAAAAATCATAAGCTTTGTAAAAGAAAAATTTATGGCAGAGTTGTTGCATTAGATCACATTAGATTGTACATGTGTACTTAATGAAGTGGCCATGTGTGTATGTGGTGAATATGAAGACCCGGACCATGATGTCACTTTACCTTCTTCAGCTACAAATGTAGGATATGAATTAATGTGCATGTTATGATCTGTATTATTAAATGGGCCATTCCTGAGCTCATTTTCATATACAGTATTAAATGCTTAACACACCTCTGACATCGTGGATGTTTACGGGGGAATAATCAAGACAAAAATGGCTTAATGACCTTTTTGCTTAAAGCCGCAGAGCCATTATATTAACTGCTTTATTACACAATGTAGAGACGACCATTGTGAATCCTACATCACAATAATGCATTTTAATCTGTTTACAATAGAAAAATAACCTCCTTACGGTCAGATATTTCCATTCAGTGTGTGCTGCTGTGTGCTCCCCTCCAGCATGTGTGCGTTCAGCTTCATTAAAACCAACAGGAAGAGCCGCGGGGCTGCACTCAGTGTCCAAACAACGTGACTCACAAACATTCAGAGGTACTTTATATCTCAGAAAGGATTCTCCACAGGTTCAGCAGTGACATCTCCCTTCAGCATCTCTACTTGATGGAGCCCGCCAGAAAACAACACGTCTCCCGGATATGCTGGTGTGAAACTGTAATGCTACATTTTTAATTTAATTCGTGACAACAGCAGAATCACAACCAGAGGGCTGTGACAGTTTATACTACAGCTGGATTATACAGCAAAATGTTGAAGTGAAACCAAAGTCGAGTTCAGTCCATTAACAGAGATTGTTGCAGATAAAGGTCAGAGAGTGACATGGAAAAGTGCTGTGTCTAGGTTACCAGAGCGCCGGACAAAAATCACTTCCCCTGAAATGCGCTTTGTCCATTATAGTTGTTGAGTCTAAGTGCATACTGTCCTGAAGATTTCCAAACCGTAGAGACACTACAGAGATCAATTGATGAGCAGGTACTTCCTGCACATACTTCCTGGCAAATTGATTATTTATTTAAACAAATACATTTCAGAGATCCAGATCACTAAATTCTTAAACTGTGAAGCTATGATGAGATGTTGAGCAAAGAGTGATTCCATTATCTGTGTAAAACTATCATTTATGCAAACATATGCAGTGAACGCCACGGCCAGACTGTCTGGCAACTTGCTATGACTACATTAGCACTCTGGAGTAAATGTCACAAGCGCATCTTGTGTTTATTGATGAGCTTAGGCGATTGCATAACACAATCAATGTTGATGTCCACAGACACTTTACAATATAAAATGTAAGCAGCCGATGAAGGAAATGTAATTTTGTTTGAGTGCAAAACAGGGTGGACGTCTTTCCGTCTTCCCCAGCAACTTGTTAATTGAATAAAAGAGGCATCAGTGTTTATCACCTTAATACATGTGAGCTAAATGGAGGTGTATATCCACTGTGGGAGGCATTTACACTGCATTACTACATCTTAACATGATGGCTGCTCCAACCTGGTCTATGTGTTTTAGTTTTGTTTAACAGCTTACACGTGCCAGTGATCAATTAAGGCCGCATAAGTGTTTCCACCTCCTTCGAAGAAGAAGAAGAAGAAGAAGAAGAAGAAGAAGAAGAAGAAGAAGACTGTCACTGACAGAATAGTGAAACCTGTGGTAGAAATTTTTAAGACTAAAGGCTGTAGTGAGCAGTGACCAAAAACACGGGATGTGCCCACACACTGAGGAAACTGAACTAGATCCACATGTTTGATGAGCTTCCAGCAGCTTTCCCCCATGTTCCTCTCAGAGTCTCTGCACACCACTGGACATTATCCACATGGCTCAACACCGCTGAAGACAATGTCCTATTAGCTATCAGAGCATAACCACAGTTTTTTTCTTTTTTCTTTTTTGTTGTTGTTGCCATTTTCATCTTTTGCCTGAGGCGCTGATGATTTAGAACAGCTAATAAAAGCCACAGCATCCATCCATGAGGGCGCTCATTAAACTAAATAATGCTATATACGAATGCTGGATCTCCCTTGCAAACAGTCACGCTTTCCTTTCTCCAGTCTGACCACAAATGTTTACAAAGGACACACTGAGCTACCCTGAGTGCTGAGCGCAAACAAACATGTCAATACCAAAATAAACGCCACACAAGAAAAAGACATAAAGTGATCTGTGTGTGATTTTTATTCTGTCAGGCACTTAATCCATTTCTCATTTAGTCAAAATGACATGACTGCGTTATAAAAAAAATCATTGACTAATGTAGCCTTGTTTATCTACCTGTTTATTTATTCATTTAATATCTCTCATCATAAATAAATCAGTCCTACAAGGATCAGTTTTCATTAAGCAGATAAAGAGCAACTTTTATACTGTATACTGAACTCTTCTGCTCATCATTTATACACGCAGCTTTATGGTATTTTGCAGTTTTGTAAATTATAATGGAGAATTGTTAACCAAAAGTTTATGATGATAGATAGATAGATAGATAGATAGATAGATAGATAGATAGATAGATAGATAGATAGATATTAGAGCACAAGGGTGATTTTTTTTTTTGCAAGCTGCAGGGAAGCAATATTATTATTATTTATCATTAATAATAATATTATTATTTATCATTATTTTAAAATAAGAAAATAAAATTCAGTATTCAATAGCAATAATTTAGCTGCAGTTTTACTATAACTCAAGAGGTGAGCTACACTTACCTGAGGAGCTGCCAAAAGCCTGTGACACCTTTACTTCCATTGCATGTACTTGGGGCCCTTTAGTCCATGTAATAATCCCCCATCGATAAGTTTCTACATAACAACTTGTAGGACTTCAGATGAAAAGCTTATGGACCTGCTTATTCCCACACCGTGCAGCACTTTGAGCTGTGAGGTAGCCCGGGCGGTGCAGAGCGGTGCAAAGATGGATGGGTGGAGTTTTTAGTGTTGTCGGGCGAAGCGGGTTACACCATTAAAGTCTCAGACTATTGATTGTAGAGTATTGATTGGACGGAACTGCTGCATGGAGCATCGCTCACTTCATACGGAGCTTTCTCATTAGCTACTGACTGATAAATTATAACAAGAGAGGAGAGGAGAGGAGAGCCCGTCCAGTCTTCTAAAAGGTAGGTCTGGCGTGAATTTGATGTCTTATATTGACATAATCTGCTACCACGTGGATTAATCACATTTACGACACGGAAGATGTTCTTGTATTATAATAATATCGACTGTTTATCTTAAATCAGCCCATCAATCATCAGCTGTACCCACTTTGAATCGCATTGAGTTGCAGTCATGGCTGTGTTATATTATTATCGTTACCATGGCGACTATTACGTCCATATGGCCGCTCGCCACGAGGTGGTGCTGTTGGACCTGAAGACGAGCGGTCCACCAACAGTCTGTCACACCGGGCTACGTTCAAAATCCTGCCCACACACGAACTGTTGCAAAACGAACATATTTTAGCACAAATACAACACAACACAACAGCACAAATAAGTTAAGCCCACCTTTGTGTTAGGCTTAACAACAACTGTGAAAAAAAACACACACACAAGTAGCCTTTGTGGCGTTTTGTTTTGACGACAACACAGTTAGGCTAGCTGTTTTCTAGCCGAGATGGAGTAGCGTTGTTGAACACACCCTGCGCGATTTTAGTCAGCCGGCTGAGCTGAACTGTGACCAAAACAAACTCAAAGAGAGGGAAATACTTAGCTAAATCCTTAAAAAAAAAAAAAAAACAAATGTCGAGACGATTAAACACGAGGTGCGAGCGGGAATTTATTTATTAGGTTGCTTGGGGACGTAGCTCTGCCTGTAGTGGCAGCTCAGGCTAGTTGCTAACTGGAATGCTAACAGGAGCCGTTAGCTAACGGTAAGGTTATGCCAGACGACCCGTCAACGGCCATCGGGGGTAGCAGCCTGCTGCTTATGTCGCCTACTACCTTAGCACACCTGAAACTGCGCTACCAGCAAGCCAGGTAGTCCGCTAGATAGTTAAGCTAAACCCGGACATCGATAACTCATTTTCTACCTTTTGTTTTTTTTTTGTGCCTCGAATAAACAATTCAAGTATGGGGATGTGCTTACCGTGCCTTGGTGGAGCAGCGGACGATGTAGTTGTCACTCCAGACCCGGTGAGTTCGCCTCATAAAACTTTTACTGCCAAGCTGTCACTTCATGAGTGAGAGTGTCACTTTTATATTCCAGCACGAAGCGTGAGTTTATTCACCGTAAAACACCGTGTGAATTTGTTCAATCATCCACCGGGCACCCAACAGGCCCTACTAGGTCATGTTCAGTAGGCGTCGACTGTGTTTAGCTCCTGTAAACATTGCCATGTTAAATATGCTGCAGGCCCAACACAGTCCGCTGAATGAAGACAGCTTGCCTTGAGGTGGAGCTTCACGTGTTTTCTGTTTGTTTTTACAGGAGACAAGAAGGCGACAATTAGCCGAGGCAGCTGAGAAGCGACAAAAAGAGGTAAGTTATCTGTGCCAAGTGCCAAAACACACTCCAAAACAGTGTGTTAATACACTTGGTTGCTAGATTATTATGTACACCTAGCTCAAGCTAAGTCAGTGTATCCTTATACGACAGCCCTGAAAAGACAAGCGAAATTCAACATGACAAAGTAATGGCATTTCTTTGCCATGTTGGACTTGTTTTGTGTAAACCGAGAGGTGTTTATAACACTTCTTCTACCCTCACATGTTAGCATTTCATCCCCAAATGAAGTAAAATGGCAATCCCACAATCAGGAGTTGAGACTGCATTTGTTTCAGCTAGATGCACCATTTAATCAAGTTACTGAGCATGACATAACTTTGTAGTCTTCTATCAAATATATGCACCCCGTTCAAGATAGATCCACTTGACAGTGTGGTGAGTGATCTTTTATTGTGCAGAGAAGCCACTTGAAAACCCATAAGAGCCATGCTAAAGTTGTATCAAGGTAAGTGGACGTGGACCAGGATGAAAGCTCTTCTTGGCCAAGTGAATCTTTTGGATTGGCTGATGTCTTAACTACCACGCCTTTCTGTTCCAAGTCACCGTTTACCTTTTTAAGTCACCTGACACTCTGAGGTTTCACACTTTCACTACCGCAGATGAAAAGCATTGAGCCCTAACCCACGGTCACGTTCCACTTAGCTGCTCCATCCTTTATCTTTGCCTTTTTGCTGGATGTAGAATAATAATGCATGTCTGCTTCTGTGTAGTTTTAACGCTTCTTTTAAGGAAGACGTTGTCTGTTAGTACTTGATCATCTTCCTCTCTCTTTTCCAGACAACATACAGGGGTGTTAAAAATCCAGAAGCAGTCGAAAGGAAAAGGAAAAAACAAGAAGAGATTGAGAAACAGGCGATGAGCACCTCCGTGTCCGGTGGCGGCGGGCTGAAGGTTAGTTCTGCGTTTACCCTCAAGTGATCCCTAGAACAACAGGAGGATCATAAATGTCAGTCTTTAGCGATACTAAATCATTTTTATCAAGTCAGTATCATAAAAGCAGGTACAGATTTATTATGTCGTTGTTGATTATGTCGGAGGATGTAGTTTGTGTTTCCTGAGAATTTCCATGTGTATGTTTCAAATGTTTTTAGCAAAATTAAGACATATTTGACTGCATACAGAGTTTTAAAGCAGTTATATATGCCTTTTAAGACATCTACTTTTATGATTTATTTATTTATTTGTGTCTCAAAGACTGAAGATCGTTCTGATTATCTCTCTTCTTTGTTTTCTAGTGGCAGATGGGGTGAAAATCTGGATGGTAAAACTTGAAGTCTTGAAGTCTGAAGTCCAAAACAACATGAAGTGGTGTTGCAAGATGACGTGAAAGATGTTTGAACTGCTGTCCATTTTTTAAATTCTTTCTTTTTTTTGCCTATTTTATGATGTTATGAGACAAACGGCTACAGTTGTGCTTCATGTTAACGTGAAGTGAGCACAGTCAGAACAACAGGACCTGACCCTTTGTTGCCAAGTTACACAAAGCCGGTTTGGACCTTTGGACGAGTCAGGGATGACACAGAAATGTGCAAGCAAACACACGTCCTACTTTATTAGTTTTGTTTGGCAACTGATTAGAAAGTTTTACAGTGATTAAGATTAGATAACGTTAACATATAAAATAATAGAATATAATACAGCAGTATCTCTGGTGGCTGTCGTCATGTTAAGGCAAAGCTGTCCTCAACACTAAAGCTTTTTCACTACACTGTTTTTGGTTTTCTTCATCAGCCACATCATAGCGTTTTGGTGTGACCTTTCCAAGACTGTGTTATTCAAAAATGACACATTTCACAAGTCAAACACGGTTTATGTTTACAAAGAAATATATGTGTGCTCATTGTAGGATTAGTATACAGTAAAATCACCCAGTTAACACTAATTTTAACTTGTTTAGGGCTCTATTTGTTGGCAAAGATTAGTGCAAACCGTGCCATAACTTGTTAAAATTCACTGAACTTGCCACATGCTTTTCACGACGAGTGCAGGGCGACCTCTTTGTCGATGTTTTGTGAATAATGTGGCGAGAATATATTTTTGACAACCAGGTCAGCACAATGTCATTCAGTGGCTTATTTGGTGGTTCAGTGTGAAAGCACAAACGACACACAAAATCTACAGCAGCTGCCGTATACTGCTGATTACTGTAAAATAACACTGAGACGTTCCCCAACCAGTAAAAATGAAGAAGGTGCACTATGACAGCGTCTTTGTGCACCCATCGCACTGCTCTTTACCATCGCCTCCTGTAATAGGGCCCTTTTTGTTTTGTTGTTTTCTCAGCACAGTTTGAATTTGTTGCGTTGATTTATAATGTATGCAAAACACTGACGTGATGCCTGCTTAATTTAAACGATATATATGAAATGTGTTTGTGAATCGCCATATGACAGAAGCTTTTGTTAGACATCTATTTGCACGAATGAATGAAGGGTGTACAGTACATATTGAAGTATTCACTTTGACTTGCTTAACTGAGTGGATTTCTTAAAGCCTTCACTTGATCCTTAAATGCTTCCGGTGCTCTCGACATTTTGTAGAACAGAAGATCTAGCCAATGGTATTTGCTACAATAAATCACCTTTCTGCTATTTCCTGTGTGGATTTCATTTGGAAAACTGATTCAAGTTCAGATCTGATTTAGATTTGGTGATCAGTAATACAATATACGATTTGTTGTAGGCTTCGTAAGTTTGTGATCTGTTGAACTTTTACTAATATTTTTACATATAAGAAATGGTTTAACTCTTTAAGGTTTGGCCTCTTGCTTAGAAAACTTCAAATATATACAGACAAAGTACATATTTCAAACTGAAGTGTACACTTTTGAGAATTTATTGAAAATTTACATCTAAAAACAGAAATTGGACATATGTACTTCACATACAAGCGTGCTGATTACTTTGCATAGCCAGTGATCTCATCCCAAACCCATTATTAATTTACGAGGGGGAAAAAATGAATAGATTAAATCATAATGTTGTGAATCATATCTATTAATTGTAAGAATCTAGACCTCAAAAATAGAAGTTATTCAAGTTTTAATGATTTCACTACCTCTAGAGGTCAGTATACAACAAATTAAAGAACCCCAAATGTGTAAATCTTCACTATTATCAGCCATAAATCAATTAGGGCCTATATGACTACATATTGCATCATGTACAGGTGATTGTTCATGTTCTTAGAATAGAAATTATACAAAACAGGAGCTATCATTATTATGAATAATTATTAAAAATGCTAATAGTATAAAAATGCATTGCATAGAATAGTTATTCAACATGTAAACACTCTAAGCTTTGCTCATTGTCTCCGCCTAATAAACATATAATAAACATAAAATATGTCAAAAATAAAAAGCCATAACATTTTATGACCAATGTTTGGTTTCAAGGAGATATTTGGTGGTTTTCACAGGAATACTGTACAGTATCATTTAAAGATTTGGTAAATTACAGTTCTTTGGACAGTTAGGTTTCCACTTATCCCTCTAATGTCATAGCTAAAGTTCAGCTTGCAACTTGGGTGCCAGGCACACGTGTATTCAATGTACTGTAAGGCATTTAGGATAACAACGCCAGTCAATGGTGGATTTACAAAAAGGGGGTTAACAGCACATTTCCTTAGTGGAAAATGTCTACCAGGTTGCCAAGGAAAGTTGGCTTCTTCAGTGTCCCGAATCCTCCACCGCTTACTTAATTTCATTCAGAAAAAAATTTGCATGTATGACTACAGCCATGTACCATAGGCCCAACTGACTATATGAAAGGAGCAGGTGTGCTAAAACCTGAAAAGATTCTACCAACTACAAGTGATATATTGCTTAAAATACCAAAAAAACCCAACAAAAAAAAACACATGTACATTGTACAGCTTCACACAATATATTGTGATGATTGACACTTTTTCAAAGCTGTTCTGTAAAATACAACACATTGTTAAAGGCTTCATCTGCTCACAAACACCCCTCTGAATGAGTTCTCTTTGACAGAGAAAACAAAACCAAAGCGTCACAATCAGAGTGTGCTCTCCATGAATGCAGCTGTGTCTGTAGCCATAACATGCATAAGAACAGGGATATGTTGCATAGCCACGTCCATTAGGCAGTATTAAACAACGGCAAGATCAGCATCCTCTGTGTCAAGTTTATTGTTAATGGCACTTTTCATTCGCATCGTCTTCACTTTTTGCTGCGGTAGTGGGCTGCAACCACCAGGTAGCTATCAGGGGTGAGGTCTTTGATATTGGGGGACTTGCTGCTGCTGACCGGGGACATTTTGCCCTCCACCCGGGAGATTTGGAGCATGCGGCATGGGTCATGTTTCAGCAGGTAGCTCTCAAAGGTCTCCCAACCTCCACCAACGCGCACCATCACATGCTTGTTGTGCAGCATCTGCAGAGAGAAATAGGATTATAGTGTCACTTCTGATGTCAGTGTGTCAAAGGGCTCGTTGTTGGTGAGCCCTTGCTTCTACGGGACTAATGTCATTTCCCTGATTGAGGCTTTGGTTCTCAGGCAGAAGCTGAATGACCAGTTAAGCGTGGCTTTGATGTATGGGGTTGTTGATTGATGCTGGAGGCCTCAGAGTGGTTCATGTCCCTGGGGAGAATCTTTCTCCACCTCTTACCAGCATAATGTTATGTTCAGCAGGCTACAGCCAAACACCGAATGACTGATTCATCTCCCTGTTTGAAGTCTGGAATTGTATAATAAGGATAAAACCAAGAGTACAGCTGTGTGAGACTTTGGCGATGCCAAGAGCCAAAGGCTAATGTCAGCATCGACGCAGCTAACAAGCTACAAATAGGTGTAATGTTTAGCATCTTAGTTTAGTATGTTAGCTACTTAGCATCGAACAGTTATAGTCAGAAACCAAATTATTGGACCCAAAAATGAAATCGACCTGATAATAGTGCTGCATTAAAGCCAAGAAATCACCAATACAAGCATATTTTACTCCAAAACATAAGTGGCACTAGAGTACGGTGACCAGATGGACACTTTGTCCAGGATTGCCCTGGTTTCAAGCTGTCCTGAGTGTCCTGACAAATATCAATAAAACACTCAAATTGTCCTGGTTTTCACCAATTATCTACAGTACTTTCAGCACTTACATAGACATTTATCATCATTCTGTCCCACCCATTATTGTATTACCTAGTAAATATACACAATGCAACATATGTCTGAATTTAACACCGATTTGTCTGTCAAACAATGCTGTTGTCATCGGCTACGACGAGTGTGGTGCAACATTTGCTTCAAGATTATGCCACCTGCCACATCAGTGAACATTCTCAAGGCTGGGTACTATGGCAACACTGGCCATTATAATAAAAGAGAGGAAGAAATAAAAGACGTTAATATATTGGATGCCCAGATACTCGCATTCCCCAGAGGCTGCAGACATAAAACATGTCTGCCTCACTATGGAGCCTCATCACCCCCCACCTCATTAACATGGCATTACACCGCCATTAAAACAAGCTTGTTTACTGTGTTACCCTTCCCAGAAGATATAGTAAATAAACAAGTTCCTATTAAGCCTATTAGGATGCTATATTTGCTATAAAAACGCAACCAGCGGGAGAAAGAGTCAGACAAATACCAAACTAGACTGTTTGATAGAAAGGGTAAACTACCTCATGAGATTGTCACCTCAGTCTGGCCAGATATGAGGCTTCCTGCCCTCCAGCAGCATAACATTCAACATTTATAAGCCTCTTAAAAGAATCAATCAAGAGGGCATTGGCGGGGCAGTGCTTCCAATCGCCAGAGCCAGGCCTTCAGGCTTTGTGACTGTGGATTTAATGGACCTGTGTGATGCAGAGGGGTTTCAATCACGCTGCTTTGGGACAAGACCCTTGTTGGAGACCATTCCCTCCTCAGCAGCCCAGAGAAGGACAGAGGCCCCGGGGCTGAGCTTGGACAGCACTTCTCACAAACAGTGCGATGTTACTTTGCCCCCTTGTTGAGGCTACAACCACCTCATTTATTTCAGGAGCTGAGAAGGTCAGTCTCTCAGGCATGTACAGATAATTGTGGACTAGACTCTTATATATGCTGCATGCCAGTCTTGTCCTTGCTTCACAGCTTCATAAAGACAGTCACTCGGCCTTACTGCATTCATGCCTTTTCAGTGGAAGCAGCTACGCGGGGGGGTTAAACCCATTTGAGGAATTTTAATTAAAGCATCTTTGACTGTGAAGAGTGCGAGCTCAGACAGAGGGGTACAGGGTCAACACCTGCTTTGGCGTTTTTAAATGATGAAGCTCACATAAAAGTGACATCTACTGTACATGTCTGTTACTCTTCCTGAGGTTTCATCTGTTGTAAAGAGCTTTGAGGGGAATTTGTGACATCGAGTATATAAATAAATAAAACCGACTTGACTTGGCAGTGTACACGATCTACTGTACAGCAGACTTCACTGGATCAACGGTGAGAGAGCTCCTCGCCATTTGTCCTTGGTTGCTCAGCAACACAACGAAGACTGAAGCATTCAGTCATTAAAAAGGCATCAAATGATGATAAATATTCAGATTTATGTTCTTTCATTATTGATGTTATTCTAGCAGGAAATTAGAGCGTTATTGTCCTCGTTAATTTTTAAAAAGAGCTTTGTTCATTCAAACCTTTCGATGACTGATTAGATTCGGTCGAGATCTGACATTGGCGGTTGCAATATAAAGGACTGACAGCAGAGGACACCCACGAGTAAACTCTCTTTTGATCGTCTCCACATTGTAAACGTTCAGGCGGCATGAATCACATTCTTAGAGGTGTGAATCCTGGTTGCACGTTGCCAAGTAACCAGCATCCCAAGGGGACCAATGCTACTTCTCTAATCTGTGTTGGCCTCCATTTATCTTCTCCAATACCCTCCACTCAGAGAAAGTCCAGTAACATTTCCTGGGCTGATGGATTCAATGTGATTATAAGATGCAATTAGTGCACCGGCCAGTACTGGGGGATATAACTCAGTAAATATTTTCCAAGTAATAACTTGGTCATCACATCATATGGAAATGTGTGAATGTTATTTTCCTTCTGCAGCCAATGAGCCACATTATGTTTGGCTGAAGATGGAAATTGTCGGAATACCATTACCAGCAGATGAGACCTCACAGCAAAGGCTTGCGTTCTCCAGACACGGGAGACAATGGGTTACTTTCATCCCTAAGCCAAAGTATCAACATGCAGACATATGCTGTGTGAATGGAAAGGGGCCTGCACCGCAATATGAGACCTTAATATTGCAACCCCAAATTGATGAGAAAATTAATTGACTACGTCTTTTTGTTAATTCAAATAATATGATGCCTAGTTGGACAATTAGCTATCAAACATTATATGATGTCCAGTGGTGGAGGAAGTGTTCAGATACTTTACTCAGTAGCTATATCATAAAGTTAAAATATTCCATTGCAGGTAGACATCCTCCTTTCAGTGACAGTACAGATATACGTACTCATTAAGCAGGTCCCTGTTAGTGTTGAAACATTTTATATTGATAATGCTGATTATGGCAGAAATGAGTGAATTATGTGTGATATCTGTGAAATGAAGTTGTACATGTAGCATAAAATGGAGGTACTTAGGTAAATACAAGTACCTCAGAATTGAAGTGAATATACATATGATGAAGTCCATTATCAATAAAATACTGCTTATGTGTCTATTATATAACACCAGGAGTTTTATTTTGAACTGTAAATTTTTCCATTGTGATATTTGCGTTTAACTATGTAATTTCCACTATGTAATTTTATTGTATGCTGCATACGATAAACTCACCCGGATAAAAAGCATCTTCTCCCCGACACGGTATCGGCCCTGTGACTGCCTATCTACACAGAATTTATTTGGACATCTGCAGGGGGGATCATTAGCGATGTGTCTTACCTGTAACACACACAAAGATAAACATATTACAGGTTTTTCCACCCTGATATCAAAAGAAGAAACCAAACCAGAGGAGGAACTCCTGCTAACTCACGGCATCATCCAGCAGCTTCCCTGTGCTTTTCTTGCTGGAGGTGACTTTGGTAGGAGGAGGAGTCGGAGATGGGGAAGGAGATTGAGTAGGGGATAAAGAGGGAGACGGAGGGAGGGGCTGAGCTGAGGATACAGGTGATGGAGGCGGTGGAGGCGATGGAGGTGGAGGTGCTTTCTCTTCTTGTTCAATCTCTTTCTCCAGCTTTATAAGGCCTGGGGGCTCCACATTGTACCTATAGCAAGGTAACAAGCAGCGATGTCAATCCACACATGTAGAATAACAAAGACATTTACAATGAAGAAAACAGTCATGGATGAAGGAAGACCTTACCGTGACGCTATCCGTCCCAACTCTAAAAGACACAGGCACACTTCTCGTGGCTGCTTATGGAGAACTGCAGGAAGAGATCAGGCTTTAGCATTTAGTAATTACAGCATGGTATGTATGGTATCTAGAAAAAGACAATGAGTGATGATGAGTGGCTGTGTGATGGTAAGTGGTACGCAAAAATGAGCTCATGAGCTTCAAGCATTCAAACGCTCCCCTCCTCCCCAATCCTGTTTACCCCAACGCGAATGAAAATGACGATGTTTATGAAAGTTTGAGGTGTTTATTTTAACCTCACTGAAAATATGACCACACAGTGAGAGTGGATGCAAAATATACAATGCATGTGAAACACCACACCATGCGTTATAGGTGATATATATCGGGTTCATGATAGCAAACCTGGTGTTGTTACATCTACTGCTGAACTGAAGAGAGCAAAGAAAGAAAGAAAGAAAGAAAGAAAGAAAGAAAGAAAGAAAGAAAACATGTCAGCTGTTACTGTTTTTTTAATATCATCATTACATGTCCACTGCATGTGACGGTGCAGTGTTGATAGATTACTGTCTAGCCTTCAGAAATGATTTGCATGGTTTGAATTGTTTAACGATGGTCTGCCAGCCATTAGTCAGAAATTACAGGAATGTATGAATTTTTTAGGTGTCTGCCACTGACAGGGTCACATACTCGTACATCTGATTGTAAGGATAATATTTCAGTTCAGGACTATCTTCACTGCAAGCATATTCCAAAATCCTTGCAATAGAGAGAGCGAGACAAAGATAAAACACTGAGCGGGAAGAGGAAGAGAGCAAAATGTCTCTATTCTAGGCTCAGGAAAACATTTGCATAGCGTTGGCCTACTTTCTCACTAACTCACACCCTTCTGTCTGTGCTCCCTTTGTTTTATCCCAGACATTTGGTGCATGAGCACAGCATTCGAGATGCACACGGCCTTATGGTCAGGTAAGAGCTGCACCCATCACAGTGCTCCCAGCAGACAGCTGCCCTTGTGAGCTTTGTGTAGAAGTCAAAGGATTTGAGAGAGGGAAGCAGTCCAACCTACGTGATGACTCTACCTGCACAATCACGGCATTCAAAGGAAATAGAAATCTGAGTCCAATGCCCCTGCAGTGCCAGCCAAAGCCTCGCTGTATTGTCCCTCTATGAGGAAACTGGAGCCTGTTTTCTAACATGTTGATGTTTTCTGGCAGGATACACTCACCTAAATCCTCTGACTCAAACAGGCATGTTTCTCCAACTCCAACCTTACGACACCAGGCCAGGAAGTTGGCTGTGTTGTCCCGTGCAAAAAAAGATCCGGAGGGAGCGCTCCGCCGACATGGTATCTTCTGATAGGGAATACTCTCCTAGAGACACGGAGAGGTTAGTAGAATTTCCCCAAACTTTCATTGATGAACAGGACTCAGACACTGAACTGAGCATGAACTTTTACTTTGTGTCCGACAAAGACAGAACAAACATCCAACAGGGTGACTTGTGCAGCCCAACCCTGAGAAATTTTCGTGCCGCACACTCTTTATCGACACTGATTTCTTCCCCATCTGCTGAGCCTCCGGTTTGAGCTCAGGATCAAGGACCCTTTCCATACAGATCAATATGAGAGATGGCGGGTTAGAAAACTGGGGCTACTTTACCAGGCCCTCTATGATTTGGGATCAAATAACATGGTTATGGGTTTCAGCCCCCACACGGTCTGTTCGGAGAGATTTATGCGCCTTGCTGTGGTTTTATACAGGATATGTGCGTCTGTGCTATGAGAAAGGTGCAATGAGCTCATGCTGGAAATATGTAGGCTTTTGTGGGTATTTTTCTTTTCTTTCCAGGCTCTCCTTTTGACTTTTTCTGGGATCCTTTCTGTTGTTGAATTACTTTGCATTCCTGGAGGAATAACGTTGGCCTCGCCAGTGTCATTTGATCTAACAGTCTGAGTGTGACAAGTTATTATTTCTGTGGTGGCTTGCTGAATTATCCTCACCTCTACTTATCAAATAATTGCGCAGGAGGCCAAAGATTATGTTTAAAGGGTTTGAAACTAATAATTAGCATCAGGAAGTACTTTGCTTGAAAATCATATAATGATTTCTCGCACTGTGGAAGATTATAAACTTCATGATTTATGGATACCTGCATCATATCTATCTACTTCAGAGCTGTAGGTCCAAAAGTTCAACATTTGTTTATTCTATTCTATTTCTTGCTGAGAGATAAATGAGAAGATTTATACTACTATTACATCTGTCCACCGAACATGAAACTTAGCTCAGGAGGAAAACAGCTAGCCTGCGTCCAATGGTTATAAAATACGTCTACCAGCACCACTATTGCGTTATATGTCGAACTATTTCCAACACAGTAACTTCCTGGAGTCTCCACTGGTTGCCCACAAAACTTGTCAACACAATGCACCTGTAAAAGGGACAGTTGTTTTTACATCTCAGTTTTTGCACAGACTAAACAAACAGGATATAGCAAGTCCATAGAGGTGCTGTAGGCAAATTCTGTTACCTTTGGACAGAGCCAGATTAGCTTTTTACTGCTACAGTTTCCGTGATAAAAAACAGTTTGTTGTGCTAGCTGGAGCTTCAAATTTAAAAGACAGATATTGGAGTGATGTCAAAAACACGGCGAAAGAGTGCATGTCTTAAAATGTTGAACTCTTGCTTTAAATTTCTGCAGTTCTGTAGGAAATTGTAACCGTTAACGGGGTTGTGATATTGACCTTGGCACATGACAGCGATGTGACTAAAAAAGAAAAGTTGTCTTCACTCATCTGCAGTTGATCTTGACTGATGTAAACAGATGGCTAAACAGCATCTACAAAGGGGTTTATTGTGTCTCTCTGCTGGAATCACTTAGTCTGACTCCGCACCAACTTATAATGAGGCTTTAAAGCGGATGGAAGTTTCTCTTTAATGTGGTAAAGTGTCAACAGTAAATAACTACAGCTCATAAAAAGCTCGTGATAAACTGCTAAAGCAACAATTGTTTGACATGAATTATAAACTTAAGGTAGAGTGCATCAGGCATAGATAAGGTGATTAATCTTACATGGCTCATTTAACTGAAGGCGCTTAACGTGAATGGTGAGGAGCTACAGTGTAGACAAACAGCAATAAATCATAAGACATCATAATGCAACACTTTGTTTGATATCAAAGCCAGTTTTAGGTCAGGGTAGACCTCTGTCTGTCTCGGGACTCCTCTGCTCTGTCCCTCTATTGGTCTCTGCGATCAATAGGATCCTCTATTTCAGTGGCTCCTTCGTCATCCCACGGTCACTGACCTCAAGTATTTCCTCACATCTGTGCAGCTACACTCACACTGGGATCAGGAGACCCACCGTCATCAGCTCAGTAATGCCTCGGTGCAAACATCAACAACTCTCACTAAAGAGCAAACAAAAGAGTCTTTTGCTTCTTCTTCCTCTGAACAGACACATGCCCACATCAGTGTTGGGAATATGTAATCCCACAGAGCACCAGGCGTCAGGTCAATGTGTAAGCACAGATATTAAAACTATGTCGATTGAGACTGAAACAGTTTTATTTTTAAACACTTCTGAAGTCCAATTTTAGGTTTGAAGGCCAATGCAAATTATTTCAATATTGCAGGATGTGCCTGAGGACTTGTTGTCAGTAATATACTTCAGACATCAAACGTTCTTTGAAGCTGATACAATCTAAGGATTTGCACCCCGATCACTTTGTTGAAATATATGTTGGCACAAATTGCAACAACTTGCAATGTTACCCTTTAATCTTATAAAATGAATGAAGCATTCACTCAAGGCACACGAGACATGAACATTGAACATAGTTCTGCCAATCCTCACAGAGGATATGGGGCCCCATCAGTTAATGTGTCCTTGCCAGCCTTTCTTTTTCTTTTTTTGTCCCGCAGAAGGCTGCAGGCCCCATCCCCCATCCCACCCTTTGTGCACTGCTTTCTGAAATTGCAGAGCTCCTTGCAAAGTTGAGATTCATGGTGGCTGCTGAGCCGACAAAACCGATCAACAAGGGTACAAATATCAAATATAAGGCTATTTAGTGTCTCTCATTATGCTCCAAAGGTATCATGAAGTGCCGATATTATTAAAGTATGACATCAACACTTC
This sequence comes from Nibea coibor, assembly GCA_023373845.1. NCBI lineage: Eukaryota > Metazoa > Chordata > Actinopteri > Sciaenidae > Nibea > Nibea coibor. The sequence continues at coordinate 18,639,732 of CM041721.1, read as the reverse complement.
TTAGAGGGACGAGTGTAGCTTTTATTGATTTGATTGAATGAAATCAAATATCAGGGTATCGCTGTTTCCTGTCTCAGTGGGAGTCAATAAAACTTCAGTACTGTTGTCTTCAAGCAGTCTGCTCCCAATAAATTCTACTAAAGGATTTCAAGGCATAATTTATGTGACAGTACAGAGAACCGATATTAAACAATAACGTCACATTTCACATTCCTTTCTAATCAGGCAGGAGAATTGCTCAAATATTTGAGACCACAAAGGCTGTCAGTCAAAATGATCTAATGAGTTGCTGCCTGAATGATGGTTGATAGCTCTCCTCTCAGGATTAATCCTCTGTTGAATCTTTCAAACTTAAAAATCAGTCCAGGAAGACTTTCAACCCAGATCTGGCTCCCAGATTAGTGTTTTCACTGTAACAGTTATCATGCTAGACTACTGTAATCCTCAGGTTTCTCTGTACCTTGCTATTGCCAAGAGCAGGCAGGTCTCCGTTACTTTGCCTGAACTTCTCCTGTAGTGTCTCAGCCAGCTGGCACAACAGGAAGCCATTGTCTAAGCGATCCATGAAGCTCTCAGCGGTGATTTCCAGACCTAACCATGGGACACATAAAGAAAGCAGAGAATCCAGCCATAAATTCAACATAAAAATGCTCATTTTAGAATATATGCATATAAATACAGCACGAGGGAATAAAATCTCCAGACGATTCCCGGTTGAAGCTGAACCCGATGCAATGTTATTGACTCAGAAATCACTTGGCTGATTGAGCTTGGCTTGTGCTGCTGGATTTAGACGGCTCCGCAGAAGCCAAATGTTCAAATATGACAACATGACTTGGGGGAATCTGGGGGGATTTTCTGGTAGTACACGGTGGAGGAAGCAATGACAAGGTCACACACGGAAAGGTGGCATCTGATTGTGCACAGTAATGCCTCATTATCCTGCACAGTTGCAGAGATGGATCGGTGATCAACATGTGGTGTCGAGTTGACTGACTTCCAGAGGACCATTCCTTCTTGGTTAGATCATTGTGAAATAGGAGGTGGTGGCAGGGGGGTGTCTGTGGAAAGAAACTGGAGAGATTTTTTTTTAAATCCCTTTTCTGTTTCTTATAGGAGGAGGGGTCTGGGGGTTCGACGTTTAATGAGTTCCAAATGTTGTAATTGAGCCCAGAAAAGCGAGATTGAAATCTTGAGAAATACTCAGCGAGCTCCCGTCTTATATGCTCAAACTCTGCTTTGCTCCTCGCGGTATGAGGAAAATATATTCCAGAGGGCTCTCTGAGAAACATTTAAACTCCTCAGATCCTCAATCCTATAAATCGCTCAGTCCATCCAACTTCCCATCATAACAACAATATGACTCATCAGTGTAACCAAGCATCCACCTCCCACTCAATCAGCGGACTCATCGTTACACCGCACCGCTCCTCCCACCTGAAACTGTAAACACTGCTGAGCATATCAGCGCCTTCTTCTTTTTTGACGGACGCACAAAGCATGTCTTAAACAAACAAACTGGTTCAATATTGTGTATTTACTAGAAACACATGGATGCTTGTCCTTCTGAAGTCTTGTCCTTGATCTCTTACCGCAGCAGACCAGAGGATTCCAGCTCAGCTGGTTCCAGTGCAAACACACAGAGCACGCACAGATAAAAAGGGAAGATATTAAAGTTATTTAAGTTGTTCGCACACAGTCAGGAGTCGGTTTTGGGAACCTAATTGGCTTTCAGTTGATTTAGAAAATGGTTGCGGGACTGGATGCAGTCTGCAGGATGTTCTGTAAGAAATTAGGTGCAGATCAGAGGACTGTCTTTTTAAAGTCTTAAACCAGTCTTAAAACGTTGATACAATACAGCTAACAGACAGTTTGTCTCCACGTGGACAGATTCAGTGGACAATTGCTTAATTCTTACATTGTAACCTACTCTGATGGAGGCATTTCAAGAATTTGTGCTTTCCTGACAAACAGATTTTTGTGTCCACGCTGGTTGGTCACTGGTGCCACAGTTAAACCTGCCAAATGGCATCTTTTAGATGAACGCTAAGTAAATCTTTACCTTTTGTCTTTTACCACTCCCCATGTTCAAATAAAGCATACTGAGTCTATCATGTGTTGTGTGTCCTAAATGTATTTAATCCAAGTTGCTAAATTCAAATCAGATCCTCAGAGTGCCTCATGCATTTGTTTTGTAAATGCACTGTGGAAGAAGTACGCTGCATTATTATACAATAGCAACCTTGCACAAATCTTCAGCTGATCTTCCCTCTGCTGCTTATTCTCCACCGCCGGCTTAATGACAGCCATTATTCAATTAAGGCGAATGTATGGGAGACTGTGTGAACACGGAAACCGATTTGTAATGAGGTTCAGATCGATTCCAGTCCCCTACAGAGGAGTTTACATCAGCAATAGCTCTTAATTATTACCAATTAATGTAGAAGTACATTTTTCAAAGCAACAGCATCGTGTATTTGTTAGCAAAGTTTGTGCAGAATTTGTGGGAAATGATTCATTCACCACAAATTGAGGCACTATATTGCACCAATGAGAAACATAACTCCTTGAAAACCTGCACTGAAACAACCAACAGATAAAAATAAACTTGTAAACAAATTGTCTGTTGACACTGACGACACCACTGACGACATCCTTGATGCTGACTGTCAGACAGTGCCGTGCATTTACGTGCCGCTTACCGAGAATGTTAGTGAGCCACAGGGCCAGGTCTTCCTTCATGGGCAGCAGGCTGGCTTCATGTCGACTGGCCAGCCACTGGTGGTACTGCTGCATGTCTGTGAGGCCGGGGCCACTGGGCTGTTTGGGGCTCAGGGAGCTACACATGGTTCCCTATTGACAGCCTGAGGAAGGAGAGGAGGAGGTGAAGTCACAAAGACAGCATGGACAGTGAAACAATGTGAACTTGCAAACAGAACAGACGTGTAGATATACTGTATACAGGAAGCCGATATGGAAATCAAACACATGTAATACAATACAACACATGTGTTTTAAAGTTCAGGCTGAGACACCGAGGTGGTGATTCAACTGCATGGACATTTTCAGGCCACACTTACGTTGGATAAACTAATACAGGTGTTAAAATCATTGTATTCACTGCTTGAATGCATATGTACCATGTGTATGTATGTATATAGATGTATGTATGTGAAAGTAGATCCACTATCCGGCTTTACTGTATATCTATAGCTTATGTACATACACAAAATGATTTATAATGATTTAACATTTGAGCTGCAGCTAACAAAAATGTTCACTATTAATCAATATAATTTCCCAGAATCCAGGTGGTATCGTCTTTGTTTTATTTTGATAAGCCAACAGTCTAAAACTCAAATATATTTGGTTAAATCCTCATATTTGATAAGATGGAAGCAGAGTTTGCTTTTCATCTAGTTATATAGGATCTATAAGATCTTTGTTTCACCTACATGACCTAAGTGGACCATAATGAAACAGATCTGAGTGCTTTTCTTCTCTTGGCCAAATCCTGGTTAGGTTTACAGTCCACCTGTTGACATGAGACGTTCTCATGGACCCCGACAGCACAGTTCCTGTCCGCCTCTTCACTGGACAAGAGAGACTTTTTATACCGGCCAGATTCATACAGTAAGACTTCTATTCGACAGCAGACACAAACAAAGAGCCCCTTCAGATTACACTGCAATCTATGATCGAGTCTGCCATAGAGCCTAAATCAATCCAGTTCAGTCAGACAGACCTTACATCACAGCCCGATGGACAGACTGCATTTGACATCGATATTCAGAGCAATTTTTAGCAGCTACTAACTGCCTGCGAAGTGAAGTCATTGAATAAATGAGACATTTCTCACAATCTTTTCCAATAATATGCTACAGTATGCAGTAAGTGTTGAGCTATAATGTGAAAATCTTTCACATATCAGTCCAGTGTCACTCCATTAATGGATTTGCCGCCGCGTCAAGTGAGTAATTGACAAAACAACTGGGCACCAGATGTAAGACCCGAGCAGAATAACAACACAAATCAACAGCTCGCCGGTTAATATTCACTGTTTTAGAGCTGCTATTTCCTCCCCGAACGCTGACATTGGAAGTGTGCAGATGTAGGGAAGAACATGACTTAGAGATGGTGGCATTACAAGGACACTGATCACTTTAATTTTACTGAACACTGAAAAGGATGATGTAGTCATGTAATCAAGACTCAAACAAGAAGAAGGCAATAAATAAACAAATACATAGAATAAAATATGAGAATAAAGAAGTACATCTTTGTTCAGGTGGCATTGCAGTAGTAGAAAATGTGTTGAATACAGTGCACATGATGAAACAATGAAATCTTGTTACTACATATAATATTTTACCTCCAGCAGGGACATCTGCATTCCCCACGGTAGGCAAATAGAAACAGGATATATGATGCAAATTGTAAGAAGGGCTTATTCAAACAAGGAAGCACCACCACGAAGAACAATTAGTTCATAGTCTGCGATGGCTGAAAATTTGCTCAGAATACCGAGGGAGTGTAACACAATGTGAGGAATCTGACCTTTAAAGCTGTGTAACATTTCAAGGTCCCTCTGGAGTTGGCTGTAACCAAATCACACTGTGGTGTGACACTGGACATCAAGACCTTGATGTCCGACCAGGGTTGTCTTATCTTCACGAAGACAAGAGCCCCTCATTGCGCGCACTCGCACACATACGCACACACAAACACCGAACTATGGCGCTCAGCGCTCACACACAGGTGCTACTTTCCCATGTCCACTGTGGTGCAGGCTGACAGACAGAACAAGGGCACTGGGACAACTTCTCATGTCTCATTGTACAAGACCCATTCATACAAGCCCATTCATTGCTGCTATGTGTAAACATAAACACGGGTATTTGGCATATCTGTTAATGGGTGACATCCAAAATACTTCTGTTTTCTAGGACAAGGAGGTTTTATCTTAAATATTTTTTGGTTTTTATTATATATTTTACATGTCAATACCATCAAACAAAGAGTGTGTATCTCCAAATTTAGTGATTTTGAATTTGTCACATTAACTCCCTTATGTGTTAAGACGAGTCTCCTACTGCTTAAGCTAAATATAACATTTAAAAACCCTGTTGGGTCAGCTGTAAAATGCATTGTCACAAAGCGTTATGGGTTCCAAAGCTGTATTCCTCTGGACAAGGATCATGAATGAACATCATACTGGGTTTCCCCTCTTTTTCCCAGGAAAGACTCTTAAAGAAACAACCAGCTGTTCTTAAACATACTGGTTTCCTCTCACCACACTGTAGCCTGACCTCTTCAGCCGCAGGCCAGAAACACAACCGGCACCACCACTCTGCTAGACTTTATGTTGCATGAGCCATCTGCTGAACTTGCTGATGACGTGATGATATTTTCAGAATCACCTTAAAGCAATCTGAGATTAGACTGAGAAAAGATCAAATTTATATAAATATGAGATATTCAAATGTCCAGAGATTTCCAAATATACATTTTCTCAGTCTGGTAAGCCTTGTGACTTCAGTAAAGGCGTCATAAACTGCCACGGTTGGCTGTAGATCGCTGTAGGAAAGGCATATGGATGGGAAATTCAACTGCTGAATCACATCAATTAGAAAAACAAGAGTGGCTCTGTCCTCCTAACCCCCGCCGACCTTCATGCCTTTCTCCTCTAAAACAGTAAACTGATCTAGGGGCTGATTTGTTCATTTAAAGAAGAGAACTCAGCATGTTTCTATTGCAGAGAAGTACTGTGTGTGTTGTATTCAGGTATCACATTGTATCATCAGCTGTAGGCAGCAAAGTACAAAGTCCCCAGCAGAAAATATTAACAAAAGCAGAATATTCTCCTGTAATATAACGTAATTCAAAACATACCCAAACTTTACAGCACAAAGCTTGTTTTTATATACATAATATCACATGTAATGCTGTTTATTAGTGCGCCACTTGAAGTTTCATAAATCTGAGTTGTGAGGAAGCACTGACTTAATACTTCGTAATTTCTAAATCTAATCTAATAGGCTGCCTCAGGCCTTCGTTTAAAAACTCGCTGTCGCAGGCTAAAAATTGCACCATCAACTAATTGTGTTTCAGACAAACAATATGTCAGGAGTACTGGCACATACTTATTCCTGTACCATACAGATCTGTTGGTGCTATGTCTGAATTTAGTGCGATAAAATGGTTTTAGGCTGTGTTGCGTTGGCCTCTTAAAAAACACTTGGCAGCACATTTCATTTACAACTGTTCTGAGATTTTAAGGCTGTCTCCTCCTTTGTCACAAACTGTCACAAATAAAAACAACCACAACAGACATTTCACCATTCTGCAAATAAGATCAAGGGATGAGTTATGACTGAAATCCAGCTGAGCACCCACTAATTAAAACCAATGAAATGAAAGCTGAAGAAAATATGTCAGAATCTGTGCAACTAAACATGCTTTGAAGCAAAATTAACAGTTTTTTTTTTTATCAGTTAACTGAGCCCAAACTTTTAAATAAGCTACAGAAGATGACACCATTCATGCAAAGCAAACATTCCTCTGGTGAAAAGAGCAAGGGGCTATAAAGTACAAGGTTAAAATATAATGTGCATAAAGATATTTAAAAGTATGACATTCATTTGGCAAGAGGAAAGCATGAGTCCAAATAAAGCCTCATATCTGTGCTCACCCTGAGGGTTCAGCTCGTTGGTGCGCACCTTCCTCTCACTCGTTCTGTGAACTGCTGGATCCCAGTTTTCATGCTTTTCACAGCGGTGCACCGACCCACAGGTTAGGCTCCAAAATACTGAACCAGTGTGGACTGGGGAGGTCTTTCTCACTGCGCATTTGCACAAGGATCTGCCTGCACACACACACACACATTTACACTCACAGCACGCTGCTGCTGTTACTGATGGGAGGGAAGTTTGATCCTGCTGGCACAGCCTCCCTCTTCTCTCCTCTTTGTGTTGCTTCAATATGACATTTCTGGACTCAATTCAGCAGGTCAGCCCGAGAAATCCAATCCTCCGATACACTTTGATTTAATGGATTTCTTTTTCTCCCTGTGTGTGCCCATGTAATCCGATCCAACTGACAGACCCTGGCCACGTGAAATCTATAGTTATGTTTGCTGTGAGCGCTATTAATTTTAAATGACACATTTTTGCAGAGGCAAACGAATTCATGACGATCACAATAAATCAGACACAATTAAAAATAGCTGTGTTGACGCAAGGTTTTTTTCTCTGACCTTACAAAGTTAGACGGACTACATAATATGGATAATTTATCACGTAAATATGTTTGCATTTTTAAAAAAAATGTGTGCATACTGAGTGAGTTTCGAGTCCGTTGTGCATTTTTTATGGCCAAAAGTTACCCTGTGCTTTTATTTTGAAGGAAAACACGCTGGCCGCTTAGCACTCAAGAGCGCATGCGCAGTGGTAAACGCGGCACAAACAGGCAACCGGAGCACAGAAAAAGGCAAAGACAAGTAAGTACAACAACCGCTATGTTTATTTACACTAAATACTCCTTTACAAATGTGTTGTGTTCGCTTTTTGTGTGCAATGCTAGATGTTACTTAAAACCCACATTTGTTTTTTTTAAAAAAGGGATTTTGTTTTGAAACGCGCCACCGGAAGTCCCGTTTAACGGCGTAGTTTGTTTACTTTTTTTTAGCTAACATGTAGCTAACCCGCTAGTTAGCGCGGTAACGCACATTAGCAGCGGGTCTTCGTCAACACAGAGGGGCTGTTTGTGTAAATGTCGTGTGTCTCCTCCGTAGTGGGTTGTGTGTTTCTCCACCGCCGGGGCTCAGAGGCTGAACTCTGAACGCGGACAGCGCCACATGGAGGCGGTGCTCAGAAACTTGGCGAGCACCGCGGAGCTGCTGGCCGTTGCGGGGCAGAGCGGCGTGGTGGAGCAGTGGGATAAACAGACTCTGTCCAGGGCTTTTCGCTGGGCTCGGTACTGCGAGCACGTCTTCACCAGGTTTCATAATAATCCAGGTATGAGGAGGATTATGGAGAAGCAGCTGCATCTCACAAATCAAAGTTTGCAGGCTGCCTTCCCTGCGTACACTGACGTCTCCTTCTCGGACCTCTCCCAGTGTCAGCACCTGTTGCTTGTTGGGCTGCTGAACAACCCTGAGTTGCCCAGCTCCATCATGAAGATACTCTTTGACAGTCCCGCAAACACTAAGCAGACTGAGCATGAGGATGTCGGCGGCCTCTGCAGCCACATCATTCAGTGCAAATCTGCTTGCAAAGTCCTGAGTCCTCTCACAGATGTGTCAGCTGTTGGTGCTGATGCTGAGGTTCAGGGGGCGATGCTGATGGAGGAGCTGGCCGCGCTGCTGAGCCAAAGCGGCGAGGCCTGCCGGACAGAGCACTTTTTAGACTCTGTCCTCCGGGGATGCGACGGAGCAGCACAACATTTCTGTCTGGTCATCGCCGCAGCTCTGCTGACGACGACAAACTCGGCGACACAAACTGCTTCACAGGATTTTCTCCTGGACTGGCTGCGGGAAAAACACAGCGAGCTGCAGCACATGTGCTCTACATTACCTCCCGCGCTTCTTATAGACCTGTCCAAACAGCACCTGAAATTCAGAGAGGCGTACTGCGTCGTGCTGAAAAAGTGGGCTTCCGAAATGGAGTACAGCGTGAGCGACGGTGAATGGGTTCAAACCGGCACAAACCAAACTTCAGTGACCTTCCAGAAACTGGCTGAGCGCTTCCTGGCCTTGCTGGAGGCTTGCCCCTCTCTCAGGGAGGATGTAGTAAAAGAGTTAAATGTTTTGAAAATTTCTGACGGAGACTTTGATGTCAGAGGTCTGAGTGTGTGGGGAGACCTCCTGTCAGTCATAAACAAATGTCCTTAGAGGTGGAGGAGATGACCAACATATCGTTGAATGTCCATTTTATGCAGCGTTTGAATAAGTCTGGGTGTTTAAACATTAAACAAAATGTGTCCACAGCTCTGTTGGAAACTGTCAGTGACTGAAGGCCGGCATCACGGGCACGCCCAAGATTTCTCAGTGTGAAGTTGCTTATTAAAAAAAAGCAGAGGCATCTTCTCCTCACTCCTAATGCTGCATTTTTCCTGACTTGTGAAATATAATTGTGCGCAGACTAACACAAAATATTTTACAGGATTAAAAAAGCAATAAAATTCTAATTGATGTGCATACACCTTGTAAAAATCTCAATATAATGGGGGTTTTTGTTAAATAATGCGCAGTCTACAAGGTGAGGACAGATGGTCGCAGCATGTGACCTGACTGAATTAAATTGAAAGTAATTGTCAGGCAGTGAACAGATTACATTTTATAAATTGGTCTCTGGAGATTCAAAGCTTCATTTAACGTAAATTCCACCTCACGATATTAAAATCATTCTGTGGTTGTCGATTTATGAGGTGCTGAAAAAAATAATCTGAACTTTGCTGCCACATTGTTCAGACCTACAGAGAGAGATCGGTTTGGTCGTGCTCAGGTTTAAAGGACAAGACGCATTGTGTGATCCAATCTGCGCACACCTAAAATTATGTTCACACACCATCTGTCAGTTTTGCCTTTTCACCACAAAGCTGCGCCCGGGTCTGAATCTAAAAATTTTGATTGGCTTAATGCCAGTCACGTGACTCGACTGCCAATTCACACGTCTCAGATGTCGACCGTGTGTCAGAGCACCTCTGCGGCGAGGGATCAGTTAGTCAGATGAGGCGTCTTCAATCAAACCCACCACAATAGCCGGTGTGTGACATAACTGTGGCAGACAGCGGATTAGAGACACGGCCGCCGCATGGAGGGAAACACCAACACAACCACGGCTCGTTTAACACGCCGTGAAAGCAATTCACGTAGAGACAGACATGGGTCACTGAGTAAGGGGCAGCATGTACACAACCAATCTATTTCCAACCAATAAAGAACATATGCATCCGGCTGGATGGAAACCAACAGCGATTTAGGAGATCTAGTTGGGCATGGAAGGATGTGAGAAAATCGGAACAATGATTATAGGGACAAATAAAGAGACATTTCATTTTATTGAGCAGCCTAATGAAAAATGTCATCGTCTTCATCTCACCGAGCAGCACTTTGTCGTTTAGCCCTCGGGATTTAACACCCATAGAGTTTTTTTCATTTTTAGATTTTGTGTTTCTCACTCTTCTTCACAGCCTTGCACATAACTGGCAGAGTGGATAAGCAGCCATGGTGATGATCAGATGTGTTACTGTCGACTCCGAACGAGAAGCCAACAATTCAGTCCTGTGCCTGCAGTACGAACGCTAAATGAAAACGCGCTTTACCCATTATTGATTTGAAAACATGCCATTATTATCAATCACATCCTTGAATATAAACAATAATAACAACAATAATGACTCATAAATGTGACCAAATTGCCCACCGCTCTGAACCTGAAAGGTAAAATTACAGGGTTGTGTTATTCAAACAGCGGGACGTCGACACAGGCCCACCAGCCTGCTTTAAATGTGTGATGTCTGCTTGGAGAAGTGTTTCAAATCTGTTAACTGAAGCAGCAGCCAATCTCTTGAACAATTAGTTCAGTATTCATGGGGATATGTAGCATTTCTGTCTGTGAGTGAGGGGAAAAAAATCAGATTTCAGGGTGAAATTATAAATGTAGAGTACATTATTTCCTTTTTTTTAATCATATGCAGTGGATTATTGTTCTGTCTCAGTGTGGGGTGATAAACCGCAGTGAGACGTGCTGAGGGCGACTGTTGTTCTGCAGCTCCGAAAGGGTCGTGAAGGATAGCATTCATTAAAACTCAGATCCAGCCCCCATCTGGTGGTGTGAATAGGGAATCCTCCGAGGGGCGGGGTGGAAGAGGGGTAGAGCCCTCCCTCGGCACGTGCCTAAGCCTCTCCAGCATGGCCCTTGTCTGGCCTTGGTGACGGATCACAGAGGCGGGAGGGCCCCTCCGCACACCTGTGTCCCACTCAGACGCTGATGATCAGTGGCCACCATCACCAGGCATGCACAGAGGGAAAGGGATTGATGCTTTAATTTGGTTTTCAGCAGCGAAGCTGCGAGGGAAGAAAGAACGCCTCATTACGACGGGAGGAGTGTGAACGTTTCCACGCAGTTTATATAAAATGTTGGTGCAGTTTGTGAAGGACAAGATGAAAGAAATTCACATCGTCCTCTTCAGGATGTTCTATAAAAAAAACTGCACTGCAGAGAGGAGCTGTGGTTGCAGAAACACGGCTGTATTTATATGAAGAGAGGAGGAGGAGGAAGTTAGCTAGACTGCTGTGTATATTATCAAAACTAAAAAGAACAAACATGAAGAACATATTAAACATTAAAGCCGCTACAAGCAGTTTTTAACTGGTGACGAAACACTCAATTTGCCTCTATATTAATCTCTATAAACAGATATCTGCATATGAATGTAGAATCTAAAGGCAAGGGACCAAAATTTTGGCAATGTGAGCGTTCTAGTTTCCATTTGTAAGCCGAGTAGTATCAAGAGTCCATGTGGAGAGCAAAAGAGGCTGACTGCATTGGCCAAAATGAAATCTCAGAACCCAGCCTATAGTCTGACACCTGCAGATATTTATTTGTAAAGATTAGCAGGAGTGTTTGTTTGTTTTGGGTCATTTTTGGGATGAGAGCGATAATCAGACTGCAGAGAAAGTCTTAAGCTCAGATATCTGTTTTTCAGGTATCCCCTGTGTAAACCAGGAGCCTGAAACAGTTGCTGTGTCTCCCAGAGACTAAATCTTCATCATAGCTTATCGATTTCAACATTGCCTACAGAAGCAAACGAGACCACCAGCCAGAAGATCTGTGATTTCTTCACAACATCAGGTTTTTACATTTTTCCAGGTTAAATTTTGCAGTGGGTCAGTTAAAAAGAAGCACAAGGATATTTTCTATATTTTGTGGCTATGGAGGAAAAAAAAGAACTGATGGAAGAATAAAATGAACAAAAGCTAAAGGAATAATAATCGGAGGATGGACCGTTATATCTTGTTGGTGTATTATTAAGACATTACTCGGGAATGTTGTAACTTTTGCTTTTTTAACAAAACTACTGTAACCGTGCAACAGTATGTTAGTTTTGGGTTTACATGTGACTTCTAAATTTGAACAGTAGTAAACCAAAGATTACTTTGTTTCACCATCATCATATTTATAGTTATTAATCTCACATAGCCACATATAGATAGGACACCTCGTGCTCATGGGATATGCAGTTTTCATCACGGGCATCATTATCACACTTGTTCATAGGGACCGCCAAAATCAACAAAAAAGTTCCTTGTTTCTTTAAATTAAATATATTTGGGGCACTTCATGACGTCACTTTGGCATCCAGGAATTTTCTTATGCCCATTTTTTCTTGAGTAAACGATTAATTCAGAAACTAATCCACATATTAATTGATTCTGAAAATAGTAATAATAAAGTAATACTTGTTACGGACCAACATAAGAAACAAACTCTGCAATATTTTTGCCTGATTCTGTCATAATTTTCTAAGCAGAGCCGTGCCATCAGCGATAAATATCGTGTAAAATCTTATCAGCCCCTCATCCTTTGTCTGTGTGTGATACGAGCATGATATGAGCATGTTGCAGAGAAGAGGCTATGAAGCCGTCAACGCAGTGTGATGTGGGGGAGGGGAAGTGGAAGGACCTGTGATAGATTACCTCACATGCAACTGCAGGAAACCGGTTCTGTGGAGGAAAAACAATTGGATTTAGCAATCTCCTTCCTCTTCCTCTGATGCTGGATGATACAATTCACACTCCACACATCACAGGTTTGAAAAGGCAGTCCTTGTATGGCAGCACTATTTCCCTGACGTGACTGTGGGTGAAATAAAATATAGTTTGGTGCTAATAAATGTTTCAGTGGGCTTGGAAATAACGCGGGTGGAAATAACGTTAGCACACGGTTCTTGCTTTTTGGAGCTAAACAAGATGGAGATTGCATTTGCATATCACAGAAGGGAGGGTTTCTCTTTCTAAACTGAGCCTCGAGCAGAAGCTCACTGCGAAAAGGAGGGCTTAAAAAATCATGCAGGGGAGATTGAGAAATAATTTTGGGAAGATTTAATCTTCTTGAAAAGATTATGTAGCAATATTTGTTTCACTTTGCATACGTGTGGCAGTGGGTGGAGAGCAGAGACGTATAATGTTATTACGGGTGAGACAGACTGATTCGGGGTGCCAAGATCTCCATTAATAAAGCAATTAACAAGGCAGGAGAAGGAGGTGTTTGAAAATTCAGTTGGCCCCAGGTAGTGTAATGTCATGCTGGAGGGTGTCATAAAAGAGTAATTACTCTAATACAGCTTTGAAATTTTGGGTTATAATTACTTTCTCTTTTAAAATATGAGGGAATTTTAAATTAAATTAAAGGATTCAGGCAGCCGCAGTGTGCAAAGATCGCTGTGTACAGTTTGAGCTGCAGACCAGAGAGGAGAGAATGGATCAGGAGGATAATTGCATGCGGGCAGAGTCCCAGGAGAGGAGTGCAACCCCGTCATCAAACACTCATTCTGGCTGGGCCTCATCCCATTACAGTCCCTCAGGAGCCAAACTGCACCTGCCCCACATACTGACAACTACTCAATCCTCCTTCTCTCACCCTCACGATTACGCAAACGGCATAAAAATGACAAAGTCTGAGATGCTGCAAAAAAAAGCCAGGAGGTGGAGGTTAGAGGCAGGTGAACGCTCGGAGGATTTCCACCTGTGAATGAAACGTCGGCACCAGGTTTTGTCCAATTACCGCGCGCCCCGGCAGACGCGTCACCGGTTCAACAGCCATGACCACTCCGGCTGGTTAGGCATGAGAAAACATGTTCCGTGTGGCTGGTGACACGATTGTGTTTTCTGTCAAATTAACATGTGCGCCGAGAAGCAGGCGGTGGTGAGCGTTAATGGTTTCCCTCCTCAGCTGGGCGGATAATCGGAGGAGAAACTGAGATTTATTGTAATTGCTGCCACTGCTGCTGCTGGAAGTGTTTCAGACACGGAGCTGCTTCCTGTGATCGAAGCATCAGTCAACACAGACGCTGCCGCAGCACATTCAATTGATTCAAACTGTCCATCATGTGCATAAAGCCGATGGTCAACACCTTAACCCCCACCCCGACCAGCTCCATGCCTGTCTATCACTTCTTCTCAGGTGAGAGTTGCAAAGGCTTCATTTGCAAGATTTCCTCCTGCACGTATTCACCCTGCACTGCCTAAACAAGGTGAAAAACCTACCACATTTAATGGCTTCCAGTTGGAAGCCAGGACCATCAGAAGAACCATCAAGAAGCCAGTGAGATGTGATGGTGATGATGGACTCTGATGGATATTCTGTATCTGCTCCATATGACTCACTCCCACCTGCAGAGGCTCGAAAGCACAGTCAGAACCCTGCTCTTTGATATGCCCAGAGTCTCATACACCAACGCACCCTCCCTGTTGTAGCGGGGGGAAGCTCAGAGCGATACATGTGGATGGATGGACGCCATGTTTCACCTGAATTATTTACCTCCTCAGTGATTGGCTGCAGTTTGTCGTCCTACAGCAGAGCGGCGTGTCGGACAAGCTGCAGAGCAGCACAGAGACGCCACAGAAGGTAATATCACCTTTCTTCTTCAGTCTGTGCACCTCTGACTGAAGTCTTCCATTTGGAACCGTATGCACAAATTAGCACATCTTACTCATACTATACACATGTGCAAACAAACATACATACGGGACGTAGATATCAGTATGCCATTATGTTTTCTTATGCATATTTATATACAGTCTTTTATTTTATTGTATTTTCAGGTTATAGAAACTCCCATCACAATTATCTTTTTCTTTCCTTTTAATAAATCATTTTTATCCTGACTTACATGAAATCATGAAAACCTTTAAGAAACCCATCTTAATATTTCAAATAGTATCTGCTGTTACAGATTTTCAAAGGATGGCATCATCACAGATCAAAGTTGCGTTCAGGTTTCACCTCGTCAAGTCAGAATTTCAGCTCTGAGCATTTGTTTCTAATTTGCTTTTTTTTATATTGATAATGTAGGAATCTAATCTTCCTCTACAACTACACTCATCAGAAGTTACATCGAGTGTTAAAATGCAGATGAACTATATACGCAAAATAATCACAATCGACGTCGAGTTTTTGTTCATAGTTTTTTCAGCGAATGTGAAATATTAATAACCAGGAAACACAATGCTTCAAAGGCAGCATGACCTCCTTTGTCACTGACATTTTCCTGAAATCAAACTTTCATGGCGACCTCTTTTTGTTTTGAAAGTCCAACCAGCTCCAACCAGAGTTAAACAGTATTGATTTGTCACGTGATTAAATTTAATGCAGGAGCTAGGTCGATAGTTGAATGTGTTGCATGTAACACTGTCGACCTCAGTTGTGTGGAGGCGAAAACCCACTGAGGGAAAACCACTGAGGGTGTGCCACAAGTATAATATTGTACTATCACGGGTCTTACTGCGTCTGAGCTCTGATTTTCTTGTACAATTCAAAAGAAAAGTGTGAAACCCTGCTGAGAGATTTAATAGGTTCATCACACTTTTATACAACGACATGACACCTCTGCATGAGATTTGACATTGATGTTGAAGTCAGGACTCTCTGGGAAGACGGATAACAATCCTGGTTTGTAGGGATAAAAACTCACTAACAGCATTAACATTGCTGTTTTCTCCCTTTTACCAATTACCAAGCTACCCGCTCCAATACTCCTCCTTGTACTCCAGAGACCGTCGGCCATTGATTTACTAATGAGGAACATGGAGAGAATAGGAGATGTATGATGCTGATTGGAAAAGGTGGTTAACTGGTTAGGTAGTCTGCCTTGTCTCTGAGGACCACTAACCTTCAGATAAACAGCTGAACGTCCTGCAGAATATTACATAAATACACAAAAGATGACTAAGAATGACAAAAACATGACTTTTGTTTGTTGTTTTTTTTGTCTCTTTTTTATAAAATGATATGAGTATTTTATAACACTTTTTGACATCAACATACCTCTTCATTAAACACAATATTTGAAGCCATAAAGTCACATTTATCTGTTTTACATAAACTTTAGGCACAAAGCCGTAATAGCATCTTTTGGTCATCTTAAACATTCTTATATATTCATATATTTTAAACATCCTTGCAGAATTCATAAAGCAAATAAAGAAGTATTCAAATAGCAAATAAAGTCAGGTGTGGGGAGCCATCTATTAATTCATGTGGTCCACTCGTGACATGACAATATCAAAGTGTCAGTAAAGTACTTTTGGTGACAATGAGAACAACCGAGAAACACCAAGAGATCACAAAAAACCTGGTTGTTCGTATACAGTACTGCATTCCTCGCTGTCAAAATGCAACAATACGTCCTGCATGATGAGCACTAAAGCTGGATTCTCCAGACACTAATTTGTTAAAACACACACCTTAATGTTGATCATCACATGACTCCAAAACAATTACACTTAGATACAGCAAGCCAGCGTTACATTACAGAACAGAATGTGATGGGTGGCGGCTGGTACACAGAATTTATTGCAGTGCACACCAAACATCAATAAACAATGTCTTCTGAGCAATTGCCTTCGAAACTTTTTTGATTTGTCTCACACCACGACTGGAACCTGATTATTGAAAAGTTCATTTTATTATTTATTATGGCAGAAGACGCTTATCTAAGAACAAAGCAGCAGGCTGAATGAGGACTATCAATGAGTGTGAGGCGGCTGCATCTGAAACATTGATCTGAGCAAATTCATGCAAACAAACACACACTAAAACTCTACGTTTCAACTTCACTCACGCTATTTTTTGTCATAGTGTATTATAGGCCTCGCTTGAGAAGAAGAAGACCTTTTTTGCAAGCAGACATCTCCCTGAAAAGGTACTGTCCATGAAAAATATGGCCTTTTATATTAATGTTAACACAGATCAACGACCCAAAATCCACAATAGTCTCACAGAAACAGTATACAGGTATATACAGTACATAAAACACATTTGAGAAACAGAATAAGATCTTGTTTTAGAATACTTTATAGTTTCAGTGCAATCAGAGTGGTATTTCAGAGAAAGACCCTATATGATGGTCAACTGCAGTGTCATCTGGCTCATGTTGTTCAAGTAGATTGATGAGGTTTGGGTGCCTAAGAAGTACAACATAGGCCTGCAGTTTTCTTTGCAACCGCTCTGTATAAGTGAAGCCCTACAGTTGGTAGATGCGATGAGAAACGTGTGAGAATCTAATGAGGATTGTTCTGCTTTGCTGTGAACTGTTTCTTTACACTGGCTTTTTGAAACTAGTAACTGTTTTACTTGAATACACAGAATGAATTTTAAATATCTAAGATAATGCTTATTTGTGCAATCTGTGGCGGAGAGTCTGTTTCTGCGAGCAGACTCACCGCAACTGTCTGGTTTTAAGAGTAGCCACGCTCGGCGTACATCTTCCCAGCGGGTTCCTGCACGTACTCCTCCGTCTTATCCCAGTCCTGCACCCAACCTCCGTTGAGCTGCGCAGTGGCCCCGTAGCTTTTAGCCGGACCGCCCATGGCGCCGTAACCCTGTGTGATGTCACCCGTCTCTTCGGCCAGCTCGTCCTCATCAATGAAGCCGCACTTCTCTTCGCTGGTTTCTTCGGGATCGGCCCATGGCTGTTTCTCCCCAGATGCAAAGAGCCCATAAAACACGACGCCCCCATAATGCACCAGGGAAGCGATGAGGAAGACATACTGCCACTCTTCCCGAGTCTAGAAGCAGAAAACAGATGTAGCCAGGCTGAGTCACTTCTTAAATGCCCTGATGGTGTATTAATATATTTTCTCAGTTGACTTCTTCACATAAGCAGTTGGCTCCTAAGTTTTCTGCCAAAGATCTTAAGTTCTTTTACATGAGGGATTTCTGTTCTTTTCACTGGCTAGAAAAAGGCAATCTGTGTACCAATGAGGATGTCGAAATCTGTTGAAAGTTGTTCAGAAACTAGTCAACCCATCCGTTATATCAAAACTGACTTGAGGCCCATGGCTGTTTCTCCCCAGATGCAAAGAGCCCATAAAACACAATGCCCCCATAAGAGGTTTGCATTTTCCAAATGATGTGGTTGAGGTCAAAATGATTAAACTCTGATCCCCTTCTGATTTCACAACACAAATCTAGCTGAAGGTAAAAAAAATCCTACAGCTCCACCACTCCACAACTCTGTTCTTAGCCATTTTCACGCAATTCAATAAACTCTGTGGGATCTGATTTAAATCCGTCTCGTAAATCAACCTTGCACACATATCCTGTTACGACACAGCACTAAAACTAAAGATCCTCTGATGCAGGGACTTTAAACTCTTAACAAATAATACCTCACAATGTTTCCTTGTAGCTCTGACTATTCAATGCTATGGAGAAATTTGAAGCCACTTTTTCAGGGGCTTTAAAAGTTCCTATCTGCATTAATATTCACATCACTGCATGAATAGAAATGACTCACCTTGTTCTTTGTCATGGCTCCCACTATTAGAGGGCAGACCATCCCTGACAGGGTACCCACACCGTTGGATATGCCCATGAGGATGCTGGCATAGCGAGGAGCGATGTCTAGATGGTTGACATTGAAACCTGCAGCAAAAAAATAGTGAATTTTTTGAGTTTTTTCTGGTCTTTTGAATGACACAAAACTCTGAATCAGTTGTTTCAGGACTCACCTGATATTGCAAATCCGCTAAAACCCACCGCCAGAACTAAGAAAGAGATGGCCACCCCTTTACTGTGAGAATAACCAACCACTAATAAAAGAGTGGCCTCCATACCGAACCCTAAAATTGAAAACACAAGACAAGAGTTATTTGGTGGACTGATGAGGAATACTTACAAAAGTGACCTGATTATCAAAGCCTCACCTCCGCAGTTCATGATTTTCCGGACCATAGTGGTGGACATGATGTTGTGGGTCCGCAGGTAGTCCGCTAACTGTCCTCCCAAGGGCACGATGATGGTCATGACCAAGTGAGGAAGCGCTGACAGGATTCCAACCTGTGAAACAATCAAACACTTGTCTGAAAAAAAAATGTGACAACTACAAGAAAAAAAAAACCTGTCATAACAAAAGTGATTGTTTCTGTCTCAGACCCAGTTTTTGTGTTTCAACCTCTGACTCCGCACATGGCACCTGAGCAATAATTCACCTGCAGAAATCACAGCCGCACATCCTGAGGCTGAATTACGCCTGACAGACCAGCTTGATTCATGCCTCGCATTCTCCAGAGAGGGTAAAGATTACGGAAATTTAAATATTAACTGGAATCTGTTCGTTTGTCTGACACGTTCACTCGCGGACATAAAGTCACCAAACCATAAATAATACATATTTTTCTTTTGCGAGAATTAGTGTTCACATCTATTGGTTAAAACAAGTTAAACGCTGTGTCAAAGTAACATTATTTCAACTAAATGTTTTGTGAAAGGACTCACTGAAAGAATCTTTACCTTCACCCAACTTCAAATTTAAAGTTTCACAAAAATATATTCAAGTTGAATCAACATAATTTCATTCATCTGACTGAAACAGATTTTTAAGTCCAAGCTAATAATTTAACAAAGTTAGGCAAACTAAACTGTAATAGGTCAGTCTCTTTTAGTCTTTATATACTCATATCAGGTGACACAGTGAAGACATTGTTGAACACAAAATTACGACAATTACAGGCTGTTACCCTGGTGCATGCTGAGCTTTCCCTCATACTCCTATCTGAACTCATGCAGACTCTTATATTGACTCTATAAACTTCATTTAATAAACTTTTAAGTAGATATGATAATTCATGCTTCCGAGAAACATTACTGTTAATCTAACAAACTTAATTCAATAGTCCAATGAGTCTTTTTGCTCTGTTTTTGGTCTCTACCAACTCCTGAGGGAATTATCTGCCTCTTAGCTGCTGAATGTTGACAAGCTAGCCGCTAAATGTCTAACTTCTGCTTAGTGCTGAGCAGGTAGTGAGCAGGAAAGCTGCAGGTTGACAGCTAAACATTGAGCTGAAAGCTCCATATTGCAGAGTCTGGAGAGAATTCGCTTCAGGTTCATTACGGTGATAACCTGACTGTGACCAGATGGTGGATTCATGTGCTATTTTGTGATCTTGTCAAGTCCAGCTGCCTCACAAGTTTGGCATTATGACTAACCACTTTCCACGTTCTTTGACATTTGATTTTGTCAAAGAACGAAAACCTTTTCGGTACAGAAACCAAACACAGCACTAGTAGCTACCAAGAAGATTCTTAATAAGTACTTTATACATTTCATATCTGAGAAAACCTTAGATCATAAGGATAAGGAATTTATTTACCTTGCTGATTTCAAAGCCAAACACCTCCTCAAAGTAAGCAGGCTGACTGATGAGGAGCAGATAAAAGGTCCAACTCCTGCAGAAGTTGGCCACAATGATTGCATAGACGGGCATGGAGGAGAAGAATTTCCTCCAGGGAGTCTTGTATTTCTGTTAAGACAACCAGAGAATCAGCTGGATGCACGGTGCTTGGCGCGCTGTTACAAATCAAGGGATTAAAAACTCACTTCCATCGCGCCCATCAGCTGGGCACTTTCACCGATGCTCTCTTCGATGTAGCGCCGCTCCTCGTCGGTGATAGTCGGGTGCTCTGCTGGGCTCTCGTAGGACACCAAGACCCAGAACATGTACCAAAATATCCCAAAGCATCCTGTGAAGAT
Source organism: Nibea coibor (assembly GCA_023373845.1). NCBI lineage: Eukaryota > Metazoa > Chordata > Actinopteri > Sciaenidae > Nibea > Nibea coibor. Next base: position 18,618,975 of record CM041721.1, on the reverse strand, counting down.
TATGAGAGTTATAACGGTTCTAGTTCTAGTAGAGATCCTGAAGTTTTCACCAAATATGCTGGATAACATCACATTACAAGATGTTTTCTCCAAACTTAAAGATACTTGAGTGGAATTAGAGAAAACTGTAGGTTAAAGCGGGGCATTATGTGTCACAATATGGTGTAATTAATAGTAGTAAATCGTAGTAGTTTGCTAGGATTGGCTAGCTTTAGCCACCATTAGTCATACCAAACCATGTAAGACTGCAGCAGCAACTCCTGAGCGTATTGATTTGAAGAAAAGTGTGATTTATTGCTCATGAATTAAAGATTTCTTTTAGGAGAAAGAGCTTTCGTTGTCACACAGCCCCACTCTAAGGTGTTAAAATAAAATGAAGACTCACCATACACGTAGAAGACAGAGGACCATCCTGTGTACTGGACCAAGATCCCAGCCAGGGGCATGGCTATCACTGCACCGGCATAGGACCCTGAGACGAGACAAAAATCTGTGAGCGAGCAGAATTTGATCCGGCGTGCTTATTCAGAGAGCCTGTGTTTGCCCGGCAGTGTTTAGTGACAAATGTGTTCAGTACACGTATACATACTGTACATCACAGGAGCAATATTTTGTCATTCTAAACCTGCATCTAACATCTGTTGGCATAACTGAGCTGATTCGCAGAAACATGACTGCGTGTGTAGGTTTTGTACCACAGAAGGAGATGGTTGCCAGACGACTTCTTTCCAGCGGTGGAGCCCATTTACTCCAGATCCCATGGCAGGCTGGATAAGTCACTCCCTGCACAGTGAAAAATGACATTAGAGTCACATTATGAACACACACACGATCATTTTGCATTAATCTATAAAATATCTTGCTGTAAACTGTTTGATTTGTTAACTTCATCCATACGTTTGATCTGTTTTCACGCTTTCAGCCAAAAGACCGCTGACGTAGTCTGATCTCGTTTGTCAAAGATGTGCGAGACAAATTGAAGCTAATAACAAACAAACTGACATGCATTGCAGCTGACCTTTCTAATAGAGACTAATGGGTTAGGTGTGAGTCAGTGCAAATTCAAGCTGACTACCCACTCCATGAAAAAAAAAACTGAATTGTTCCCATTAAATCTTCATTACACACTAAGTGGCATACAATCAACTATTGATAGACACAAATTGCTGGGGCTTGCAGTGGGAGACACCCTGAAATGCTAATGTTTAATTTGCAGTAATAAGTCTATGGGCGCTGAACACGGGCGGCTCTCTCGCTCAATGGTCATGAGCTGCTATTGAAACGACCGTATGCAGCAAAACAAAATAACAAAGGAGGATGACCTTCAGTCTGATAATAGCATCTCTCTTTAAAATCTCCTCCTTTCTGTTGAGCCGTGGGAGCCGCCTGCATCAAGTGCTTCTTACCTCTTTTGTTCTATGTGAATGTGGAGCTGTTTTGGACAGCTAAACCAACAAATATAAGCCCAGTTATTCAGGGCTGATGCTGTTTGTGGTCTAATCTGACAATCGTATACAGTATCATGAATAGAGCGTCTACATAATGGGCTTCCATCTTCTGTTTTTCCAGTTCAATTTGAATACAAAGCCAGAGAGACCGGTATGTACAGAGGATTTCTGTTGTCAAACACAGAATGTCAGGACATTTTCATTAGGGGTTGAGTTTAGCTCTCCGTTTGATAACGAGGCATCATTTTTGAGTCTTTTAAAGGTCAGGGTGTGATGTGCAAAGTGTGTATCAGTACCTCCACCAGCCCTTGTAATATCCTCACAAAGATGACACATCCGTAGTGCGCCCGGGCGGCGGTGGGAATGAACATGTTCAGGGTGGATGTCAGCACGATGGCAGCCCCAAAAACTCTGGATAAACAGGGATTATTTGTCAGAATATTATCAAAACAAGATCATCTTATTGAATAAGATACAGGGCAGCTATTGTTCCATTTCAAGCCTTCAAATGATTTGTTTTTTTTTAATCCTTTGCGTTTTACTGTATTATTCGTTACTGCATACTGGAAAAATAAGCGTTGATAACGAAGATAAATCAATCCTAATTGGATGGCACACACACAACAGGCAGTTATTCAGTTTCCAGGGAAGTGAAGACAGGAGGTGTTTGCAGCAGAAGGCGTCAGTGGGCTCAGCTGACTTGGCATGATGAAGCCCTTCAAAGATTCACATCTTATTTAGACTCCATGTCCCTCATGAAATATCTAACAGTCCGCTCACGTTAATAAAGAACTTCACTTTCTAACAGCGAGCTTACAGTTTTATTGTCATATTGTCTTATTGTTCTTTGTTGCACTGTAGCTGACTAATCAGTTTATGAAATAATAGTAATATAGAGGCGGTGTGGGCAATGTATTCATGCTAAAATCATTACTCATTACACATTTCACACAGGGCTTTTGGCTGATGTGGTTGCCATGCCTCTGAACATAAAGGATTAGATATGGTGGTCCCGTGGGAGCTCATTAACATGAGGAGGCACGCCTGGTGGGCATCAGCCAAATCCCCAGTTTATCTGCTGTAAGGTCACACTCCTTTCTTCAGACCGCGAGACTGACACTGACTGAATGACGAGCACAAATATCCCACCTACATTTACATCATAAATAGAAATTTAAAAAAAAAACATATCTGCTGCAGGTAAAGTGATATTTCGAGATGTGTATCTTCATGTCGCACACTTGGTATTTTGTTAGTGCTTCATTTCAAGCGTGCAGTTACCTGTTTGCAGCCAGTCTGGAGGATATATACCCTCCAGGAATCTGAGTGACTATATAGCCCCAGAAGAAGGATCCATGAATCATCCCCACGGTCTCTGGGTCCCAGTTGAATTTCGCTTTCTTTCAGACACACACACATACACACACACACACACACACACAAAAGACAGACTCTTCAGTTATATTTCTAAAAATAAAAACAGGTGTAACATCAAATACACTCATTCGAAGTTTAACCAAAATAGGTTTCAGAAAGATTTCTATTGTATTTAATGATTTAACGCCTGTAGAGACACCACTTGGTAATTATAGAATAAAAAAAGCTGATTTTTTTTTTTTTTTTTAGGAAAAATACCTACAAATAAAAATAAAACACTACATTTTCTTACATTAGCAAACAGGCCCAGCATCTGATATACAATTTAAAACCCCATCAGTCCCGTGGCTGTGGCCCCTCGTCACCTATCAGACATTGGGGGTGCTGATGGGGTGTAAAGGGGCGGAGTTTACAGGCACCTCTTTGATGATGATCTTGCCGTTTTGATGGATCGTGCTGTTATTGACCATGCTGACGATGGCCACACCCAAGTTACACCGGATACCGAAGGAGATGCAGAAGCCGAGCCCACTCAGCATAGCGATGATGTATCTGCGAGGAAGCCCGAAGCATGTGCAGTCACACAGGGGCGTCTTCCGCTCCTGCTCCGCCGTGGGTCTCCCATCCTCGGTCAGCTCGATCGCCTCACCTGTCTGCTGCCGCTTTTCGAGCCTCCTGCACGACAAGCCGATCATATGCTCCGTTTTTTCATTTTTATTTTGTTTGTTTTTGAAGGTTACATTCAAATGTCGACACTTGGATGTGTAAAATGAAAAATGCAGGGGAGCAGGAGCGAGAACCACGAGTGGGAAATTCACTGATTTCGTTTTTCTTTGCAGAAAACTGCATTAAAAACTCATCTGTGTAGCCTGATGTTTTTATCCACACGCTCTTAAAGGCTGTGCATTTCACACTACAGAGGAAATAAGCTTCCATCTTTACAATGGGCTCTTTAAACGCCAGGCCTTGACAAGATCTTGATTTTCTTCTTTTTAATTTGGCTCGAGAAACTCAAAGCCTGCACACATTTTTTTTTTAACTTAACATTTTCTTTCGTTCAATCCCTGCTGAGATCCTGCATGTTCGTGCAAAAGAAAGGCTCGGTGGCAAACGAAAAGTGACCTTAATACCGCATTGCAGCACTATCAGCATCATCGTTGTTTCAGAGTTCATTTTGCCGTTTTTTTTTTTATTTTATTTTTCTAACGAGCTCTCATAAATGTGGCCTTTTGATTTCGCTGGAAATATGTGCAAAACAAGCTAAATTATGTCAGGCTAATTTAAAAAAACTAAGCATTGAAATGTGAAGGCCTCATCCTTCAGTGCATTAACAGGCCTGCTACAGCTTAAATGAAACCAACAGATTTTTTTTCTCCCTTCACAGCTTTGAGTCACGTTTTTGTCTTGCAGCTTTGAATTCGAGTCCAAGCATTAAAATACGTTTCAGGAGCAGAAAAATAAACGAATAAGATGTTAGTCTGCACAGATGCTCATCTATGTCTATTTTTATAAAAAGATTCGTGTTTCCAGATGATTTGAGTAAAAACACGATTTTTTCCCTCCTAAATATTCAACCTCGTGTTATTTTATTCGCCTTTTCAGTGAGAATTAAAACATAAATCATTATTATACGTCTGAAAACCTGCTGTAGTACTCTGGTTTTAAACTGTTTGCTCAACAGTCATTTTTTTTCTTCCAGACTACGTTTCATTTAGCTCCTCGTGACAGTATAAAGAATCTAAGAAGTCAATTTCTCTGAAGTCGATCTTGAATTAATACAGATGGATACCTAAGGTAATAGATATCCTCCGACCTTGTGTCACGACTCGCTCTGTTTCATTAATTATTAAAAAACACCCACAGCTGCTGGTGGAGGGGGGATCATCCTCCAGGGAAATATCTGATCCTTAAATATTCGGGCCACACGACTCTGCTTTCAGCATCCTGTACGTGATTCTTGTCATAAAGGCGAGATTTCCCCCCCTCTCGATTTCATTGTGATTCACAAATAAGCACGTTTAAAGTCGCCGCATCTTTCATGTGCGATGTTAACAGCTGCATGTGTTCCACTTTTTGATTCATCGTGACCAGATATAAGCTGTGATTTTCAAAGAAAACATGCAGAAATGGAGATTTCTTCGCCTTACCTGTACAGGTTCCCGAGGGCCTTTCCTGCGAGTTGTTTTAGTCCCTCTTTAGTGGTAGGGAGAGCTTTCTCCTTTCCTGGCTCCATATCCAATAGATTTATTCTTATTTATTTAAAAAAACAAAACTCTATAATACTATAACAAATGGAAGTGCTGCATTCATGAGCATATTGTTAAATATTAATCCAAATAACGCGGGGTCGTTTCTTTTAAGCAGAAAACGTCTCGTTGTCCTGAAAAAGATCAGGCAGAGGGAGAGAAAAAAATGGAGAAAGAGAGGAGAGGAGAGGAGGGAAACACGTTCAGTCTGAAAGGGCTGGTTTCACAGTCACAAAACAGCAGTCAAATAAGTCCGCTCTTGCCTTGCGCAATGTTAATCCATGCAGTGCCATCTTAAGATCCAGTCAGCGATATTTAAAAAAAACAACAACTGCAAAACAGGAGATTTTTTAAAAAGTTGATTTTTTTCTAAGAAACAGAGGTGGAAAAGTAAAAATCTTGAGCCGGTGTAGGTTGGTGGAGCTCCGGTTTCATCTGAGGTGAGGATCTCCGATGAGGCGGCAGCAGCCGGAGGAGGTTTCAGCACCGCGGACAGCGCACAGCTCATCTACCTGTCAGCAGCCCCGCGTGGAGCCCCTCCTCCCCCTGCCCCCGACACTCCTCTCATTCAATTACTACTTCAAAATCCGTCAATTACCGATTGCATAAACTCCCTCCTCCGCTCAGCAGAATAGGGGAAAAAAAGGATTTCGGGATGAGCTCCTGCCACTAATAAATCACTTGCTGCAGCCGGCACAAAGCAATACACCCCTCCTCACCTCCACACCACCCCCTACTCTCTTTCTTTCTCTACCCTCCCTCTACATCCGGATATTTCTCGGTTTTAGTTTGACCTGCGGCACTTTGAAACTTCAGGGACAACATTTATCAAAGCTTATTTTTTCACCAAATGGAATAAAAACTGCTGTGGATGATAGGAACATATGCTTTTTACGCACGGGGGGGGGGGCAGACTGTAAAATACAGTACGCTGTCAGCCACGCAGAGGCAGTGTTGTGTAAGAAAGTTAAGGAGGCCAAAGAATGAAATAAAGGAGACTGGAAACCATTGTTATATACAGTCTGTTTATCTCGTACAGTAAGGACATGCTCAGGTTTTCTCTACAGTTTCAGGACACAAGTACAAAGAAACACATCTGCATGTTCATCAGGGTCTACCTGCAGGCGCTGTGCACACAGGCGTGACGGTAGACATCGCCTGCCTTGACCTCATCGTCATCCGGGTCCGTTTAGATATCATCGAGGCCACTTGTGCACCTGAAAATTGTGAAAACATGACAGTAAAAGTGCTGTGTAACTCTCTCCTGAACTGGCCGCCTATGAAGCAGCTGAACAGAGGGTTGACGCAGGTGATGAGGCTGCAGAAACTCATCTCCAAGGCGAAGATCAGGTCTGCGTAGTGCCAGGAGGCGGGGTTGTCGGGGTAGATTGCGCGAATATAGATGGCCGCGTTGCGGCTCAGGTGGTAAGGCAGGTAAAAGAGGGCAAAGATGACCAGCACCGCGCACAGAAGCCGTCGCTGCTTGTTGTGCGGGTCGGAGCGGCAGGGCCGGTGGCGCAGCTTCCTGACGCTGTGCAGGCCGCAGTAACAGATGGAGAGAAGAGGGAAGAGGAAGCCGACGGTGGTGCAAAAGGTGGAGTATGGGAGGCTCTCCTGGGTCTCACTTAGCAGGATGTACAAGGTACAGACAGTACGGTTGCTCCCCGGGCAAGTCTGGATAAGACTCATAGTTGCAACAGGTATGCTGAGGATCAGAGTGGCCAGCCAGACCGTCACACACAGCAGGCAGGTCTGTCTCTGGCTCAGCAGCACCAGAGAGCGCAGCGGGTGCACGATGGCCAGGTACCGGTCCACACTGATGCAGGTGACGAAGAAGATGCTGAGGTAAAAGTAGTTGTGGTAAAACATCCTCACACCGGTGCAGATCGTCAACCCCAACTTCCAGTACAGGCGGTTCAGGTGGTAGTTGATGAGGAAAGGCAAAGCCAGCAGCCATGAGGTGTCAGCCAGGGTCAGGTTGAAGAGGAACACCGTGCTGCGGCTCCAGCGGCGCAGGCGGTGGAAGAAAACCCAGAGGGAGAGCAGGTTGAGGGGAAGCCCGAGGATCACCACCACCAGGAAGATGGACGGCATCACGTAGAGCTGGACCACCGGTAAAGGTTGATGTGTGTCCAGGTTGCAGAAGGTTTCCTCTGGGGGCTGGATTGTCACGGACATGTTACATGAGAGCTTGTATCTGAAGCTTCGTTAAACACCTGTAGATAGGAGCCCTTACAGAAAACCTGCTAAGACTATAAACCATCATTTGACATAATTACAAGACTCTGTAAATCTTTGCTCTTTCATAAATCCATCATAACATCTTCTTCTCATTATTAAAATCTTTAAAATCACAGTGAACCTACCTGAACCTGAGTGTTGCCCATGTCTTTGGCCCGTCTGTGTGCCATGTAAAACAACCATGCCAACATACTTTGGTGTAAAACACACCTATCAGTGAGAGCAAACACTGAATAGTTATCAGTGTTCTCTCAGGCCATCTGTTATGTGAACAGCAACTTTCACGCTGTCAGTAAAGAGGCTGATGCTTCACACTGCTCAGATCCAAACACGTCGAACAACTAATACTCAAGTTGAACTGGTACTTTATTTTGGAGATTTCTCTGTGTTTACAACACACATTTGGATACAGGACAATTAGAAAAAGTAGAGGAACAAAATGAATGAGAACATGAAATTGTAACTTAAAGCATTCAGTAAACAGGTTCACCGTTTCTTTTTTCCAAGCATGGTGACGGTAAGATAAAATAAAAAATAAAATATTATTACTAAAAGCATAACAAAAGAAGACAAAAAGACAGAGTTTACAGGGGAATACGTTAGTTTAACAATAGGAAACAAAATATTAGATGTATTAAGGCATCACCAAGCATTAGTTTAAAGCTAGAGTGGAACAATCCAACATTGCTCTTGGCTAAGTGGTCACATGTACATGCACCTCAAACGAACACAGATTTAGTTGCCTGAGTTTGTAGCACAGCAAGCTATTTTACCTAAACTTCAAATACTTCGAGAAAAATTACTTTTTTTTTCACATATATCTATGTAGGCAGCCTAATAAACTCGAAATGTCCTTCATATATTTAAAAACTAACTTCATTCTCCTCGTTATCGTCACACATTGCTGCTTCAAAACACTGATTATGAATACGTTGTGTCGTGACAACAGTTAGACTCAGACATGTTTGTGTTTTGGTAGTCATTAAGTGCTTTGTGCAAAATTAAAAAAGAACAAAAAAAAAAATTTTAAAAAAGAAGAATGTGTATCTTTCCTTCTCTAGACGGACACAGCTGAGGAAACCAGAGGCACATGAACTAGGCGATGGCTGATGCGCTTTGTGTAATGGAGCAAACATAGCTCAGTAGGCAGGGGCAGGCTTTCATTAGCTCGGACATGTTGGTAAACAGAGGCACATTAAAAAGGGATCTCTTCACTCTCTCAGAGCGTTTCGCTTCTCATCTCCAGGAACAGGACTCACTGTCAACAGTCAACACGCACCAGCTGCTGCCGCCGCCGCCGCCGCTGCTGCTGCTGCTGCTTGGAAAACTGGCCATTGGAGGACAGAATCTGCCCTTACTCACAGTAGTAACCGCAGCACAGATTTGTCTTCATAAAAAAAAAAAAAAAGCTACTTCACGTGTCACATTTCGGCCTGGAGAGAGCGTTACGAGCTGTTATGAGATTAAAGGGGAGAAAATCATTTGCTAAAATTGTGTTACATCTGTGCTGTGACCTCAGCGCTGTCAAATAAACAATGCTCAATTTTTTCAGTAACTGTAAAAAAAAAAAGAAGTATATATCAAGTATATATCAGTATGTGACACTGAACCCTTCATACAGCTGTATATACAAACAAGGGACATCTTCAAATCCCGTAATAAGCAAGCTCTCAGTTTCCAATAGTAATTGTTAATCTCCTGACAGATATAACCAATAATAAGTTTGTGATATATTAAGGCATTCGATCTTTGGTTACTTGTAGTGGCACTTAAATAAATAATCTTGAAACAAGTCAGTGTATGAGATTTCCTCTTTCTTTCCTTACAGCAAATCTTGATTTTCCTCAGCACTGTGAAAAGCCATAAACGTGAGACACGAGGCCTCAAGTTTCAGCATGCATGGAGAATTGGTCTTTCATCTGTGTACGCGTCCTCTATCGCAAGCAGGAGAGGGACGGCTGCGAACTGAGGAACCCTCTAGCTCTTTAATAAAAGTTACGCGCGTGTGTGTGTACTGCAGGAATAACACAGACAGTACACCGAAGTGATGGTCAGTATCATAATACGCAAGCGGGGCAATCTACATCACCACATCCTCCTCCATCATGTCCAGCCGACTGACCAGCTGCTCCCGGGGCTAGAGACACTCTGACAGCACTTCATGTCTGGGTAAAGACGGATAGATCATGGGGGCACAGGTACACTCCTCGTGGGTGTTTTGGCTGAGTTGGATCTTCAGCTTCTCCACTTCATAGTTGTGGAGGTACTCCTGGACTAGGTAGCGCTCTCTCTTTACTCTGGCCCTCACGTCAGAGGGAACATCGGGAATCATCCAAGCCACGAAGAACTTCACGAAGAACACGACATGCTGCGGAGGAAGAAAGCACGGGTTACAGGTTACCTCAAAAGCAAGAGCTACAGAAAGAAGTCTGCATGGATTTGTACCGTATCTGAAAAGTGTGTGTGGGAGAATGAGGGTTACTATTAATGTAACAATCGACTACTGCCCAATAAGTGTTGGCGTTGCTGGTGAGAGCACTGCGGCCTGGTTTTACCTCCATGATAATGATGAAAGCCAACTTGGCAGCCAGAATATGCCAGAACTGCATAGTGTGTTTGTACGCCTTCTCATGCCCAGGAGGGTATCGGTAATCACGATACCTACAAAGAAAGAACAAAGACTTAAAGAGCCTGCAATTTCTTTGCAGACTTGTTTAAAAGATGTAATGCTGGCAATAATCCTGCACTTTTACCCTGTAATCTAATAACATTCACTCTTTCTCTCTCATATACGGAGCCTCACAGTCACACGTACCTGCAGGTAGTGTGGATGGTGCTGTTGAACCAGAATGGGTTCACATCGCTGTCAGGACTGTTGTCCGGTAGGAATGCAGAGATGTTAAACACCGACAGGCTGTTGTTTATGTAGCCCTTCATATTCATCTCGCCGTCTGGCTGGTAGGCGTACATGTACACGAGTCGAGGGATCATATCGGAGGTGAAGGCCACAATGAATGCCTGGAAGACAGGGAAAGAAACAGTGTGAGGAAAACAAGAGATACAGCTGGGTAAATAATGCATACAGATGTAGTCCAGCACTCACGTTTGTGACAACAGAGAGTATGGCCATCCCATTGAGGATTTCTTGCCAGGCTCCTATACTGTGGGCCTTTGCTGCCACAGGACGTCTGAACTGAGTGGTGAGCTTCCAGGCGTCCACCCTAACCTCGATAATATTGTTTATCAGGGCCATCAGGGGAGCCAGAGGGAAGGAGGCGACAAACAGTGTGATGAAACCAAACTGGATCACTGGGACAAAGAGAGGAGAGAAGTTAATAAGAGAGAGTCAGAGGGAAACAGCACCATCTGCAGGACCACAGTATTGTCTCCGAATCTTTCTCTCTCTCTGTAATAGATTGACTATGTGCTAATGTTTTACCCATTTCCAGGTACTCATAGAAGAGGCCCAGCTGTCCGAAGCCCTGCAGGTCGTGGTCCTGCTCCCAGCGGCTGTACAGACTCTCTGGGTGGCTTCTTGCTTTCCTGCTGCCCCACCAGTTCATCAGCCACCTGGGAGACCACAAGGGGGCGATAGAGAGCTTTGACAGATATAATGGAGGCTGTACTGAACTGTTAATATTTGCTAAAAAAAAAATATATAACCCTTGCATCTAAACTAAGTGTTAAAGTCAAGGTCTGTATTCTGTATTTCTCTGTAGCAGAGAAAACAAAAAGACTCTAACCATGGTTTATGTACTTAGCTATGTGATGCAGCTGGAAAGCCTTTACAGAATGTGTGAATTTAACCTCTTATATCAAAGATTTTTTAAAACCACAACACAACTTGCCTCTAGTCCTGTAGCAAAAGCAGGATGGATAAATGGGAGGGCACAAGCAAAGTGTTACTGTTCAATCCCTTATTTATTTACAAAGCGACTTTCAGACAAGATGCAATGGCTGCAGTGGAAGTTTGACTGGTGGTGTGACTCGAATGGATCGGTGTACTGGGCATACTAGCAGCACGGGAAAGACTGCTCTCCCATCAAGTTGTCAATCAACTGAACAACTACATAATTTGAGTCACGCTACTAAAGAAATGACACAATGCATAAGATTTAACCCTCACTCACTGACTTTGCAGAGTCATTCTAACCACAAACTTCCTGAGAATCATCGCAAAGTTCCACGGTGTTCCCGTAACCACGGTACCTCAAGGTGCCGGAGGAGATGGAGCGACGCCGAGTGCCGTTTTTGCACGATAATGTCTGGACAAAGTCCAGAGTAGAGTCGTTGCTTCACACATGAAGCAACAGCAGCAGACTGTCCATGTCAGACGTGTTGACTAAACTTTACAAACCGAGTCTAAAAATGACAACCCAGCTCTGTGACCATGCTAGATGAACAGCTAAACCTTAGCACAGATGCTCCGTGTTTGGATCCTAACCTGGTGTGGGTCACACGCACGCTTTAAACAAAACCACTGGCTGTGTGACAATCTGCCAATGAAAACACCTGCTGCTTAATTTTCACTGAGTTGACCTTTTAATACTTTTTAATACCCCACAGACAGACCTGTGCTTTGGGTGTTCGGTTCAGATAGAATACTCACGGCACCAGAGCTTCCTGGATGTTGCCCCACACCTGTTTACCGGTCATCACTATCACCAGCTGGGTGGTCAACTCAATCAAACAGCCACCAGGGTCACACTGAATGTGGACAGGTTGAGATAGCGGAGGAACAGGAACAAACATTAATGAAGCTGAATCATCAGTACGAATCATACCAAACAGTGTAATGTAGTTAAATCTGGTACCTCTTCGTTCCTCAAACTGCTCCCAAACATGTAAGCATAATCTCCAGGATAGCCGACAAACTTTCCCTTAAAGAAAGCCACATAGAAGCAGGAGGAGTAGTAGTTGACAAACTGGAAGAGGAACATCTTCACTGTTAGTTTGTTTTCATACTCCAGGTGGGTCTTGGGAATTTCTGCCAAATAGAGTCAGAAAATATAGATTTTAAATTCATTAACTTAAATTCAAAGAAAACAACACAGTGCATCATCATGAAATACATAACGGGATACAAAAACACAGATACTGAATAATCTGGGATTTTTTTCTTTCACTCTGACTCTCACCCATGTCAGTGATCCAAACAGCCACTCTCTCATACATGAGGTTGAGGATCATGATGATGATAAAGTTGATGCAGGAGGCGGTGACAGAGGTGGCCAGCTGTGGTGTGATAAGGGGGCCGACCACCTGCAGCTGGGCGGTGGGACTGTCCTTCATGATGCTGGCGAAGGCTGCGTACACCGCCAGGCGGTACGCTATCACCCCAATGATGCAGGCAATGATCAATGAGATCTTCGGGACAGAGACCACAGTGACAACATGAAAGACAACTACAAGACTAGACAAGCGAGTCACGAGACAAAGGGTCAGTGACGACAACACGGCAAACATGGTGCTAGTGCAAAACATCCAAACGCGTACAGATGAATGAGTGAAGCAAGGTGAATTATTGTCAACATAGATGTTAGGAGGAACTGCCATGCTTGAAGTGTGCACACATGCCCCATGAAAAAAAAAAATCTCCCCATTAGCTCATTCATATTACAGGTTTTTATAAACAAGAGTACCGTAAAGCTTTAATGGGTCTCATTTCTAATTCTTACGATTTGTGCCATGCATTAACATTCATTCATGTTTTGACCTGGTCTCGGCTCCCATATTATTTCAGAGAGCTCCATTTCTTTTTAATGATGCAATGTGATGACTATGGTGTATGATAAGAAAGCCCAAAAAACACAAGCAGAATCGTTTGACTCATCCACTATACCAAAGATATAATGCTCACCCAGAACAGGACTGTGGCTCCAGACAGACATGTGCGTGCACACTTGCTTGTTATGGGTAAGTATGGCTCCATTTCCTAAATCATAAGCAAGCAAAGCATGGATATGGGAGTCAGTCACCCTTATCCTGAAAAGACAGCTCTAAGGCCAGGTTCCTTTAATTACCACTGGCCTCAGAAGCAAGGCAGAGCAAGGTCAACCAATCACAGCTCTTGTTTACGTTTCACTCTCAAGTTCGATTCTTTCATCTGGTGGTCTCCTGGTGAAACCACGCGTTTGCAAAAACCTCTTTCAATATACTGATCCACCCACGCCAATGGTAATGCGATGCAGAAGTAAACTCGTGCCTCTCAGTCTTTCCAGAAATGCCTGTGTTAACCACACAAATTACTCCACACCAAAACCTCTTCCTCACCAATTTGGCATTCCACGTTAAGTGCTACCCTTACCCAGAGTACCACGGCGGCCCAACAGAGAAGCAATTTCCCCATTAGGTCTGTAGCAGTCCTTTCAAGAACCCACTCTGATTCCTGAAGTCGAGTGGGATGTGGTCAAGACATGTTACAGCACCCTTTTCATTTCAAGTGTGTGTCTGTCACTATTTACATAGTCATTGTTCCCAGAAAACACAGTGGGTCGGTTTTACTTAGTAATATTCTTCAAAGTCTGAAGTCACTGGCCTAATGAATGACTGCAACAAACAAAGCATGAACTTCACATCCAATAGATACAATAACCTGTAACTTGTCACAGTCCTACCATACCAGTACATCTGTCACAGATACACAGACCTAGAGCAGTACAACAGTATCATATTGCGTATTAGTATTTTATGGGCACTCAAACACCTGAGTGATCCGGTTCATCTTGCGGTTGGTGCACTTGGTCTCGTACTCCGGCCGAAGCTGCAGCTGCTGTTGCTCCTCCTCAAAGTCGACCAGATCCCACTCGTACTCGAGACGAGCCTGCCGCCTCTTCCAGAACTCCAGAAACAGCGTCACTGCAGAGCATACGACCACCAAATGTAATCTGCCTGTGCTTTGACCCTTATTCATCTCTATTATTTTGGCGTGGTGGCAGAAGTGTCAGATCTCAGCAGAAGAAAAGTAAGTGTGAAAATGTGTTGCTTTGTGATGTGGGTGAATAAAGGTCCTGTGTGAGTGAGTAACAGTGATTTTAAATGACTAATGCTTGTTCATTAGCTCCCACTAGGTGGCGCATTGGGTTAGAAAATACAAAATACAGCAAGGAGACATTTTTACTCACCCCAAATCCCCATGAATATGGCAAAAAACACTGTTCCCACATTGTCAAAGAGGTGTGATTGCTGAAAGAAGAACATAGTGAGACAATGAGATACGGATTTCATGACATTTAGTGAAAACCATTTAAATGTCAGATATTGTGGGTAGAAGATGAATCATGATGAACACTCAGTCCTGAAGCCAGGATGTCTCACCCATGAGGAGTTGCATGTTGTGTTCAGTTTCCAGTAGCCACATTTCTTGTCACAAAGCGGGCACATGATAATATTGCCTCCGATTTCCTCGCTACAGATTTCTTTACTGAAGGGAAATGAAGAATTTTTTCTCAGTAAAAGGGACACAGACACTGACAAAAGCACATACAGGAGAGAGCAAAAAAAAAGGCTACTGCTCTTGGTAAAAATCACCTCCACTCGTTGTCATCGTAGGTGAGAACTCCGTAGATGAAACAAATGGTCCCTACTACTGCAGCAAACAACAGCATCTCTGTGTAGAAGCCCAGCCACGCAAAATAAATACCTATCTTCTCCCCGTAATACTTCCTAGTGAAGAGAAAAAACAACATATTTACTGTAAATTCTTTGCCACCACATCAATACTGAGTAAATAACACACATCAGATACGACAACTTTGTACTCAAGTCTTACCTTACAAGATTGAGGGGCTGTTCCTTGAAGAAACAGAAGAATCTGGCCCAGTATTTGTAGAGATTGTATCTCTCACTTTCGCAATTAGCATCCTTCGCTCTCATCCAATATCTAGACTGCATGCACACACAGAAACACAGTTCACGTCCATATTCATTGCACTATTGAAAAGAAAAGAAAAGTTCACCAAAAGAGGCTCACATCATGCAGGGGGAAGGCTGAAGTGTAGGTGCCGTTGTTGAGTAGCCGCTTGATTCCCTTCTTGTCTTTGTCTGCACATTCATCCCTGAAGTATGAACAGCGGGACAGGATGTAGTAGACCTGGGTAGGGAGAGAGAAACAGAAGGACAAGTGTTTTCCTCAGCAATGTTGTATGGATAAAAACATAATTACTGTATAAAGTTGCTTTTGTGTAACAGTTTAACACATTGCGGCTTTCAGTTCTTCACAGGAGGCAGCCATAACATAAGCATCCTTACTATCCTGTTGCGAGTAGAAGGGGGGAAGAACGTGTCTTTGTCATCAATGAGGAAGAAGTCAGACTTGCTCTTGTTGAAGGGAGCTGTGAAAAAGTCCGGCTCAGGGTGCATGACATGGTCCGGCAGACGAAAGGGGGTGGACATCCAGTTCATGGGCAGCTCGTTGTTGTCTGGGATGTCGTTGACCTTGAACGGGACCTTGATTTTCAGCACGTCTGCGTAGGTGGCCAACACTTCCCATGGAGCGTGGATCTTCACAAAAAAAGTCTTTCCATCTTCTGACTCCTGACGACAACGACAGTGAGACGGGTGTCACAGTATAATGAGTGTAGGGTTACTGATAATAAACTAAAATACAAGCTCTATGAAAAGTGTTTTTTTTTTTTACAAGTTTTATGCACAATTCATGGTTGTTGTTGATGTATGAAGATAAATGTTGCAGTGTTTGATTTTGCTCTATCACAAAGACACTTTTGCACTATTTGTATTTTTTGTCTTTGTAACAAGAAAGAAAGAAATAAACAGATATGTGATACAATATACAATACACATACACATGTCTTTGCGGGCCACTTAATTCCATTTCACACTGGACATTATCAAATCAACGGAAGGACACTCTTACTGATTTATCTTCCACCTCCAGCTGCAGGCCGACTTTCTCGAGATTGGCCTCGTATACTTTCCTCCTCTCCTTTGGAAAAACACAAAGCACACAAACACATATGTGAAGTAAATATTTTGAGAGCTTCACGTTAGGAAGTCAACGTGAGGTGAAATGCGATGATGATGTCACATCCGACACAGACACAGATAAACATCTAAAATGAAAGTGAACATGGAGTCAGATATAAAAGTGAACTGAAAAAGGTAGTAGTATGACATAATGTTAACAAAAGGTACTGAGAATGGTTTCGGGGAAAAAAAAAACAGAAGTGAAAGAAATGCAGATCCTTGTTAGAGCTGTAATTTACTGTTGCATTTTTACAAAGCATGCTGATAATACACAGGAACTGGCCTCCAGCTGGCCCTTCCTTGTTCAGCGGGGAAAAAAATGGATGATTTCCTGACCAGGCCAGAGGTCTGAGTGTTGACTCACTAACAAGGCTGTGGGTAAAATGTGAATCAGCTGCAGCAAACTATCACATACCCGCAGGGTTGTAACATAGAGACGTAAAGACTAACAGCTCAGTCTCAAACAACAAAAGGTCTTACAGCTCTCCACAGCTGATAAAAGAGTCGGGCCACAAAAAGCTACAAGCAACAGTATGGAAATACTTTAAAGCTGATTTGCTTAAAAAAGGAGGGCTGTATGTCCGTCTCCAGAAGTGAAATTCCTTAGAAGGATTACTGATACAAGCTGAAAACAGTTTATCTAACTGTATCTATGATGTGGTATTTAGGGTATGCCACTGACACACAGTGGGAGCTACTGGAGGAGGATATCTGGTAAACAGCTCTGTTTAAATCAAGAAGTGGAAATAAGATCAGCTCTTCTTTTGTGTGATATTTTAGGATTATGTAAAACATACACCAAGAGACAGAAAAATATGCTTGCAGTTAGTGAATCACGTCAATGTAACTTGTGTAAACAGTACCTAAAAGTTGATTCTTACCTGTTTTTTCTCATCTTTGTCATCCATATAGGACAGGACAAAATCAATCCTGCGCAATCCATCGCGGAAGAACACGGAGTCTTTACTTTGTTGTTGTCTGTCAATCTATAGCAAGAGAGAACAGAGGTCACAGCATTTAAACACACACATACACAGGTACAGTGTCAGCTCAACAAGTCTTTGGATGCATTCGGCACAGCAGACCAGAAAGTCAAACTACTGTTTGTGTCGGCAGCTGACAGCAGCACCCAAAGAACAAGGCCTCTGCACCACATCACAAACAACAAGAGTACAGTTTATCCTATTTTCACTGCAAACACAAACAGCATGCTGAATGGAGGACATCCACTGTGGCTAAGATCATTCAGATTTTTTAGGGTTTGTTGAAGAAAAGCAGAATAAAAAATTCTTTGTCAGATCACAGAATTAAACCCTGAATCCTGTCAGTCCTTTGATTTCCGGTCATCTGTTCATTAAACACATCCTCAGGCTGCATGTCATAGCAAAGGATGTGTGGAGAGAACTACAAATCCATTAATACCATTCTCATAACAGGGATATCCAGCAGCCACATCAGTCTTTGTTGTACTTCATTTGCCTGCTGTTCTGTAAACTCTTGACTCCATAGTCTCTGGAAACACCTGTACATGTGTATGAGCAAATGCTAGCCCTTCAGGGGCTGTGTCTTCGGCAGCGACAGAACTGAGGAGGAATGAACTACGCAGGAATGCTTTAAGTGGGGACAGGGAAGGCATGGCTGCTTACTGTCAGTGCTGCTCCAGAAAGCTAAAAATAACCATGTACCATGAACCCTGTCATGGCTATTCAATACTACATAAGCTACCTACACAGGACTGCAGACAATTCAGAGAACTCAGACATTTAGCATCAGAAAAAACTACACCACCCATGGCTACCAGAACAGAAGTTTGGCCAGTCCATCAACATGATGTTGCTGGGGTAGGGAGGAAAGGAAGAGCACTTTACCTCCATGGCCCACTCCCTTAATGGTTATGATGTATCAGCGGAAATGCTGGCTGCCTGCAAAAATTGCCTTTCTCCAGGGAGCACAGTCCAGCTCTGAAAGCCCTGCTTCTCTCACTCTCTCTCCACTCTGATCCACCCGGCCAGAGGAGCTCCATCCATTCCACTGACCTCCCACGACAAGCCTTCACTTGCTCAAACATCCAGAAAAGGGGAAAAGAGGGAGAGAGACAGGAGGAGGGAAGAGAAAAGTAGAGGAGGGAGGAGAGGAGACTCCTAGAGATGACATCAGCACGGGGGATAGCATAGCTGCTGCCTGCTAGCTGGCTAATGTAATGAGAGCACGGCATCAGAGGAGGGGAGGTGACGTCACAGTGCTGTACAACACTGACCATCAGGACAGTAAAAGCAACAGTCCCTCAAATATGTTTTCTAATATTTCTAAAACCTCAGCTGAAAAAAAACAACAACAACTAAGCACATGAAGAGTTCTGCTCTGACAGGGATCATGATGGTGAACTAACTGGTGCACAGTCTCCCCAGTCTGACTTGACTGTTTGAAACTAATCAATTAAACTGTCTGTAGACCTCATCAGAGTAGTGCACCATCAGTGAACATTGCATGTAACTTGCCTCAGGCAGGTTGGCTCAAATCTTCAAATATACTGTAAGTAAAACAGCTGTTTTCCGCTCTACAGCTGGATCCACCACCCCGGTGTCTACAGTACTAACTCGAAGAAGCATGTGTGTCTACGTGTTCAACCTTTTTACGGTTTTCTTAACCCAAATTATGCATATGTTCTAACCACAATGTCGGCACTGCCTCACAGACTCATTGCAGGGTTGGTACTTTCTTTAACTGGGACGTCGCTGCAGAAACTCTCTAATTTTCCGTAATTATAGATCAGCCGTATGGAATCAGTGCATCTGCTGGGACCTGCTTCTGTAGAGGCCGCAGAGTCCTATACATTTGCCAACTTACCGCTAACTACAGGGTGTTTACACATACGTACGTCTTTTATCTTAATTAAGGAGGGTAAATGCGGAACACGGTGTAAGATAAATAGGTTACTAGTTTCAGGGAGGGGTTTCTTTAAAATATTACTTACAAAGCTTTTCTGTTTTGGGGCTGAGAGAGTTTGAAATAGAACCTCTGTATGATTTTCATCTTAATGAAGCATCCTCTCTCTCTCCCTCTACCCAATGACTCTTCTGAGCACAACTCTTCTGTCTGAGCTTAATTTTCCAACTTCCATAGTCTCCAAAATAATCTGAATAAGTGTCTAAAAAGTAATATATTCTGATATTAGTGCTACAAAATCTAATGACAAAGTTGCAATTCTTATGCTATATATATTATATAATATTTAGTATATTATTTAGAGTATTTAGGGTATGCTACTGACACACAGTGGGGACTATTGGAGGAGGCTATGCTGTAAACAGCCCTGTTTATGTCAAGAAGTCTTTTTTTTTGCATGAACTGTTCGCCAAAGTTAATAAATGTTTGCTTTGATATCTCTGGATTATAGCTTTATTTCAGCTTTAAATTAATACATTCTCCAGCCTGCTCTAAAGAAAGGTATGATTGTGTTTTTCTCCACAGCCAAAAAAGGAAACGTGAATGCATTCTCCAGATTTTTGTATCTGGTTCAGTAAGCCTTTCTGGATGTTCACACTGACAACACTGCAGAAAGTCGCATGCAGCTAAGACTTTAATACTCGGCTTCTATTCTTCATTATGATTTATGGATGTGCAGCTGCCTCACCTCTAAAAGTCCTTCAATGTGATCTTCTACTCAATCGTAGCCTTTAGTTGGAGGGAGCAGGTTACTAGAAAAGCTTATTACAGGGTGTTTTTTTCCCCATAAAGATTAGCCGTTATTAAAAAGGGTAATGATCCACCTGCTCGTTAACATTGGTTATGTTGTGTTTAAGGAAGACCACATTTTAGAGGATTCAAAAGAAGAAGTCTACGGCACATTATATGGTGAGCCACAGTAAAGTTCAGTCCTGTCATGAGCACAGGGCAGGGTCATGATTAGAGTATAGGCTGTACACACAAATGTGCGCGCACAAAAATAGCGAGTTACATGTATGTGTGTGCAAGTGCGCACTTTGTAATTATGCTGTGACACCACCGGGCTGTTGCTTTCTCTTCAGTGAAGCAGACGATTATCACAGGTGAGAACAAAGCAAGCCTTTTTCCATTTTTAACTCTCATTACACATAACACAGGCCAGCAAATATCCATTACATGCCCTCCAAAAGCCACCATCAGCTCTCTGCCACGAAATGTGTATTGATTTCAACTCTCGTGTCCAAGCTTTATTTTCTGAATATCTAATACTGCTGGAGAAACTCAACGCTGGGCAGGCTTGTCTCATGATGCGAATAGAGGCTGGCAGGCAGACAGACATATATGCATAAAGTAGCATCACATCACAAGCCTGTTTTACCATGCCATACCCTGGAACGAAACTTCAGGAATAGTGCCCGCTTTCTCGACAGCTGTGGAGGAGTGGAGTGGAGAATGAGGTAAAGCCTAACAAGACAATACATTCAACACCACACAGCTACAACTGTAGCAACAACCTTACAGAGGTGATCAAAGCGGGCAGACACTCCACACTTGCATTATGTTTTCACATTCTTACAGGTTAGGGGTGTCGCAGTATAGCGGTAATGATGATATTTTAAAAAATAAATACTGATATCATGATTAAAATGCACAGACAGCATGTAAATCTTGTTCTAGCTCTAGTTTTTGTAGTTGCGGTTACAGACTCTCTCTCCCTCTCCCTACATTTGACTTCACGTGTAGAAGATCTGTTATCGTCACAGTCCTATCACAGATAAAACACTCAAGACCACATCAAGTCAGCCACGGTCGCAGTCAGATCCTACTCACTTACAGATTGGAGATAATGTGAGATATCACACAAACATGCAGACACTGATGCAGCAGCATGCATCCGTGTCCTCGGCTGGTGCCTTACCCCAGTCAAAGAATTGATTTGCTCTAAAGTCTGAGCTTCAAGCTGTGGACTGTCGCTGTGATCAGAGGGGGCCAGGGAGGTCCGGCTGGTGTTAAGAGACTCACAGGTCTCTACACACACATCAGGCGTTAAAGGAAACTTTGAGTACAGTGTGAAAGGGAGAGATTAAACAAGAAGTTATGTTTGACTCTCTCATGACATTTGCAAGTTGTAAACTATTATGACTGAATTTAGAAAATGTTGTAATCTCTGAAGTAAGAGTATAAATTGTGGGATCTACTGAGATCCACAACTTTGGCTGGTTGATTAGTGGGAGATGCACTACGTGAAAATTTGTGTGACTGCTAAACTTGAAAGACGGACAGGAAGAAATCCAAATAAAGCATTCTCCTTGTAAACTGTGAACTTCCTGCTACCGTGTTTACAGGAGGTGAGTTACAATTCAGAATACAATGCTGTCAAACAGAAATATTTCATCCAACCGTCTTTGGAAAGCTAAATATTAACTCATAGGAAGGGCACATTTTCCTATATTTAAAAAGCTCATATAAATTAAAATCACATGCAAACTATTCTATAGAACTTAATGACATGGAAGGTTGTAAATTTACTATTTGGAAAGTTTATGAAGATAAACTTTTCCCCCTCAGACTGTCTGCAATCGAAGCCAAAGTTGTTTTACAGAAACAACAGTCTGTATGAAGGTGCCGAATGAGTGAGAGCATGTGGTGTTTGGTGTTTACCTCAGATTGCCCCTGCTGGAGGGATCCTGAGCTGGATGAGGCATGCTGGTGGTAGCCATTTAGATCATCTGCAAGACAGAAGAAACACTAGGTTATAAATATAACTAGTCAGTCTTCTCTAACAACTTTAAAAGAATAATAACAAGAAGCACAGTGAATCTCAGACAGGCAGGGTGGTGGCAGGGAAGATAAGTTTCAGGCACATGAACAGCTGACCGAGGGCAGAAAGGAGCACTGACTGACAGCCAAAGTTGTGGTCTATATTTGTGCAGTATTTTGAGGCAGCTCTCCCTCAGGACAGAGAGCATGACTTAACAGGATCCCTCTGAAAGAACACACACAGCCATGTTGCTGTGCTTTCAAACACTACAGGAGTGACTGCAGGAAACGAAACCGAGAAGACCGGAGAAAACCCCTCGATGTGTCTGAAAATAAAAAGCTTCCTGGGTGACGAAACGTGGCTTTAATCGTGATAAAGTTCTGTTTTCATGTTTCATGTTTTCATCTCATTGCCTGTCAAATAAAATGAAATCCTTCCAGAGCACATTCTGAGTAGAAGATTTACATAAGCAAATGGCAGGGCAGAAAAAAACCCATCATGTTCTGCTGGCAGCAACATAGCCAAAAAAATGAGGCAAGAGAACGTTTGAGCCTCAGTGTCTGTGTTTTGAAATAGAAATGCAACTGGACTAATTGATGGTCTCTCTGGGGTTATATTTAGTCTGGACCGAAAACAGAAAATGTGCTTACACTGACCTGAAACAAGCACTCAAACCTTGTAATATGTAAACTGTCTGTGCCTCTACGTTATTACACACCAGTCAACAAAGTATAAGTTAGTGGTTCTAAACGCTTCACTACAGAACTTGAATATAGCACAGCCTGTGATGCAGACATTTGCTTTTTGCTGGACTGAATCGCTGTTCTTAAATGTCTAAGCTCTTGATAATATCTCACAGTAACAATGCAACTTAACTAAAATAGAAATATGATTGTATCCATAATATGAAAATCAAGCTGGCTGTTATCATTTGCACACAGCACACTTATTGTTACCGGTATCTTTTGATTTATGGCAGGATGTGGAAGAAGAGAACTGTTCACAGGCAGTGAGCCCTTAAAAAAAACCTTGATAATCATATCAATAAACATACAGCAGATCTGGATTTAAAACTACAACACATAGCAATGCATTTATGGTGTCTTAAAACAAATATTAAAGCCAACTTCTTGTTTGAACTTCCTTAAAAACAGTTATATTTGGTTTAACTCTGATTTGGATTGCTTCCAACATTTCCTCCACAACATATGAGGATGCATCTCAGACAGCTGAGCATATTTTTGCACAGTTGGACACCGTATAAGAGCACTCAGTATTATCCAGGCAGCTATGCCAAGAGTCTTTTCCCACCTAGCTAAGAAGCCTCCACAGTTAGAGCTTTGTTCGAGAGAGAGAGCAGCTGATCTCTTTGGAAATGCCACAAGGCTGCTTCTGTCTCTCTACCACAGCAACCCAACACACTGTACATATATTATTTAGACAGAGGAAGTAACATCTCAGCCATACAAAAAGCTAATGCTTATGTTTATGTTGTTTGTAGCTGTACTGAATTTTGCACCCATAGTTCCAGCTTTTCCACTGCCACCTTGCAAGGGTGTTAACCGAAATTCAACAGCCTCGCTTCAAACTGCCAAACTCTGGAAATAAACACAGTGGCTGGCTTTGAGTCAGATTACGACGTCATGTTTAGAGTTTGAGGTGAACACATACACCTGCTTTAACATGCCAGTATACATAACATGGCATTGCTAGACACATTTAATCCATGTTTACAGTGTATTTGGGTCAGCACTGGGGCAACACCATTCGACAATCCAAGCTGGTCTAAATCTGTACGGCCGAACCACAACCACAAACAGTTTGGGAATCTTTACCTACAGTAACATGGATTGAATCTGGATTTAAATACAGTGAGTGCTCAAATAGTTTGTAAGCAAACTACTGGCCAGATGTTTTCCGCCTTATGTGAGTGTGTGGCCGAAATTACCTTTAAATGACAGTTAAAGAGTCTCGGATTATAGTTTTTTCATTCATTTAAACTCTGTGAATGTGTTGTCTGGAAATACTAGAAGTCTGGTGATGTGTCATTGTAATATTTTGACATTTTGAGTGTATATTTACAACCTCATTCATTTTTGCTCGCCCTCTGCAACACAATAGGAATACAGTATATTATATTATTCGGTTCTGATGGTTCTATTGGGTCATCACTGTATATAATCTATCTACATAAAATAAAATCATCATCCACTCATGTGGAGTTGTCACCATGAGCGTGATGTGTGGAGAGGGAAGCTTTCATTGTTATTTCAACACACCATAAACACACAACACCAAGGCAACAGTAACTCTGCTCAGCTGTAGTTCATGAACCTACAGTGATCGCTCGCACTTCAGTCTCAGAGAGATATGATTCTCACTTTACTGCAGGGGAAACACAACACTTCCACATTGATTCATACATCAGGTAAGGGTCGCTGGGGAGTATCATGGGTGACTCACCCTCCACTGTGCACCACCATAAATGGCTAAAAACACAGGCCTCTGTCTAAATGTTTGTTTTATAGTTACATTTAGGCAAAAGGAGAGAGAGAGAGAGAGAAAGAGATTTGGGGTTTGAGCTGGTGGCTAAAGCGGCTGTCTGCAAAGTGACAGAGTGTTTCCAGTAAGCAGGCCAGCTGTCAGAGGTTGGCCAGCTTTGAGTCACTGCTGCTTTCATGGAAAGAAAGTCAGACCATGAGCTGGTTACGGCGTTAAAGGAGGGGCATATGAAGGGTGGATATCTTTTATAGTAGTTGGAAAACTGTTAAATTAATTTCAAAATGTTCTGACTACAGGTATCCAGATTGTTGTTACTGGCACAGCAAAGAATGTAATTTTCCAGTGGTATGCCAACATACCAGTGAAATAAATTTCTGCTGTTTACCTGAGTTGTCAAATGAGAACTGTTATATTATGCTGTCAGGGTTGTAAATAAGCTTCTAAGCTACATTATTCATGCAGAATATAGAGTTATATATATATAATTAAAGCGTAGCATTTGTTCCTCTAAAACTTTAGTCTATTTTTAAAGTTCTTCTTTCGGCCGCACAGCCTGGGGACAGTCAGTCTCAGTTCAGTCTTGATTTATTTCCCAGTAGGACGGAATCTCAACACTAATGAAGATCAACACATTAACTTCATAGCAACATTTTAAATGAACGCCACCGGCCGCAGCCTGAGGGCAGACGCGGCCGTCTGGATCCGGCGTTCAGCTGCTTACCGTTGAAAGACTCCGTTGGGCTCATCTCAATTAAACTGTCCCCTCCTTTCCCCGTTATTCGATGCATACTGAGACCGCCGTGTGATTATCCGTCCTCATGTACACCAAGGTATCCCCAAGCCAGACGATCTCTGTGCCGCCCTTGCACTCCGGAACTCCGAGTCGCTCTCCTCCGTCACGGTCGTCCTCTTCAAGGCTCTGCTAACGGACAAGTCCAGGCTGCTTGGCAGTCTGCCCTTCACCCACCGGGCTGCCGCATCACTCCGGCACAGACGGAGGTTTGTGGAGGGGAGTGGCTCCGAAACCCACAAGCCAATAGTGTCAGCCAGGCCGGGGGATGAACAGCTACTTTAAATGAACCATTTTAAACACGTGAAACCGAACAAATGTAACAACGTGCGCTTTTTGATAGCATACAGAAGCTAACGAAGTTGAACTTTCTTCCGCGGAGTTCGTTAAAGAAGACAACTGTGTACTTTTGCATCAGTCAAGTACTCAACTTAACATGAAGAAAAGAAAATATAGTTAAGATATTGCTAACTTTCCGTAGTTAAACAGTATTTCTGAGTGAGTTTCTAGGGTGTACAGTTGGGCGCAGTTGCCATGGTGACCATTTAACGGTTTTAGGACTGTGTTTGAGATTCAACACCTGCCAGACAGTCAGAAACAACAGTCAGTACTGATGAAGAAAATGCACATTTAACATAGTATAGACTGATTGAATCAAGTAATATCTAGGTTGGTTCCTTGACCAACACAATACATTGGAGACAGTACAGACTCACTAATCAGGTGACGTCTAGAAACATCTACCATCCCCTAGTGTTTAGGCCTTGGTCTTGTGACATGCTAAATATGTGGCTTTCCTTCACACCTGTCCTATTGTTTCTGTGATGACCTCAGGTGTTCATGCAGTCCCTACCCTTTTACTTATTCTTTGATCACGGATTCCTGTATAAAAACGCTTCACCTCCTTTGCTCTGGGTCAACTCACTGGATCAGATACCCTCTGTGACCGTCAGTTCACCAGTGTGCCGGCATGCTTCTTAATAAACACACCACCACAGCAAACCTCTCAACTGGACTCGATGATTTCTTCTACAGTACTCTACTAATGAGAAATAACAAGCAAATATAGCTCGGTTACGGCTACATTTTGGTAGTTATTCAGTATTTTTCATTGAGTTTCTAGTTAAAGGTTCAATTTTACCACACGAGTTAGTAAAAACTGTTGTTGCCATGGTGACTGTTTAAGGGTTTTTAGGACTGTGTTTGACTTGAATTTTTTAGAACCTGGTTTGAAACTGATACCTGCCAGCCAATCAGAAACTACTATTTTCCTTGTATGGCTTATCTTTGTAAGACTGTTGAACACACAGGATCTTTTTTGTTTGTTTATGATTTGAAAATTAGGAAGTGAAAATGGATGTACTATAAACACTACAACAGCAATCAAAGCCATAATTTGCAAATTGCGCTACACTGAACAAAGACAGGCCGTAAGGCTACACGGCTACAAAGATTTGATGCCCTCATTGTACCCTTACATCTGCTTTGCTTAGGTATAGATTCAGTTTGTTTGGGCAGATGTCCACAGTGAGAGTTTCCAAGAAGTACATCACAACCAACCACTAACCTTTTAACTTCTGCCTTCCCAAGACTGTTTCATATCAAGGATCCCACAAGAGGCTTCAGTCTCCCACCTGAAATTATGTTAAGACATTTAAAGAGAAACATCTGTTGACATTGTAATTGAAGAGTGAACCACCAGTAGGCCTAATCTTTTTAGGCTTTAATTGTCAAAAGACCCCAGTAAAAAAGAAACATATTACATGTTTACGTCTTTGCTGAAGTAGCCTGACAGGACATGGACTGTTTAGTTTAGTTTAGTTTAAATCATTGAGGTGTTTGTCTTTTCTTTCACGCTTCTGTATCTATTTCCTGTATTACAAGGAGTTCAGGAAAGGGTCTATCAGCAGTTTCCCTGCTCCTCCCAGCCAGCTCCTGTACCCCGTGCTTCCACTATGGTCAAATATAGCAGCAGCGGCCCCCTCTGTTGTCCTTCAAGTGGTTTACACGGTCCTGTTCTGGTGTAATTATGTTATCCTCCTCTGTGGGGTGTGGCTGGGTACAGAAATACAGCTGCTTATTTTCACGACCACTTTTTCGTCTTCAGCCTCTCCTCTTTGACATGTGGGTCTTCTTGGGTGTGCACTGCCATCCAAGGTTTCCAAGACTAATGGTAAAAAAACCCATCCTTAATAACAAGGCATCGGAGGGCCACCCATTTGACATGTTAGTTTCTTTTTTGACAAGGGTGGGAGACAGAAATAGGTTCACAGGACTGTGCAGTGGGAAGACATATTTAACAAAAAGAACATCATAAACTCACAAATATCAAATAGACCTACCTATTTACAGAGAACAATGTCTCCTGCTGTGTCAGTAAAATTTAAAGCACCTGTACCTGTAACCTGTACAGCCTTTAAATATTTAAATGACCTAAAAACAGGAACAGTACCGGCAATAACCATAGAAAGGTACCACAATCTTTAAAGGCCCAAAGATCCCTTTTGAACGTCCATGTTTCTACGGTAGCTCAGAATGGACAAACTAAATACTGCCCCTCCTTTTGCCACAAATTAGACAGAAATTCAAAATGTACCCCCTCACAGTTAACATAAACAATTTACTTAGCTATAGAGACCAAAAACATGCTTTGAACCAGGCTGTAAACATGTTTATTTCTGCTGTGAAGTTGGACATTTTAAGATGGGCGCTCATTGAGAATCGAGAATCACTCACTTCTGAAGCCAGCCATTTGAGGCATTACAGTTTTCATTTCCAGTGGCTTCATTTCCCAGCATTGGAGGTTATGACAGCTACAAGTTAGCGCTGTTCCATGAGTACCAAAATATACATCACAGAAATGACAGTGAACAAAAACTTTTCCAGGAGTGGCAACAAAAACAAAAATTCAGATCAGCTTATCCCATCTCGACTGAGCTTTACAGTTACAAAATATATTCGTCCAAGTAATATCAAACAAATCTCAGCTGTACAAACAAGACAAGACAAAGAAACAATTTTTTAAAAATCAGTAGCATCAGTAAAATATAGGCTTATTTAAAGTAGACTAATAAGAAAAAAAAAGACCATTATGCAGAATAAACCCTACCCATCATATGAGTTAAGACATTTAAAACACAGTATACAAATAATTTTTATAAGAGAGTAATATTTATATTTACATTATTGCCTATATCAATAAAGCAACTATATATCAAAAGGTACAATGCAATCCATGTGAGATGCAATGTCTGGAATAAAAAAAAACTTTATATCTGTAATGACTCTCGTGTGTTTTTCATGAATTAAGCTCCCAATAAGGTAACTAATAATGTCTAATAAGGTGACTTTATACAGATATACATTTTGAATTAACTTAGCTTGTGGTTGGTTATTTACAGATAAAGAAATAGTAGCTTGCTGTCTACAAGGAATTAACTAACGCTCAACCCGACATTTATGATGAGTTGAGCTCCATTTTGCTTATTTCATCATCCTGGTTTGATAGCAGATATTCTGCGGTGAATTGTGATCATGCTCAGTCTTTTCATCAGGGACCTTGAGATGCTTTCAAATTGTAATGTTCATGACTCAAAGTGTTGAAGTGTTGCGGGGTTTTTTTTTCTCTTCCCCAAAACAAATGTCACAGTCATTGCTGACTAGTACGATGACTCAGTCACAGCCAATAAATCAGCCTGTACAGGCTGTTCAAGTCACCGTGTTTGCTGCCATCTAGCGGTGGGTGTGTGCTCTTTTCTGCCAGTGAGGAGGAGGAGGAGGAGGCAGCGATATGCCATTCCACTGCACCTGATAATCATACCGGAATAGTATCTATTTGTCTGCAGCTGCTGAAACACACTGTGGACCCTGTTTGTGGTGTGTTTGATGACCGCATCGTTGACCTGACTGAACTCACGAGAGAGAGAAAAAAAAAAAGGAGGTGGCTCCAGAGATAAACGCTGTGACACCAGCAACAGGTAGAGTCGCTTTTGACATTCCTCAGCTTGTGATACAACAACACGTTTGTTCCTGGAGGGAGTACGGAAGTTGCTTACTGCCTGTACAAGAGCCCTGAAGTCATTGTTTCAGTCGGGCTCATTGGTGAGCGACGCTTGACGCTTTGGGATCATTGATTGGTGACTGAGGCTGTTTTAAATTTATTTTTTTTGGGGGGGGGGAAATCGCGTCTGAATTCAGCATCTGCTCATCATGGTCGGCCACAAGAGGCAGGTAAGTGACCTTTATCATACATACCAACAGCCTACAGAGGTTGTGTTGATACATAATGGAGCTTTTCTGAGGCTTCTCCTGCTCCACGCTTCTGTTATGTTGTCATACTGTAGGCCTGCTGCCAATTCTGCACTTGTCAGCTGCTGTACAACACCCAGCCTTACACAGATGAACAGATCAACACAATGCTGTAATCTGATTATCATTATTATTAATCTGATTAAATTTGATGTATAGCTCCACTGGTTTCATCATAGTCAGATTGGGTTCATAGGTCTGCCACACCTTCAGTGTATTAGCCTCCGTGTAACCAGTGCTCTGTGAGTGAATAGCATGGGTTGGCATCTGCACATCTACATGCCAGGTTGTTCAGTCAGGTGAGATTAACCCTCCTCAGTGACAGTCCCACGGTGAGTCAGGATCACCACAGGTTTCTCTCAGCGCTGTGGCATTCACTGACACACCCCCACGTCACAGTTTGACAGGATTCTTTTGGAGATGATGACCTTTCTGCTTATTTTCACAAGTTTATTATTAGGTTTGATTATTATTATAAACCATCGGTCATGGTAAAACCATTATTTATCACTCACGTCTATAAAAAAAATGAATGATTTACTATGAGGTGTAAGCTTGCCATACCTGCTTGGTTGACTTCTTCTTGACTGACACTATTTATCAATATTTTGTTGTATAGAACAGTATTGAATTCCTGGAATTAATGGGAGTGGTGAGAGAGAACGGCAATGAACAGACATCACTTCCTCCCGTGGTAAGAGTTTTGTGTGTCCACTTTAACAATATGCTATTCATGTCCACCTTAAATCACAGATTATCCGCTTAATGTCTGAAGGTTTGACTTTGGCTCATCATTTTTGTCATGCAGCAAACTCCACTGTCGTACGACTACGTCTTGGTTGCCAAAACGATTGATAATCAGGAAAGAGAGGCTTTCAAAAAGCAAACTGAATACATTGACGAATTGAAAAAGAAGAACATGAAAGTCACAGTGAGTGTTTATTTAAATATATACATCTTTAATTTGTAACACTTCTCTATGATACATTCATTTGCCTCATCTTTATTTACCTCTGGTAGAAAATTATTGACGATGAGCTCGTCTTCTACGGGATTCAAGCGCCTAAAGAAATTTTCGAGAAGTACAGGTATCTACTCAAAGTGTCTGACGCTTGTAACTGGAGCTCGGATCAGAATGCTGTACCACTCAGCACCAGGTAAACTATGTTTTCATGGCTGTTTTGGACATTACAGATCCTGTCAGAAGTATCTGTGATTGTTTACGTGTCCCTTGTCCAAATGATCTTCAAAGCCTGCGACACAGAGATGAAATCTTACCCTCATACTCGTCCTTCTTTCAGGATAAGGATTGTGCACTTTATCTTGAATCACACACCTCTCCGTTCAGGAGGTGAGAAAGACTTCCTGTATTTACAGTCCTGATGCTCCTCAGGTAACTGGACACCTAATCTTTCATGTCATGCTTCTCATCTGTCTTTCCCAGAGAATTTGCGTGATCTTATGAAGATGAAGGTTTTTGAAGCAAGATTCTGCTTGCATGAGGTAAAAATCGCAACACAGAGCATACGCCTTGTCCTCTCTATAGAATCTATGATATATCATGATCTATGTGGTCCTTAGGTATTGTATGAATAAATAATGGTCACGCATAAGATCATCCACTGATCAGACTTATATTTTCACATGGCCACTAGAGTGTTTGGTCTTCCTGAGAGCTTCTTAAATTATAAAGTGGCAGTGGCCTTCCAAATCAATATATTGCTGCCAGAAAAGTCTTTGTTCACAGAGACATCATGCGAGTCACATTAATGCAGTGAGTCACTCAATGCTGGGAGTAAGTGGGCATCTGTGTGAGCAGACACTGACACATATGTGAGCATATGATCACGTGTTTACGTAATAACACCGTGGGTGGTGAAGTGGTTGTCACAAACTAAAATGTAAATCCGTTTACCGAGCTTATTGGAAATGTAAGGCAGTATTCATTTTGGTTGTTTTTTCAAATGTGTATATATAAGTGAGTAAAATCAAATGGTATGTGATGTATTTATACGCTGTAAGCATTTTCAGTTTGACTGTATGCTGTGGTCACCGACATCTAAGATCTTCTCCATTCTGGAGATTTTCTTTGATTTCTGTGCTTCTGTTTTCAGAAAAAGAAACAGAAAGATCTGAAGGAGAGCTGGGCACGATGGACAGCCTGTCTCCAAGGGCAACCCATAACTGCTGTCAGGTTTGGACTGCAACACAACAGCCTATTCATTACGCTGCTCTTTACAGCCGCTGTTATTGCAGCATTATTGTTTTCCATGTCACCCTGCTGTGAAGTAGGTTCAAGTATTAACAAGACAACAGCAATCAAGTCAACATCCCACGCACGATGCAGGGATTGTTTGGACTCATTATTTAAAATGATGCGCGGCACTCCATGCTGTTGCATATTTAAGTTGCTGTCTTTGTCTTTAGATTCACGATATAAACGTGCATCATGTTTTCAGTTTTAAGTCCAAATATGTATAAAGCTTCATGTCAGTATCTTCAAATTTCAAATATTTTATTCCAACTTTATGGGAAACAGTGTACGTTATTGTTATACAATATAATATAGTACCACATACTTCCCTTCCACTCCTTAAACTGCATCACATGAACATAATGTATGCAGCACATTATAAAGTGTATTTGCACAGTATATACCAGGCCTGGGCGACCACAGTTTGACCAATCGACTCTCTAAAGACTGAGATCAGATTTAATGAGTCAAGTCTGGTGTGCTGCTGCTTGGTTGGAAAGGAAACCTGCAGCCACACTGGCCCTTTGTGGAGCAGACTGCCCAGGTCTGGTATATACAGAAAGAATATACAACTTTTTGGGTCTGATGTTGTTGAGCAGTAGGTTTTTTATTGTGCTTATGTTGGGTGTGATGTTGTAGAAAAGCTGCATGAATGTGGTTGCAAACATAATTTTATACACGTATATAAAGTTTATAAGATGTGCAATGTATATGTTCATATAATTTTGACATAATATTCTCTTTGGACTATGTGTCTGTGTCTTATATCAGGAACTACTTTGGGGAGAAGGTGGCCTTGTACTACCTGTGGTTGGGCTGGTACACTTATCTGCTCATCCCACCTGCTATCATTGGGGTCATAGTCTTCCTTTATGGCCTTGCCTTCTTCAACAGCTCACCCCTCATGTGAGTTTCTCCACAACTAACTCCACGGTACCTGCATTAAAACATTTCACTGCATTAAATAAAGTGCTTTTTGTGTTACAGAAAGGAGGTTTGTGAGGCTGACACAGTTATGTGTCCACTTTGTGACAAGAGATGCAAAGTGTGGCAGCTGTCCGACACCTGCACATATGCCAAGGTACACAAGGGCATCTACAGGACACAGCTGAATGTCTGCGTGTCTGTTTATGCTCACTGTTGTTGTCTGCCTACAGGTGAGCCTACTGTTCGATAATAACGGCACGGTGCTATTTGCAATGTTCATGGCAGTGTGGGGTGAGTTCTGTGTGGCTACATGACATCATTTTTCAATCAGATCTTTGTTTGAATTTAGTGTGATCATGTCAATGCAACTGCAATGTCAAGCAAAACGTAGTTCCAAATATTTTTGCCTATATACTACAACTTGTATATTAAGTCCTTTATCTGCCTCGTTCATTTTCATTTTCATTTTCGGTTTATATAACTGCCTGGTTATAACTGCCATGTTTTTTTTTTACTGAGACGTGTACTGCCAATGAGATGCCACATCAGCGAAAGAACCTACTCGTCCTGGCCACTCTCATCTTATTCAGCCTGGGCCATCTGGCCATGGGGGTGGTCAAGCAGTCATCTAAAGAACATATAAATGCTCTTTCACCGCCTTTTTTCAGCTTTTGAAACCTCAGTGATTTTGTGGATTTAAAGCTGTGAAGTGAACTTTAACAGCACAGCTGTGGGTGTAAAACAGTGCAACAAGAACAGAAACTGCAGACTAAGAGAAATATAAGAGGAACTACGTAAAGGGAGTCGAGTAAGAAACTGAAAGAATATGCCATGGACAGAAACGCGGAACATTGATAGTATCGTGGTCTTCTTACAGCGGAGGTTAAAAAAACGTAAAAAACCAGAACACTATAATTTTATGTTTACCATCTGAAAAGTCAACAAGGGCTGGAGCTCACATGACACAATTTACCATCCAAGTAGCAGTTTACAGTAAGACCACAGAAGCAGGGATCACTTTCTGGGTTTTCTGCTGCCAAATTTCTATTTTTAACAAATGTTTTTATGCACTAAACCTAACCCGAACTATAAAGTTGTCTTACTTTCCAAAACTTAAACACAGCCCCCTTCTTTGTAATTGTCAGCCTTGTATCAAAATATTGGAAGTTTTTCAAATACTGAACCTTAAATGAAATCATGTTAAAATTTTCACACCTTCATGAAAAATCAATGCAAAACTACTAAATATTCCAAAAGTGGTAAAAGTTATTAACACCACAGTGGATCTGTGTGTTCAGACGCTGCCACTGTTGTTCAGTATATCTTATATTTTTTTATTTTTGCAGAAGACTTTATGAACTTATAAATCCCTGATCTTTACAGCAACATTGTTTTTGGAGTTCTGGAAGAGACATCGGGCTTCTTATGTGTGCGACTGGAAAGTGTCTGATTGGTGTGAAGAGGAGGTATTATCTCATGTTATGTTTTAAACATACATAAATACACTTTTTTTTTTAAATTGCATTTCACCACTTCAGTGCTTATTGTATTTTATGACTGTGTTTTCTTTTTTTCCATTATGTTTAACTGTAGGAGGAACTGATCCTGGAAATTGTGAACAATGCCAACTGTGTTCCAAAACAGCATAAGCACTCCTATCTGCGCAGCACTCTGGTTCTGATCTGTGTCACAGCTATGGTAGGTGTCATTTTTACACTCTTCACATATGCTACTTTAAGAGCTTGATAAAATTTTACACTTCAGCAGGTTAAAGTTTGGTTCAGTAGTGCAGCAAAGGGCCCGAGTGATACAAATGTTTACATTTTTTGTGTTCCCACAGATATTGGTGATCATTGGCCTGACACATGCCTTGGTGGTGTTCAGGGTGATTGCAGCGGTGCTTTTGGCTGAGGGATCATGGGAGTTCCTGAGCACCCACTCCAACAGCGGAGCGATGATGCTGGGGGCCGTCCTCCATTACCTCATCATCACTGTCATGACACGGGTACGCAGGTCTCTGTATCTGTTTTCCTGTTAGTGATATCCTCTGTGACTCTGATTGTCTTTTTTTTTCCTTTGCAGATCAACAGGATTGTAGCCATGAAGCTCTGTGAAATAGGTATGTTTAGCATTAAAACATCCTCTTTTTATTGGTTTATTTTAAATAATAATGTCCTTCAGGATAACAAAGTGTTACACAAGCAGTTATTTGAATAGTCAAGTACAGTGAGAACGGACTAACAAAGCCATCGGGGCTGAAGCAGGAAGGCGGCAATCAGACAGAAATCAGGTCAGACACACAGTTAACACACAGATAACACACAGAGCAGCGGGTTCAGTCAGGGAAGTCTCAGCACACTTTAACACATTAAAAGCCATGAGTCATAAAACAAACTGCCATAAACAAGTGTAAATATACATAGAAACAAGCATTTATGATCAGACGACTGCTTTAAAGGCTAAAGTTGGACTTTTGAACTGGGCCTCTATGCTAAAAAAAAAGTTGTAAATACGTGTGGTAGGTCAAATCAAATCAAATCAAATTTTATTTGTATAGCCCAAAGTCACAAAACACATTTTGCCTCAGAGGGCTTTACAATCTGTACAGGGAGTGACACCCTCTGTCCTTAGACCCTCGGTTCGAGTGAGGAAAAACTTGCCCACAAAAAAAAACAGGTGATATTCAGTGGAGGGCAACTAGACGGACGTACACTAAGAACTGAAAGAAAGAGAGAGAGGTAGAAAAGGGAAATGGTGCAGGAGTAATCATAAAAATGTCGGCTGCTGGACCTGACATGCCGAGCAAAGGTTCCCAACTGGAAGGTCAGAACCCCAAATGGGTCATAAGACAAATCTGAACGTTCAAAAAATGAATAACAAGATGGGATAGGGCACTGTGAGATATAAACATGTCAAACCGACCAAAGTAAACAGCCTGAGGGGTACCCTCTGGACGGCTGACAACGCAGCAACAAGTCACAAGGGGTCATGAGTAGTCATTTCCTGTCATAATCTGGATCCTTTTCGCAGCAGAAGATGCACAGGTGTAATCATTAGTTAATTTAGCGACAGCGCTCTGTCTGTCTGATGTGTTGAACCTTATTAGAATGCAGCCATCGTGACAGATTAATTGCAGCTGCAGCTTTTCTTGCCGTGACCAAAGTCGAGTATAGACATTGTGTTGAACCAATCAAGTCTGTTTGTGATGTGTTGATTACAGTTTCTTAAAACTGTCCCTAGAAATGGAAGATTAAAAAACAACAACAACAACTCCACATGCTTATACCTTCACAATTTTTTTCAGGTAGTAAAAAATAGGGCGTCTGTGTGTGTGTGATTGTGCCATCGATCAACCAAACATTGAATTGCATGAACGCTGACATGAAGTCTGTCTTTATTAGAGGAAACAAGATCGTTTGCTGCCACAGAGAAGAGTTTCACCGTCAAGATGTTCACCTTCCAGTTCTTCACCTATTTCTCCTCCCTCTTCTACGTAGCCTTTTTCCTTGGCAGGTAAGAACAAGTGGACTTTGATTCTTTTCAACATCATTTCAGCTATATCACCTTGCTCTAGGCTCAGTTTCACCATTTAAACCAACATCATGTATAAATTGGTGTCCCCAGTTTCAGAGTACAATGTCTCAGTGGTAAATATGGACAGCTGTATGTATGTGTGTATTTTCTATGATTACATTACTTATGGACAAAGTCTGGTGAGCCAGCAATTGCCAAAGAAATTGCAAGAACACAAGACATAGCAGCCAGCTAATGCTTACTCTGTCATCTGTCTTTCAGCCTTTTATTTCATGACGCTCTTGCCAACGACTTAAAGTCACTCCCAGATTTGTCTCTTGTCTTGTGGTTTCTTGCTTGGTCACTCTCTCCTTTTCTTTTCTTAACTTCCTCCATTAAAATCCTTTCCTCCTTTAAGAAACACCTCTGCTACCAGCGTAAACGCTAACATTTCCCTAGTGCTCTGATCTCACAGTCGGTAGAGAAGCCAGAAGGTAAACCAGGAAACCAGGAAAATATCTTAAACCACATAAAATATCTTCCAGTCTCACGAAAATAAGTGAAATCACTGATCGTGTGTGACTTAGTGCTGTAAAATGTGACATACTTCTTCAGGGCGATCGTAACAGGAGAATAAAATGACGTAGTTTGAGACATACAGGGCACAGAGTGGGAATGAGAGCGACAACATGCTCCTCATCAAAATGATTTAAAATTATAT
This sequence comes from Nibea coibor, assembly GCA_023373845.1. Taxonomy (NCBI): domain Eukaryota; kingdom Metazoa; phylum Chordata; class Actinopteri; family Sciaenidae; genus Nibea; species Nibea coibor. The sequence goes on along the minus strand of CM041721.1, from coordinate 18,581,956 downwards.
TACGGTGGGAAAGTTACACTCTACACTCTACTACATTACAGTCCATTATTGAAACCTAATGGAAATGTATGACTGTAACACTAATAAAGTGTTTCCGTAACTTACATGACAGGATAAATGGTCATCCTGGTGGTTATGTCCGAATTGCAGGGAAATGGAGACTGGAGGAGGTGAGCAACGGGGATGTTTTCTCCATTTAGACTGACAAAATGTTTTTTAAAGTTAAAATGCTGTTATAACTTTGAACATTGTATCTGATTGCTCTCCAAACGTTTCACTCTCCCCCTGTTCAGTGCCATCCGAGCGGATGTCTCACAGACCTGTTCATCCAAATGGCAATTATAATGGTGCTCAAGCAAACCATCAGCAACGTCTTTGAGTTCACCGGCCCGTGAGTATAAATCAGATTTGTGATTTTTATACTCTGCACGCGCACACGTGTAATTCACTTTACTCACGCTGGGTATCTGCCTCCGGTTTGCTTCAGCTGGTTTTGCAGGTGGCTGAAGAGAAGAAGAACCCAGAAGCTACAGAGGAAATGTGCCCACTGTTACCTGAAAGATGAATCAGAGGCCAAATACGGAGCCGAACTGTGTGACAACTGCAAGCTTCGAGACTGGCTCAGCAACTACCGTCTCAATGACGTTGACTCCTTCAGCCTGTTCAATGAGTTTCTGGAGATGGGTATGTACTCTGCTGAATGCTTTAACAACTATAACATGAGAAACTAGACTGCTTTTGGCAAACAATATTTTTCTTTGCTCTGTCTTTAGTGATCCAGTTCAGCTTTACCACCATATTTGTGGCAGCATTTCCTCTTGCTCCTCTGCTAGCCCTCATCAATAATGTCATAGAGATTCGCTTGGACGCCATTAAAATGGTCACTCTGGAGCGCAGACTGATTCCCAAGAAAACCAACGATATTGGTGAGGGTTTCTCATGAACTGAGAAGTGATTTGTTAACTCTTGCCTGACAGTAAAAGGTTGTACTGAAAGTATAAATCTCCTTTCGACAGGGGTGTGGATAGACGTGTTGGAGGCTATCGGTGTCTTAGCTGTCATTGCCAATGGGCTGGTCATCGGTGTGTCTTCAGACTTCATCCCTCGATTGGTGTACCGCTACCGCTACGGCCCATGCGCCAACGGCACAGAAACAGGCGCTGAGTGAGGATGCGCATTCATCTCAGAAATGTTTGCGTTCTGTCGTGTTCTGTGCAACGCTCACATTTAAACTATGTTGTTTTGTTTTTCAAGCTGCATGGTTGGCTACATCAACAACTCCCTCTCCATTGCAAAAATGAGTGACCAGAACATATACAACGAGTTTTCACCTCTTCAGATGGTCACTGCGAGTGGCTTGAATGTCTCTTACTGCAGGTTGGTTCTCTTTTTAATCCTATGTTGCCTTCTGCAGCCGAAGAGTTATTTAACTGGCATTACTCTAACTTTAGGTTAGGACAAGCCAATGTCCAAACATATAATTTGGGTAACAACATACTGGTAAGTACATGACTGTTCAGGGTTCCTAGTATCGCACTGTTACACTCCTGAAAAGACAGTGTAACCCATAAATAGAAGTACAATTTTTCAAATCTTAAAAATAGGTGAGCGTCACTGCAGCTAGTATTCACAATGATGCACATGTGTGGTATTCAAAACAGCTGATAAAGGAGATAACATCTGTTTCTTTTCATAGCTATAAAGACTACAGGAGCAACGAGGACTACAGTTTTACGCCACAGTTCTGGCTAATTTTAGCTGTGCGCTTTGCGTTTGTCATCCTGTTTGAGGTAAGCCCTAAAGACCAAACCAGAAACCACTAACCACCTTTTCTTATATTGATTTCTTTGGGCAGTCCTCTTTTGTAGTTTAGCATCCAACACCAAAATCCCACCACTGTTTTGTCTATTTTAAAACTCGGGATGTCACAGATACGAACAGTGAGCTGAGTTATAACAGAATAAGGAAACCATATTCTCACAGAAAGTAAAGGAGATTGCATTCCTAACATTTCCTTCTCTGCTTGCAGCATGTGGTTGTCATATGCAAGTTCATTGCAGCCTGGTTTGTGCCGAGCGCTCCCATGCAGGTCAAGAATGATCGACTCTTTGATAAACTCAACAGACTAAAAGAAGAACTCAGGTGAGAGTTGAATAGTATGTGGTTAGACTGGCATGACAACTAGTTTCCAAAAAAAAAAAAAAGCTGTCACATAACGTAATATCATGTAACATGTCCTTCTTGTGGTTTTGTTTAACTACTGCGACTCAAAAACAATAAAAATACAGTGGTTCCTAAACTTTGGGTTCATCGTTCTGAAGCACTCGACCAGTATTGGTGCTGACCTTAATAGCGGGATTGTGTATTGGCCATGATGTGACCGATCCACAGCAAATGCAGTTTCTTTGTCAGTGTCAATCTAAAAATGTCATTCATTCAAGCTGCTGCTGACTCATTACATAAAAATCATAGCAATGAGTCCCACACGGGGAGGTTCTATGAAAATTGAAGACTCATATTTGAAGAGAAAACGTTTGTTCAGTGCATCTGTAGCTCAAACATGGACTCGATGTTTCTCGTTAGTTTCATTTGCAAATGAAAAATTTAAGTTGTACTCCTTTGGTTTTTGCTGACGCAAGGTACAAGAGACAACTGATGTGTTTGGTTGATTAGCACAACTAGGCTACATTCCAAGTCAAAAGTATTTGTTTTGTTTTGCATTGTAAAAAAAAAAATCTAGATAAGCTGAATCTTGATAAACCTGCTGGCGTCAGAGCACTTGTTTCTCTCATGAATTAGATTCACAGACTGTATTTCACAGCAGACGGAAAGAATAACAATAGTAATGCCACATTTACACCAATACAATGGCACATTTGTGCTATTATTAGCCACACTTGTGTTTCACTTGTTTGGTACCCTCATTTCTAAAATGAAAATGAACTGTATCCGTGTTGTCCAAATGGTAACTTATGTAGCATTTCTAGTTTATAGCTCTAGTTATGTGTTTATAATATATATAAACATATATAATATCATGATCCTGCAACTAACAAGTCCTTGCTTTTGTCTCTTACAGCTCATTTGAAGCGTGAAGGCATACAGACACTTTAACATTACACATTTTCCCCCTGAGGTCATGAACCGAGCGCTGCCTTGTGCATTAAAGTGTCCAGACTATCACAGTGTTGAGTCAAACTTCGAAGCCATTAATCATCTCTCTGAAGAGTTCAGATGGAGGCCTTTCATTCTCTTTTATTGTTTGCAGTCAAATGTTAAGTGCTGGCTATCTGGATTCTCGTCTATGAAATGGACTTTGAAGACAGACTAATGTACAGTAACTGATTTTACTGACCACGTCTTTCATGAGATTATTCTTATTCTATTTTAAGAATGCACTGATAGCTTACTGTTGGATCTCTATATTTGTGAGATGTATGTGAGTGTTTTTATTGAAAGCCTAAACTAAACATAATTTATACTGCTACTGCACATACAGTACTGATTGTGTGTTACGATGTTGCCTTATACTGTAAAAGAAAAAAAAAAGTGCCGCGATTAATGTCATTACTGCAGACTGATTTTGATGGCGTCTTTTGTAAATCAGACACAAGAATGTTTTGCATTGTAATATTTTATATTATTGAATAAAAGAGGAAACTTTTGGCCTCATGTAATGTATTTTAAATTCAAGTTTAATTAAATCTAAATGTGTCATAGTGAAGAGTTTGCATTTGACAAATTTAAGAATAAAAACATTTTGTACTGGTGTCAATCTGCATTAAGTTAGTGATGTAGGACATTGAAGTCAGGCCCTCCATTGTTTATGGGAATTAAATCACCTGAGGAAGATTTAATCACCTGAGAAGGATTTTACACAGAAGTCACACACAGTTGTATTATGTGTCATTTTAAAAAGAAATGTATCCCTGGCAGTGTGGAAAAGGTTAAAACAGCAGCTTTGAGTACCATGTTAAAGATACAACTTAAAGGAAATATAGTTTAACACTATTCCACTCCACTAACTTAGTTTTATAAATTAATGGGTAATAAACAATTATAAAGACGCCTTCTGAGCTGCCAGGTTGTGAATAATGTGATCTGGGTTTCTGAGGGTAAAAATTTAATTTATTAACTTTTTAACAGTTAAAGCTGCAGATTTGATTAAAAAACACATTATTAAGATTTATACCTCTAGTATTAATGGTTTATCAAACAAACTCCAAACTCATGAACGTTTATTCATGAATCGCCAACATTTGTAACTTCAAAAATTACCCAATAAAGTAAACAGTCTGATCTTTAATAACGTGGCCGCACACATTTCCTGTAAAAAAAAAAAAGCGCCTTACTGGAAAGTACAACCTATGAACTTTGAGGTGCTTTAAGTGTATTTCGGTTTTCCTTATCTCTTCAGTTTCGACGGTTTCGACAGTTTTCGCTGCAGAGCAGGTGAAAGCCGGTGCGCACCACGCCACGTGACCACAGGGAGCCAATAGCCAGCTGAGTTTCGGGTCTCTCCAGGTGCAGTTGATCAAACAGAAGAGGCGGACGAGCGCGTAGTCACCTTCCCGGCACTGCTCGGCGTAACTAAGCCGTAATAAAGTGACACGTTGTTTTTATAGGTTGTGATGTAGGTTTAAAGAAGAAACAACCTTCACCTGGTTCATTTGTCACCTGAGGGACGAGGAAGAGGAAGACTGCTGCTCATGGCTGTGATTTTAGTCGCCCTCTTACTGGTGTGCACTGTTGAATGGGACAGGAGTTTATTCGCAGCCGGTAAGGATGTAACAAAATTAACTTTGTTCACGTGACTTCATTCAGATATGATCTACATTAATGGGAGCTCCGGCTTTAAATACACACAATATATTTACAGTTGTCGTATTAACTCTGCTAATTCCTTTTAAATATTTGTCATGATGGGACAATACAAGATCAATACGGTCAGTCTGCGCAGGGTCACTGTATCTGTCACATGCTGTTGCCTGGCAACATGAGGACCAGACCCGGACTTCGGACCCGGATGTGTGTCTTTTTTTTTGTTTGAGAAACAAAGAAAAAGAAACAATAAAACAAAGCGAAGTAAAATCGAGCTTGTTGTTCGGGTTGGTTGTGTGTTTCTGGTCAAGGTCTCGATGTGCGCATGCGCTGAATATCTTGAAGAACAGGTTCAGTTTCATATGGCCAGTTGTTAGTTAGAGTATGTGAGGTGTATTTTAAATCTGTGCTGTCAAAGAAGCTGTTAGGTTTGATATAAGTTAATAACCTGCGCCGAGTGAATATAAAATAAATATAAAATTTCTGTATATTTTGTTCTTAGTCAGCAAAACGCCGCTTTGGTCTGAGTCTGCCAGGGGAAAAGAGTAAACAAGTTTACCTTCGTGCACCATTAGACACTCCCTCCTCCTCCTTTGCCAAAAAACTACACCATCGTCTGCAGCTCCACTAACTATTTGCATACACACTCACAGTATGCAAAGTGTTTTCTGATAAAGGAAGCAAGGCCGCTTCTGCTTTCAGCTTTCTGCATCAGTTTAATCACACAACGTTAAAGGTCCAAATGTTTTCATTTATGTGTAATCATCTGAAGACAAGAAGAATATTCCTATGTTTGGCTACGTTGGAACTTTTATACTTTTATAGTCCACCATGTTTCTGCAGCCCAGAATGGACAGACCCTGACGGCAAAGAAGAAGAAGGCAAACAGTTAGTGACAATCTGCAGCTTCATTGCTAGATGACACTGAAGTCAACACATCCATCCATTATCTGTAACCTTCTGCTTACCTTCATCAGGGTCACGGTGGGGTTGGAGCCTATACTAGTGGACTTAGGGCGAGAGGCGGGGTACATTCGGGATTCTGACCTTATGTTATTAAATATATGTTCTTAGGTCACAGCGCCACAGCCACCCCGATTTCATGAGAAAACTGTTTTTTTGCATCCCTAGTGTTAAGAATACCATGTAATCTCCTCCTATCTCTCTTTGTAGCTCAGTCCTGTGTGGATGAGAGCAGGTTTAAGGAGCAGGTGCTCTATATGGGGCAGCAGTGGCCTCCATATCGGCTGAACTGCCCTCTGGAGCCTGTCCAGTCCCAGAGCTCCCCGCAGCTCACGCTGACCTGGCAGAAGGACTGTCAGCGGTTCCGCACCCAGGAAGGGAAGGCCTACGTGGAGTTTGCCAGCCTCAGCTTCCAAGACCAAGGGAATTACACCTGTGTGCAACAGGGCAACAGCACAACCTCATTCACAGTGCGTCTCATAGTTAAAGGTACACATTATTCCCATGTGTAAGTGTATTGAAGTCATCTCAAACCTGACTCCGTAATTGCGTGGCTCTGGCAGTAGCCTATTATTTCTCCCTGCAGAAAATTTAGAGTTTGCACGGGGGTGGGGGTTGAAGGGGCTAGCTGAACGGATACACCTGCAAGAGGCATTTTGTTTCAGCGCGCCTTCCAGCAGCGGTACTTGGCAGCGCACATGAAGGCCTCTATTGTCTCGAGCTCCTGCAGTGAACACAGATAACAGTGGTATGTCTTTACACAGAGTCCCAGTGCTCCAAAGCCCCAGAGTTTAAACCAAATGAGGGTCCGACCGGACTCTGGAGGAATGTGGGCTCCACGGTGATACTGAACTGCTCTGCTCTCCTCTTCTGGGACCCAGAAGAGAAGCAATGTGACACCACGCTGCGGTGGAGTAAAAATGGCCAACCCCTCACCAATCACACCCTTTACACACATAATATCTCCTCATGGTGATTTGATGCTTTTTAAATATCAGTTTTCCATCATTAATAATGTGCCTATTTTAAATAAAAGTATCTGAGAGTGGAAGTATGATCAAGTTCTTTGTCCTACTTTTCAGGTCTCCTGTTGCCGGCCAGCTGATGGTAAACAGTCTGCTGGAGATCACCCTCAGGGAGCTGGACGATTTTGGGCTGTACAGTTGCGCAGTGAGGAACGTTTCCTCTGATTTTAGAATACACACTTCAAGTAAGTCGACTAAAGATGCTTACATACATATGCTGGGTCTAAAAAGATCACGCAAAACTAAAAAGGGAACACATATATAACAGAGAGAAAACGGTGAAAGGCATGATCAGTGTACATCAGAACTACTGTCAGGAAATAAGCCAGCTGCACTCCCTTAACTAGTCACAAATACATCCAGTCTGCATAATTTTACAGCATGTCAGCAGAGAGCCAGGCCCTGCATGTCAGCACCAGACAAACAATTCAAAGTCCTTACGACTCACCACATGATTAGATTTTGATTTATGTCAGTTATTTCTGAATTAACTGTGCAATAAAGCTTTTCTGATTTTGTTGTTGCAAGGACCCCGTTGATTCATATTCTGCAGTTTAAGAAGATTCATTTTAATCAGAGTTGTTTTTTCTGCTCAGGCGTGCCAAGCCACACGGCTGCTGTTATTGCAGCCATCGTCCTCCTCCTGCTACTGAGTGTAGCTGCTGTCGTGTACTCCAGGTGTCACCTAAACATCAAACTGTGGTACAGAAACACCTACGGAGACTATGAACTCAATGGTGAGACTTCTGTTGATGTCATATAATATACTCGTGTATAAAACTGCAGTATTAAAACCACAGTGTGTGTTTGTGTCTCCGTCTTCAGATGGCAAATTATATGATGCCTACATCTCGTACGTGAACAATGACCATGACAGGAAGTTTGTCAACTTTATTCTCAAACCTCACCTGGAGAATAAAAATGCATACAAGGTGCATCTCAATGACAACGAAATCCTGCCTGGCTCAGGTAAGCTTTCTTCTTTCAATTGTTTATGAAATTAAAACACAGGATTACCTGTTAGTCTGGGGCCTAACAACAATACTGTGACTCCAGAACCTTCTGCGGAGCTGCTCATGAACATAAGTCGCTCTCGGCGTCTGATCGTGGTGCTCTCCTATGCTTACCTTGAGCAGGACTGGTGCTGCAACAACTTCAGGTCAGACTCACAAAGATGCATTCAGTGTAGAAACAACACTCTTCAAACTGTTTACATATTGTATAAAACAGACTACAGTATCATCACTATAATAAACCACTTGAGGGCAGTGTTGCTGCTATGCACTGCAGTGTTTACTGTATATAACAATGTACTGTGTGTGTTTTCAGACAGGGCCTCCTGCACTTGTTGGAGTTATGTAAGAGTCCCATCTTCATCATGTTGGAGGGTCAGTCCAAACGCATGAGGCCTGAAGTCAAGCAGCAGCTCAGTGAACACCAGCACCGCCTCACTGTACTTACCTGGAGGTACAACTCTGTGGTAAGATGATATATAATAATAATAATAATAATAATAGATATATACAGTTTTCTGAGCATGCTTACAAGAAAATGCAATATGAGAACTTTAAATGTCATTAAACAAAGGTATATTAGATTTCAGGCAACTCACATGGAAAATATATTATTCTCCGCCCACTGCAAAGCAGCAAACAGAAATCTGTGAAATAACCAAAGCTGTTCAAACATGAGCAGAAGAGTTTGTGTTCATGTATCACCACATCAATCAATGACAAATAGCTGGGAGCAAATAATTACTAGAGTTACTGACTGTGTGTTCGGGGTCCACAGACTCCCTCCTCAGTCTTCTGGAAGGAGCTGGCCTTAGCGATGCCTCGCAAAGTCGTCTTTCGCAGTGAGCCTGTAGGTGACCCTCAGACTATGCTGCAAGATGACAAGGACCCCATGCTGACCCTCAACCCCGACTACCTAGACTGCCGCTCAGACACGGACCCTGCAGGAGATCTAGGTAAGAACAACAGTCTCTGGACGAGAACAGTCCTCAAGCGCTAACGTTAGGTTCACATAGATATGCAAAATAATTTGCATAAATGAAAGACGCTATTCTTTTTTTTTTTGCACATGCAAATGAAAGAAATGTATAATAAAGTTGAGTGGAAGCATGCTCATGTTTAACAGCACAGCATAGTATGGCACTCTTGCTGCTTTTCTTGCACTTTCTGTCACATGAGGATTACAATAGAAACATGCACGTCTCAACGTCTCAGAGTGAAACTGAAAGTTGTCGTACTTGACCTACTTTGAAAATATTTGAAATAAACAAACACAGATTAAAGTACTGTTCATTTTTAACTTCAGTACAAGGAAAACATGCCACGTGATGGGCCTGCACATATTTCCTATAGCAGCTTGTCTGTGGTGTTTTGCATTAAGCCTTAGGAGACACGAGAGGCAAATGCTTTCACGTTAAAGGAATAGCTCGGTATGAAACTTAGATGAGTAGATCAATAGCACTCTTACAGCCTTCACTTAGATATGAAGCTACAGTCGGTTAGCTTAAATCAGGGCAAAGACTGAAAACAGGGACAAACATTTAAACAGACTCAGTCCAAAGATAACAGAATCTGCCTACCAGCACCAAACCTCACCAATTAACACGTAACACATTTAATCACTTTAATCACCAACAGCATTTTAAAAACTCGCTTGGCCAACAAATAGTCACCACACCTAACCCCAAGTATAACCACAACCTGTCATTTTCAGTGGTGGTGAGATTTCGAGTTGCTGATCTTTGGACAGAGCTAGGCTAGTTATTCAGCTCTGTTTCCAGTCTTCATGCTAAGCCGAGCTAACCTGCTGTTTTTGGCTGTAGCTTCATAATGAGTAGACAGATATGTTTGTGTTATCGATCTTCTCATCTAATTCATGGCAAGAAGGCAAGTAAATATTTCACAAAATGTCAGACTACTCCTTTAATGAGTCCAACTCTGCATGGAGGAGCGGCATCAAGCAGTACAACGCTACAGCCGTGAAAAATCAACTTCACTTGGGATATATTTTTCATGTTTTCTCTTTGTGTTGCAGGGGTTCGTCTCCCTGTGTACAAGGCCATGACCTCTAAAGCCCCGGTCCTCCCTGTTGCTCCCATGAATGCAGCTGAGCCCAAACCTGTGGACATCGACGTGTCGGACCTGGGGTCACGCAACTATGGAGCCCGCTCCGACTTCTACTGCCTGGTCACTGAGGAGGACATATGATCTGCTGAAAATGAACACCTACACCGAGATCCTCCTTGGGATTGCTTTATCTGTACCCATGCCATTATGTTATATATGTTGTTTCTTTTCTGTACAGTGTGTTCTTAAAATCAAAGTGTTGCCTTTTTTCTCCCCTTACCAAAGACTTGCATTTTTCTATTGTTGTGTAAAAGCTATTCAAAAAATGATTTTAAGTGATTTAATCAATCAGTGAAATAATTAACTGACTGTATGGATTTTTTTTATTGTTTGTTATTTTACAGCCAAGTTCTCTCTTTGAGCTCCCAGCAGAGGGCAGAGTTATGTTAGGAAAGTTGAAGGGATTTTGTTTTTTGATCAGTTTATGTGACGGCTGACAGTAAACCGAAGGAAAGACAGAAAATAAATGTGAGAGAGAGCCTGAAGCCAGACTTGAACCCAGAAGCCTGGTGTCTGTTCTCATGCCAGTCAAAAACAAGAGAACACTCATGACTGAAGAACTCATATTTCTTGACATTTCTTTGCGCTGGCAGTTTTGCGTGCGATGTGAATTGACTGATAACGACACGAATAAAGCAGTTTGGCCAAACTCCCTCATGGCGTTGGTTAGGTTAGGCTACCTGCAGTGAAATAAGAGCCTAAATACGGGTGCAAGAGGGAAGGTCTGATATTGTTCCTGTCTGAGCAGGAGCAAATATGTAAACAGGGTGTGGCAGACTTTTCACCATGTCAATGTCAGTCTGTTCCAGGTATAACAGACACCGCAGCACACATGCAAGAAACACTCACAAAATGACGTCTCACTTTTAAATTCATCTCTTTATTAGCTGAAAAAATATCCAGATAATTCATCTGCCTGCATAGCAAATTAAAAAAAGAACACAGAAACACAAGGTCACCATTTATACCACAGGGCAGTAATCGTTACAATTGAAGTTTTTGAACTAAACCTTTTGCATGAATATTTACAAGTTGCACAAATAGAATTAATCTATTATACGTGACAATAAAACAAAGTTGTAAGGGCGTCAGAGCCTTGTCATTCATGAGAACAAAGACCTCAAATACTAAACAAATATTATATTTCTCTTGAAAACAAAGCACAAACATGTTTGTGCTTTCATCGCTCACACATCATTTATCATTCTAGACAAACCGCAGTTAAAATGGCACGTTAAAGAAAAATGAGCAGGCATAATAGTACATTATAAATTCTGTTTGACAAAGTGATTATAAATGTCAGACGTCAGCATTTTGTTTGACATGACTGGGATTTTGCTTAAAAAGAACATAACTAAATCCAAAAGTCAACTTTGAAGGCACAACCATAATCCCCAGATTTTTTAAATCAAATTTCAGAACATCCAAATTTCAGTGATTCTGTTATTATTCTGTAATTATTCTTACATTCTGTTATGACTATATGTTATAATTCTGACTTATTTATAAAACATTTATTCATCCAAAAACTACAAATACAAAGCAAATAGCTACAGTATAAAAACAAACAATTTGATTTGTGCATAATAGAGAAAGCAATATTTACAATAAACTCCATGTTAGTACCACATTTGTTAGCATTTATGCTATAACTGATGTGCAACAGTGGGACGGCAAGGCACAAATGTCCACCATATTGTCCATCAACATATGTTATGAACCGTTTTCAAACAGCACAAACACAAACAGCTGCAGTTTCATCTGAATACATGTTGCTCTTGACAGAAAAGAAGTCCCTGATTCCACAGTTAAACGTACAGTGTTCAAACAAAGAGAGGCAATGGGTTAAGGTGCACAGATCTTGCATCCAGAGTCCATCAATAGTCCAATGTACTGGATCCACGTTGTGTACTGGATACACAGGAAGTCCTTTTCCAGGTAGATCCTCCATCACTCGCGTGTTCGTATTCTCATCACAAAGTATGGCAGACAAAAACTGAACCTAAGTTATCGTTGAATAGTATAAAGAGTGTCTTTACTATGGCAAATCCAGAAAGATTTCTTCCAAAGGGGGTCTGGTAGAGTGCAGGACTGTGTGTAATTATTTTACGTTGTTTTAGGGCGTTACGTCCATAAAATCGGGTTTCATGAACCCTTTCTGTAACACAAAAAAATAAAGACAGAGTTATGACATTGTTCAGACATGACGAATGAATGTGTTGCAATTTGACCTTGGGTGACCTCTGAGTTCAATAGAACACAATCTATTTCACAATTCACTATTCAAACATCTATTTCTGCGTCTACATACTTTTTGGACCGTGAACCAAGGCAGGCTTTTTTTATTCAGTTTAAAACTGTAAGAAGGACAAGCGTTAATGCATTTTTTGCTCTGTTGGGACTTGTTCATTAGGAAATAAGCAAAGCACCGCACCCTTGGGAGGGGCAAGTTGTAATCTGCAAAAGGCAGTAAACGTACCTGCGCCTAGCGAAGAAGAGGAGGAGGTACAGGACTGGGTGTGTAAGTGTTGAAAGAGCCGTGTTAACACTCGAGAGCTGTATGGTTTTAAGCACACGCCACCCAACTGACGCAGGAATTATAGCGAGAGAGGAATGTCATCCGTCACACAGACGCTACATGCACACACACACACACACACCTTCTCTGTCACTCTCACTTTTTTCACACTCGGGCACGCGCACACACACACACACACACAGATATGAGAATGAGGGTGAGGCTCCGTTCGGAGGTTTTCCACTGAGCTTTGAACTTTGTGTGGCGATCGACATGCAGAATCAAGCTGGTTCTTGGTATGTTAGACGCCGGGAGACATAACATTTTTGAAATGCTTTTCGTTTTTTGGGATTTGTAATAAAGTATGAAATAATATTTTGGACATGTTACATGTTACTTTGGTGTATTTTTACACTGAATTAAAGAGATGTATCATGTGTGGGGAATGAGGAAAACCTAGGGTGAAAGATGACAGAAAAATGCACTGGACTGTTGGAGAGTTGGTAATGATTTCTAATGTTTCATTCTTGTGTTTTTATAACAGTGCTATCCAAGTTTTCATTGTGCTTCGAGATGCTTTTATGTTTCAACACAGCTACTGTGTTTACACAGTAGAAATCCATTTTCACACACACACCACTTAAAAGAAGTTTTTGATTCTGTATCTTTGGATATATTTTGGATTTTTCCCCTCTGATTTTTGGCCAAATTACCACCAATCATACAGAGCACATGTTTAGTCACTTCTTTCTTACCAATTTGTACGTGCTGTGCAGTTTCTTGTACTGGAACATGTTGCTGAGAACTGTGGCTGCTGCTTTGGATGCTTTTGCCTTTCCAGGACTAGAAAAAAAAGAAGATTCATCCAAGGTTAACACTTGGTACAAATAATCTCAAATGCCAAGATAAGGTGCAATATTTTGTGTAACATTTGTGTCAAATGTGCAAACGGTTGTATCAGGGTTCATGCAGGTACACATTTAACTAGTAGGGTGTGTTATAGCAGTTGCCACTTTACGATCACTCACCTGTTGTCGTGTTGCTGTTTGATGCCAATCAGTTTTGGCAGTCCGTCAAAGAAGGCAATGTCTCTGGCAGCTACAGAACTGCTGGTCACCAAGTTATTGAGAATACCACAGATGTTGATCACCACGTCACTGGACGGCTGCCTCTGATATCCATCATCGGGTAGCTTCTGCACCAGATTGTTCACCACCTTTGTGGCTGGAGAAACAAAGTAGTCTCGTTAGGATGTGTTAAAAATCATTTTCACCATAACATAATCTCTAATAAAACGTGATTCTGTATGAACAACACAATTTTCTACCAAAGTTTGAATAAATTGAATGTTTTCACATGAAGGTTTTCTTTCTCGCCTAATGTGTGTAATGTATATATGTATACTTATATCACTTATATTTATGACGACAGGCCATTCTCACTAGATATTACCTAATGTTATTTCCAAATTTATTTGCACGCTCGTTGTGTCACTTAGGCCAAATGACGCGCTGTGGCAAATTGCCACAGGGTTTTGCAACAGTGTGTGGCTGGAGAGAGTGTATGTGTTTATTTGTGCTGAACGTAACTCCTATGAAATAATCAGAGAAATGAGTCATTCATATTTAATGTTGTTCCACTGTTGTTGTTGTTGCTGTTGATGCCATTCATAATTGATATGTTGTTACCCTTAGTATCCTGGATGATCAAGTTTTCAATGTTTGATGAATCTGAGTCTGAATTTATTCCAATTTTAGGAAATTATTTTTGAATTTGTACAACTTAAAACTTAAAATTAGCTCCAGGAAATTTCAAATAGAGGAATTCAAACCACATAAATTCAGATGAATGCTTTCCAGAGTAAAATATGTCAGTGCTTTAGTTCAGTTATATTTACATTTTAACATTAACACTCACAACTGCAAATGTGTACATTTGTGTACACCTAACAAGAATAATAAAAGAAAAAAAGACTCACACAAGTCATTCTTATCAATGGCATGACGGGACAGATTTCGGAGAACGCCTGTGAGAGAACGCAGCTCCAGGTCATTGTCGGTACGCAGGTTGTCCAGCAGCGCGGGCAGTATGCGCTCCTGCTCCAGAGCCACCCGGCTCAGCACCCCAGCCCACTGCAGGATGAAGAGAGAGAGAGACAAACTTAGACAAACTTATTACCAAAATATGACCAGTATTATTAGATTTGTTGCACTTGCTTAATACGCAGCTTACCCTCTTGTCTCCAGCAGTGATGTTCTGCAGCGCTCCGGCTGCTGCCTCGCGGGTGATCTTGTTGATCTCACATTGTTGCAGCACACGGTTGTACAGTCCCACTATCTGTGGGTGCCACAGCCACTCCATATCCCTTGGCACGTGAGCAACCTCTGTGAAAGTCTTGAGATCGTAGTTCTTAGCCTGTTGGTGGAGGTGAAAAGAAATAAAAGAAGGGCAGTGTTTAGATGGGAAGTCTGGTCCATGCACACAAAATGCTGATGGGTAAATATTAAGCGTACGTACATTTTTGGCTTTCCTGCTCTGGGGTGAAAAGCAACCAATGGGTTGAGCCTTTCCTGAGTCCTGAGCTCTGCACGGTCCTTCCAGGCGTGCCAGAGCAGATTTAGGCATCTCATTATAGAGCTGGTAGGAGAGGTTCCTCAAGACACACACTGCATTTTCAACACCCTACGAATACACACAAACACAGACAAGTGAATACACAAAAAGATTCAAGCTAAACAGAGACAGAAGCTTCAGTTCAGCTCCATCCCTTATTGTCTCACCTTTTCTTCTGCCTTGCTGTCCTCAATGGAGGCCTTGATGTAGGCCACCAAAGAGTTCACCAGTCCGACTGTTTCTCTCATCTGCTGACGGGTCTTCTCATTCACAGAGCTCAGATTCCTGATCACACACAAAGCAAGTGATAAGTCAAAGAGCTGCTTCAGGTAAGACTTAGTTACACGACTGGCGCCGCAGCATCACATCATTAAATTATTCATTATATAAACACATGTAGGGAACATTGCCAATATTCCCCACATGGCAATACATTTGGAGATTAAAAAAGCTGCTTGAAACGCAGCTGGTGGCTGTAGTGAAGAAGGCTTTTGCAAATAACAGTGAAAAGTGACAGGTGTGGTAAAAGCCCCGATGGCTGTCACATGCCACGACAAGTTCCCAAAATGAAAATGTAGTCATGGGAGAAAAATCAGACAGAGGTGAACCAAAAAAAAAAAACAAAAAACATTTGCATGAAGAAGCATCTTGCAGTCACAGGCAATGAGATACAGGTAAGCGAGGAGCACCTGAGGCATCCTGTGGTGTTGTAGAAGATTTCTGCCTCAGATGCCGATAGCTGCGTGGTCTCAATATTCCCGCCCCCCGTCAAAGGGACGAGGATCGTATCAGTCAATTGAGAAAGTGTCTCGTTGGCCAGTTTTGTCTTCAGGGTGTCTTTAGATGAAAGGTTCCACAATATACCTACACGTACAGACACCAAGAGAAGTGTCAGAAACATTGATATTTATGCGTCATTTTGCACAGTTTTGTAGCTTCTTTAGTTACTGTACAATTTTACACAAGAAATACACAGAAAAAAACTGAGTGTCACATTTTAGCAGAAAGCTCTGAATATATGACACCAACACGAGGTCTTTTAGCACTCTGACAGATACAAATCGAGGTGTAACGGCTCAAAGGAAAGGGTGACACGGCTTTCACTCATAAAAGGGAGTGGCAGATTTACTGTCATTCCACAGGCCCAGGCAGCTCCCACACACCCCCACCTCTTCTTCACACACCCTATAGAAAAAGACTGCAGATCCTACTCTTGTGTACTGCACAGCTGCTCTGCTGACAACAGACAATGAGTGCGGATAGCTAAGATAAATGAAAACTTGACTTGAAGAGTAAATCATCCACGGGGGAACCAACAGCACAACACTGAAAAGAAGAATACTGTTTCTCACGTCTCATGTTAAAAAGCCAAACTAACTCAAACTGCGATCAATCATTTAGTTCAAGTTAATCCCGTAATCTGTGGATTCCTGTAAAGGTGACTGCACCTCTTCTAATCGTTCATAGGCTACTTTCTGAGACACCATTCACTGCCAAGATCATGTTTCAATCAAATATTGTGACTCACTAATTTGCATTCATTTTTACTTGAGGAAAAACAAGCAGGAGACATCAGCCCTGCTTGTTGTATCGTGTTTCTTTACTTTTATGACTGGGAATTTCCTACCGGTGATGTTTTTGCGGATCTCATCATCAGGCTCCGTCAGTGCCTCGACCAGCTGTGGGATGCCGCCCTCCTCGATCAGAGCCGTCTTGTTGTCCATGTTCTCATAGATGAGGTTGCGCGTGGCACCGGTGGCATAACGTTGTACGTCCTGGTTTTCGGCGTTGAACAGTCTCACCAGCTCACCAATGCCCTTCATGCGACGCACCTAGAGACGGGGTGCCAGGGAAAAAAAGTTGTTCTCGGGATGTGTGCAAAAAAACTCAATTTCTGCAATTATGGTGATTCAAGATTTGTCGGTAACTTCATATAAACAGTCCTGTAACGGATGAAAACTAAAACATCTATTTTTAAGTTTTTGTTTATTGAAACTTAGGTGCAGTATGTCCTTTTGTTTGATCCATAATGCACAGATATGCAGGCATTTTATATCTCATCACTAGGAGGTGCTAAATTCCGACATAAATCAATATTTTGGCAAATATTGAAACATGAATTTGCTTTCTTGACAAGAGTTGCTATCACTCGCACTCTATCCTGAGAGCTGAGCTGCAAGAGCAGTGTGTCACATAAGATAAGACTTTTAATCTCTGCTGTAAGCTGACCTTCAACACCTATACAGGACAGAGTCCGGATACATTTACAGCGTTGTCAAAAGTTGAGCAACATGTGGAGCAACTGGAGCACCACACCGGAACAGAAGCAAAACTGTAGCAACATTACAGTATGTCAACAAACATGGAGAGGCATCCATCAATACATGGCTTCACTTGAAAGAAAACACATTTCATGACTGAGTTTCTCAATGAGCGACTGTGGGGAGGAAATAACCAGACGAATTCCAACCACAGGTTTAATCTTTTTAAGTACCTCATCTTTGGCGTCGATGTCATTGTAACATTCGTGCTGAATGTAGGCGGCGCCCAGGACCTGCAATTCAGGGTCAGGCTCCCTCAGGTGTTGTATTGCCGTGGGCATGTCCAAGGTGGCGAGCCTGCCGAAGGAGCAAGGAAGCAAACTCAGTCAGACAATCTTAAACATTTAATTATGTAATTACCCCATTGTTATGTATGGTAGCACAAAATATGTCTGCTGGATCTCTGAATGAAAAGCAACAGTATGGCCACAGTAATTATTCATAGATGATTTGTTTCCTGTCAGTGAAATGCAGCTCGTTGAATTACTTCCAAATTACACAGTGGTCTGCAAATCTGCTCAGCTAACCACACGCTGCGGGATGTGTGAAATGCGAGGCTTGAAACTGAGCTGCCACACCCAAAACCAGTCCTGCCACTATGGAGCCTCCTCCCTATCCACAGCTCTTACGAAACAGACTATTCACATCACACGCTCCCTTACGAAAACCTCCTGTCATACGAAAGTTGTGACACCATCATACTGGTGCATCATATTCACTTGAATGTCACTGAAATACTATGACTGAGTCACCAGGACGACTCTCTCTGTCACTGGAGAAATTAAAGGACAAGGTTGCAATTATTGTAACAAACCAATAATCTGTCTCTAATACTGACTTTTGTATAGTGCCTGTGTCTCTTAGCCTCAAACGATTTTGTTCAAACTGTGGATATCACAGTTTCATTGTTAAAGTGTTGCTTTCGGATGGTGGAGACTCTGGAGGCGCAGAGGATTAAGCTACTGAAGGTCGGGCTTTGCTTACACAGCCAGTACTTGCTAGAAGTATCAGTTTATTGTTGGTTGTTGGACTGTTGATGGGATTTACTGACAAAGGGAAAATTATAGATCTTCAGACTTTTGCTCATCTCATGTCAGTCAATATTAAGATGTACTCTGGTTGATGAGGCTGATGACGCTGTTTGTATATGTATGTCTGTCAGTAAGAGACATGCAATATACCCAGTGTTTCAAATGAAAACATTAGTGTGTTGTGTTGTGGCTATGCTTCTCACCCATCGAGGCAGCTGTTCTCCATTGGATTGAAGATATCCACGCCTCTGCCCACGCTCTGCATGCTTTTGATTGACATGGCACGGGACAGGGTGCCTCCACGCATCAGGTTCGCCTGGGAACCAGAAGACACTCCACCTGAGATGAAGCTGTCCACTCTGTCCATCCCTCCACCATACATGCTCCCGCCTGAGGACACCTGCTGCATGGTCCCAGACATGGAGCCCATGCTCATCCGGTTTCGGTTTGTAATCCTGCTGATGGTGCGGTGGGCAGGACCTTTGAAGGAATGTTGCTGGCTCATTTCCACCTCTCCTCCTGCCATCCCTCCACCACGGCAAAGAGTGCCACTAAGAGATCGGCGCATGGGTGAATAGGTCATGCTGCCTCCTCCTTGCCTCCCCTGGGTGGTGTAGCCGTTGATTGTACTCTGACTGTACTGGCGACCGAAGGTGGCGTCCCTGTCAGAGACCATGCTGACAGCTTCACTGTTATCCACCCAGGGATACGTCGGGCCCATTTGCTGTCGCATTGCATGCATGGAGATGGTCTCTGGGTCCATCTGGCTCTGCTGTCTGATGGTCCCTTGGAAGCCACCCATGCGCATGTCTTCTCGATAAAAGCCGCCACCACCTCCCCCACTAATCCCTCCACCACTAATGCTCATCTTGTGGAACTGGGCAAGGTCTGGGCCAGCAGACTGACAGCTGAAGCCTGACCTCTGACCGGAGATACGTGGACCCTGAGGAGGAACAGACGACCGTTACAATCAAATGTGTTTGAAGAGATGCTCATTATGTTCTAGTGAACTGTACGTGTGGGTTTCGCAACATATCGGCGAAAGCGATTTCTCAGGGATGTGAATATCATTCAGGGAACAAAAGGTTACCCCCTTAGTGTTTTTGTCAGATTCATTTCCATTTCTCATGAAAATCAAGCTCTCAGGCTCAAACATCTGTGGCACAAAGCCAGTGTCTTCCTGTTAAAACACTAAAATGGAGGAATCTCGAGGGTGGACTTGAAAACCCCGAGCTGATCTCATTACAGCCTACTGAGAAATACCACACCCGCTGTGTCCGGTGTGACAGCAGTGGGTCAGTAATAGGGTTTTTTTTTTTTTAGACCATCCAGTTAAATGACACATTACATGATCAGCTGAAAATTTCCACGATATGTGTGACTGCGTGCTGAAACAGTGAGATATCGCTCTAGTACTCACCATTGTTTTGGAGCCTGAGTACATGTAGGAGGATTTAGAGCTGTAACTTGGGCTATAGGTCTGATATTTCATCGCTGAAGAACCACCGTAGTCTGGAAGGAAGCAGAAAAACAGAATAAATATTACATATAATATGACACCAATAACAGCGACTGCAACCTGACCCGACACAGGACGCGTTTTTTCAGGTCTGTCTTACGTTAAAACAGTTTAAGCTTGTTGTAGTTGTTCCTTTCGTCTTCAGTGGCCTTTAAAATATTCCTTTCTGACGTGTTAGACGTGTGTTAGTAATGAGGGACAAAATTCACAGTCCTCTGAAGAGAATATGAGGGTTCGGCTAATCTAATTTACAGGGTATCCTCCAAAGCTACAGTCCTTTCAGCACAGAATAACTTCACTGTCTCCACAGACAGTGTTTCCTTGTTAGGCTGTGGTGTAGAGACAGTACCACAAAGAGGCAATTTTGTACTAAAAAGACTTAATTTGATTAACTCAGACTGCTGAAGCCTCTTATTAACTCCTCACATTGACAGATGAATCCACAGAATGTGGAAACACATTAGGAAGGAACGATTACTGTGAACCAGAACTGTTTCAGTGTACATACATATGGACGCCTGACTATTTTAAGACTCGAATACTCGTGAACCCGATTCTTTAATTATTTTCAAAACCACCTTTCTCACATGTTAAACCTACAGTGTGAAAAACCGAAAGGGGTCATCTACGTCAAGCACTTTTTTAAGTCTATGTCAGTCTTTTCTCACTTCTTCTGAATTTCATTAAACCGAAAGGGTTACACAACCAGTCAACACTCGGTGACCTTTTAGCATTAAGAAAACTCACAGCAGAGTTAATGCATTCATCTGAGAGCAGTGAAAACACTGTCAAATACAATGCGCGTGCGGGAAAGGCTCCGAGGCAGTGACAACACAAAGACTGGAATGCAAAAAAGGAGCTGCTGTCATTGCTAAATGTGATGTGTTGCTCACATATCTGCGTGCTCTCTAGAACACACACCGCTCATCTTTCATTTTCGCTATTTATATATTTTCAGTTGCAATAGAGAGGACTTCCCAATTGAGCTGATGACTGTTTTCCTGCACTGACTAACGGGAGGTCAAGAGTGCACGGGCCGAGCTCAATCGCGAGAAGTTCAGAAATGACGCGGTAAAGGCAGATTTGATCACGGCGCGGCGGTCCTGAAGAGGTGCCACGCCTCTTTGATTTACAACGGCGCAGCATGAATAGCAGGTGTCCTGTTCCACCTGAGGACTGAAGATTCAATTGCGCGCACAGTGTGTAAGAGCAGGACGTGACCTGTGACGAGCTCTGATGTCTCCGGTTACTCCTCGCTTTGCACAAACACGGTCATTCTCGGCTCTCTCTCTGCGCAGAGAGCGTGCGGATGTTTTGCTCTTGAATGTTTGTGGGGGTAAACCAAAACACTTAATTATGTCAGACTCAGCGCCAAAAGAAATAAACTGAGGAAACATCAAATACCAAAGTAATGTTTATGTGTGTGATCATACCCATGCTTATTTGATCCGTATGTTGAGCCTGAACAGTTGTAGGTTTTATGCTTCTGTGAGCGTCTTTCACACACACACACACCCACCCACCCACCCTAACCCAGTGAGAGAATGACATGGTGCGTCCTTTGGCCTGGCCCCAGCCCAACACAGGCAACGCCCCGACACACCTTAACAACACACATGAAACACACCTTGAAAGCTCCTTTGGCGAGGAAACCTTTTTGTCTTTTGAAAAATTAACCACACTTACAAAGCCAAGACACTCACTATCTGTTGAGACTTGTTCCACTGTGAGCGCTGAGCACTCGCTGCAGCATTCGGATACAGAGGAGCAGGCGTTCCTGTGCAGGAACATCTGCACGTTTTCCTCATGTGAACACTCCTTTGTGTGCGCTCATGATAAACTTCTCGAAATGCTACAAACTGCAGCATTGCAGACACAAGGCTGTGCCTCAACATTTTGTTTGCTTTTTTTCCCGCACCTATTTATTGTTTGGACTCGATATTTCCGGGAGATATAGATTGTCATTATACTATTCGTAGAATTAGACTCCAGTGGTGGCTTTGTAGGACCGATTGACTGACAAGAACCCACATGCAATGGAGGCGCACACCTGTATTAACGGGAAGTCTAATACAATGAGTCACTTTATGCAAATAAAGGATTTTGTTTGTGTTTTTTTTTTTATTATTATTATTTTCCAGGTGATGATGTGATAAAATATGATGACAGACATTTGAAGCCTCGTGTGAAAACCTCAATAGGAGCTTCAAATTTGAAAGAAAACAACAATGTGGTACAGCACGTGATTGAATATTTTTCCCCCTCCCAGCAAAGCTCGGGGCAAAAGGCAGGCCGAGATAACAATGTGAAACATCTCGCTCAGCCTATTTTTTCATACAGCGTGGCCATGTTTAAACTGTGTGTTTGTTTTTTTTGTTTTTTTAAACTCTAATGGAGCCAAAAAGTGACTGACAAGTTCAGCAGACGTGTTGTGTGTCTCAGCATTCCAGCAGCTGTGGTCTCTGCTGAAACAAGAAGGGTGAAAAACACATTTCTCTTTTAAGGGTCAAAGACCTGACTTTGAGCTGCTCCCTGTAGTTTTTGGGACCACGTTGAGCCATGTGATTATCTTCATGAGTCAAGCAGTAGGTGTGCAAAAACAAGACAGACTGTGCACGCGTGTAGCTTTATACTTGTCACTAATCCAACTTATCAAACCCGAACTGACAATCTGACAATCAAACTTTTCATTTCTCCTGTGGAAGTCTCGCCACCGCTTACATAACAACCCCAACTTGAATTTGTCTGCGTGCCAGCGGCGCCCAAACACACACACAGCGTCTGACAATGCAACATCATTAAACAGGTCGACAGTCGGTTCTCACGACACTGTCATCTCACAGGTATCTCTTGAACCTTCATCTCTTAAAGCTGAGTAAGCCCTGAAACCCAATACCATAGAGGGAGGCTTTCACCTTAGTCTGCTATCAGAGAAGTTCATGAAAGCGCCGTTTGTTTGGGCCTGTTACACATTAACCCCTTTTTTCATGTACAGGTAGGCGGTATATAACGCTGTGAGATCCCAGCTGCGTGAGACCGGCTTGTGCAGTAAACCTGCAGAGCAGCTGAATGGACGATGAGCTGACGAGCAAGTCTACAGGAATGCAGCAGGGACGAGTGTTCACAAAAACACTTGTTACGCCGTGCATATTGATTCATGCACTTGAAAGTAAAAGCAACTCCACTGATCTGATCTGAGTCACTACGGGGGAAATTTTTTTCCAGTACAATAAATAAAAGAGAAGTAACCTCTCGAGCTGAAGTGATTAGTCGAACAGCCAGGAATGGCACAGAAAACCATAAATGTGGATATGTATGATAGCAGACTGAATATCTTTGTGTTTTAAACTGACAAATCTAACAAAACAAGACATCACTAGAAACTTTTGAGTTCAGTAAGTTAATAAAATAATTAAAAATCTTTACTATCTATGAATATGTAGGTCTGATTCAAAAAGGGAAGTCAAACCTTAGAGGAGTTTTGGAAATTATACATTATAAAAATGTAAAGACCATTAAATATCGATTGTCTTTTTTCTTCTTTTTTTCCCACAGTGGATCCAAAGACAACAAAGCTCCTGGTCTGACTGGTCAGTTAAATGCTTCACTTAACTAAACAACATAAAGAGAGGGCCAGCCATTAGGCCATAAATTCAATTGTAGATGTACCTGTACCTGTGTGGGGACTGGTGGTTTTACTTCTGACCCACCTTTACCTTCAGCCCAAATCATTCGTAAACTCACCGTGTGCTTTTCACACGGGAATACCGCCGTGACGCAGAACAAAAACCCGTTGTAGATCCTCATGAAAGAGAGTTAAGATACTTGTTTGTGTTTACCTGACATCGCGTAGTGTGAGGTTGAACCATTCTGACGCGGAAGTGTGGACTTCTCCGCCAGTCTCATCTGGACCTGTTGCTGGACGCGCCGGGCTCTGGCCACCTCATCCGACACGGAGCTCCCGTTCCCGAGCTGTAGATCAGACGGGAGTCCGTAAGTGGTGACAGAAGAATTGGGCTGTAAAGCGGACAAAAACACTGTCTCTGAAGCTATAGTACTCATGGCGATAAGTTAATAATAATAATAATAACAATAATAATAAAAACCGAGGCGCAACGAAGTCGTCTGAACTAAAACAATGGTGCGAATGGGCTGTCTGCGCAGCCGAAACTGTGGAGGGAGCGCAGAGACGCGCACTGAGCTGCTCGCCAGGAGGGAGGCGGAGCCTCAGCCAGTTGATATCAGACTACCTGAGTCACAGGTGCCCTTCCTCTTCCTCTCCCACTTGGAGGCTTTACGGCAGTTTGCATCATCAGGTGTGCGTTACAGCCTGCCTCTGGACAGTGTCCATGTTTTCAGTATCAGGTCCGGCAGCTCTCGTTAGACCGTATCCATTTCCTTACCGTCTCCACAGTCTGACAAACTGTGTCTCTGCTTGCCCTTGTTCTTACTCACAGGTGAGCTATTTTACCTTTTAGATAACAATCACACTGAGCTTCGGTTCACTCAGATTTCTGAAAAAGTGGTTGGTTGAAGAGATTATGATGATATAACGATTATAACGATTTTCTCACTAAGTATTACGTCTAAAAATCATGTTTTGTATTTTTGCAGAGCCTGTTTTTTATTTTATCCCACGCACTGAAGACAGAGGACTAACACCTCTGCTCTGAGTAAATTTACTCAGCTGTATCTCAAGTACAGTTCAGGACTGTTTGCATTTCAGTATTTGCACTTTTAAGGAGAATATATAACTTGCATTTATTTAAAATCTTTAGTTGTTATAAGATTTAAACTACCTAACAGAATAAAACTGTTAAACTACATCACTACGTAGCTCCATCTGGATCAACTACAACAGTCAAATGTTACACACAGTGAAGATAATTCAGTAATATTAGAATATTATAAGACTAATAAGGCCAAAGTTTTGCAGTGAGTACATTTCAGTGCAGGGCTTTAACTTGTAATAGTTCATTCTCATATTGCAGTATTTACTTAAAAGTAAAAGGTGTGAACTTGTCTTCAGGCACATGGATTTTGTTTTACTGTTCTGTCGTGTGTTTGTTTTTCTTGAGTACAGAAAGGCCATTTAACGTGTGTCCCTCGACCCTGCAGGCTTCTAAGAAGGTTCAAATATTCTTTAAATATTGTTGTGTTGTTTCAATGTTAAAACACAAGCAAACATCCACCTTGTGACGTGGTAAAACAGATGAAGTGACACTGTAATATTAATGATTAATGATCGGGTTAAATGTGTCGGGCAAATCTTTCTGTCTGAAGTTCATTAACACTCTGACGCCGCTGGACATTACAACACTGTTATTTATGTTGGTGGAACGTAACTAAGTACTTTGTTCCTTAAAGTACTCGTACTTCACGTGTGTCTTTTTATGTTATTTGACTAATCCACTTGTTAGACATGCGTTTCAGATGAATTAGATTTAGATGATCAGTTAAATAACAACTAATACAAAATATGAATTGACTAATAAATTAGCCAGGCAGCATATTCTGTTGTTCCTTAATGAGTCATTCTGTGAATGAGTACTTTCACTTTTTGAACTTTAAGTATATTTTGATGCAAATGTTTCTGCGCTTTTACTTCACTTTGAATGCAGGACTTTTATTTTTAAGTTAGTATTAGTATGCACTGTGGTATTGCTGTTATTAGTCAAGTAAAAGATCATTAAAAGATAAAAGATTATTTATTAGTTTATTTAACAGGAACTGGACACGTAAGTGTAAGTGGAAACGGGTGTAATCTTCACACACTGCACCAAGCTGATGATTATTTTCAGCCTCCATCTTACGGTAGATTTTGTGCCACAGAGGTGGCAATGCTCTGATCCGAAAAATCCATTGTCTTATGGAAAAATCCATGTGACAATGGATGTGGTTGGTGGTAACCTCTCTCTAATCCTCACATTAATACATGCATAAACTTCAGAAGTCATCTGAGGTTTGAAAATGAATAAATCTTCGATGAGTAGACTGTGAATGGAGGACTGATACAAGGTGTGTCATAGTCTCGCTCTATTATTATGTTGGAGCCACGCCTGTGTTTGATCATGTTTGTTTTATCGTAACTAAGAGCTATGACTCACTGTAGCCAGTATGAAGGCGACACGAAGCGTGGGAGTAGGACATGCTTGTTGTCTGTATCTACCTGTCTTGATAAATGCGATAGAGTTATAAAGAACTACTGTTGGGGCAGATTGACATCTATCGCACTGGATAGGCCTACAACTTTAAATATAAATCATCATCTATGCTTGCTGCTGTATTCCTATGGGCTGAAATATGTGAATATTGGAAAACTGAAAAAATCAAATTTTCAAATTGAATTTATTAGTTTGTACTGAGTTTGCAACGGCCGTGACACACACACACACACACACACATGCGTAGGTGGTGGTTGGCCGAAGAGGCGTCCTGTGTATCTGCGCTCGATTGCTCTGCCTCAACTACCCGGATGTTTGTCACAGAAAATTTAAACTGAATTTTGAAGAACTGAACGTTCATTTCCAAACTAATAAATTCAATTTCAAATTACAATTCAGATTAATTTTTTTTTCAATGCAATTATTCAAGTTAAGCAATTCGTATTCAACGATTCAAATTCGGTTTCTGGTGGCACGTATTTCAGCCCACATATTCCTGACCGCTTTCGCTTGATAAGATGCATTTCAGCAGAAAAACAGACCAGCCTCTCTAAGGGTTATTCAATCAGCGAATAATTTCCCTGGAGGATAGTGGAGGATTTCATTTACCCAAAGCAGATAAAGTCAATAAGTTTACACTGAAGCGCATTCAGTAGCTCTATCGAGTGTGACCACTTGTCTTCCCTCCACTCTTCATTACCCTAGAAATCACCTTTCACTTGTGCAAATACTTCGCCACATTCCTTCCAAGTCTCTTCACACCGACTTCACCTTCGCTGTCGTAGCGCGTCGAAACAGTAAATCACAGCTTCGCATGCAGGCGTTTAATGTCACTCTGTAAGTCTGTGATGCTGACAAATGTCTTTGGGAACCTGGTGAAGACTTAAATCGGGGGCGCCTCTTGGATGAGAGGTGAAACGTCTTGACGGCTCTGCAACAAAGTCTAGTTGCCTCAAATGTAACGTTTTTCAAAGAAAGATGGCCAGGATGACTGAGAGCCTTCAAGTTCTTAGTGAAATGAATTAGACTCTGTAATCTAGATCTATAATAATGATGATGATGAGAAGAAGAAGAAGAAGAAGAAGAAGAAGAAGAAGAAGAAGAAGAAGAAGAAAAAGAAGAAGATAGACCATAATGATCCACACCGGGAAAATTCACTATAAATGAACTCAAGAGTAGCATAATAATAATAATAGTAATGCTATATACTATTATTATAATAATAATAGTATATAGCATAACATATAATAATAACATCACTAAAAAAATAAATGAATGAAATCAAATATAAATAAATGTCTACTCACCATTACCATCGAAGCTTGAGTTGATTGTAGTTGTTCTCCTCTCTGATGTCGTCCACCTGCTCGTCTGTGCAGATTACCTGATGTGATGGAATATTAGAAAGTGTTAGTAGAAGATATAGTCACAGACGCCGCCCTGAACATCTTATTTCTCCTTTGGATTGTAGTAAATCCAGGACCAACGCAAAACAAAGAGGTGAGTCAAATGAGAGTATGACACCACAGGGTGTGTGCAGAAGGGGGGAGGCAGACAGTGTGACTCTGATTTTCGGGATAAGAGAGGGGAGACAAAATGCATTTAACTCTAACCTGCTGAGAGGAAACTCTTTGTGCAATGATTTGTATGAGAAAATAGCGTATATACTTTTTTGAAACGTGTAACTTAACATCAGTACTGTTTTTTTTTATGGACGTTTTAACGTTTCTTCGATGACTCACTTAATCAGCAGCATCTGAGCATCTGTATTACTCAGTTCCCAGCCAGTGTCTAAGGTGGTGACAGAAATTAGCCTAAAGGTTAGTGAGTCAAGTGTTCGTATGTGTGTGTGTGTGTGTGTGTGTGTTTACGTCAAAGAGAGTGATGACATGAGAGAGTGACAACCTTGTTTTGAAACAACTGTTTTCCATGGTAATTTCTGAATAATTATGCTACAGTGCATTGCCCAATAGTTGAAACAGTGCAACGCTGCTTGACCACACACATGTAGATACAAACACCTGCAAAAGTTTCAGACGCAGACATTTTGCAGGTGAATCAAAACTCTCAGGTGTCTAAACCGAACCCGGTATTACGTTCACACGCGGCGATGAAGTGAAGCTGTCATGCTCCTGTCCAGGCCCTCCTGCCACATCAGATCCACACTGACACTCGAACTCTAACACTCACATATCACTTTTTCTCCAGGCAATAAGCAGCTCTGCTTCTTGAACGCACTCAACTATAAGTATATAATCTTCTCCCTAGAGAACCTGTTCCTCTTAGGCGTGTTCAGTAATCCATCTGGGGAAACGGGTTAGGGAAGATCCAGAATTGTAATATTCACTCCTATTTTAGCTGTTTTGGGTTTTTTGGTTTCCTCCAACTCTTGAAGCGACCTAACTATGTCTGTCTGCTGTTTGGTGTTAAGCAGGTGGTTTATAGTGTTTTTTTGTTTGTTTTTTTTTTGCTTGAAGCTGAGCACAACACTATGAGAACAGTGAAAGTGAGGAGCCAAAACTATAATTCATGTTTGAACAAATACGGATGAATAACTGTACAGTGTGTTATCCTACATAGTATGTGACTTGTATTTGGACTCGCTGACCTCCAAATAAACCTTTTTGGAAATTGGATTTAGGCATTAAAAGTGCTGTTAATACTAAGAGTCACAGATATCGAGCACACAGTATAAAAATCCACTGTTTCACTGTGTTTTACAGTTTTACAGAGGAGGATATGAAGTTGTTTCTTCAGGGCAGAGGTCCAGATGATTAACATAAGTTTGGAGCCGACTGAATCCTGATTTGACAACCTGATTTATTTGTTTTTCCAAACTTCAACATTAGAATCAGTGATTTACAGCCCATATGTGATTGATGAACATCTTATTACAAATTAATACGTCGTTACAACAGCCTCCATACTTCTGGCAAGCCTTTCCGGCAGACGATGAACCTGGCTGTTGGGATTTGTTTACATTTAGCTGCGATGATTGGGTCAGGTCAGGCACTGAAGTTGTGTGATAAGACCTGACTCTCAGTCAGTCTGCGTACCGCGTCATCCCAAATATGCTGAGGTTAGAAATCTGTGCAGGCCTTTGTGTTACGTCTATATGGACCTGGCTTTGTGTATGAGGCCATTACCATGTTGTCATGTTGAGACAGGAAAGGGGCTTCCCCGAAACTGTTGCCACAATGTTCAGCTCAAAGCACTATTGTCTAAATATCATTGTACACTCCAGTACAAAGCTGAAAAACAGAACAAATGTATACAAAGTACGTCTACACTGGATGTTCTTATTCTTTTAGACATATATAACATAGCACATAGAGAAATATAGATATATTTAATGTATAGGAAATAAAATAATATTGCAACAGTCAAATTTCAGGCTCATACAGGGGTTCTTTTTGATCTAATATTAATAATCTAATGTTAATAAGTCTAGCATGGAAGTGACATTACGACACAATTGCTGTGTCCTCTGGTGAGAAACTGAACTTGTTGGCAGGGTAAACACTGTGTGTGCTGGGTGTGTCTGTTGCCACAGTGCTAGAAATACAAGTCGGTTGAGTTTTTAATGAATCCACCTTTGCTGCACTGGGAAAGATTTTGCTGATGGTGCAAAGGGAGGCGTTGATATCACACTGCCCCCCTGTGGCGACCAAGGGCACGAACTGTAGTAGCTCCCGGTGAAATACAGATCTTACATAGTGTGTGTGTGTGTCACAGACAAACACTGACCCTGAGGGTTTAGCCATGGCCAACGCAGTATTTACTGATGCTGTAATCAGTGAGCAGCTCTGCCTGCTCTTTGTGGACTTTGGTCCTAAGGGAGGTGTGTGCTACACTGATGAGGGCCTCTTTGTCCATTTCCAGAGTCACCTCACTCTGTTGTCCTACATTTAAAACAGTCTGTGATGGAGGTAATATTAGTTTTTGCTTACTCTTTGTCGTTTCACTGCCTACAGATGTCGATGCATAAGTTGTGATCCCTGCTTCCTTGTCTTGTTTTGTGGAGGTCCATGCAAAAACTCATGTATAGATAATCTGCTTTAACTGCAGACCGCGTTCAGTCTGCACAGACCTGATGTTTTTGCTTTGTGTTGGACTGACCCCTTTGCAAAGACGCTAAAACCAGGACAAAGTCTGGTCTCTTAATTTCAGATCTTTCATGACAAGTCTTGTAATGAAGAGACCATTTAATAGGGGGATTTTGATTATTATGACAAATTACTCGGAATAATGCATGAAACCACGAAAATCCTAAAAATGTGTATATCTAGCTCTGTATGGTGAAGTGACTCCCAACCTGGAGCTCAAACTCACTCGTCTTATTTTCTCGACTTTGCTCTATCTGTTGCTTTTTATTTAGCGAAATATCAAAGTTGTACCTTCAACATTTACTCTTAAGTCAAACTCTTATTATATGTGGGGTGGCGCTTTTTACTTAAAGTAAAATAAAAGTCCGGGAAACAGTGTGTAGTGTATGCTCCACCAAAAAAAGAAAGGGGACATCATTTATTAGCATATTAATACAGGCGTAGTAAGAAGACATATTTGTTTTATTATTGCCTAAAGGTGGGTGTTTCACAAGTTAATAAAGGAAAGACAGCATGAAGGCGGTTCATCAGGCACAAAGAAGTTGACTAAACACAGTCGACTAAAAAACACACAGGCTAACTCGTCCTCCTGATAATCTTTAGAGTAAGACAGTACATTACTTAAGACCTATGAAACCCTGCTGCTTAAATTATAATATAACACTGTAACACTGCAGCGAGATGCATCACAAACAATCAACGGGGAATACATGGACTCTCCTAAATGTTATTAAACATATGACAAGTATATACACAATTTATACATCCATAAAAACAGCATTGAGTTCAATGACTTCAGAGAAATATTTCACAACACTGTATGTATAAAATATCCATATGTAAGTGTTGTATGATAAATAAAGAGCATCTGACTTGTAGAAGCTAAATTACTGTTTAAGAAATATGAGTGTTATTAGCAATATTAAAAACAAGCTGTGTTTTCTAGTCTAAAATAAAAAGAGATATCCATCTTGTCCTGTTATAATCATAAAGAAGAGGAGCTGATGCATAGAAACACGTAATAAAATAACTCCATCACAGGCTGGTGGATTGATGCGGCTCCTAGTATACCCCAGGGCTGTTACGGATCCCACAGCAGAGCACCATGGTGAAGATCATCTCGAAGATCTAAATGAGAAAAGGGGCAGGTTAATTCAATAAGTCTGCAATTCAAGCACCTGCATCCTTATCGCAGCCGATAAGACGAGCAGGAGCTTTAGAGGAATATACTGGCTAGGCCGTGAGCTTATTCACACCACGGCTCTGTGAAAGCTACCTCTTTTAAAAAAAAAATAACACTCACCATGATGACGGCAACCACCAAAGCAGCCAGACCAATCAGGTAGAGCTTCTCGGAGAACAGCTCGATCAGTTTATCGTGACAGCTCTGAGAGGAGACAGAAAAAAGACGTTTAACACGTCACTGTTGGTAAGTAAGGATATTTTTTATATTTATTTATATACATATAGTAAAGGAGTACAAGTAAGTGACAGCTGGGTCTGCTGGCACTGAATGCAAAGCACTGAATATCAGCTGAATATCTCAATGCACAACTCAGATTAATTCATTATGTGATATATTATCAATTAGTGACATTAATACTAAGAGGAGCTGTAAAGAATGAACTTCTTTATCACCGTATGAGTAAGAGTAGCAGTCAGCACCAACACAACTTTATGGGTTGTTGTCAGTATTAGTGTTACTGTTGGATTATTGACCCAAAGTAAACATCGCTGTGTGTTACTGACGTGTTATCGGCACCTTGCATGGCAGCCACTGCCATCAGTGTATGAATGTGTTTGAATGGGTGAATGAGATGAGTCATGTAAAGTGCTTTGAGTGGTCAGGCGCTATATAAGTGCAGTCCATTTACCATTTCTGACCACCAAACTTCAGTGACTTCAGTGAAACAGACAAGGTCAGTAATCCAGCTCACAAACACACTCTCACAAAGAGTTGCCCCTCATTTATTGTCTTGGCCTGTAAGTCTTTTATGTGTGTTTGTGTGTTGATTCAGGTCAGAGCAACCTGGACATTGTCTGTTCATGGGAACTGCTTGTACAAGGCCACAGACCGCACATGAGTTACAAATGTGGTGAAAAGGTGCAGGCTTTGGGGCAGAGTGGACAAACATCTGCACAAATCTGAAATTTTAACCTTGAACTGGGTTAAAATAACCACATTTATAGTCGCTGGGTAAAGTTTTGGACTATATTGATCCAAACTGGGTGAATTTTCATTTTGGATGAAATAATCAGACAGGAGTGTCTTTTGTTTTTGGCTGATCCGGTGAAGTAAATGTCCAACATATAGAGGTACATTATCACATGAAGCCAAAAATCCATAGAGCAGTGCTGCTTGTTAATTTAAAACATTGTCCACAATGACCAAGAGATGTTAAAGTGAGTCAAGTGTCTTGTAGCTATATATCATCTTATTTCAGTTTGACATCCAGCTGTATTTGTTGTAGATGTTAGATCATAAAACTTGAGATTTATGTTTCTAAAGATATTCTACATGTAGGACTGTGCAGGTAGGTTTTATTGTGTTCATTATGAATTTGTGATACCAGAGATCTTCCAAGCTCCGCTAGATTTTGTCTGGGACACAAAGTGCTGGCGACTTGCGTGAAGAGAGGGGTGTCATCTCCTTTACCACAGCAGTCGAGCTGAAATGAATAAACAAGAGGTCACTCACTCAACAAGATAAATGATTGTACACACACACACGTCAAAACAGCTGGTTTAAGCTAGCACCACATTAGAGATTTTCCATCATGACGTACCGTGGTGTGGAAAACATCCAGCACCTTGATGGCAGAGTCTTTACTGGGAGACCCTGAGACGTCCACAGCCTTGATGTACGCAGAGTCGTAGAAGTTGATCAGTTCTTTGGAGATCTGTGGACAGCCGGGGGGGGGGGGGGGTTGGTTTAGAGACACAACAACAAATAGAGCGGCTTCATTTGAGCAGAGGTGGAAAATCAATGCACAAACATACAGTGCTGCAGAGAAATGCAGGCTTGTGTGTGTGTGTTGCTTACTGTGTCCCTGTTCATGAAGCCCCAGATTGCTGCAGCCACCTCACAAGCGAAGAGGATCACCAAAAAGAAGAAGAACTAAAGAAAGAAAATGGAGAAAAATATTGAAACATAAAGTTTCTTATTCAAAATTAGAGCGGATAAAAGAGAAACTCACTGTTCCCAGCAGGCACTGAGATTCCTGAATGGCACCGTAACATCCGAGGAAGCCCACGAGCATCATCACAGCCCCGACAGCTATCAGT
Organism: Nibea coibor; assembly: GCA_023373845.1. Lineage (NCBI taxonomy): Eukaryota > Metazoa > Chordata > Actinopteri > Sciaenidae > Nibea > Nibea coibor. The sequence goes on along the minus strand of CM041721.1, from coordinate 18,548,450 downwards.
ATGTACACACCTGTAAGCACAGGGACAACACGAAACATCATGCAAAGAAATGTAGTGCGTCACGGCGGCGTTGTGTCCTCAGCACCACTAGGGGACAGCAGTGTCAGAGACGTGCATGCAGGCTGCCCGTTTATTGATCAACACATTGTTTGGTAATGGACTTCCTGGATGTTTCTCTTGCCTTCCCTGTAGGATGACATGACACTATTGACATCCTGGTGATAAACAGCCCCCAGATCCTGAGAGAGAGAGAGAAAAAGAGGCGGTAGCTGACCGTTCAGCTGTCAGGCCAGGAAATGCCTTCCAGACACCCCCCCCAAACCCCCACTGCACTGACCCCTGACCTCAAGCATTATCCTTCCCCAGGAAACAGAAGGAACCATGTGAATACAAAGACACCCGCCCAGAACTACACACACACACATCTTTGTGAGATTAAACTGATAAAACGGAGGTCAAAAACATTTCAGCAAATGAGCATTGTTTAAAAATGCCATCACACGGACACCATCCATGGTCATGATAAAAATAGACATTTAGCACAACTTTTAATGACAAACAGATGTTTGTTCAACAGGCTCCAGTTCAGGTAGTGCTGTTGCAGGAAGAAGTCGATGAATGGCAATAATGCTCCAGTTACAGCAGAGGTCGGGCTTATATTTCATGCAGCTTAAAAGAAAAAACTTTGCACACAGAGCGAAGGTTAAAAAAAAAATCTATTGTGCTGGATGTATGGTGAGTTTAATTAAGAGCACATGAGGCATGACATGAAGCATTCGTTAACATAATGGGTTATAGAAGGTATCATAACACGACGCCAAGCAGCTGCAGCCTCCTCTAAATGGTTTTAAATATTTGTTAAAGTGAAGAAAGTAGCAATAGCAAACTATAAAAATACTAAATTAAATAAGTCATGCATTCAAAAAGTACTGTGGTAAATATAAACGTACAAAACAGAAAAATTGTATCAGGAAAATGTTTTAATTAAAAGCTAATATTGTGTGTGTTATTTATCATTATTTGTTTCATTTTGTTTCTTGAGCTACTTTATTATACTAATTTAATTTGTCCATTTATTAATTAGCATTAGGTTCCCTTTTCAGTCAATTTTGTTGTGTCTTGTCTCCATGTTTGAGTGGAAATATGGATATTTTTTCTGTTTATGTAGTTGACATAGAGTTGTATACAATTGTATAGAGGTAAAAACACACAAACACACACATTGTTCTTCCTTTTTTAAACCTGTTGACCATATTACCCACGGTGCAACCCAACCCATCCTGGGTAACTTCCTTAAATGTTCAAACTTGTAGTTTTCCAGTGACTCAGTTGACATCATTTTCACTGGTGAGTTAATCTACAGAAATGTATCAAACATTTGTAAGCTGAAAGTAGCTTTCAAATAAACATAATGGAGTAAAAAGGACAACGTTTCCCGCTGAACTGCCGCACAGAGGGTAAGAATAAAATACTCAATAGTAACATACTCAAGTAAAGTACAAGCACTGTACAAATTACAGTGATTCCACCATAATTATTGGTCATATTTCAAAACCGGTAATCTACAGAGAGCGTAACATTCTTGTTTCTTTTTATTTCCCACTGCCCGAGATGAGAAACACATCAAGTTGGTATCTATTCTGAAGCTTTACATCGAATTGCACAAACTTTATCAGCAGATGGAGTTTGCTCAGTTGTCATGGTTAGAGGTTTGGTGGCTCCACTTCAACAGGATTTAATAAACATCAAGCTACATAGATAAATTGGCTGAAGGAGATCACGTTTCAGAGTCGCTGTAGTTTGTTTTAGAATAATCCATCCTCGTAACCGCGACAGTCCGACTACAACTCTTTAAGAGTAAAATCCTTTTTGTTGTGGTAACCAAAAACATTTACTAGGAATTCTGAGGCCATTTATTAAATGTTACTGTATCCCAGTCTACATTTCAGTGGGAAATATTATACTTTATACTGGCTTCATTTATCCGACAGCTATAATTAACATGTGATAAAATACAAGTATAAAATACACTGTTAAAGATTAGAGCAGTAGTTACCAACAGTTTTGGTTTGTGAGCCCTGTTTCATTTAATTTATTTCCCTTCTTCACTTCTCATTTTCTCATGGTTTCGTTTAAATTACAGCTCGAGACCCGGAGAGGTCAAATTATCCAATAATTCACACAAAAAAAGAGTCCAAACCATGAATACAAATTTGTGTCGCAGCTCTTTCTTTCCTGCCCCATTATCTCGTCACCCCTCGGGTTTATCTTGCGACCCTTTGGAGGAGGCCTGACCCCTAGGTTGAGAACCAAGATATACTACCTGACAGCATATAAATTGGTGTATTTCACTAGAGTAAAGGACATGGACACTTCTTCCACCACTGGAAGACTGTTCGGGAGCAGCCTGTCTCTGGGTTTTCTATTCTTACACACATGTGAACCAAACATACGCAGCCTCTAATGTAGCATGGCAGTGCGGTCTAAAAAGGGACGGGCAGACCCAGTAAGAGACTCTGTTGCGTCTGCAGTCCTCGAGCACCTCGCACTGTACCTCACACATCCTGCACAACCCTTTCCCATACTTACATCCACACTCTGTCTTTTCCTCTCCGCCTTAGCTCAACACCCTCCTCCTTTACCCCCTCCCTCTCTCTCTCTTTCTCTTTCAGGACTTTGTGTTTGCAATGCGGCAAAGCAGGCATTATTTCCACTGCCTTCCATTACTATGACAACACCCTTTGAGGTTTGAAGGCCATTGAGACTTTAAGGGAGACAGGCAATTTTATACCACCGGGGAAGTTCATTTATTTCTTGTCTCCCAGTGTAATCTCCAGAGGGGGAAAGAGGGGAGGTGAAGACCAACTAAAAGCCCCGCTTGGACTTCTCTTCTTCTTTCCTCATCCTGTGTCTTACAAAAAAAGCTGTGAGAGCACACTCACAGATAAACCCGATCTTTGTATCTCAGTTGATAAGATGAGGATTTCCTCCTGTCATCTTAACAGAAAGAGTTGAATAGAGGAAGAAGAGTGAACATTAAAAATCACAAAGATCTCACGTTGGTGCTAAACACGAAGCTGGGGCCAGTAGCTTAGCTTAATGAAGCATCAAGACTGTAAACAGAGGACACAGCTAGCCCAGCTACAAGCACCTTTAAAGCTCACCAGTTACTACGGTGAACTTGTTTTTTTAGTCTGTGCAAAAATGGAAAATGTTCGCTTTACAGTGCCAAAAGAATCAGATGGCTGTTTATTTCCATATTTCCATGCTGATAAAACTCTTATTTCCATTTAAAACGAAGCTGAAGCTAATTAGCTCAGCTTAGCATACAGATTGGAAACAGAAACATCTGTCTCGAATCTGTCCAAAGGTAACAAATCCAACATACAGGCTCCTCTAAAGCACACAACTTGTTTTTACGCTTAATTTCTTGTCCAAACAAGATATGTGGTGTTAATTAGTAAGCTTTAGAGGCGCTGCTGGGAAGATTTTGTTACATTTGGACTAGCTGTTTCCTTTGTTTGCAGTTTTTTTTCAGGCAAGCTATGCTAAGCACCTCCTCCCTGCAGCTTCAAATTTACTACCCAGACCCGAAAGTGGTATTGATTTTCTCATTGAACTCCTGTAAAGAAAGCGAATAGGCACATTTCCCAGAATGTCAAACTATTCTCTTAAATGCCTGTTAAAGAGCTGTCAAACTGTCAGTCTCTCGTTTGCTCAAACAGACTCACAGTCGGACAGTCAGACTTTAAACCCCCAGAAGATGTTTGTTTACCGGCATCTTCCTTTGGAAGATCTAAGAAATTTCCTGTTTAGATGAAGCGGTTATAATATCAACAGAGCAGGTTTTCAGTAGCCGTAAGGCTTCAGATGAATGCGTTCTCTTTGGTACAATAATGTCATTTTTATTTCAGCATCCATCACAGCCCGATTACCTACAGTGCAACCTGTTTGCTTCGTTCTTCCAGGTATGAAATAAGGCAGAAGCGCTCTTCAGGTCAAGTCTCTGCATGTATGTTTTTGTGAAAACAGTGTAAAGCAACTGAAACATCTTGTGTAACAAAATCTGTATTTCCTACAATATGAGAGGCTGTAGCACTAACCAGACAAGACTACCGACAACTGCCACCAATAATGATTTCAGGGACTGGCTAAGAGGTAGGAGAATGTGTATTTTCAGCCTTACATAAATACCACTTTGGTGTGCCAGCATGCTAAAAACATCCACTCCAAACTCTAATTTGAGGGGTAATGTGCAGATGTACAAGGTTATTTGAATTATGCAAGGGCGTATGTTTAAGGGAGGGTAAAAAAAAAAAAGAAACATCCCCTTGATCTTGCTTGGGTGGGCCTCTCTTGCCGCCCTGCCTTTAAAATCACGAGTGTGCCTTCCATCTATAAAAAGCGAGGGTTTGTATTCGCTCTGTATACTTACTGAGGGGTAAGTATGGGAGAGCAGCAGGAGCTCAAATGTAAATTAGTGGGCTCGCTAAAGTTCACCACCACAACAAACTGAGACGATGGGCCTTTGAAATGTTTAAATCACATCATGTATTGTAGGTTTTAGGGCCAATCTGTGGATTGCAGAGGGCAGCGAAGGAGACATGATTATGATTTATGACTTCAGCTCATGCGGTGAGCGCAACCTGAGGCACATATTCCTGATTCTGTGACTTAGTCAAACCTGCAATACTTTTACAAAGATGTACAGAGAGCATGTAGCGCTGTAGCCTGGACATTCTTGAGGTTCAAATGCTTTAAAGTGCGAGCGACAGAAGGAACATGACGGCTTTATTTGTGTACAGCGTTCACAGACTGAGGCCCACATGTGCCTCAACATCTGTCTGAAACATCTGGCTCCCGAAAGGACCTCAAGGCTGGGACTTTTCTAAGTCGTTAACATGCATGTTTGTTTGAGTTAACGAACATCACCTGCACATAGACTACGTGGCCGTCAGTGTCAGAATGACAGCACTGAAGTCACGCCGCGGATGTACGCAGGTCCTGTTTCCTGGTCTTTTCTTAGAGGTCACGCCACTCATACTATTCCTGGACATTACTCATGTGCTTCCAGCGGAGTGTAAAAGACAGGTATTTCTGTGAATTAGTGAGCTTACATCACTCCGTTAACAGTCAGCTTCCTGTCATGTCGAGAACAAGGAATGAGGAAAGAAATACCTCAAAGTACGAGGGTGTCTCAGGGAGAGCGTACACGTGTGATGAAATGGGTGGGATGTAAGATGATGATCAAGCGACTCAAAGAGGGTGGATAAATGAACACTATTTTATACTAGCCCTGAAGTGAATACTTAATACTCTGTTAAAACTCAGAGTTGGTGTTTATGGTATATTTTTGAGCCCACAGTTTGTTGGACTATGTTTTAAAATCTACTTGTTGTTTTGTCCACCCAGCCTATACTTTGCTATATTCAGTGGACATTTAGCATTGAAACCTAAAATTACAGCAGCTTTCCGAACCTTTAAAAATGACTCCTGTGATGTTATTATGGAAATATGGAAAACTAGTTTTCAAGTCCACTTTAAAATAATGTTTATCTGATGGTGATCAGCTTTAGACAGTGTAGTGACTGTAAAGCTCTACATTTGAGTCGCTGGTTTATACTCACTGATATAGAAGGTGCCTGGTGCCTGGTGGCCTTCAAACTGAAGTATGAGGAGGTTGCTGGTTTGACTGTCATGGCGGAGATACAGGGCCACTCCTAAGATCACGCCTCCGGCCAGCTGTGGCAGAGAGAGAGAGGGTTTTAAATAGACATTAACTTAACATGACTTGACTTGAAGGGACATTTAAAATGTTGGTATTCTAGAGAGATATTAGCATGAATATTAAAGTAAACCCTTTTTTATACAGAGTGCCGTGACATCAAGGACGGCACAAAGCCAGACTCTCCCGAAATCAAATCAGCGTCCAAAGCTTTCTCTTAATGTTCCCCCTGGGTGCGTGTCCAGCCCTGCTGTGAGTCAGTGAACTGTCCTCTGTCCTTTAAGGGAAATGATGAAAGGACATCCTGACACCTCGGTGACCTACAGCACAGACCATGTCCACAAAACATTGTTTAAAGCCAACTCAAGAACCTTGTTATTCAACTCCCGTGATCTCTCCTCTACTCTGCATCTGATGAATCGGAAATATCTCCAGAAAACCGTTATCATATAAAGGCTGATGGAGCATAACAGCTGGACCACATCCAGTGCGACTTGTTGTTCACATGCTGACGCTCTTTTTCTCTGTGCCAATGTTTATATCATTTAGTGTCATGAGTGCATTCCATTGTTCTCCAAGAAACAGGAAACTGAATCTTCAACGTGAAAAATAGTAAAAAGAGGAAGAGAGGGCTCAGAGTTTTTTTTTACAATGACAGGCAGAGCAGCAAAACCAACAAAGGAAACACTCCATCAAGTGCGGCACATACAGGATATGGTGATTTTGTACTTCTCTAAAAAAAGACAACTGCATTGTATGAAAAAACTACATGGAAAATCACAAACAAGTCACCAATTATGAATGGTGGGACACTTTAGGCTACTAAACAACACTGGCAAGTCTCTTAGTACCGAATCAGTTTTTCGGAGAACAAGACAGACTCGAGAAACGTTCAGTTTGAATGGTTAAAGCTGAGGTGTTTCCTGAGTCCTTTAAAAGGTTCAACGGCAGAAAAATATGCCACAGTCTGGTGACCAGGTAGGAACAAAGGAAATGTCAGAGGGAAAACAGCTCTCCCCTCCCCCAGAAACTCTATTAGCCATGTTCAATCTCACTTGTTAAACTCTTAAGGAGAGCCAGACTCCTTGAAATAACAAGAAATCATCCAACAGTGAGGAACAATTCAATTACTATGTCATACAACACAACTTCAGAAATCAGACCTGAGCATTCACAAGAGTTAATTCAATGCCATGATGGACCTAATGTAAAGGGGGGGGATAAACTGTATAATCCCAGAGAAGAGGATGAAGCTGTCCAAGTCTGAAGTGCTCCTCTCTCCTTCTTTTACAGCCACCTTGCACTGGTGCTCGGCCATGCAGAAAAATCACACAATGATGAAGGGTAAGAGCATTTCATCTCCTGCCTGGCAAATATTTTGAGTGCTGTGCCTCTCCTGCCGATGCTGCTCTCCTCACACACACACCAGCAGCAGCAGCAGCAGCCTAATTAATACAACAAGGCGGGAAAGTCAAGGATCTATTATTTTCTATCAGCTTAAAGCATGTATGTAAATGTGCAGCTGTGTAACCAAACCGTAAGTAGAGAGAAAGCAGAGTTATTCAAACATAAAAAAAATCAACAATTAAAATATGTTCAACTCACCCAGAAAATAAAATTAAAGAAAAATAACATATATTTTATGCATTTCGTGCAGCCAGCCACAGCCATGGTGCCAGATTTTTTTTTTTTTTTTATCAGCTCGTCCTTTTGCCCAAATCAAACAGTTTCAAACAGTCTACTGTCCCGGATCACACACACTCTCTGCCAGAGGACTTAAAGAGTTTATTCAGGCCAGTTGGGGTGTAAGCGCCTCCGCGCTGCAAACTCCTCCTTTATAATCAAGAGTGAAAACCGAGACGGAGAACTGCCCACCGAGTGGAGCGGACAGGAGGAGAAGAAGGCCGAGGAGGGGGGGTGAACGACGGGCTCCCCATCCGCAAGAGCGAGCAGGGAGACCTGTTTGTGCTCCTCTGCGAGTTTCTAAATGTGCTCAGATGAAATGTAGGGCAGAGTCAGTCAAGTTAGACCGAGGAAAGGGGAGCAGGAGAGAGAGAACAACACGGAGCATCACCACCCTCCCCTGTCCTTCTTTATGCCCTGCGTTTATTCACCTCGTGGATTTTAAATGTATTTCATTTTTTAACATCTTATTGGTTTTATTGTGGCATTTTACCTGCCGTGCATGATGCAATCCGATTAATAAATGCTCTGTGTTGTCCTTAAAGCATCGTCACTGTTGGAGTGTGTTTGTCTGTTTTAATCTGGTCATATCTGGCTTCTTTAAACTACTTTTATCTGGTCCTCTTGTAGTTTGTTTATCTATTATGTATTGGCTCTGCCACATTTAGCTCTTATCTGTATGTTTGTATCTTCCTGTGTATGTAAAGCTGCTCCAAACGTGTCCCCAGTGAGATCAATAAAGTTTTAATTATAATTTTATCGCCAGTTTTTATTTATGTATGGTCTACTTTGCTAGATTATATCCATTGTTGTCTATTTGTGTTTACACTGTGTGCTGTATTAATAATTTAAATAAGAGAGAAAACTTCAGGTTATGGCTTAAATTTCCACTTTTTTTATGTGTTGTTGTCAGAGCTCACGTTGAACCTTCCGTGCAGTGAGCACTGTCGCCCTCTGTTGGCGCGTTAAACGCAGGTGGAGGCTGATTTATTCCGCACATCAAGTGCGGCACAAAGAGTTGCGCGCAAAATCCTCCTCTCCAACTCTCTGAACCAAAATATCTGCGAGTGCAAATCACACAGGCGCACCCCGTGAACCAGACTGACCGCAGCCTGAATCCTTTACATCTGTAAATCACCAATCTCTAAGAAGATATACGACCAGACTCTTTTTTGTGTGTGTGTGTGTGTGTGTGTGTATGTGTGTGTGCGTTGTTGATGTTATGGGCGGATCTGCGCGTTCATGGCTCCAGGGTCACACCTTCTCCATCCAGCTGTGAGTGAAGGCGATGAATCCCCGCTGACTGACCGACCATAACCCACCGAGGGGCGGCGTGAAGTGAGAGGGAGGAAGGGAAGGGGGGAAACATCGGACAGCGGTGACAATTTCGGCAGCCTTAATTGGAGAACTTGACAGCGCGTTTTGACAAACGCGGGGTCCTCCACTGGGCATGCTCCATCCATCTGGTGTGAGAGGAGAAGAGCTGGCGTGAATAACAGGCAGTTTGGGCGTTTTTCATCTCATGGTTTGTTTTGGTTTCTCAGCACTCCTCTCTCACTCAGACTGTCGATGCTTTCCCTCCCCTCTCTCTCGGTAATGCATGAATGAAAGTGTGCGAGCAGGAGAGCATCCTCTCTCTCTCTCTCTCTCTCCCTCTCTCTGCTGAGACAAAGACCCGCTTGTGCAGCGTTGGTCGTTGAACGCAGAGAAGGAGGCTGAGCGTCGGTGTGAAGGAGGTGAGTCTGCAGGCGGCAGCAACAGAGGAGGGACTGAAGCAACACCCGAGTCTCCATCAGGAGCTGCCGGACAGGCGCTGTCCGCTCAGTACCACCGCAGTCACCTTGCTGTGAAAGTCATAAACCTGCTCGGGACTGATCGGATCAATCGCCGCAACTCGGGTTAGTCCAATGAGCTGGGTTTATTCCGCTGGCTGGGGGCAAAATCATCAGCGTTTGTCCTTTTATCTCGACATCTTGGATTTACCGACGATGTGACGTCCATTCTCAATGTGATGCCATTGGCTGCGATCGTTTTGGATTTCGCCCCTATCCCCTCCAGTGAGTCTGGCAGCTTTGCGCGTTTAAGATCCTCCAGTTTTGCGTGTTAGGCGCTCGTAGGGAACACAGTGTTGTTGTTGTTTCTTGTCTGGTGTCGTGTCAAGCATTTCTTTCATAGTTGAGGTGAGAAACGACAGGTTGCTTTTGTGGCGCTGCCTCCCTTATATAATTGTTTCCCTTCAGTCTAATCGCTGCTGTGCGTTGTTGCACGGTGCGCCTGGACTTACCGTTGCGATGAAGGGAACTTATTGGAGAAATGCCTAGGGGACGCAATGGGCCTGAGCGACGACAAGGATCGCATTGTGATAAACGTGGGAGGGATCAGACATCAGACATACCGCAGCACCCTGCGCACTCTACCTGGCACCCGCTTGTCCTGGTTGGCCGAGCCTGATGCACCCAACCACTTTGACTATGATGCCAAGATCGAGGAATTTTTCTTCGACCGCCACCCTGGCGTTTTTGCACATATCCTTAATTACTACAGGACAGGTAAACTGCACTGCCCGGCTGATGTCTGCGGGCCCCTCTATGAGGAGGAACTGGCCTTCTGGGGCATTGATGAGACAGACGTGGAGCCATGCTGCTGGATGACCTATCGCCAGCACCGGGAGGCAGAGGAGGCCCTTGATAGTTTCGGCGGGGGGGGCCTGTTAGACCTGGCGAATGATGATCCGGAGCCAGAGCCGGAGCATACTGAGGATGATGTGGATGAAATGACAAGGAGGCTGGCGCAGGGAGACTGCCCTGATGCCCGGAGTGGAAGCCTGTGGAGCCGGTGGCAGAAATATGTTTGGGCTCTGTTTGAGGACCCTTACTCCTCTAAATATGCAAGGGTGAGTTACTTTTAATAATTCCTAGGCTTTGCTCTTCCTGTTGAACTTCAGAAACCTCATTTGTAGTTATCACAGGCGCATTCAGAGCTAGAAAACACTCATTTAGTTGTTAGTGTGTGTCTGCCTTTGAATGATGGATCTGGGAGGTTTACAGAGGCTTTTGATGACCTTGAAATTACCCTCCCAGGAGTCTCCACAGCAGGGATGAGACAATACAGAGAAAGATGGAAGAAAAATCTTTCAAAGACCTCATCAGTCAAAACCATTTACATGCAAATCACCCTCTATCTTCCAGGAGAAGATAAAAAAAAAAACTCATTGTGGCTCTCGTAGGTCTTTGGATTGATATTTCCAGGGCACAGGGATCCCTGGACAGCCTCTTTGGTTAAATAGGTCAGCTACACTTTAGGAAACCAGATCTTTGGCACCACCAGAAGTTCGGTGGCAGGCCTCCAGGCAAAAAACGAGGTTGCTGTTAGATGTGACATTTTTGGTCTTCGGTATGGGCACTTTTCCATCTGGGCGCAATGCCTCTCAACGGTGTCAATGAAATGACTTTACACCTTCTGAGTTCTTTAAACCACCGCCACCTACGAGGGCCACTGTGCTGCACGCTGGTTTAACAGCTGTAGCAGACTGGCTGGTGTAATTAGTTATCAGGCCCCATCCAGCAAGTGTAAACTGTATTGACATGTTCTCACTCTTACAAAGCATTAGTTAAAGTGGTTTAACCAACACACACGCACACGCACACACAGACAGCAGAAAACCTCTCAGATGTGTCCTACTTTTATCAGCGAGCAAGACAAAGCAGAGAGGGAAGATTGACAGAGCTCCACCAAGACTGGCAAGAAGATTAATTAGAACTGAGCCCCAGAGTTAATTACAGCCTCTATTCACAGTGGATACATCAGTGGAAAACCTTTTGTCACTGCATATCACTGTAGGCCTGTCGTTTGCCAGCACCACTGAGAATTAGCCAATAAGGAGCAAACATTCTTCGCCTGTCACCCTCCCTCCAGGCCACACTGTTCCTAACTGTCACAAAGACACATAATTTACTGTAAGAGGCGCTCTGATAAGATGCAGCGTTTGTTTAACAGTTTGAAGGGTGGGATGTTCAGAGGGCTCAGTGAGCCAGTGTTTTAGGAGGTGTCAGCGGTCGCCATTAAAGTAGCTCATAAGAGAGTGAAGCTTTATCACGCCGGAGGCAGTGATGGCGTTTCATTTTCTCTTGCTAACTGATGCACATAGGCCGAGCAAAATGAGAGCACCCCGTCAATAAGGCCGCAATCATGGATTACATTCATCATCAAGAAAACTGGCAATTATTTTCTTGTCTTATCATTCTTTTATTTTAAAGTGGACAGACAAGTCCATCTCAGGAAACAAAGTAAATTTCATTTTAGAAACTAGAGCCAGTAAATTTCAGGAAATTTTGCTTTTAAAAAGTCTTGAATCGTTATGAAATTATCAAAACTGTTGTACATTAATGTTCAAATAATCAGTTGACAAATCATTTTCAGCTCTAATCCTGAAATTAAAAAAATAGTGAGACACTGATAGGGTCAGATTAACTCACTTTGATGCCCTAAGGTAATTTACCATTTCAACATGTAAATTTAGACACACTCAAACAGATATTCAATTAATTTAGCACAAACCAGCTGACAATAAGTCGCTTTTTGTTTCCCACTTTGTCTTTGCTGCTGATATCAATCTATGTTATTTTTTGATGTTGTAGTTTTCACCGTGGTTGAATTGTATTCTTTTATATTCTAAGGTGCACTTGTTATTTTGCACAGTACATACTGTAGAGGGTGGGTGGACAAAACAATATTATGCAATCCAATACAACAACACCTCATACACTGCACTGTCTCAAAAAATTGACACAGAAATCTCAGACCAACGAAAGCCGAACATTATTGACAGAGGTAACTTTTGTAAGGTGTGCATTTTGTATTGAGTTTAAAGACATTTTAAAAACCTCACAGAACTCCTCTGATGTTACACGAAAAGTGTGTAATATGCAATGATTCCTCGTCTTCATCCTCATCATCAAAACTTGTCTGCGTCCTCTTTGTTCTTTGTGAGTCGTCTCGCGGAACAAAGAGGACAGCCCTGCTGACAGAACAGAGAGAAAGTCAGTGTGCTGTCTGCGCTAACACACAGTTTCCCCCTGGACCATCATGCTAACATGGATGGGAAGCAGACAGTCATAAACAGCAGTGATTTCCTCAGCGCAATGCAATGAATCGCAAGTGATGAGATGATATGATGAGGGCCTGTTTTCCGTCTCTCGCTGCATGCCCGCCTTGGTGACACGCCGTGAACAGACTCAGACCGACTAAGATGCTGTGCTTTCCTTTGCTCAGTGGAATATATGTGAGACTTCCTCGTGCCCAGACATGCCCTGCTCCACCTAACCTCATCCCCGATGCCATTCACAACCTACTCCTCCCAGCTGCTTATAACAATGCTGTGCATAAAGGCGTCTTCACGCATGAACAATCTGACATCGATTCAACTTTTGTGATTCATAGGATGATCAAGTAGCTCTTCCCGTCTGCCCCTTTGTCCACCGCTGATCTATTGACTCTAGATTCCCATTGAAGATACAGCTGTCTTTTCCTATGCAAACCACGATATAATGCATGAGCTGTAACCCACTGTAAACCAGCAGAGTGCGATCGGAGAGGGATAGCGCGAGGACAGGGTTGTAATCAATACCCAGGAGAGAATACTGTATCTGTTACACCCATGTAGTATGCATCAGAAATATCAGAGACTAAATGTGATGAAATGTGATCATCCAATCAATACATAACGAAGGCTGGAGTACACTTTTTCCATTAAGGGAAATAGAGGTTTTTCACAAACCTCTCAGCTCACTACAATCCCCAAGATCATCTGGACAGTATGACCTTGTGTAGGGAAAGACCTACTGTAGTGATTGTGCTGAAGGGAAGAGCCCCAGCTAAATTTAGTCATGAGGGTTGACACTAATATCCCATCTGCTGCTGCTGCTAGCGCTTCGCTCTTTGTAATTCTGCATGTAGCATACGCTTGAAAATGCCATGACCTTGAAATACAGCAAAGGGAAGGGAAGCGAGACTGGCGAGCTCACATTGATCGTCCCCTTTACAATGACACTTCTGAATCAAGACACATAGCGAACAGAGCGTGTGTCTGTGTGTCAGTGCCACTGTTTCATATTAGACTGAATTGCATTGTGTTGTGGTCAGAATTGCTGCTTGCGAGTCAAGCTTGATTACGTTGCATTAATTACTGTGTCCATTCTCCTCCCTGTCCTTCTGCCCCTCCTCGCTCTCCCCTCTATTTCTATCTCTGCACCCTATGTATATATATTTCCTGCTCAGTGGGTGGCTCTGGCCTCGTTGTTCTTTATTCTGGTGTCCATCACTACCTTCTGTCTGGAGACCCATGAAGCCTTCAACCCCATCATCAACCGCACTGAACTGGTGGAAGTGGGCAACTTCACAGAGGAGCATATCTACCAGGAGACTGAGACTGCGCTCTACCTCACCTACATTGAAGGCGTGTGCGTGGTGTGGTTCACTTTTGAATTTCTAATGCGAATAACTTTCTGTCCAAACAAATTTGACTTCATTCGGAACGCCCTAAACATCATCGACTTTGTGGCCATCCTGCCCTTCTACCTGGAGGTCGGCCTCAGCGGGCTCTCTTCCAAGGCAGCTAAGGACGTGTTGGGTTTCCTGAGAGTTGTCCGCTTTGTCCGGATCCTGCGTATCTTCAAGCTGACGCGCCACTTCGTGGGACTGAGGGTGCTGGGCCACACGTTGAGGGCCAGCACCAATGAGTTCCTGCTCCTTATCATCTTCCTCGCTCTTGGTGTCCTCATCTTTGCTACTATGATCTACTACGCTGAACGGATTGGAGCTAACCCTAACGACCCTCGAGCTAGTGACCACACGCATTTCAAGAACATCCCGATCGGATTCTGGTGGGCTGTGGTGACCATGACGACCCTTGGATATGGAGACATGTACCCTCAGACGACCTCTGGTATGCTGGTGGGAGCTCTGTGCGCCCTGGCAGGAGTGCTGACCATCGCCATGCCCGTCCCTGTGATTGTCAACAACTTTGGAATGTATTATTCGCTGGCCATGGCAAAACAGAAACTACCAAAGAAAAAAAATAGGCATATCCCTCGGGCACCACAACCAGGTTCTCCAAACTTCAAGTCAAGCATCAGCTCCCAACCCCAGAGCCCCATTGTCCATGACGACGTTTTCGAGATAAAGTTTCAAGGTAAGAAACAAAGCTGACGCTGATGAATCGTTCTCTCATCGCCTCTACTAAAGTAGCCGTATCACTATTTAGCTCTTTCATTGTTTGTCTGTTCCCACACTTCAATCAGCTGAGGATTCGGGCATGAGATTGAACAAATGAGTTTCCCACCAAAAACAAATCAATAAAATATGTGATGAAAAGCATATTTTACTCAGGGTAGGAGAACAGAGAGAGGGTGAGTAATCCAGCTATTGATTTTGTACTTCTTAATGCAGTGATTCACTCCTCCTCTCTCTTAAGACTAAGTGAGAGCCTGTAATCATCATGTATTTGTAATGTTAAGAACATGCAAGCAGACGCTGGAATCACTTGATCTCTCGAATTCCTCCAGTGGCATTAGTGCAAAGACATATTGACCTTTGATACAGTTTGTGCTCAGAAACAAACACAACAACAGAGCGCAAGGCAAACATGGGACAGCAGCTAGTTAATCCCCGTGTGCGTTCACGTCGCGCAGCATTAAAACTGAAGATGTATTAAAAATGTAGCAGCAAGCTGGTATATGAAACCAGTTTTTTCCCCCCCTGTTTGTTTTTGTTTCGTTTTCCTTTTTGTTTCCTTATAAGATTCCAAGCTGAACGGCGAGGCAGCTAACGCAGCTCTGGCCAACGAAGATTGCCCTCATATAGACCAGGCCATATCTCCGGAGGAAATCTTCAGCCCCGGCGAGAGAGAGCGGCCCTGCTTCCTGGTCACGACTGCTGAACGCCCCAACCACACAGGGGGCAGAGTGAGGAGGGGTACGTACAGTAACAGCTAATTACAGGCCCCTGTAAGACACTGACACAGCGTAGCCCGTAGACAGGACACGCTCTTTTTTGCCCCCTCTTTGCTGAGCGTTACGCCTCAGTTTTTCCCACAGGCACACACACACACACGCACACACAAACACAACTACAAACCTCTTACTGCAACCTTCACACACGTTCACAGCAGCTGCTTCTCCTCAATTGTATATATTCCAGCTCACAATAACATCTGTTCAGGCCAAGCACAATCACCACAAATGTCAATAATAATTGTCCACATCTACATAATATATTTTTTGATACCATGCATAATGTAATACCCCTATTTATTTACAAGTAAGAAAGCTATTTTCGAGATTTATATGATCTAGAATGTGTTGTCTTACATGCCTAAGAAAGTATTTATGTGCTATGCGTGTACCATGTATGTATATGTGTTTTAATGATATATACCATGCAGGATCCCGAATTATGAGTACATTCCTCTTGACCATAACGGTGCATGAAGTGTCTTGCTGATGGGTGCTATCAGTATGGTGAAGGAGCACAACACACATGGAGGAAGGCTAATGTCAAATATTAACATTTACCGAGAGCCAAATTCAAATTTAGCGATTTGTACATTTTAACACGATGGTTAAACCCTCTTTATTTGTTAATCTATGAAACATTCCTCTTAGAAAGTCACGTTAGTCTCCAGCACACACACACTATGAAATTCTACCTGTAGCTGAGAATACATTCCCTGCCTGAGGTGCCTACCTTTTCGAGTCTTTTATAGTGTTATACTCCGAACCATTCCAGTACCACCCGGTGCATGCTGTTGTACTCCTGATGCACTCAATGCATGGAGAATAATAATCTGTCTCAAGCCTGTGTTGACCTGTTTCTTTGGAGACAAAAACAAGAAAGCAACAGGTGTAGTATTATTTACCAGTGAGGAACACCAAAACATTTTTGTCGTGGATTCAGTGCTGCAGTGTACTCAGAACGTTCTCTGTTTTTCAACTGAAGGTTATGAAAAGCCTTGGAGCCTTAACAGCATGTCTGGCATGAGCGGGGATGCCTCTGGAGTGTCCTCAGTGTCCGCCCTGCCCTGCAGCCCACCCTGTCTAATGCAGCACTCACATTCTCCCATCCCATCCATTATGTAGCATGGTTGAGTAGCAGACACAATGCCATTGGAAGGCCAGTCCACACCCCTTCTTCTTACCTTTCCTGTCAGAGTTTCCTCTTTTTTTTTACACTTGCCTTCACTCCTGCTTTTATTCCATTTTTATTTCTTTATTTTTCTGGAAAACTGTATCCTAACTGTGCTTATACTTAAGCTTCCCAAGTGTTCTCCTTGGGTGTGTCATCATATCCTAGACTAGACAACATTGGCACATGCCACTCTGCATGGGTCACCTCAGTTGCAAACAAAGCACTGTTCTACTTCTACCACAGGCTTTCCCCACTCTTTCCCTGTGTTTACATCATTGCCTGTTGCTCTGTTGCTTTTGATCTCGCATACTCTTCTGCCAGTAACTTTTACCGCATCTGCTTTTTACAATTTTGTGAAAGAAAATTTCATAAGATGTAACCCCCTGCTAATAAGATGCTGGACATTAACAATACATGGCTTTTAAAACATATCCAAAAGGTATCGTTGCCAGCTGTTAAGGGAACTCCTCTTAAGTGCTTTGTACGTTGCAAAGTAGAGACGTTATCATCCTGAAAGTGCAATCCAGACAAGACTCAATGTTATGAGTGGCCATCAAAAAAGAAAAAAAGAAAAAAATGAACATGATGTTCATGATGTCCAATGCAATATGGAGATGATGACAATTCCTATGATATTAGTGATGAATACATCTAATGTCAACAGAACTAAAACTGTTTGTTCATTTGCATGAACTGCATGAGAAATTATGTTCAACAAGAAGCTAACTGTACCTGTAAGAAAAAAAACTAACTTTTTCTTTCAAAAGCTTCTAAAGCTTTGTCATTTTTATGCATTTTGAGACAGCTTTACAAGAGACTCAGTCATAGCAGAGATTTTTATGTAGCTGCCATTCTTTGCCTTTCCCCAAATCCATATATTTATTTTCTTGTATTTATTCGACTGGGGCCTCCAACTAAAATAGTGTGATTTAACTTGAACGATCTGTCATAAAGCTAACTAATGCTGTTATGAGCATAAATAGTTTTTATACAAATATATTTACTGGTAGTTTTGAGTTTTTAAATAGCATCGGTAGTCTGCAGCGACTTCTACGACTGCTGCGATGCCTAAATTAAGGCAGGACTCATGAATTATAAAACAACAGTGCCTTCATACCTGGTGAGGCAAAGTTAAAGTGAGTAATAAATTGACATGATATTACATAAGTGCTCCCAGTGTAGCATAAATACACTTTATACCATGCTCATAACAGTGTAACGAAAGCTTTATTTTATAAGGTGCACCTTGTACCTTTTGCACCACCCTCGTCCCTTAATCACAGTAAAAAAAACGCCTCTTGGTTATTATTACTACACATCAAATACAAACAGTACTAAGATTTAAACTTTAGCTGCTGACTTTATAATCCCGATCCTTTTTGTAAGATAAAGCACAAAATATAATTAAAAGGGGACCAGATATTTCTACAGAGCCAAAATATATAGAGTTATGATCAACCAGAGATGTAACGAAGGCTCCTGCAGTTTGTACGTCTATTGATTCAAAACATCAGTACTGTTACTGTTACATGTGTTGATCCTGTCCCAATAATTATGCAGAATTCTTTCAGGGCACTTTAAAAAAAAAAAAAGTTTATGTTGACCAATCAGAAATGTTAATTTCTAGAGGAAGATATAAGTATAGCAACTCATCTAAGTTTTGTTTTTATTCTGAATGAGCAGAGTTTTACATTTCGAGTCATGTCTCTTGTGGTAATTAATGGACGTTATCTATATTAAAAAAAAAAAAAAAAAAAACAACCTTGTGAAGATTTGATGTGAAGAGATGCAGGTGAATTATATGCTCATGCAATTCAAGTGAAAAAAAAATACAATACGACACAGTATGGGATGTGGGTCTACTTGGGGAAAGGTAAATGCATGTATTTTACATTTATGCAACAGAAAAGTATTCAAATAAGATATGTAAATATAAGTCCTTGCATGAAATAAATTTTATACACAACGAGCGTTTAGACTCCGTTTTTATTCAACAGCACATGCATACATACATCCTTTCTTTCCCACTAGCTTACGGCTAGTGCTTTCAACTGCTGTTTGACCCTCTGTCTACCTGTGTCCGGGGTCAAAGAGAGCATTGAGAAAAAAAAAAAAAAACGAGGTGACTGTGAGAGCATGACGCAAAGTATACAAACGCATGACAATGACCGAACTACTGTACATCGACATGTAAAACGCAGCATGATTGGGGCATGTTTATTAACCGACTCAGAGTCCAACCTCTGCACACAGACAGTACATCGTTGTCTGATGCCTTGGCTACGCATGGGAAATACATGGTAAACCTGTGGTTTACCATGAGGAACTAACGGAGCACATTTTCTTTACTCTCCAAGCTAGTGTCATTTCTCACCTCTCCCCCCCCTCCTCGTACCTCCAGAGGTATCCATCATCGCCATCATTTCCACCATTATACATAATTTGTGTAATAATTTATTTTTGTTATTGTTTTTTTATATGTTTATAGAGACCCAGCGACAGCACCGGAGCAGACAACCAACAGAGTCAGTTTGTGTTATGAACCATGGTGTACCAACCACTATGTGTATGACCCATAATGGCCCATCACCCACCTGATAGTCCTGTAGCATTGTTGTGTGTATTACTTAGTCTTTTTAAATGGGTGTGACAGTGACAACCTGTACATCACAAACTCAGCATAGATGTAGCACTGAGGAAGTTTTGTTGTCAAGCCTTATGTAGCTCAGTATCTGTGACTGGTTACTGTGTTGTAATTTGTGTGCCTATTTTTGGTGTGTGCCAGTGCTGTAAATACGCTTTTATGTGTGCTGAAGCTGTGTGTACCAATGTTTTTTGAGTGATCATCAAATATTTGTGTGCTTCTTCTGTTGAAAGAAAAAAAAAAAATGTTGCTCCGATTTTAAATCAAGACTTGCCCCCCCGCCTCCCCTCCAACTCCCCTCCAGCAGAAACATGTCACGTGTCAGCCAGGCTAAACTGTTAAAAAAAAAAACCAACAAATCATTAACTTTGCACTGTCATGGTCACATCTTTGTAGACTTTTGCACTGTTTTGCACCAGTGAATTTTTAACATTCCTTTGATATGTTTTCAGGCATCAAAGAGATAACATCCACAAAAAAATGAAAGAATAAGAGGTCATACTTAAAAAAACTGCATTAATGAGGCATTAATGTGTACTGTTAGCAATCTATAAATAATTTAATTAAGCAAATCTTCATTCAGTGAGGAATAATAGACATTAAATGTTGGTATATCTTCATTTGTAACTACGTGTTGGTTAACAAAGACAGCCTATGTATAAAATACATTAACTCATATCACAGTTCAGACCTTAATAATTATTCTGTAGTATTTTTTTAATTGACAATCATGTAGAATTGGATTTTTCTTCTTTTTCTGCACACATGCAAATTGGTATAGTAGTACATAATACTAACCAATGCCAAAACATTACTCACATCATACCGGACAAGTGCCTCTGTTATGCAAATTATTCTTACCACTCATCATGTTGGGATAGTTTAACCAACATGATGATTTAATGATTTATAACTAAAGTGTTTGAGTTTAGATTAACCATCAGTCACCAGCCAT
Organism: Nibea coibor; assembly: GCA_023373845.1. Classification (NCBI taxonomy): domain Eukaryota; kingdom Metazoa; phylum Chordata; class Actinopteri; family Sciaenidae; genus Nibea; species Nibea coibor. The sequence goes on along the minus strand of CM041721.1, from coordinate 18,528,260 downwards.
CAGTTCAGTCCTCTAAAAGCACACAGAAACAATAAGGACCCCTGAACGGATCAGCTTCTAAAGGCAAACAATGAGCATACCTAATATAAAACATATAGGGGAGCCATTGAGTATAAAGTACAGCTTCATTGTTTGTGTGGAAAAGTTAGTGATAAGGGACCAACTTTTTAACCAAACAACTGCAAACGCACTGCCAACAAAATACTTAGATCTGCGTGTAGTCACGTACAGCAGATCGGGATCTGCCGATAGAGCTGAGCTCAGATGGGGGGGACAGTGTGCTGGTCATTGTCCAATACGAAACACACAAAAAAAAAGAACAGCTGTTATAATAAAACAGAAACAATAACACAACTAAGAGGCAACTAATGTGTGCCGTTTAGTGAGAGTCCAGAGTGTGTGTTTTGAACACTGTATTTTGTGGTTAGTTATCTCAATGAGGTGTTCAGTGATCGTTTTGATTGGTTTGTTGTTTAGGGATTTTTTGTGTCTTTTTTGACCAATACAGTTCAGGCTTGTACAATAAATAGTGATAAATAAAAAAAACAAAAAAAAGACAAAGAAATTATCATTTTTCAACGAGTGTTGATTTATTTTTTGAACTAATCCAGGTAAAATGACATTAATTTAACTTGCATAGTTTCAGTAATACAGATGTTTTTTTTATTTATTTATTTCATTTGCATAAATCGTGAGAAAGAAATTTTAATCTTTTTAGATAAAAAAATGTAAACACACTGCAAAGATATGATCCATGAGCCATTCTGAGTCCTGCCGTTGCCCTTGACCACAGTACTGGCTTCAGACCTGCAGTTGGGTCCCGTTGCTGCACTGCGGGCTCCCACAGCTTATAAATATGTAAGTTGGGTCAAAGCAGCGGACAAATTTCTCCCAAGAGGGACTCAAGAAGTATACAGTATGAAAGTGGTGAAACACAAACAGGACATGGAAGAATATGACACAGACTGGCAATATTATAAATAACTGACGGACATTTGCCAAAGATAAACGTACTGTACTGTATGTGTTAGTTGTAAATCACAGAGATGTTTTGTCTGAAGTGCAGAGATTGACTGCCTCCTGACACTCAAGATCACGGCAATAAAACTGCTGACATAGGAAGATGGAGCTATAGCACCAGCCTAGCCCATCCCTCACATGATCCATAGCGGCTTCATTCAGGAAGACAAACATGGCAGGTGGACAAGGAGCCACAGCGTAGGCATGGCCATGTCCCGCAAAGCCCCACTGAACTTATGATGGACATGTCATCTTGTCCATCAAAGGCTGGTCAGAGAAATTATGGCCCTCTGTCCACGTGGCATAACTCAGCCTGTGTCCAACTATACAACATTATTTATGACGACTGCAGTTTGAAGTCTGACCTTTTCAAGGAGCTCAGGTAGCACGTTGGAAGGTGAAAGTTACTGTATATTGAAAGGCACTTAAATATTCATATGTAAGCGCCACCGAGCCACTGAAGAGAAGCATGTTACTCCATAAATTCATTGTCTTTCCTAGTCTTTGATTGTCTCATGCTTAATAAATGTTCCCGATTCAATGTCAACGAAGTGGAGTCGGTGCAGAGTTTTGTCCCGAGTTAGCCGTCGTAGCGCACACTGCCATAGAATGTCCGGCTCCGCAGCCAATGAGAAGAGGTCTGAGACCAGGAACAAGCTGTGGCTGGAGGACGTCGGTCTGTGAACCGTCTCCACACATTCCATGTTCGTTCCAGCCCCAGGAGACGAGGCACCCCCCTGAAAACAGAGAGGGGTCATGGGTCAGTGGAGCTGACAAGACAGGAGAGAGACGTCGGCTGCAGCACTGTACCGTGAAAAAAAAAAAAAAAAAAAAGAAATAGCAGCCATGACGTGCACGATCACACACACACACACACACACAGACACACACACACACACAAAGCCTCTCTGTCCCCAACACCGAGACTCAGCCAGTAATAAAGCCCCCCTGCTCTTCACAGCTGGTGAGGTGTTGGTGGGTGTGGTCAGGTCCGCATCACCGAGGAGACACGTGCCATGGCAACACAGTTACCTAATAGGCTCCATTGCCATGGCAACAGAAGCGAGCTTGCTTTCTCAAGGGTAACACATCTTCAAGCTTTCCCCCATCCTGCAGTTGTGTGTGTGTGTGTCTTTCGTGCCGTCTTTTCATTTATTTCATCGTGGGGTCTCTTTGTCTTTCTGCGTTTCTGAGCTCGTCTCTTTAAACAAGAAAAAAAGAAAAAAAAAAAATCGCAGGCATCAAAGATTTGGATTCGCCAAGTGACACATATGCTTTCGCCAGTTAACAGACCAAGATATCATGCCAAGCAGCTTATGTCAGTGCGACATTCTGCCAGATATGGCTTGTGCATTACAAACACAAACACACACACGCGTGCACGCACGTAGCCCTGTCTTTAAGATACTGCATGCGTTTATGATTGGACTGCATTCGTCTGCATCTTTGATTAAGGCTGTTGAGCAAACATTGTGCTTCTCGTTTATCAGTGAGCTCAATGTGTTGAAACATTTTGTTCTTTGGGGGAAAAAAAGCCTTTTTTTGGTGCTGTGCTTAATTCACGGACTCGCTGACTGGTGTACAGCACATCAGTGTTTCCATGGCAACAAAGTGCCTGCACAGTATTATGCGCAGCAAAAAAAAAAAAAAAAAAAAATCAAGACACGCAAACCAAAAGCCATTTGTAAACAAACCCTGCCATCCGGGGTTAGATTTCGGCAGTTTTAAATCTCACACCTAATTACCGATGCCGCAGCGACACAGTCTCCAGGAGGCGCCTTTTTTTAGCATGACTTACATCAGGTACAAGTTAAAACAGGATCTGTTCTCAGGTGTTTGTCCTTATACGTTCCTGTTAAGTTTTTAAAAAAAAATGTTCACATTAACAAAAATCTTTCCTCAGATTGGATGAGCTGTGCCCACAGCGTCTTTGGCCTATCTCCCACCTCTGACCACCGATGATGAATTTCATACATGATGAGCACTTCCTCAGGTGCAAACGGGCAAGGGCTGAGCAGGCAACAGATATCATGAGCAGCATGCAATGCTCTCCGTTCTTTTCCGCCTGACCTACTTCAGCACCAGAAATAGCAGCACTCAGGTCTCTGCTTCCAATCCTGTTTTGCTATTTCATTGCTCCTGCCACGGCGCTCGAGACAGGAGGAGGAAAAGAGGAGAGCATGGCGCGGGAGCAAGGTGCGCGAGGTTCACATGAGCTTCACATGAGCTCTCCCTTTACTGCTTCGGCTTTCTCATCATAAAACTGAACTCCTGTAAGCGCGGAGCGCCGCTTCGTGAGAACTGTCACGATGACGGACAGCCTGCGTTAACAATTTCCTTATTATAACGGCATATCCAGTTAACGGTTCAAATTGGTCAGAACATCAAAAGTGGATGTCCGTTCGTTTCCTCCCTGATGGAAACCTGTGCTCCTGTTTCAGTCTTCATTTGTGGTATTTAAATTCACGCTGCCGTAGAAAGAAACTGGGTCATTGTTCAAAATTTCATGTGAAAGATTTTACTTCCAAAATGTTTTATAGTGCACGTCTGTGACTACACAGCCAAAAGCCAGAGACTTTTGGCAAGCCTGAAAAGAACAAAGACCCATTTGATCTGTTTGTTAACCTAACGAGGAAATCACAAAACATATAGACTGCAATGTCTATGCTTTGTTCTTATGTGAATAACAGGAGACTGCTCTCCAAACACTCTAGAACTGGAAAAACATGTCTGTAAATGTGTGTGCGGTTAATTCAGCTCTTTTTACAGGCCTCTTCTGGTAATTGCGTCTGTCAGTGATACCCATCTATCCATGTTGTAATTGCTTCCTGATACAAAGGCCACAAAGCAATGAGCTGACCCCAGAAATCCTCTACAGCATTACCAGAAGAATTAATATTTCACACTGATGTTTAACTGTAATGTATTAGACAGTTCCCTTACTAACTCTTTGGTGCGGAGAGGAGGATGAGGTTGAATTAGTTCACTCTCACCAGTGTGTATTCCTTCTTCATTTAAGTACTTAAAGCCGGAGTCATGTCAGGCTAAAAGGAGTCTCTTGTTTCAGCCACTTGCTTTTACTGAAACCAATATGCTCAAAATATTTCTGCTTAATTTCTCTCTTCCTAGATGTACCTGTTCTGTACTATGTTGTCAGGTGTTTATGCTTATCTATTTTTCATTTTTTAAAGAGATTGCACTCACCTACAATGGCAAGGTTATGTTCAGATCCACAAGCAATCTGTAGAGAGAAAGATTTGAAAAGTGTTTAAAATGCATGTCGCAAGCAGGCAGCCAATGTTAAGACTGTAATATCCAAGATTTGTTATGCCAACATGGATGCTGAGATACTTTGTAACCAAACTTGCACTGAAACTGAAAATAAAATGCCATGTGTCAAAATACAGTCATCCAACTTTTATTCAACGGCGCAGACGAGTGCTACCAGTGCAAACAGCGTTAGTGACGATTCGGTCTGTAAATAGACGCTCCCGCTAAAGCAGAGCAGAAAACTGTAGCGGAAAAGCCAGCTCATTCATAAAATCTAGAACACACTGCTGGGCTGTCCACAGGAGTTAATGCAACTGTCTCAGGATGGCTGTGTGTGCCTGCCTTTGCAGAAAAAAAAGGCCATTAAATTGTAAAAGCTTTTGGTCAGCAGTTTTTTTCCCCCCCTTCGTTACTTCCACAGGAAGTGAGGGGACACATTTGAGTTCTCATCCTGAACTCGTGAAGAGTGAAAGCACAAGCTCTAAACTGGCAGTCTAGATGCCAGTTTGGATTGTTAAAGCTTTATTACCAGCAATAAAGGTCACTGAAACACACACACACACATATATATATATATAGCTAATACCATTTGAGCTGCTTTGATAAAGCAATGTTTTTGATAAAGCGTCCAGCTGTGGTGAACCATGAATAAAAACATACCCATTCATTCCTGAACCACTGACAGGTTATAATTTGTTACTCCAGTAATGTTCATAGGCCTCATAAAAGTGTGACAGTTTACTAAATATTGACCCTGTGTGTGGGTGGGTGTGTACACTGTTCGAGGGACTAACATGGTAGGGCAGCCTGAGAGATTCATAGTCCCCTCAGCTAATCCATCTTGCCCTTAGCTTTACACACACACACACAAGGTGACTATGCCTTGACATACGCTGGCGCTGCTGCGATGATCTGTGCGCAGTAGAAGAATGATCCAGAGCTTGCCCTTGCCTGTCCCTGACATCCACTTTATTGCCAACGATATCCAGCCACACAGCTGCCATTTGGACTACAGGTTAACTGCTGCAATACCGTGAGGCTCAAACATAATTGCCCTTATGGGAGGACGAGAGCTCTGCCTTCACTGAATGTAAGTGGTCCTCTGGGAGTGTGTGTGCGCTCTGCAGCCTGGATATAGTGATGCAAATCATTACGAACCTACTCTTAGTGGGCCTGGCTTTCACTCGGTGGCTATGTTTTATCTCATACCAAACAACCCGCAGGTGTCCATTTTATTTGTGGTTGTTTGCTGCCCTCTGCTGGACGGACACAGGCATTTTCTGCTAAAGCGTGAGGAGGACAGCCACGACAAGAATAATTACAGAATATCATTAATGCTCATTTTCAGTCTGTAGAGGTGTCACTGAGAAGTTTTACCTGTGTTGCTCCTTGGAGGACTTTAACCTCTGCAGGGAGACAAGGCGGACCCACTGCCTGCTGCTCTGGGTTCTGACTGGTTGATGCTCGACGGCCCAGTTGTCCGTAATCTCCTCTGCCCCATGTGAACACTCTGCCGGTCTCTGAAATGGATGTTGACTTTGTTCAGCTGATCTGTTAAATCTGGCTAAAACTGGTGAGCATCGCAGACACGATATGTGACGTTGTGTTCCACCTGTTTGAGCAACAGTGTGCGTCCAGCCGCTCCACGCGCGGACAACTTTCTCTCCGCCCAGCAGCGAGCGCTTCACAGGAGTGGGGGAGGACAGGAAGGGCTCTGCGGTGGTCAGCTGGCCGTGCTTGTTGCTTCCCCACAGATACAAATCGCCGTCTCCTGCACACACGACAGAAGCGACATCACTCTTCATCCAGCAGACGCAGCAACACAAAGAGCAGAGCAGTAATTGAGCGGCGCTGGTCAACTAATTACAGGACAGAAAGGAGGCCAGACATTAAGAATGAACAGACAGCTCGCTGTGGAAGAGCAGCACAACATGCACACATGCACATGTGCGTATCTGCATTTCAATTATAACCTCTCATGTGTAGGTAAAAATATACACATTGATAAGGGGAAAAAAAGGGACTGGAACACAGCATGGGTGATATTTACATGTATTAAAGAAATAAACTTAATTTAAACAGTGAGAAAACAATAATTTACAGGTTTACACAGGGACATGACACTTTGCGTCCCTGTTCGTCAGTGATGCCCTTGCGTATGGTTATTTTGGTGCATGGTTCTCTGTAGTGCCTCCCAAAGAGGAGACGTTGGAACAGGTTGTGTCCAGGGGTGTGATGGATCTGCAGTAATGTTTCCTGCCTGTTTCCTGACTCTGGAAATGTATATGTCCTGACTGGAGGGCAGACTGGCACCAGTGATTTTCTCTGCAGTTCTGTTCGGTGCAGTCTGTAACTGGACTGTATTACTGCAGTGCAAAATTGGATCAGCACCTCCTTAGGCAGGTTGACTTTCCTCAGCTGGCACGTGGAGTAGCTCAGTTCGTAGGGGTTTGAGTTGGGAACCGGAGGGTGGGCGGTTCAAGTCCAGCATGGAAGGTCGACTGGTAGCTGGAGAAGTGCCAGTAAACCTCCTGGGCACTGCCAAGGTGTCCTTAAGCAAGGTACCGAACCTCCTAACTTCTACCAGGGCACTGCTACGTGACTGCCCATCACTCATCATCTCTCCACAGTCTTCTAGTGGGAATATTGTGCTTTTTTTAAAACCCTTTTACGTAAATTCAATGGATCTGCTGCCTTGTTTGTTGCCTGTGTCTAAGGAAGGACAATATATGGACCCTACAAACATCATGCAGTGTAATGATCATCATATGTCATCATTGTCATACCTGTAAGGCACACGCAGTGCACAGAACCTGCAGTCACCATGTATGAGGTCTTCTGGTCCAGACCTGCAACACGGGTACAAGTATCTGGTCAGACTTAAGAATCATTTATCAATGTTCTAACTCATTTAAGGCCTATAAACTTTATCGTAGTCAGTACAGAGTTTTACTCACCTGGTACCAGAGAGGGTACAGTACAGCTAAGGTGTGATGGGACAGGGCGTGGACTGAGTGCTCTCTTAGCGTGACTGGAAAGACCAGTTCCCCACTGATATACACAGCCTGAGTCTGAAAGGAAGAAATGTGTGGATTGACTGCGTAATGAAAAGACATAGTTTTGTTTTCTGTGCAAACTTACCAGTAACAGCTAGTGAATGTCTGAGTCCTGCTGCTAAGCTCACCGCTGGCTCCTTCAGACTCTGGGAACAAACAGCACAATGATGTCCGCTTCAAAGAAACTCATCAGATCACGAAGTTCAGTTTGATCTGTCAGGATTTATGTGACTAACATTGTGTTCCTGAAAAGTAAGCGGTTCATCTGCTCACCTCAACAACTAATGGATCTGCAGAGTGTGTGACTGTCTGCCCAACGCCAAGTTGTCCAAATGCATTGGAGCCACATGCCAGTACTCGACCACAATCTGTCAGTGTGACGCAAAAGGGAAGTGATTACCTCTATAAATAAAACATGCTGAAATATTCAACATTTGGATGGATGGAAGCTAGTAACAAGCTTCCTCTGTCCATCCCATTTTTAACACTGCTGTGCTGTGAATTCTGGATAACTCCCTCAAGCAAAGTCTGCTAGTTACAGACTTGCAGAAGGTGAGGCCTAAGGGCAAAACTAGTCTGCATGAGGGCCCGGTTTGTGGGTTTACTGCTGTATTAACATCATGCCTCATGAAAAGCATATTTAGGTTTCATGGTTACTACATGCAGCAAGTATTTATGTCGCCAGACAACTCAGCATAGTTGCACAATCGCAGACTTAGGGTTAAAGAACACTATGCACTCACAACATGGACCTACAGCATATTCATAAAATACAGGTCTTGAAAGCTAGACAGGCAGAAGCAGTTGACGCGACAATCTATATTTTTTGCTTTTTCAGCCACTTCTGTCACATTAAGCGCCAAGCCGGATATATAAGCGCCTCCCAGTCATAATTATAAACTGGATGTTGGCATGAAAGATGTTTATATGTTGAAAACTGGTAATTACAGTAACTTCTATCTGACGTGAATGTGGCCCAAATCTTTGGGTGTGTGAGGATTGCTCCTGCTGTCCACTTACTGACGTCTACTGACTGTGTCAGTTTTATATTCTTACATTAAAAGTAACGTTGTTACGCCCTATAATCTAATTTTTGGCTGCCGTGACATCAAGACTTACCCTGAAAAATAAATAAAATGTTGTCTGATCCACTGTCCCTGCCTAAAAGAAACAAATGCTCAGCCCTTCTTCTCTAGTGCATGTGTAAAGCGAAGGTGAAATGGTGCTTACCCGTGAGAAGAAGAGTAAAATCCCAACCGCAGGCTACTTTTGTGACCTTCTGACTCAGACTTGGGCAGAGTTGAAGAGTTGAGATGTCTGCATTGTGGCCAAGTCCAAGCTGGCCTCTGTGATTCTGTCCGCACACAAAAACCTCTCCATCCTCTGTCCAAGACAAAACACACCACAGACATTTTGAACCATGAAATTTATCGTTTAGTGAGCCAAAAAAGAAGAAATAAATGTTTGAAATCTGGACGATGGACAAAGGTTGAACTGGCTAGTCACATATGAAACATTTAGGTTGAAGAGTTACATCAACACATCATAATGTGTTCAGCAGACATAGAAACTGTTTTTCTTCTATTTTGTGTGATATTTATCATCTATGGCAGCCCGGTGGTGCAGTGGTTAGCACTGCTGCACATGACGGATGTTCCCGTTTCAATCCCCAGCTCTGATTCTGACCACTTTCCTCAGAGGGACTATCGACAGCATGGGAAGTGTTGGGTGGCTCTGGCTGAGGAGGTAGAGCGGGTCGTCCAGTCAGATGATCGGTGGTTTAATCCCCAACTCCTCTGAACCCCAAATTGCTCCAGAAGGCTGTTCCATCAGTCTGTGAATACGTATGAATGATTAGCTCCCAAAACTGATGAGCAGCTGTCACCTTGGATCAGTGTATGAATGTTTTTTTTACATTTTTGTAGTCATTTAGCTGAGGCTTTTATCCAAAGCGACTTACAGGGAGCGATTTGGGGTTCAGTATCACTTCGACATGCAGACTGGAGGAGCTGGGGATCAAACCACCACTGTGTAGTAGTGTGGCAGTGTAGTGTAAAATTGGAGCCGTCAGAAGAATAGAAAGGCACTATACAAGTAGAGTCTATTTAGCATCTACCATGTCATCACAGCGTGGTTCAGCAAATGCATCGTCTCTGACCACAAGGTATATCTTCTTTACACTTATTTTTTTTTTACTTTTAGTTAAAGTAAAGAAAAATCTGATGACAATTAAACGGCTCCCTTTTGTGCAGGGGGAGGAGACTCAGTCAGTAACAGCTGATTTGAATAACTTGCACTCTGCAAAATGCACATTTCTGCACAAAGCTACATGGATGGTAGAAGCATCCTTCCTTAGAGTTCATTGTATTTATGAATGTATGCATTATCTATCTATCTATCTATCTATCTATCTATCTATCTATCTATCTATCTATCCTTGTCATAACAGACAATTGACCTATTTAACCAGTAGGGGGCGTCACATGATCTCTGTTTGGTCCAGTCTTAGTTCTCATGGCTGAAAACAAACTGTAAGTCTTACAGACTCTTGTATTTATGAGGTGAAGTGCAGTTTCAGGAGCCAACAGTAACTCACCGGTGACAGCCACGGAGTGCCCGCCGCCGCCGCCGAGCGCCCGCACTGCCTTGTGTTGTAAAGCGGCGGCGTCAGAGAGCCGGGGAAGTGTCTGGTCCTCCACATGTCCCTGTCCCAGCTGCCCGTAGCTGTTGGCTCCCTGACAGACACGACATTGATCACCAATACTGCCCAGTAATGTGTCGGCATTGATGCGGAGCTCGCGTAGCCGTTAACTTAACGGCTGATAACGGCGGTTTGTTTTGGTGTCTGTTGGCGGTAGTTCGCTAACTGTCAAGCTAACCGTCAGCGACAGTCTGCAGTCACGCTGCTGATGGTGAGTATCCGAGATAGCTAAACTTCACACACACACAAATTAAAGTCTTAATAGCGAAGAAAACAAACTTACCCACGAGTGTACACAAAACGGCTGCGAGCTCGTTTCCATGGAGTTACCGGCGACGAGCACAGCAGGATTTACGACACTGTCGTAAAAAAAAGCTCCCTGTGTGGATGTTTGGCTATTGCATCAGGGATCAGTGCCAGATGTAGTAATGTGAATATGCATTATGTGAACATTTAAAAATGAAAAATGACCAATAAAAGTTACATACAACTTAATTTTCATTGTCACGGTTACCATTTTTAATGGGAGTGTAACCAAATCTAAAGACACATACATCTGGAGTCAGATAACAAAGAATAAGTTGTATGGAAGATGTTAAACTTGCATAAAGCTCACAAATCGTCATCTCATGTTCATTTTAACCACAACTTATTATAAATAATGCAACTTCTGTTAACATTTAAGTTTAAAAACATGTCACTCTTGCTCTTCTCTTTCACAAGATCATTGAGACAGTAATGTTTTGTGTCACATCTACAGTACAGATACATAACACCAGCAGTTACAGGACCTTACAGGTTAACATTTAGTGCCTTCAAGTGCTTTGTATGTCAACTAAAAAAGCCAGATCTACCACAGCATCTGGCAATCCTGGCAGGCCATAAATAATATATGAAAAAAATGGTGATGAACAGATTTGTTTCTTTTCTTTTTTAATGCTGCCATTGAATTCCCATCAAAAACACACCACACTTCCATCTCGCTAGATATAATAAATACATTATTTAGTAACACCTTTAGAAACAGCTCTCAGTGTAACATGACTACAAACAGCCTCCAAAATTACCATGATACTGAATCAACACTAACTTAACTTTATAGCAATATTTTAAGAGTATCTGAACTTCATAATCTTTATAGCAGCAGTATTACAACATGTTGCATCTGTTGGTTCCAATTCTCTTTAAATATGGCTCAAAATGATGAATCAATTATCAAAATAGTTGGTGATTAATGTAATAGTTGATCATTGTGTCAATAAAAACTCCAAAAATGTCACAGATGCTCTGCTTTCTATTTTAGGGAGACCCCTGTTCATGACATTTCTTTCGTAATTAATTTGATTGATTTGAAAATGAGGCGATATGTCCGTCAGATCAATGGTACAGTTATTCCTACAAAATTGAACTGAGATAACAAAACCTGAACACAGGTCTTATCGTGACTTTCAGGGTTCTCGCTGCAATCTTTCTCCGCCATCGGCAGCATCTTCCTGCACATTCAGTATCCATAACCAAATCACCACGAGGACATCAAAACATAACAAGTCTGCAGGTAACAAATCATCTGACACACAGTGAAGACACAATGAACATTTTATTTGTTTTTGTTTTTTTCAGTAGTTTCATACATAGCCTATTCATAATGTCTATATTTCTTTACAGTAGAAAAATAATGTTTTGATTTTAGGAGTACTACAGTTATATTCACTTCAAGAGGAGGTATTCAAAATCATCACTGTGAAATAAAATAGGTCAAGGTACATGGGCCAAATCTCATAATCAGTCATGAAAACATTCACCGGTTTTCACTTTCATTATTTCCCTCAACAGCACACAAAAGGAACATGATACATACACCAAAGGAATACAAACAAGGTACATTTTATACATATCACTGAAGTGAGGAAGATTAAATGTGAAGAAGAAGAAGGAGAATGAAATGAAATACAAAAAAATTCACATGATAATATACAACAGCAGAGTTAACAACAGGAATGAGGAAACCACATCTGTGTTTGTAACAGCTGGGGATGTTTTTAAAGGGTACTAAAGTACCAAGAAAGCGCACTGATTGTTTGTAATACAGAAGCCAATTGAGTACAAGTACAACTGCGGCAAAACAGCATCTCAGGTTAAGCAGCTCTTTGGGTTTGTGCAATATACTATATCAGAGATATCAGTGGCTAAACATACATAATGCACCTCTGTAAATCGTATAAGCCATACACCATGCAGTGGGGAAAACAGAGCGTTTCGCCAAAAGCGGGGCACAATCATTGAACTGACGAAGGGTGATACACAAGCAGTATCTCTACAGCGGTGCTTGGGGACGACGCGGCAAGCGTTGATGGACTGTAGGTGGATAACTTCAACAGCAGCGTGGGCAGTCAGACACCCAGCTGCTTGTTCAGCCGGCTGAGGGCGTCGCCGACGATGTCAAGCTCATGTCGAAGCTCCTCCACCACGCTGTTGATGCTGGGAGTGTCTTTAAGCACATCCACGCTCTGGGTGTAAGGGTTGTATCGCACTGTGAAGGGACGCTTGATGGTCTTGGCAAACTCCCTGCGTTGAACATCATAGCGTCATTAAATAATATGGGGCAGACATTTAAATTCTATATGAAACAACACTGTAGTTTCCAAATAACTTTCATCCATCCATGCAAGATTGCTGTAAACAGTGCTCACCTCATCTTGACTTTGGCCTCCTCAAAGCTGTCTGACACAAAGTAGACATCCTGAAATGTTGTGATGATGCATTCTTGCTTGGATGTAACTTTGGGGTCAAAAGGCATTATCCTTGCATTGCCAGAGAGTGCATGCTGTAAAAGAGAAACATGGCACAGATGTTTCACTAATGCACACTTGGGACATTTGATTAAACCCAACTCAATCTTTATTTTGCTGTTTCAAACGTTTCAATAAGCATGGTTTTTGTTTGGGTACTTCTCGATATACATTTAATGATGAGTCGATAAGACTGTTAACATGTCCTCTGTATGGTCCTGTTAAACTGTTTTTACCTTAAGCTCACTGATAGATGACAGCAGTCCTGCTCCGTATGCTCGCAGCTGCCCTTCTTGTTTGCATAGACCAAACTCCACCGTAAAGAAATAGCACTGCAACACAGAACCAGGAACAATTATTATCAATTATTCTACACTTTGAATTTGACTTCATAAACTGGTGTCACTCACTGTGGCCAGTTTCTGAACGGAGTCATCTGAAGCCCCAAGTGAAGCAAGACCAATCTCCTGAGAAAACTGGGCGAAGCTCGGCTCTGCCAGCAGCGGGACGTGACCCAGCAGCTCGTGGCACGTGTCCCTTGATAACGAAAGGCAACAGAACATCAGGGCCAGTAGCTTTTAATGAAGATTGGCACCCCTTTTGTAATTAGTATGGGTATATTACTCACGGCTCTGGGGTGTATAAGGGGTCGGAGCTGTGCCGCACATACTGGGTACAGTGGAAAACACGGAAGGCCAAACCAGCAAGGAAATCACGTGGGGACAAATAACCAGCCACAGGCCTGATGGTGAATCCAGTGCGCTCTGAGAAGATAAGACATTTGAAATACGGACGTTTAAAAAGCTGGAGAGACATTTCTAATTCTGTATTTGAAGCACAAGAAGTATTTTTCACGAATGAAAACCTACCCTTAAGGAAGCGTGAGACATCTTCCAGTTGAGGGATGTTGTCCTCCCGAAATTCACAGTATTTGGACAGCAGCGGCAGGTTCTTCAAGTATTCCCGGCAGGCGTGGGTTGGGTACAACTTGTTGAGCTCCCTGTACACAACTCCCCAAGTCTTCACTTCCTCCTCTGTGAACTCAATACGAGGAATGGGATCCCCACTGCAGCAAGAGAGAATAGGCCTCTAAGTATCAAGTAAAAACGTCACAGATTAAATCCCTTTACATGAACTATCTCTTTTTTTTTTCATTCATTAAAAACTCACTGTTTGTAGGCCATGGCAAGATCAGCGAAGTACTTTCGCCTTTTCCGGTAAACATTGTCCTTAAAGCCCTGATAAAGAGAAATAAAGAAGGGTATGAGAATATTTCAAATTTAAGGAGTTTGCTGTTTTTGAGTAAACTAGCTGGCTGATTTTGATCCCACATACCGGATGATCTGCATCCAGTTCAGAGCCATACATCAGGACACGGTTAGCACACTTGTCCAGGTCTGAAATCTTCTTTGGGAACCAAGGTACATCATACATATCTGAGAAGAGAGAGAGAGAAAAAAATTAGTTGTTTTTGTTATGGTCTAATATATATTCAATACATTATGTGCAGGATTTCATTTACCTTCCTCGTGCAGACAGGAGTTATCTGGAGGCTCCATGTCCACCACGTTTACATGCTTTCGTAGCAGATGGATGATTTCATTCAGTTGTTCGTGGTTGCTGTCGCAGTCCACGAAAATTTCAAACTCAGAGTTGCGTCTTTTGGATTTTCTGGACTCTATGTGGACAAGGTTGACGTGATTTTCCTGCAAGAGAAAGTTGAGAACAATTTCTTAGGTTGCCTACATTTGCTTCAGATATTTAGATATGGGATATAAAAGTGTTATTCTACCATGTAGTTACTAATAGATAAGGACGTGAATATAAAACTTTGTCCGTACTTGGAAGAGTCTGAGTGCCTTTACCAGTCCGCCCACTTCATTCTTGAGGGAAAAGATAATTGTTGCTCTCCCTTTCTCTGATGTGTTCTTTTCAGAGTTTTCTTCAATTTTTGTGAACGTTGATTTGTTTATCTAAAAACAGTAATGGGACATATTTGGATTTTAATTTGTGTAACAGCAAAATGTCATCACCGTTCAACAACCAACAGTGGCTCTCCTCTGATGGCCATGTGAGGAGATACTCAACTTTTATCAGCTGGGTTGGGGGGGGGGTGTATGTGTATGCAGAGAAATAAACTATTTAGAACTGCCAGTCTTTGCTGCATAGATATTTCTGTGGCCCTGACAAACAAACACAAAACCAAACAGAAGTAGACGACATAGAAACATAACACAGGCAGAGCTGAGAGTCCATTTCAGCGCTTTCACGTTGACGCACGGCTGGCTGTGCGCGCTGCACACGCCAGGGGAAAATGCATGTAATCCTGCAGCAGATTTTACAAGTAGGACTCAAACGTGCCAGCAGCAGAGGACAACTAATCTGTTTTGACGTTTTCCCCTTCACTTTGATCGTAGCAAACATCTGATTCAGACGTTACTCCTGTCGTGCGCAACGACGTTAGGCTACAATTTGCTTTGCAGTTCCAATATTCACACATTCAAATGATTTGTGGAAAGGGGAGTAAAGCTCATTCAGCTCTTATGCTGCCTACCATATTTGTCCCTTCGATAAGTGTGTAGACAGCGCGGCAGACCAGTTTTCGGTGGACCCTTGTCGGTAGTATCCCTGAAAGCATTAGTGTATGGAGACTGGATCAGGACGCTCTCCGGGGTCAACTCTTTGCGGCTTGGTTTAACGAAGATGAACTTGTGTCTGTCTCAAAGAATCGCCTTATTGTAATCTCATTCATACAGCGGGGAAGCCTATTATTAGCTCCCTATCTCACCAGACATTAGGCTGCGTTTAATCCCTGCAGTTTCTAAGGCTGATTTTTACGCACAGGTAGCGGTTATTTTCCTTTACTTGACATCAGATGTGTTACAGCTTTACATTTAGTTTGTGATCATTCTAAATCTCATTTTACAATCACACCCAACCACAGCTGCTTATTTGAACCAAATTTTCTATTTTTTTCTCATTATGAGACAGAAAATCGCGTCACAGTCATTCATTTGCGCAGCAGTACTGTTTGTCAGAAAAGGCCTGAAATGTTTAAAGTAATCGGTACTGGGATGTATAAAAAGTCACACTTTAGACGACTTTTTGTTTCAAATATAATTATTCTGTGTATTTTGGTTCACTGTTGAGCATTTTGCAACCTTGAAAAACGAAAATCTGACGCAGGTAAATTGCTCATATGCATCTATATGTGCACATTTCTTCATCCAACACAGCTTTAGAAAATGGTCTCTCATCCTCGGATGAGGTGTCCCGTCTGTCCTTTTCCATGCACCCAGTGCAGACACCAGACACTTATCTTCTGTCTCTTCTGGCTTTTACTCATGAAATCAGTGGAGCAATAATGAGGACTGGTATGACAGGAAATTTGGAGGTATCGCACTTTAAACCTCTTACAACCCTTTGACGTAAATTACACTATGAGAAAACGGCTTAAAATTAATCTGCGCTGACGACAAAGTGAAGGCTTACTCATGAAGTTGACCAATCTCCCCATCACAGAAAAATGTATCTTATAATGACTTTAAAAAATGGTTTAATCACCTCACAGATACAGACAAAACAGGAGAAAACATCACTGACATCTACTGCGCAGAAGTTCTTACCTCATTGTTCAGCAGCTTCTCTTCAAAGCCAATGTTCATGGAGTCAAAAGATCTTCCTCTACGTGGTCCTTCGTTTTTGTTTGAGTACATGTTAAAGCGCCGCTGCCTTATTTGCCTCTTTATGTAGTTCTTACAGCTGGATTATCTGAATAACCTCCGCTATGTAAAGTGGGCTATCTACCCCGACAAGCTGCGCGCTTAGCTATTTAACCACAGAGGGAAATAGGAGGGGGCAATAATCTCACCCACAGCAGCAAATGGAAAAAGAGCAGCACCACCGACGTCATAATGGGAAAAGGGTATCTTTTATTTCACATAAAGGCCTAAAATAGCTTCAATGAAGATGAATCACAAAGTCTGATTTTGATGGGAGAATAAAAACACTGGATTAAAGTGATTTTTATGAAATATTTCAACGCGTTGGAGAAGCAGCAGTCATCACAAAAAGATGAACATGAACCTGCTTTGTTGTGTTTGTGTGACTCTCTGACCTGAAAGTATTTATCAATTAAAAACAAGTATATATAAAAGTGCTGTAGCAGTTTGGATGCGGACCTGATGATTATCTGTGGACTCTCTCTTCCTCATGTTGCCACAAACAGTTAATTCTTCTAGTTTGGTGACACCTTGAGTCCAAGTGGAGGTCAAGGTTTAAGAGGATTCAAGCATATAGCCCACCTGCCTGCATTGTACAGTGATCCAAACATGCCCCCCTTTCAAAATCCACCCCTTTGCCCCGTAAGCACCTCTCGGTTCTCGTGCACATAGCATAAATAATCTGCATGTTTTCCTGTCTTTAACACAGCAAGCCTTTTAATAAGATCAAGACAATCAGTGGAAAAGGCTGTGAGGGCCTCTGCAAGCAGAATCAAGATGAAGGAGCACTGAGAGTCCTCATTACATTAAACAGATAACCCCACTGTTCTCTAAGCTTTAGTCCCGTCACAAAGAAGACAGGTGAGATGTCTTTGTCTGTTAGTACTCTTAGCTCCACACGCTTCTAACGCAGTGATACATGTGGCTGCTGCACATGCTGTTTGTCTCAGGTGGTCCTGGACTGTGTCACTCGTGACATGGACAGATGCTTTACACAACAAAGGAGGCAGCGAGGGGAACTTCCTCTTCTCAGGAGCTGAGTCCAGAGCTACTCCCGCTTTGACACTTCTTATGTGGAGGTCCAGTTAGTGTAGCTGGTTAAAACACATCTGGCATGATTCATATTAACAGGCGCATCGGTCTTCTCCTTGCCAACAGCCACACTATGCATTTTTCATAAAGTTTGCAGCAACAGAACCCCCTTTTATGATCAGCAAAGCATGAGTGGACATGTATACCTGACTGTTAGCTCAAGCTCCTTATCATCTCTACCTATAGAAGGCAAGCGTCAATGTGCAAACACAATATACACCACCTAAGCAACAAGACAACATATAAACACTGGACATTTTCCTCAGTTGAAAGGTCAGCTGAAACGTCATGGATCTCCATTTTACCTCACCTTAGAGATAGTAGCAGTGTTCCCATTTAGCAACAATAACCACAGATGTATTATCACATAGTGCTCTTTAAACACAGCAGAAACGGAACAGAAATACTCTGTACACAGTTTCTGTTGGCATTGTAGCAACAATTAGGGCTGAAACAAATAGTTGATTTAAATTAAACCTAATTGCAGCTGTAGGCTAACAATAATTCTACAAATTTATATAGCACAAATGATACCAGAGCTAAGCATGATATAAATAAAAAGAAGCATAAAATCACTGTAGAGAGGTATTTAAAAAAAAAAAAAAAAAAGAAAGAATGACAGTGTTAGTTGATGAAAAAAATCCACTGTGTCAGATTCAGGAGTCAGAAATGGGATACAGCCTAATGTTTATGTATTATCCCCTAAAAATAAGAGTTGTTGTAGCCTTCGTAGTTTCTCCTGCATGCTTGAAAGGGGATGATGAGGTGAGGGATATTCAGTTGGAAGCTGCAATCTGCACCTTCACTGCTTGATGCCACTCAATCCTGCACAGTAGATCTTTAAAATGGTACAAAACAGGGAAATTATTCATATTAAATGATTGCTAATGAAAGGTCAAAACTACTAAAAGCAGCAGTGAAATTCACTCTGGATAAAGCAAATCTGCTTTAGTTATATTATGCAAAATTCATTTCTATTACTGTCCTGTGCCTGTAAGGAGTAAAAAGGGAAAAGAAATGAGACAAACAGTTCTGCAGACGTCACACCAGAATACAGCGTACGTCACAAATAGCTAACTAGACTGCTGCTGCCTAAAGCATTAACATGTTCTGATGAACGTGTTCTGATGATTACGTAGAAAATGGCTTGTTTTTCCAGGAACGGGTATTGTGGCTTGTTTATTTATTTAAGAGAGAGACGAGAGAGAGGAAAGGCAGGACAAAGCCGACTGAATGGTATGGCCGTGGTATTGTTCACGATTCACTACTGAACTGTTCCTTCCACGAATCCCAAACACTGAAGTGGACTTCTACACAGCAGGATCAAGCACCTCCAAATCTACTTAGAAATACATTTTCACAGAGCTCACATTTATGCTGCAGACGCTCTGGCCTTTGATCTCCACATGTCTTGACAGCGCCTGGATCAGATCTTTTTTATTTAATGAGAGAGTCATTTAATGTCTGATTTCAAGCCAAATACAGCTTACTTATCTTCAACTAACATTTATATTAACCTCTTATCATATTAAATAATGTATAAACCGTTCATACTGACTGTTATTGATAATGTGGAGTGCGCCCTCTCTGCTCTGCCATTTAGAGACTAATTGACATAGGTGCTTTGAGATGCTTTAAGCCCACGAGTGCTTTGACAGAGGTGGGTCAGGGAGTGCAGCATGAATAAGATAGCTCATTGTGGTTGTCTCTCCTGGGCTCACCTTGTGGGGATAGAGGTCTCTGGATAATTAATTTGAAGGACAAGAGATTATGAGAACAGAAATATTCTTATTTTCTATGTATTCTACTTGTGCAAAATTTTGTACATTTTGTGCTTTAAATAATGTTGTAGTTGTATATTCTGCACCTGCATGTACTGTAAACGTTCTTCTCTGCCTGTTATGGCTGCCCAAACTCAATCACATCCTTGAGGCTCTTCATGGTCTGCTGCAGGCATTCAAACATCTCATCCATGACCACTTTTTTTGGGCACACCAGGCATGGAAAGGCTGCTGAAGGACTAAGTGGTTATCCAGGCAAACCAAACCGTCTCTGATGCACCGATCAGATTTTGGTAGGAATTAATGGCACAGAATCTTAATTACAGCACAAGCTCTTATTTCTGATAACTCTCTGGATGTTTGTGAAGGTTAAATGCTGTGTTACAAACATGTCTGAGTGCATCAGTCTGTCCCAGTTCTGTTCACTTCAATCAGAGGGATTTACTCACAGTGTCTGAGCATCAAGCTGTGCAATATCTCTCTAGCTAATCTCACCCAAGTGCCCAACACGAGCATTAAAATGCATTAGAAGTTAAAACTGCCCTACATCTCGCTGGGCATTTGGGAGATAAATAATACTAAATACTATAATAATGATTGATATTCTTATTGCATTCTGCACAGGGAGGTCAGAGGTCACAGTGTTTTTGATATTGGGTCTCGTTCAGGGACTGCAGTAATTAATTAACATCCACACTTTCTAAGGTAATGTTGTACCTAAAAATCCAAATATTTAAATTTTTTTTCATTAAACTAAGAAACCGTTACACATCCTAACACAATGAAATTATTTTACAGCAGCACAGAAAACACACTAAAGGTGTTAATACACATGAGAAAAAAATGGAAAAAGCTTAACAAATAAATCAAATTTAAAAAGCTAGCAGTTAAAAAATATATATATCTTTCTGTGAATATTTTTGTTTAGTTAAAAACATAAATTTGATAGATGGCGCACGAAGACCAAGTTGACATATGAAACATTTAAATTAAAACCTAAATTAATATATTGAACAGTCAACATATAAACTGTGACTGAATTATATCACTTTAATACATTCTAATCTAATCTTTCTAAATGAATCGCTAATTTATGGCAAAGTATAGATTTTGTAGGATTAGAAAAGCAAAACAAAGACATCAAACCAACATATGTAACCAGTCAACAATAATGCACAACTCATCTATGTTGTGCATAATAACAAAAGAAATATCAGTATTATTATTAGGATTTGTTTTATTAACATATTTTCTACTTGACTGGCATGTTCAGTGTCTTTTTCCACTCCTGATTGTGACACCGGTGTTATTTGAATTTCCAGGTTTTCAAGGTCTTCTAGTAGCACTTCATCAATAGGATTCCAGTCATTCACCTGATCCCGAGCCTTGTTTGAACAACTAACTAATCAGAACAGTGAATGGTCTGCCTACGTGCACTTCCTGTGGCAGGACCACATCCCTTTAATTAGCTCCAATTCTTTCATTGCCGAACAAACAGCAGCATATGCCACTTGGTGACAGGCGTCAGCGTGCACAAGGACAGGACAGGGCAGAGCTGCACCCATAAACAC
Organism: Nibea coibor; assembly: GCA_023373845.1. NCBI lineage: Eukaryota > Metazoa > Chordata > Actinopteri > Sciaenidae > Nibea > Nibea coibor. Next base: position 18,507,258 of record CM041721.1, on the reverse strand, counting down.
CTGCCTCATTCAAAATAGAAACATTATACACAAAATAAAAAAAAAATGATAGAGATTATAGAAGGGTCATTGAAAGTATTGCAAATTTAATCCGGACAGATGTTTGATTCTAAATTATATCAGATTAATATTTAATTAGCATATTATAAATCAATTAATCAAGTAGTAGTAGCAGTTTTTTTTAGACAAATCAATATGTGTAATTTTTTATTCACTATATTTGTTATACTTCAGTCGCTTAATAGCTAAAGAAAGAAATTGAATCCCCTCATATGAAAGATAATATAAATTTCTTAAGTTGATGTATGGCCAACATGAACATGAAATATTCATTCATCTTTTGGCACAGATAGACAAGTTTTCTACTTTGGGTATAATGTAAAAAAAACAAACAAAACAAACATTGCACTACCACTGACACTGCATGGCATCCTTGTTGTCTACTTTATCATATCTTATCAACAGATAAGGTGGTTGAAGAAGCAGAACAGGCGGCTGAGGCAAACGCAAACATCCTCGCCGCATCACTTTTTTTTTGCGAGCAGGAAACGTCAGTGTCTTTGATATTCAGGCATCACGAAGGGGAAAGTTTCATTGTGATTCTGTTGACAAGAGATAGAAAGCCAGGGAACTCAGGAAATGAGCTGAAGGGGGCTTTGATTGCACCCAACAGCATCGTGTGTCTTTATTAACATGCCTTGACCAGGTGGTTGTGAATAGGCTGGGCCTTGGAATCAAAGGAGAGGGAACGTGACACTGCACACGCATTCTTCATCCCTTCATTATCCCCCCTGCTCGCCCGGCAACAGGTCCTACAGTGGCGTCAGTGCCATTTTACACACTCAAGAGGGCTTTGAGTTGAACAAAATATACATTTTTTTATCACCCAGAATGCATCAGTCCACGTCACAGGGGCTTGGCACGAAAATATTTCTACTACATGTAGAGAAAACTCTTGTTATGTTATCTTTTTACCAGAGAAAACACAGAAAATGTATTTTTTATTACCCCCCCAAATCCTTGTTGGACCAAAGAGTCAAAATATTTATTCACTTCATGGGAGTAGTAGTGTACTGGGTGCTGTTTACGTAAGGACAGACTATTTTCGCACAAATGCGTGACAGAAATAGAACAAATTTCACTGTAAGGCAAAATGTCAGGTCATTTAAGAGAACAGCGAGTCGTGTGGGCAGAGGTAAACAGAAATATAAGTAACTGACATCCAGCATCAGCATCAGACAGGCCTGACATGCCTCGGCGTCATTGACATGCATAAAGCAGCAGCCACGCAAGTAGCGGCCGGCTGTGTCGTGTTTGTGAAGTCAGATCATATCAAGCTGCTGTGAAGACCGGCAGACTGACAATGAAGTTTGGCAGGGCAACAGGAAACGTCTGGGCTTCACCGTGATCTCTGTGACATGACAGGCCCGGGAGCGAGGCCTGAAGACACAGCACCCAACAAAGTGCAAGTCACTGGCCACAAGGAATCTCGAAAGGCCAAGCATGATTTATGATTTGAAACAAGGCAACCTATGTGCATCGTAGTCGAGCTTGTGTCTAGAGATGGCAGGATTAAAAAGACAGGGTTTTTTTTCCCATAGGGTGATCTCTGTCTTGCATACACTCTAACCATCTCGGGATTTCCATTAGAAAGAGTGTTCTACATATCAATCCGAGCTTTAATTAAAAAGCTGCTATATTCACAGGGCCTTCGTAAGCTTGCTGGAAATGCGCAGGTTGTCCTGCTCTTCTCCGTGAGTGGGCGAAATGGTACATTTGGAAACCAAATGAGTTCATTGTTGCCAGGCTCAAGCCTTTCATCTAATTTTATTGTCGTTACCGAGTGACTGTCACCCTCTGGTAAACACTTGATGTTGTCATCAGCATTAGTACCATTACCCATATGCTTGGAAAGGTGACTCAGTTGACACTGAATGCAGTTTTGTCTTATGTCAAAATTTATATTTTAATCATATTATAAAAGGAACAAATGATATAAACCAACTGGCCACTTCATTAGGTATACTTGCCTGAAGCATTAACATGCACAGATTTGCTAACTGATTTTTCTGGTTAAAACAGCTTTTGCACCACGCTGCCGGAAAGCCTGATTTATATACAGAGAGGTTGTCTGGGTTTATGCTCATTTTCTGACAGACATGTGGCAAATTAATAAAGAGAGGGAAAAAACAGATTTACAGTTAGTTATACAATGTGACTTTGAAAATGTGCGCTGACATAATATGATGATTAGTAATGTGTTTTCTGTTATAATGTAATGTAATATTAATCAAACTGCAATAATAAGACAGAATGAAACTGACGGATTTGTGTTGAAAGAGCAGAAGGAAAACTTTCCTACGCTGTATTTGGGGATGTCGATACATTGGGCCGTTGGTTAATTGTGGACTGAATCAAAAACAATTAAAACTTGAATGTTGCCTGAAGCCAAGATGACAATGATGATTCAGTAAAAGCTTCAAAACACAGACTCTGTCAGACTATCAATTATTTAATACAAAAATATTATTCACAGAACAATTTAAAAAAACAGAATTTCAAGTTTGAATTTTATATAAAAACATCCTTGTCACATTTTCCGCCACTGGTGATGGTGTGTCATCCTCTTTCTTTGCGGTGGAAATCCAAATAGTCTGACATGAAGCAGGATCTTCGGAAAGAGCCGGGATGAGTGCTGGACACTGCTCTGCTGGGCGCCTCATACAGGAAACTGTTTTCTCACCATGTCTGCCAATTGGGGATCAGTCTCTGACAGCATGGACTGCAGGTGCTGAAACTGCACAAGAGGTAGAAAGGCGAGGTGGAAACATGATGTTTATTTTCCACAGGAGCTGGTGGTGAACAGTGGCAGTCCATCACACGTCTCAAACTGACGCAAACTCTCAAATAAATCCCAGAGACTTCAGCCTTTAGTTTGACTACTACATGAAGAAATATGTAGAGAAGAACTCAAGAAAATTCAAGGTGTAGTGAATAAATCCACTTGTTATCAAGTATATAAAATATTGAAAAACATTTAAAATAACTAATGTAAGGTAATCAATCTTATAAATATTTGAAACTGCAAAATCCAAATCTTCAAACTGTCATCTAGACAGAGGCAAGAGGAGTAAAGCCTCACTCCTTGTGCTTATTTTAAAATCAAACTCTTTCTAGAAACTCAATAATTTAATGTAATACCTCTCTTATGAAACCACTTTGGAGAAAGCACTTACTGAAGTTTTATAGTCGGGAACTAAACTGCTTGCAGCTGTGAGAGTAGTCTTCTCTGTTAGGTAACCGTTCTTCACTAAGTCTGCAACCGTGTCCTACAGAGAACGACAAACAGGAGAAACAATTCAGTCGCATTTACGAATCCCAGGAAGCAATCCGACCAGATGATGAAGCTAGCAAAGCTGGAAATACCTTAGGAATCTGAATACAGATGTCAGCTAGAAACTCAGCTGTGAGCTCTGCTAGCGCCTGGAGCTGTTCGTCTTTTGTTTCTTCTTTGTTGGTACCATCGTGTTTGCCCTCAGTGTTGTGCTGAAGCACCCGCAAAATGGTTCCAATGAGGGGAAGACCTTGAGAGGAGACAAAAGGGATTTGCTCAAAAGTTATTACTTTTGAAGGGGGTATTATCTTAACCATTACAGAGTGTGAACTTTTATTGTTTGTTTTATATTACAGTTTTTAACCAACCAGCAGATACAGGGATGTTGTGCTTCTACAAAATGCTGACAAAAATTACCAGTTTTAAAAAGGTCCAGTGATTTAGAAGCCTTTATTTACAGAATATATCAGAAATGGAAAATAATATCCCTAAGTATGTTTTCAAGTTTTCATTAGAGCTTGCGACTTGTCTAGGTACCATGCCAGCTGGGATAGGATGCAGCCACACCCTGAGCCTGATGAGGATAAGCAATTATCGTCTGAAGTTCAGTCACTCACACTGTTCATAAGTAAATGGCTTCAAAGTTTTGTTTCCAGAGATGATGTGTCTCTGGATGTATGATACTCAGTGTACTCAGTGTTAGAACAAACATGCAGTGAACACTAAATCAACATTCAGTGTACTACAAAAAAAAAAAAAGGCAGATCTCCGGGCTGATGTCATTCAGTGACCACAGATGAACCTTTGGTAACGTGCGCAGATGAAGAACAATGGAGCTCATACAACACTTACTTGTGTCACTTCTGTCGCACCACTGCTCCAGGCATCTGTAAAGAGCCTGCAGCACTGCAAAAGCCTGAATCAAAATGCTCTTCTGCTCTTGCAGGACAACTGGAAGATCGTTTGGCTGGTAGAGATCCTCACACACAACGTCACTAACAAAGTCCCATATTGCTTTGCCGGGGCCGTCTGGTGCAGCTGAAAGACACAATTAAAATCATGTTCCTTCAGTCTTGTATTAAATTTTGTGACAATAGATTAACTCAATACTGTGTTGATCGCTGTTACCAAAAGTCTGAATTCCCTCGTCTATGGTGGTCAGGAGTTGGAGAGCGTGAAGGTAAACCTCTAAGCCATTTGGACTCTCTGATCTGTGAAAGAAATACTGTGAGTACTGATGGTCAACTAAACCATGTGTTTAGTTTGAACTCTACTCTATCAGATAGATATCAACATATATACCAGTAAAAAAGGTTTTATATATATATACCGTTTTAAAGGGTCAAAATTAACTTAAAATGCACAACTTTCAACACTACTTTCATATTTGTAAATTATCAGCCATTTAAAACTGTATCTGCTGAAACTGAATGGTTTTAACCCCCCCCCCGCCCTTTTTTTATTTCCAAAAATAGTCTCAACTCGAGGCCATCTTTTGATGGCATCACACCAGCCTTGACGCCTGTCATCATGCTGACGTGCTGCCCCATGAGTAGGCGACTCGGTAGTCATTACCACACCAATCTTCGAACTGCCTGGCATGTGATTTGTGAGTGAATTTTGCATATCGCTATTGCGTTCACAAAATCTGTCCATGGACAGAGGAGCAGACAGGCAGACATATAAACACCCGCCAGAAAGGGCGTCTTGAGAAGCGCGTGTTGCCGTGCTGAAAACAATACCAACCATCTCTGTCACAGCTGGTAATCACACAAACTCTGTAACATCATCCACACTTTCTATTTCAGATTCCCACCTGAGCTGCTTGGCTGCCTCAAGAAGACACGAGGCCACATCCAGACTGTTTTCACCATCCTCCTCCTCCTCATTTGGCTGTGCTGTGATCCAGCCCTTCATCAGCTCCTCGTCAAGATCAAACAGTTTTTCGACCAGCTCTCCAACCTTTTCAAGCAGGTCAGCTGTAAAACACACAGAGTATTACTGACATGAACCCTTTTAGAAAGCAGACGTTGAGAGATACCTAAAAGGTGCCCTGTGGAGTTTTCTTGTAAATAAACAAAGGTTATGTTTACATTTAGTTTTAGCCACCAAAAAGATGTGCTGGGTATCTTTGTGGTCCAAAAAACATGACACAAAAACAGCTTCATAACACTACCAAATGTCAGAAACTCCGCAGGGAACTTTTAAGATAAACAGCATACAGAGACTTTGAGTTCATGAGAGTGAGTCATCTTGGTAAGAGATATTAAACACAAGTAACACTGCATTCTCTTAGTATATGGACAGGGATGAGTAAAAACACATTACTGTTGGTGGAGCTGCACATGATGAAACAGAGGTTGGTGCGCACGGACAACTGCTGCCGTATTCGCTGAAGCCAAATGGAGCAGACGTCTTTCTGAGAGACACAGGTGAGCAGCAATCTGCAAACATCATCGGAGAAGATGAATATTTCTCTCTCGGTCTGTCTCGCACTTATACAAAAAAAAAAAATTGCAAACGTCACCTGCTCGTTTCCAGCAGAGTCGGAGGATCGGTGTCGCCGAGAAGAAGCAACAGCACAGCGCTGTGGACACACGGGGAGTTGCATTCATTATAATTCATCACAATAGTGCACAGCGTCTGCAAGGACAGTTACAGATGATGATTTTTTTTTTACTCACCCCAAGTCTTCATTTTGGCTTAGAGTCAGACAAGTGTCAGGAAAACAAGCAATGTTCCCGAGGATTCCCACACAAATTTCCTAGAGAAGCGTAAAAAAAAAAATCTGATCTGTCATGTCACAGGATTATATTTTGACACAGAAAGCAGAGACTGTAAAAGATTCCACTCACTGTGAGACGAGGGCAACGAGACTTAGCAATCACTCCAAGAAGGATATCTGTAGCTTTGAATTCCTGCAGGAAACCAGCCACATCCTACACACAGTCGACAATAACGTGCACTGTAATTAGATGATATGTAAACTTGCCATGATTGACTTCATGATGATAATTAGGGAGGATAGTGTTTGCGTGGTGTCGAAAACAAATACATTATGGCCGTAATGGAAACAGTATTGTTTGCAGGGCTGTCGGAGTGTGTCTGATGAATTGGCAGCGCTGTGTATGGTCTGAAGGTGGAGTCAGCCATTCAAGGGAAACATGTGTTCTACCTTTCAAATACAGGTGGGAAGCAAACAGAGTGGCACGGAGCGAGTCACACAAACGCACCAAATCTGTAATTAGTGAAATCACATGTTGTGTTAGTTTGTTTTCCATTTATCTCAGTATTTAATGACATGGGAATGAGAAGCAACAATCTGTCCTCAGTACGACTGACCCCACCTTTAGTTCACTGACACAAAGACATCAGCAACATAACAGAATCTAGTTGTTGCCTTGATCATGTTTAATTTACATTTTTGTGCTCTAAACTGTGTAAAAATCACAAACTAAACTCTAAAATGGAAATGAATCCACAGAACGAACAGGTTCTTTTCAACATTCAACTGTTTACTACACAGCTCCAACCCCAAATAACATTTTGATACATTTGTTTTGTTTTTTAACTGAGTTGTAGTCAGTTGTTCATGAACTCTACCTTATCCATCGCCATATCCCAGACTCTACACAGATCTTCCTCATCATCCTCAGGGAGCTGCATCTGACCTTCAGAGTCCACCTCCGAATGCTCTGTGACCATCTGCACGACATGACAAATATCAAGAAATCTCTTTAATGCCCTTAAGATGCCCACATCAATTTAATGTCAACTGAATTGTGCGTTACACAATTGAAAGAGGTTTGCATTATTGTAGCGAGGTTGGATGAATCAGGTGCTCTCGTGTCATTGGCATCTATTTGGAATTTACACACTCCCTCTGCTTTCCCAAACAAGTTCAGATTACACTTAGTTACTATTTTCCACCGAGCCTATGAACTACTACATGTTATCTAACGTGACATGAGCAATCACAGCCTGCCTACATGGATGAGACGAGTCAGGGTGCTGAAAAGCCAGTGCTTGCTGTAAACAGTGTCTCCGATGGCGTCCAAATCTCCATCCTCCTCTCCATCGGCTGTGTCTGGGGGTGGTGATGGGTTACGGTCCATTACGGGAGACTGCGTTCCAGCTGGAGATGAGGATCTCTCAGCCTCCACGTCCTCAGCACCATCGATTCTGCAGTCTAAGGGGAAAAACAAAGGATTAAAATGATGACATATGAAACAAAAAAACAGAGCCACAGCACTTTTAAATAGAGTTTACAGAGTGCTTTCCAGAGCAGCTGACCCAAAAGAAGGCCACACAGGTAATATCAAAGTAAAAACGTAAAACGTAACAGATTCAAGTGGCAGTACAAAGTACAAAGACAATAAAGGTTAAAGATTAAAAAAAGAGATAAGGAGTAAAAGATATAAATTAATAACTAAAATAGATAAATAGACAAGGTCACAAAAAAGCAAGTCTGTAAAAATGAGTTTTAAGAAGTGATTCTTTCTGTGCACAGTTACTGCACAGAAAGCTTGTGCATATTTTTCCTTTGTATATTTCACATGGTTTGAACTATGTGTTCTTCCTTCCTCAGACATTATACTTATTTACCTCTTGTCTTCTGCATATATCGTGTGCCTGTGTTGTGTTTGCAATACTTTCCTTTTTGATTAAACGTCATTTGGGAGGCTCTCGTTTGAGGTGGCGTTTTGAATTGTCCGCCCCATTTATCAATAATGGCCACCCGCACATTATAAACACAAGAACAGGTTAGGCTAGGTGTATCTATAAGGTGTCAACTCTCCTGCGAGCTGACAGAGAGTCTACTTCACGTTTATCACTTTAGCTAGCAGATGCAAACTTCAAAATAACAACATTAGCGATCTAGTTACCAAACAGCAGCTGCTTATTTCATGTCCACTCACCCATGGTGACCGCTCTCTACAAACGTAACCAGCTGATGAGTGTTTAAAGTGTTATCTTCGTGTGTTTTTAGCTCAGCGGAGTGTACACACATTTTAAACAGCCTCCATTTAATACGACGCTACCGGTCGCGCATGCGCTGACGGTGTTACACACGGCGCAGGCGTATTATGGTCGAGCTCATGTTGGGATGAATGTCGCCCCCTGCAGGACTCAGCGGACACGACAGGCTGCTCAGCTAAAGGCAACTTTACTATTACTATAATAATAATAACAATAATAATAATAATGTGTGTGTGTTCTATGAACTAGAGGAAGAAGCATTTGTTTCTATACCAGAATATTTTTTCATGTAAACATTCAGTTTCTGGATAAAGACTTTTTTAAGGTAGGAAGGAAAATCTGATTTTCTCTTGTTAAGCTATTCAAGGTAAACAAAGTCAATATTTGTATAGGGAAGTTCACTGATAATTAGTCATTTAAACAATTAGTGTAATTAGTATAATCGGTATTAGTTAGTAATCTAATTAGTGTAATTAGTATTCAACTGATTAATAAAATCAACAAAATGTATTAACAAAATCTACATCTATTCTGACAATGGATTAACTGTCAAGGGATTTGACACGACGGGTTATGGTCACTGGATACAAAACATTTTAAAAGTTTTTAATTTCATATTAAAACCTTTTTATTTTCATTCATTCAGGGTCAGAAAACAAAACAAAATGATGTGCTGTAACTTGTATTCAGTTGTACTCAATGTGTTGCAGTATATTTTCACAGCACAAACATTGATGGAGCACACTGGCCAGTCAGTGCTCAATTTGTTTTGTCAGTAAGAATAGAATTGATCGATCTGTAGTTTTTTTCTTCAGTTTCTGGTTTTCTCCTTTTGTTTTTTGTTGTTGTTTGTTTTTTTTAAGCATTGGTCATACTGTATATATACATCTGACCTTGACTATATTTTAGCCCATATAATATATAGCCAAGATGCAAGGATGCTAAACAATTGTTATCGTAGATTATAGAACATAGATTATAATATTATAAATCGATCTACCTCTAATCAAAACTTTCTTTCTTGTAGTCATTTTGCGAGTGTACTGTCCTCCCTGAATCAACACATTATTTCATGTCAGGCAAGAATTGCGATAACCTTCCTCATCAAGCAGCTGTCCCTCTGTGGGAGTGGTCCTAAACCCTGTTTGCACTTGGAGGAGCTTCAGCTATTCATCTATTTGACTACATGCAAAACAACTTCATGTTCCTTCCCAAGTTAACCACAGATAAAACAAATGTGTAAACTATCTTTTATAATGTGTGTGACGTACTAAAGGTCAATGCACCAGCTGGAGTAATTAATAAGTCATAAAACTTCTTTGTCAGTGAGTAAGCTGTTTCCTGAAATTGGAGTAGTATTGTGTGCCTGTGATTTTTCAGTTTTCGTGTGTTGAATTGAATTTAAACACATGAACCCATTGTCTTGACTTTGTGTGAGAGTTGGAAACTTTACAGGTTGACGTGACGTCAAGTCTTATGTGTATTAACATGACGCTGCAGGTAGAGGATGACTACAGTCAAGGATGTAATACAGTGACTCCCGTTGTACATCCTGTGTTATTCATCCAGACCCAGATGCAATTTAGATAATGAAGTGTGCTCTCATACCACATTAAAACAAATATTAACTTTAACTATATTAACAGTTCGTATTGCTGTTTTTTTTAATATAGGTTTCACTATTAGCTGAGGGTGTCATGGTTTTATAATTTTGACATTTATTTATTTTTTATTGATTAGATTTTATTTTGATTACATTTGAGTACATACTTACCCACGCAACAAAACAAAAACATAAAATCAACAATAAACATTTATATTAAAATATATATAGTGTAAAGAGACATACAAATATAGCAAATAGCAAGATTAAATGTAGATGACAAAAAATCTAAAATAAAGCAATCTTACTTGCCTAACCCTAGCCAAACTGTGACTGCAAACCAAGAAAAAAAACTATAAATAATAGGTTCGCTAAGTCTAAAAATAAAAAAGCCAGCATAATTTTTTCATTGCACACAGGACACAAACAAAGGTCTTTTGGGGGACAGTCCATTCATGTGCCATGGCCACCAATCTACAGACTTTGTTGCTATTTATAATCCACAACCTGACTTCCTAAGATTTTGTCTGACTTTTCAGTTACCCATTTGTTGCTCTTTAAGACAGCAAATATGCTCCTGGGTTTCTCCTTGTACAACTGCAGATGTGCTTCAAACTTGGTGAGACAAGGATGCGTACAAATCTCATGAGATCTTCGCAAATCTAGGATGGCCATCGAGACATGGCCAAGAAAGTTCGTAACCAGACGGCCATTCTCATTCAGCCATACACAACCAGGATGGCATCGTCCACAATGTCAAACCTGAAGCTTCTAATGATAGTCCACAAACCAGTGGGTCACAGTACGTTTACACTCGATACACATTTACCATTGTAGGATGTTCATGTTGTTAATGACCTATGTGTATGTGTATTGAGGATATAAAGCAGATGGCAGATGACACAGGCTCTATTTAAACCATTGTTTTAGTGTGCGCAGTCAAGGAAGTCCCATGAGATAACCCAGGTTTGAAGTAATCACCCATGAGATCTCTACTTTTCTTTCACTTTATTTTAACCATGATGCATTAATTTATGCTTATTGGGTTAAAAATGTTATTGTGCTTTATTTTGATTTGTTTATTTATTATTGGTAATTGTAATAATTATTAAATATATTATAAAATATATACACTGTTGCCCATAAAGTTGGAATAATTTGTTTTCAGACAATTATTCCTATACACATAAGGTTAACTGTTTAAAGTTTTGAGAAGATACACTATCATTCATGAGAAAGGTATTAGATGACTTAATTAGCATATAATTAAGTCATTTTGCCTAGTTGATACTGGGTTTGTGTATACATCTACATATTATATAACAATAATCTTTGGGCGTGATGAGTTTTGATAGTAATACTCAATAAAATATTTGGTTTATTTCCTGTTTAATCATGGCATAACGTAATTCCTGTCACCAAATATAAGCTGAATTTTACTGAAATCTGTCACACCGTGGCATCTTCAAGATTTACTCACTTTGTGACTGATTTATTATTTCATCCAGCTGTAACAAATTTTACAGAGTAACACTTAAGAACGGAGAAGCAAAACTTTTTTATTGCTTCCCATTCATCCCATAAGTTAATAATCTAAGTACAAACATCAATCAAGAGATAAGGACACTGTAGGAATGATTGTATTGGATTGTGAAAGGCGTCAGACCTCCATTCTGCACATATTTGCCCTGTCTTGGCAATAAAACTTCGGAAAGAAGGTGGGAGCAAAAAAAGTGCCATCTCAATATAAAGGGCTGCCAATCATAGTCTGACTAGTATCTGTTTTAGTGACAGCAAGCCCACGGTGGCAACATGGGGTGGAGAGGTTTGTGGTTGTGCTTCCTTACTTTGACTGTCAGTGTCGTCGATGTCCAAGCTCGACTGGGTAAGACTCACATAGGTTTGGGGACTGTTAAGTGTGTGAATTGATTATTATGTTTTGTACCAGTGAATAATGTATAGCACTGTTTTGTCACGTACAGCATTTATTAACTCTTTTGCACTTTAAATTGTCCTCAGTTCGCAACCATGTCAGCAGCATCTGCAGCACTTGGGGCAGAGAGCACTTCAAGACGTTTGATGGAGATATGTACCAGTTCCCTGGTATGTGTGAATACAACCTGGCCTCTGACTGCCATGAGACCTTTCAGGAGTTCTCGGTGCACATGAAGAGGATAGAGGAGGATGGAAACCCTACAATCAGTTATCTGGCGGTCACCATCAATGACCTTTCAATCCACCTCACCAAGAGCCGTGTGACTGTGAACGACCTTCCGTGAGTAAAAAGCTGTAGCCAGCAAATCAGTGTCATTACTCTTTTTCTATAATATATTGTGTATCATAATTTAAAAACAACCTTTTCTTTTTATCAGTGTCAACTTACCATACCACAACGCAGGGGTACAAGTGGAAAAAGATCCGATTTACATGAAGCTCCAGTCTAAAGTTGGCATTGCGGTCATGTGGAATGGTGATGATGCAGTCACGGTAAAAGTTCATTCATGTTTATATCATGTTTCTATATCTTTCTTATAGATAGTTTTTGGATAAATTTAAACTAAGGTTTCTGGGAAGAAATTGAAGACACAGACTGCCTTTCAGTCTTTGAGTCAAACTATGATAATGTGAAATCACGTGTGCATTAAATTCATCCCATTTTATGAGGCAATTACAATTCACAGTTTTTTACTTGGTAGTCTTATTAACATTGTGAAAAAAGTTATAACCCCTCGCTGTGTTGTAGGTGGAACTCGATCGTGACTATGCCAACCGTACTTGTGGACTTTGTGGAGACTTCAATGGTGTTTCTGTCTACAATGAGTTCATTCACAATGGTATATTTTGTTATTTATGTTTTGTACTCATGAATTTCAACAATCATTCCCTGTGTTTTTGACATTCGACACTAATTATAATTGAACGCAGATCGCAAAATCAGCCCGATTGAGTTTGGAAACAAACAGAAAACCCATCGTCCAGACGATGACTGTGAGGACCCCTATGAAGAGGAAGATCAGTCACTGGAGGATGTGACTTTGCCAGATTCATGCAAGGAGTTTGTGAGTTTATTATGAACTTGTTATGTTTAGTCGTATTGTGTTTACAACGGAGAATCTTTGCCTTAACAATCTCTTTTTGTCCTTTAGCAAACATCTTGTGAGCAGATACTGCGTTCGGAGCCCTGGAGCTCCTGCACCAAACTGATTAACCCTGAGGCTTACATCCAGGCCTGTGCACGGGACATGTGTGGCTGCATCAGCAATGCAAGTGACTTCTGTGTCTGCAGTACACTGTCTGAGTTCTCCCGGCAGTGTTCCCATGCAGGAGGACAGCCTCCTAATTGGAGGACACCTCAGTTCTGTGGTAAGATTTTGAGTTTTGCTGTTTGTACAGGATGGGGAGAGCACACTGGAAAATATCACAGTTACTTCCAACTTTAATATACTATTAATCCATTCACATAAATGTAACCAACTGAATTTAAATTGTACTATATCTTTACAGCTGTACAGTGCCCATATAACATGGTTTATGAAGAGAGCGGTTTCCCTTGCATGGAAACTTGCACAGATCAAGACACAAATTTACTCTGTGAAGACCACAGAATGGACGGCTGCTTCTGTCCTCCTGGTCAGTGCTGTTTACCTGTATACTTTTACATTTTGTTTACATCTTTCTCGTCTGTGAATGTTCATGTCAAATGCGTTTCCCATCAGGAACTGTGTTTGATGATCTTTCCAAGAGAGGGTGCATTGATAAATCTCAATGTCAGTGCAAACATGACAAAATCTATAACTCCACTGAGGTTTACAGGCAGGAAAGAGAGGAATGGTATGTCAAATATTTCCTGTAACCAATAGTCAATATGATATTTCATATGGTCTCCCTAGTCATGTTCTTTTTTTTGTTAACTTAAATCATGTGGGTTGTTTCAGTACATGTTTGGAGGGTAGATGGGTTTGTAAGAGCCTCCAAGCACCTGCTACATGTGCAGTCGAAGAAGGTTCACATGTCACTACCTTTGATGGAAAAACCTACACCTTCCACGGAGACTGTTACTACGTCTTAGCCAAAGTGGAAAGCAAGGTGAATAAGTATAGTTTTGTACAATCAAATGGAAGAATATATATAATCAGCTGATGTTAAAAACATATATTTTTTTTGTCTTTTATTTAACTGAGCTCACACTGTGTATGTTTCAGGATGCTTCAAGTCCAAAGTTTACCATCCTGGCCCAGCTGGCACCATGTAGAGACCAAGAGTTTGACACTTGCCTTAAGACCCTTAAAATTGTGCTGAACAATGACAGAAACAATGTGAGTTAAAGTCGGTCATTTAGGAAAACTGTGCTGAACTGTGTTCCCATTGTGGCTGACTATTTTACTTCTGCTTTTGTGCAGGTCTTAATGTTCACTTCTGATGGCATAGTAAAGCAGAATATGCAGACTGTCATTTTGCCATACCAATCAGGTAGGTCAGGAAACTTTGAATGGTATATTAATATTATGTTATTGTCCGAATTTCCGCAATGACGTCAACATATGACCTGATTGCTTTCTTTCTTCTTTTTTTTCTTTATTCAAAGGTGACATCAACATATTCCACGCGTCATCCTTTCACATCATGCTCCAGACCAATTTTGGGTTACAAATTCAGATCCAGCATGTGCCTCTCATGCAGGTCTATGTCAGAATGGATCAGAGCTACAAAGCAAAGACACGTGGTAAGTTTTTACATTTGTCTTAACATGAGGCATTGGCATAAAAACAACAACAAATGTAAATGCAGTACATTTACAATTTGATGTGGATAACAGCGGTAAATAGTTAACTGGTGTTCATTTTTTAAAAGTGTATTATGAAGCCATGTCATATGCAGCTTTCACAGAAGAAACAAACAAAAGCTTCCATAAGATCTATTATTATTATATATTATAATATTCTGTTCTATTCTATTCTATTCTATTCTATTCTATTCTATTCTATTCTATTATATTATTACAAATGTGCATGGCAATATTTAGTTATACTCTAATATGGATTCCTTTGTGCTTTCAGCTGGTTATCTGTGTTTAAGTGCTGATATAATTGTAATTCAATTAGAATTAATTAATTAATTTAACAAAATATTTGGTTTCTTCAGGTTTATGTGGGAACTACAACATGATCCTGTCTGATGACATGAAGACTCCTCAGGGAATAGTGGAGGGAACAGCAGCAACATTTTCTAACTCCTGGAAAGCTAACGGCTTCTGCCAAGACAGAGAGGAAAGACTTAATGACCCCTGTGCCCTCAGTGTGGAAAATGGTAAATGGCTGATTATTTGACTGTTTACCTATTTGTGTATTTCTTCTAATTAAACTTAAACGTATTTGTTCTCTAGTAGCATGTTATATTTAAATATATAATTTAATAGATTTTTCAGATGTTTTAAATTAAGACATTATTGTCTTCGCTTTCAGAAAGGTATGCCAAACACTGGTGTGCCATGCTAATAAGTCCAAGCAGCACATTTGCTCGTTGCCATTCAGCAGTGGATCCCGATGTGTATCATAAGGTACAGCAACGCATTTCTGTTTGACTTTCTTTATTTAAATTTTGATAAGAGAGTAATTCTCTAAAATTTCTTGCTGACTTCTGCAGCGATGTATGTATGCTAGCTGTACCTGTGAGAAGAGTGAGGCCTGCCTGTGTGCCGTCTTCTCCTCCTACGCACGAGCTTGTGCATCAAAGGGAGTGATCCTGACAGGTTGGAGAGACAGCGTCTGTGGTAAGGATTTCTTTCACTATGTTGTGGTGAAGCTGAGTGATAATTTCTGGAGTTCAATTATTATCTTTCCTTCATTAGTTAGTATTAAAAGTATTAAGACTCATTATATTGTGCACAAACAGATAAACACGCAAAGTCCTGCCCAAAATCTCAAATCTTCTCATATGAGCATCAGAGATGCCAGATGACTTGTAAATCGCTGGGCTCAAACCAGCAAAGCTGCAGTTCTGACTTCCTGCCTGTGGATGGATGCTCCTGCCCTGAGGGTTTCTACTTAAACGAAAAAGCCACCTGTGTCCCTGTGTCGAAATGCCCCTGCTACCACAATGATGTCCTCATCAAACCAGGAAAGTCCATTAGCATCAAAGATGAGCACTGGTGAGTCAGTTTTTTTTCCAATTTGGTGACACTGTCTTCTATTTACCTCAGACAAAGGATTTAGTATTATTGTAATGCCTGGATATAAGGATATATGATTTAAACTATAAAAACTATGTTGTTAATTTGTGTCGCATCTTTGATGTTTGGCATCTTTTTCCACAGTGTGTGCACCAATGGAAAGCTTCATTGCCGCTCTTGGAGAACCCATTCATTAAGTATGTTTTTTTTTCTCAGGTCAACACAAGCATTTGGTTGCTCTGATGCATATTAAATGAGTTTCTACTTCTGTTCTCTCTTCAGTTTCTACACCATGCCGATCTCCAAAAGTTTACTTCAACTGCTCCACTGCGGCCGTAGGAGAGCTTGGACTGCAGTGTGCTCCAACTTGTTCAAATCTGGACAGTGATGATTGTGTGAGATATTTTGGTGTTAATATTCTGATATTTGTTTTCCTGGACTTAATGTTGGAGACAGTTTTGAATAGATTTTTTTAACAGTATCAGTGATGTTTTCTCTCTCTGTGATCTTTCTATCTTCCCAGGACTCCACAGAGTGTGAATCTGGCTGTATGTGTCCAAGTGGCCTCCTGGATGATGGCAAAGGTTCCTGTGTGAAAAAACATGATTGTCCATGCAAGCATAGTAGGCAACTTTATGCCACTGGAACAAAAATCCCAAATCAATGCAACACCTGGTAGGATCTTACATGATGAAATCATGATGTTATCGTATTTGCCTTCATGTTTGTTTTACTTAATTGCACTGTATTATTTTTATCCATTTTTGATACATGTAGTACCTGCAAAAGTGGAAAGTGGGAGTGCACCAAAAACAAATGTTCAGGAACTTGTACAATTTATGGGAGTGGCCACTACAGTACATTTGATCAGCGAACATATGGGTTTCCAGGAAAATGTGCCTATGTTGCCGTCAAGGTAAACAAAACATGTCAAAATCATCCAAATGTGTAACTGTCTTCCTGTCAGGTTTTATCTCAGGAATTCATTGATATAACATTTAAAAAATAATAAGATATGGCTAATCTTGAACATCAGAGTTGGGACAATATTATAAAAGTCAGTAATTAATATTTGCATCAACTGTGGTATGTGTGCATCAATTTGCTTGAAGACGAGTGTTTGTCATAACCAATATGAATGAAAAATGTATAATCTTCATTTAACTTATTAGATTATTTTACTATTATTATATTACTATTATTAATATTAAAGTATTGTGGGCTAGTAAAGCTCAAACTGATCACTGGTGTCTGTCTACTATAAAGCAAACATACAAAATGTTTAATAAATTTTTCTATTTTAAGAACAAATGTGGCAATAAAACAGTCCAGGACAGTTTTGGAGTTATCACAGAAAATGTGCCATGTGGAACTACGGGAACAACATGCTCCAAAATAGTCAGAATCCAACTGGGGGTAAGTTTTCATACCAACAACTGATATTTGATCTGTGCCTAAAATCTGTCACACTTCAACCTGTCATGTTTACAATATATTGAAAGCTACAATGCTAATCTCCTTAACATTACAGCGAATGGAAATCAAACTATCAAGGGGCAAATATGAAGAAGAGGACCTAGGGCAAGGCACTCAGATTGAGTACAAAATAAGGAGGGTTGGCTTATATCTGGTGATTGAATCTGCCATTGGTTTGGCTGTGATGTGGGATCGCAAAACAGCTGTTCGCATTCTGCTGGAGCCACAGCACAGCGTGAGTCACGATTTAACTTAAAACTTAATTGTTGTAACAATGATAAATCACATGATTCAGAGTTACAATTTTGTTAGGATTAATTTTTTCCTCTAGCTACATTGCAGAATGACTGTTTCTCTCTCAAGTCAACACAGAAACACTAATGCACACCTATCATTATGATATAGTGGGCTATTTTTTCTTTTTAGTAGTTTAGCTAAGGTAACTAAATATTTGAATATTACACATATTTTCATTCCAAGCTTGTTTCTTGTAATGCCAAAGTGTATTGATATCAAATATTGCCTTTTTGGTCTTCTTTCGCCTGACTGTGCAGGGAGAGGTATGCGGCCTGTGCGGAGATTTTGATGGTGATGGACTGAATGACTTCACCACCAAGGGTCAGCTGACAGTGAGCAGTGCGATAGAATTTGGGAACAGCTGGAAAGTGTCAAGCACCTGCCCAGATGTGGAAATGAATGTTCACCCTTGTATAGTAAATCCCAACAGACATGCCTGGGCAAAAATGATGTGCAGCATTATAACTGGAGAAACGTTCAAAGAGTGCCACAGCAAGGTAATGGCAAATTTCTAATTTATCATTACTTAAGTCCCATGGTTGTAAACATGAAGCACATTTTTTTAAATCTATTATATGTTTTCATAACAGGTAGATGCCAGTCCATTTTATGAAAACTGTGTGAAAGACTCTTGTGCATGCGACACTGGAGGAGACTGTGAATGTTTCTGCACAGCGGTTGCAGCTTACGCTCAGGCTTGTAGTGAGGCTGGTGTGTGTGTTGCATGGAGAACTCCAGATATCTGTCGTAAGTAAACAACACTTTTACTTTCATATTAACCTGAAGTTTCTAAACCTTTTCTGGCTGAGACGCTGTTTTTGGATCTCAAAATTCTAATGGTTCCAGCATTTAAAACTTTAGAGATTTGTCAATATGACTGTGATGGAAATGTGGGTTAATTTATTTATAGATTTATTTACAGCTCTGTTTTAGTGTGAATGAGAAAGACACTATTAAGATTTCCCAAGCTTATTATAATATATTTCTTCAGTGCACTAGTCCTTCCACAGTTTTGGTCACACATACACAAAAAAGGTATTGAAACATGCATTATGGTCAGGTGAAGTGTGGCCTGACTTTTCTAACCATTTTACGATTTTTGAGAAAATTGCCAAAAACAAACTATTTAACATGGCAGCTTATGGATGAGCTCTGATTGGTGGACTGCAGTGGAGCTGGTAGTTATGTGAAACTGGTTGCTATGACTGTCCATGCTACATTTTGAATGTGATAGTGATTTGAATGTGACAAATCTATTTGTCAAAAATATTGTATGGGTGAGATGCAGAAAGCATCAAGCTCGGTCAAATTTCTTGAGAAATATTCTATATATAATATTCTATATATTCTATATATATAAACTTGCTACCTGCTTTATTTGTACTACAATGTATCATGCCTTGTATCTTTTCCTTCTAGCTGTCTTTTGTGATTACTACAATAGCCCAGATGACTGCAAGTGGCACTACCATGCTTGTCACACACCTTGTTACAAGACCTGTTTAAATCCACAAGGAAATTGTAGCAATCCCCTACCCAACCTGGAAGGTAAGAGGTTAATGTCTCACCTTACTAGCTGTGCTGGTTAAAATCATGGATGTTGAACTAAGCCGACTTAGTTTACTCCATGTGATTGAAAGACGACCTCTGCACTAAGAACAACGTGACTAGTGATTTCTTTACTGTCAAAAGTTACTGTATGAGATTTTGATTTTTACAGGCTGTTACCCTAAATGCCCGGAGGATAAGCCCATATTTGATGAGGCGACTCAGATGTGTGTGGAGGAATGTGTAACTACAACTACACCTGAACCTGTACCTACAAGTACAGCACCAACCACAACCACACAATCTACACCATCGCCACCTGATACAACTACAACACCTAAAGTTCAAACTACAACCACAGGGGCTACCACACCATCTACACCATCGCCACCCAAAACAACTACAACACCCAAAGTTCAAACTACAACCACAAGGTCTACCACACCAGAAACTATGCCTACAACTACAGCACCAACCACAACCACACAATCGACAATAACTTCAACTGTCCCACCTACAACAACTGAAGCATCAACTACACCATGTATAAATGAGTGTGAATGGTCTGAGTGGTATAATGAGGATGATGCAGAAGACAAAAGTGACTGGGAAACATATGAGAACATTACAAACAGTGGAAAAGAAATATGCAAAAATCCCAAAGAAATTGAATGTAGAGCTGTGGATTATCCTGACATAGAATTTGATGACTTTATCGATGAAAATGACCAAGTTGCTACTTGTGATGTAGACTATGGTTTGATATGTAGAAAAGAGGACCAGCCATTACGACCAGGAAAATGCTTTAACTATAAAATCAGAGTGTGTTGTGAAGTAGTGATATGTGCAACCACGGAACCAACCACAACCACAGAATCAACAACACCATCAACTGTTACTACTACTACAACCACTGTGTCCACAACACCAGCAACTGTACCTACAACTACAGCGCCAACCACGACCACACAATCTACACCATCGCCACCTGAATCAACTACAACACCCAAAGTTGAAACTACAACCACAAGGTCCACAGCACCACCAACTGTACCTACAACTACAGCGCCAACCACAACCACACAATCTACCCCATCACCACCCAAAACAACTACAACACCTAAAGTTGAAACTACAACCGCCAGGTCTACCACACCAGAAACTGTACCTACAAGTACAGCACCAACCACAACCACACAATCTACACCATCGCCACCTGAATCAACTACAACACCTAAAGTTGAAACTTCAACTGCAAGATCTACCACACCAGAAACTGTACCTACAACTACAGCACCAACCACAACCACACAATCTACACCATCACCACCTGAATCAACTACAACACCCAAAGTTGAAACTACAACCACAAGGGCTACCACACCATCTACCCCATCACCACCCAAAACAACTACAACACCAAAAGTTGAAACTACAACTGCAAGATCTACCACACCAGAAACTGTACCTACAACTACAGCACCAACCACAACCACACAATCTACACCATCGCCACCTGAATCAACTACAACACCTAAAGTTCAAACTACAACCACAAGGTCTACCACACCATCTACACCATCACCACCCAAAACAACTACAACACCCAAAGTTGAAACTACAACCGCAAGGTCTACCACACCAGAAACTGTACCTACAAGTACAGCACCAACCACAACCACACAATCTACACCATCGCCACCTGAATCAACTACAACACCTAAAGTTGAAACTTCAACTGCAAGATCTACCACACCAGAAACTGTACCTACAACTACAGCACCAACCACAACCACACAATCTACACCATCACCACCTGAATCAACTACAACACCCAAAGTTGAAACTACAACCACAAGGGCTACCACACCATCTACCCCATCACCACCCAAAACAACTACAACACCAAAAGTTGAAACTACAACTGCAAGATCTACCACACCAGAAACTGTACCTACAACTACAGCACCAACCACAACCACACAATCTACACCATCGCCACCTGAATCAACTACAACACCTAAAGTTCAAACTACAACCACAAGGTCTACCACACCATCTACACCATCACCACCCAAAACAACTACAACACCCAAAGTTGAAACTACAACCGCAAGGTCTACCACACCAGAAACTGTACCTACAAGTACAGCACCAACCACAACCACACAATCTACACCATCGTCACCTGAATCAACTACAACACCCAAAGTTGAAACTACAACCACAAGGGCTACCACACCATCTACACCATCACCACCCAAAACAACTACAACACCTAAAGTTGAAACTACAACCACAAAGTCTACCACACCAGAAACTGTACCTACAACTACAGCACCAACCACAACCACACAATCTACACCATCACCACCTGTGACAACTACAACACCTGAAGTTGAACCTACAACCACAAGGTCTACCACACCATCTACACCATCACCACCCAAAACAACTACAACACCTAAAGTTGAAACTACAACCGCAAAGTCTACCACACCAGAAACTGTACCTACAACTACAGCACCAACCACAACCACACAATCTACACCATCACCACCCGTGACAACTACAACACCTGAAGTTGAATCTACAACCACAAGGGCTACCACACCATCTACACCATCACCACCTGAATCAACTACAACACCCAAAGTTGAAACTACAACCGCAAGATCTACCACACCAGAAACTGTACCTACAAGTACAGCACCAACCACAACCACACAATCGACAATAACTTCAACTGTCCCACCTACAACAACTGAAGCATCAACTACACCATGTATAAATGAGTGTGAATGGTCTGAGTGGTATAATGAGGATGATGCAGAAGACAAAAGTGACTGGGAAACATATGAGAACATTACAAACAGTGGAAAAGAAATATGCAAAAATCCCAAAGAAATTGAATGTAGAGCTGTGGATTATCCTGACATAGAATTTGATGACTTTATCGATGAAAATGACCAAGTTGCTACTTGTGATGTAGACTATGGTTTGATATGTAGAAAAGAGGACCAGCCATTACGACCAGGAAAATGCTTTAACTATAAAATCAGAGTGTGTTGTGAAGTAGTGATATGTGCAACCACGGAACCAACCACAACCACAGAATCAACAACACCATCAACTGTTACTACTACTACAACCACTGTGTCCACAACACCAGCAACTGTACCTACAACTACAGCGCCAACCACGACCACACAATCTACACCATCGCCACCTGAATCAACTACAACACCCAAAGTTGAAACTACAACCACAAGGTCCACAGCACCACCAACTGTACCTACAACTACAGCGCCAACCACAACCACACAATCTACCCCATCACCACCCAAAACAACTACAACACCTAAAGTTGAAACTACAACTGCCAGGTCTACCACACCAGAAACTGTACCTACAAGTACAGCACCAACCACAACCACACAATCTACACCATCGCCACCTGAATCAACTACAACACCTAAAGTTGAAACTTCAACTGCAAGATCTACCACACCAGAAACTGTACCTACAACTACAGCACCAACCACAACCACACAATCTACACCATCACCACCTGAATCAACTACAACACCCAAAGTTGAAACTACAACCACAAGGGCTACCACACCATCTACACCATCACCACCCAAAACAACTACAACACCCAAAGTTGAAACTACAACCACAAGGGCTACCACACCATCTACACCATCACCACCCAAAACAACTACAACACCCAAAGTTGAAACTACAACCGCAAAGTCTACCACACCAGAAACTGTACCTACAACTACAGCACCAACCACAACCACACAATCTACACCATCACCACCCGTGACAACTACAACACCTGAAGTTGAACCTACAACCACAAGGTCTACCACACCATCTACACCATCACCACCCAAAACAACTACAACACCCAAAGTTGAAACTACAACCGCAAAGTCTACCACACCAGAAACTGTACCTACAACTACAGCACCAACCACAACCACACAATCTACACCATCACCACCCATGACAACTACAACACCTGAAGTTGAATCTACAACCACAAGGGCTACCACACCATCTACACCATCACCACCTGAATCAACTACAACACCCAAAGTTGAAACTACAACCACAAGGTCCACAGCACCACCAACTGTACCTACAACTACAGTGCCAACCACAACCACACAATCTACCCCATCACCACCTAAAACAACTACAACACCTAAAGTTGAAACTACAACCACAAGGTCTACCACACCAGAAACTGTACCTACAAGTACTGCACCAACCACAACCACACAATCTACACCATCTCCACCCAAAACAACTACAACACCTAAAGTTGAAACTACAACCACAAGGGCTACCACACCAGAAACTGTACCTACAAGTACTGCACCAACCACAACCACACAATCTACCCAATCACCACCCAAAACAACTACAACACCCAAAGTTGAAACTACAACCACAAGGGCTACCACACCAGAAACTGTACCTACAAGTACAGCACCAACCACAACCACACAATCTACACCATCGTCACCTGAATCAACTACAACACCCAAAGTTGAAACTACAACCACAAGGGCTACCACACCATCTACACCATCACCACCCAAAACAACTACAACACCTAAAGTTGAAACTACAACCGCAAGATCTACCACACCAGAAACTGTACCTACAAGTACAGCACCAACCACAACCACACAATCTACACCATCGTCACCTGAATCAACTACAACACCCAAAGTTGAAACTACAACCACAAGGGCTACCACACCATCTACACCATCACCACCCAAAACAACTACAACACCTAAAGTTGAAACTACAACCGCAAAGTCTACCACACCAGAAACTGTACCTACAAGTACAGCACCAACCACAACCACACAATCTACACCATCACCACCTGTGACAACTACAACACCTGAAGTTGAATCTACAACCACAAGGGCTACCACACCATCTACACCATCACCACCTGAATCAACTACAACACCCAAAGTTGAAACTACAACCACAAGGTCCACAGCACCACCAACTGTACCTACAACTACAGTGCCAACCACAACCACACAATCTACCCCATCACCACCTAAAACAACTACAACACCTAAAGTTGAAACTACAACCACAAGGGCTACCACACCATCTACACCATCACCACCCAAAACAACTACAACACCCAAAGTTGAAACTACAACCGCAAAGTCTACCACACCAGAAACTGTACCTACAACTACAGTGCCAACCACAACCACACAATCTACCCCATCACCACCTAAAACAACTACAACACCTAAAGTTGAAACTACAACCACAAGGTCTACCACACCATCTACACCATCACCACCCAAAACAACTACAACACCCAAAGTTGAAACTACAACCGCAAAGTCTACCACACCAGAAACTGTACCTACAACTACAGCACCAACCACAACCACACAATCTACACCATCACCACCCGTGACAACTACAACACCTGAAGTTGAATCTACAA
Organism: Nibea coibor; assembly: GCA_023373845.1. Classification (NCBI taxonomy): domain Eukaryota; kingdom Metazoa; phylum Chordata; class Actinopteri; family Sciaenidae; genus Nibea; species Nibea coibor. The sequence goes on along the minus strand of CM041721.1, from coordinate 18,482,342 downwards.
CCACAAGGGCTACCACACCATCTACACCATCACCACCTGAATCAACTACAACACCCAAAGTTGAAACTACAACCACAAGGTCCACAGCACCACCAACTGTACCTACAACTACAGTGCCAACCACAACCACACAATCTACCCCATCACCACCTAAAACAACTACAACACCTAAAGTTGAAACTACAACCACAAGGTCTACCACACCAGAAACTGTACCTACAAGTACTGCACCAACCACAACCACACAATCTACACCATCTCCACCCAAAACAACTACAACACCTAAAGTTGAAACTACAACCACAAGGGCTACCACACCAGAAACTGTACCTACAAGTACTGCACCAACCACAACCACACAATCTACCCCATCACCACCCAAAACAACTACAACACCCAAAGTTGAAACTACAACCACAAGGGCTACCACACCATCTACACCATCACCACCCAAAACAACTACAACACCTAAAGTTGAAACTACAACCGCAAGATCTACCACACCAGAAACTGTACCTACAAGTACAGCACCAACCACAACCACACAATCTACACCATCACCACCTGAATCAACTACAACACCCAAAGTTGAAACTACAACCACAAGGGCTACCACACCATCTACACCATCACCACCCAAAACAACTACAACACCTAAAGTTGAAACTACAACCGCAAGATCTACCACACCAGAAACTGTACCTACAAGTACAGCACCAACCACAACCACACAATCTACACCATCACCACCTGAGTCGACTACAACGCCCAAAGTTGAAACTACAACCACAAGGGCTACCACACCATCTACACCATCACCACCCAAAACAACTACAACACCTAAAGTTGAAACTACAACCGCAAGATCTACCACACCAGAAACTGTACCTACAAGTACAGCACCAACCACAACCACACAATCTACACCATCACCACCTGAGTCGACTACAACGCCCAAAGTTGAAACTACAACCACAAGGTCCACAGCACCACCAACTGTACCTACAACTACAGCACCAACCACAACCACACAATCTACATCATTGCCACCTGAAAGAACTACAACACATGAAGTTGAAACAGGTCCTACAATTACTACTACTACTGTAACAACAGGACCGCTTGTCCCTGAAAATACCCCCACCACCACTCCTACTCTGCCACCTCCTATTTGCCCTGAATGGAATGTAACAGTAAGAATATTTTTATATCTAGCATATTAAAATATATTCTATATATATCTATAATATATTTTTTACTTTTTGAGCATATTGTATGCATACCCTGCACATTTGTACATGGAAAGGAGACCACCTTTTCTGTGTGTGATTGTGATGTTATTTTTCTTTTTACATCAGCAAAATGAGACCTTCTTTTTGTGCAACTGCACCTTGGCCAGGTGTATTGAGAACAATACAATTGAAATAATTACATATGAATGTCCACCGCTTGTGAACATCACTTGTGCAAATGGAAAGGAACCCGTCCTTCTTACTGATGAACTCTCCTGCTGCAAATATTACGCCTGTGACTGTAAGCCATTCTTTAGTTAAAAATGTGTACGGCATATTTATTGACTTGTATGTTTATCTTAAATACATTTCAAATTTTTTACTTTTTTCTTTCTTTTTTCTTCTTTTTTTCAGGTGAATGTGAAGGCTGGGGAGATCCTCATTACATTACATTTGATGGACTCTACTACAGTTATCAAGGAAACTGTTCCTATGTCTTGATGGAAGAGATTTTTCCAAAATATGACTTGAAGATTTATATTGACAATGTCTTTTGCGATCCCACTGAAGATGTTTCTTGTCCACGATCGATTATCATATCATACAGTTCACAAGTTATCAAACTCATCAATCATAACCTTATTGGAACAGCAGATTTAGAGGTATATATGACCGTAAACAATCAATATTGTACATTCTGAAAAACTCACCAAACTAACTTTGTGTAGGTAAATTTCAGTGTAGATAAAATAGAATTTTGCTATTGTACAGTATATTATATGTTTTTTTGTCATGTAGTCATATTTACCTTTTTACCTGCAGGCATTCAAAGATGAACAGCGTTTGAAACTACCTTATTCACAACAAGGTGTTAAGGTCTTGACTACTGGCCTTAACTTGATTTTGGAGATTCCTGAATACAGAGTGGTCATTACATTTGGAATAACTGGCTTTAGTATCATCCTTCCATATCAGTATTTTGGAAGAAACACACAGGGCCATTGTGGTAAGAACATTATACCTCTCCAGTGGTAAATAATTTATTCAAGATTAGACTATAATACTGTTTTGTCACTCTCCTCTCAGGAACATGCAATAACAACCAAGCTGATGACTGCATGTTGCCTGGAGGCCAGCTGGTGCAAAATTGTGCTGTGATGGCTGATTATTGGCCTGCAAAACACATTGAACAACCTGACTGCCAGATACCATCTATACCACCAACCAATAGACCTGAACCTACACCACCCTTAACTCCATGCAAGCCAGACTCCATGTGTGACCTGCTTACAAGCAGGTAGACATTCTCTAATCCACTATAGTAGTTCACATTTCGCCCATCTTTGACATATTACAGTTAAAACATATCAACTTTCTTATTTGTTGTTTTCTTTGCTTTTCAGTGTCTTCGCAGAGTGCCATGCCTTTGTATCTCCCGACAGATTCTACCAAGGTTGTGTTTTTGATAGCTGCCATGTTTCCAACCAAGTAGTGGAGTGCACAAGTTTGCAGACTTATGCTGCTGCCTGTGCTCAAGCTGGAGTTTGTCTTCACTGGAGGAACCATACCACACTTTGTGGTAAATAACCCCTCATTGATTTACTGTAAATGCCCAGATCAGTATAATTTGGATTGGGACATTTTTTGGACAGGATGCTTTATTTAGTTTCTACAGTATTTTAAAATTGACCTGTTTCATTCAACAGCAAGTAATTGTCCGTCAAACAAAATTTACAAGCCCTGTGGCCCTGTGGAACAGCCAACTTGTGAAGACAAGTAAGTTTCAGCAACAGGTTTTGTAATTTTTGACAGTTCATTCTGCACATTTGCATTTCACAGGACATGGACCATAATGGATAGTGACAATAAACATTTCTTGTTGATAACACAGTGGTAATACATAGAGTAAAATGCATTGCATTGAATTCATTGTGTTTTTAAAGAAATAACGTGAGATAACTTTTCTTTCTTGATTATTCAATATTACAGTCCTAATGAAGTATCAATGAACTACACCACTGAGGGTTGCTTTTGCCCTGATGGAATGAAACTCTTCAACAAAGATTCTGGCATATGTGTTAAAAAGTGTGGTAAGTGTGGTGTAAATCTTTGAGAGTTATCATTATATATCATATCAATCACAACGTCCTACAGATTGCTCATTTTCCAACAGGGTGTCTTGATCCTGAGGGTATTCCTCGTGAGGTGAGCTCAGCCTTGTGTTCATGCTCAGTCAATTTCCTAACTTGTATTGTTTGCTTGCAAGAGACAATTAAGTGACTACTCTGGTTTACTCTTTCAGTTTAATGAGAGGTTTGAGTATAAATGCCAAGACTGTATCTGCGAGGAGTCCACCAAGACTGTGACATGCAAGCCTAAGGTTTGCCCAGCACCACCTCTAATAGACTGCACTGGTCCTGGGTTTGTGCTTGTCAACAAAACAAATCCATCCGATCCCTGCTGTTCTACCTTTGTTTGCGGTAAGACACAGCATCAATGCCCATTTGAGTTCCAGAGTTTTCTGAATGTTATACACGTTGATAACATTTCTTGACTATGGCTCTCAACTGTTTCTTGACTTTATGAACTCCAAAGAATGTCACAGCAACACTTGCCCATTCACTGACATGAACTGTCCCGTGGGATATACACCAACTGTCAGTGTACCTGCAGGAAAATGCTGTCCAGAGCATACATGTGGTGAGTTCATTAAATCATAATTTGAATTTATATCAAGCATAATGACAGCAGAGACACTTAATTTCCATTATTCTACTTTTTTTTCTAGTGCCTAAAAGAGTTTGTGTCCACAAAAATGTTGAATACCAGGTAAATAAGCGATGGAAATGCAAGGGTGATTTATCTCATAATTTCATACAATGATACATTCATTACTTTTCTTCTCTATTTACTAGCCTGGTTCTCCAGTTCCTGTGGCCACCTGTCAGGATTGTATCTGTACAAATGAGGTCGACCCTAAATCTAATTTTTTCAAGATAACTTGTGAGTTTAAGCAGTGTCCAGAAGAATGTGACATGGTAAGAGAAATTACAAGCATTTCACTGAAACACACAGTACATAAAATGCAGCTTGTTTTCCTTAGAATATGTTTAGTGATGAACTTGTAAACTGCAACTTAACTCCTCTCTTACTCTCAGGGGTATGACTATGTGGAAACGGATTCAGATGAATGCTGCGGGAAGTGTGTACAGACACACTGTGTCCTCAATATCAATGGTACCACACAGCTCTTGACGGTAAGTTGGGTGTGATTCCATAAATAAAAACCATAAAGTTCCTTGGCACTTTGATATCTGTGTGTATCTTGGCTTATGTGTGTTATCGCACCACTCTCCAGGAAGGAGAAACCTGGACATCACCTGAGGATAAGTGTCAACGTTACACCTGCAGTAAGAACGATGCAACTTGGACAACGACCAGTTCATACACTCTCTGTCCGCCATTCCAGCAGAGCAACTGCCAACCTGTAAGTATCGATAAATTTCTATAGCTCTGGAGTGACTCTGATGCCTGTGACAACATGCATTAAACAAAGTCTGTTGCCTTTGTCTATTTTCCTCCTTGTACCTGTAGGACACAATTCAGACTGCAGCAAATGGCTGTTGTAAAATTTGTGAGTATGATATTTAGTTTGCTTTCAGATAGAAGGTACATCAGTGAAAAGAAGCTAATTGTGTGTCTCTTTTGAAAAGGTGTGGAGAAGGAGAGGGCCTGCAAGTTAATACCCATGAAAACCCGTATTAGGCTCAGCACCTGTCAGTCAAAGGAGGAGGTAGACATGCCATATTGTGAAGGATCCTGCAACACTTTCACCAAGTAAGGATGATTATATTATAATATTTCTCATTCCACTGGAAAGTCATGTTTAGGGTGCACAGAGTTTGAGTATATTAATCAATCCTGACCATGCTTTTTTCAGGTACTCTGAAGCAGCGGCCGCTATGCAGCATTCCTGCTCCTGCTGTAAGGAGATGAGCTTCAGCAATCGCACTGTTGACTTGCAGTGCTTGAATGGAGACGTGATTCCTTACACATACATGCATGTGGAGGAGTGTAGCTGTCAGCACACAGACTGCACCAGAGCTGCTGCACAACATGCTCGCAGGAGGCGAAGCTTCACACTTCTGTGATAAAATATATGTTATCACATGAATGGATGTGGGATTGAAAAGTTTCTTCCCATACAGTCTTAACAATCAATATCTTACAAAGTAATTACCGTTGTAGAGAGTATTTCAAATAAAAATATGCAACTCTGTTTATGTCTCATCCCCTTTATTGTCTTGTTTGTGCAATCTGACTTTCATTATTTGCTTAATATGTAATAATAAGTTATCAGTTGCAAAGACAACGCAACACCAAATTAAAACATTTTATCAGATATGTCAGATATCAGATTCTCTTAGATCAAGAACCTCATATTTTTCCTGTTTTTAACATTTTATTGATGTTACTATTGTATTTTAATTCTTTAAAAAGTGGTTTAATCCTTCTATTGTCCTTGTTTTTGTTTTTTTTACTATGTCTCTCTGCCAAAAGCTAAAGTGTAAATATAAAGTTATTTTGACACGCTTCATGTACTCAAATAGCTACTCATACGGAGCTCCTCCAAGGGCAAATAAGGCTTTGGGCCTCTCCCACTGGTGCAGGAAAGGCTGCATGACAAGGAAGGTCCACTTCTTTATGATATTCATTACAACATTCACGTGGGATGATTCGAGGAGGATGGCCAAATTATCTTAAACCAGTTTTGATTCGAGGAAGGACTGCGTTCATTGCTCATATTCACTGTCATAGAAGAGGTTTAAACAAATAAGTGTGTCACAAAACTGACTTTAATGGAACAGTTTTTAGGTATTAGGTATTTTGAAGTGGATGATTGGCGATCAGTGCACACCGTTTTTGTAGAAGCAGACAGGAATCCTGGCACAGAAGCAGAGCTGTACACTGCTGTGGACATAAATGTATTTAAGCCATATAAAAAGTTACATAGAAAATATGCCTGTTTAAGTGTACGTTATATTTAGAATGTTGACTTTCAGTCAATCTCTTCCCTTCTTTTTGTTTGTTTGTATAGATGTAGACGTAGATGTAGATGTCATTTGACCTTTAGTATGGACAGAGAACCTCTTATATACACATTAACACCTAGCCCATTTCTATGAGCACCGCATATGACAGATGAGTCAAGGCGAGCCCTTCTGTTTGCTTTGTGTAAGACAAAGGTTTTCTGCTTGAATGCAAGTATGCAAATTGAAACTTATGACCTATTACAACATAGAATACAGTTTACTTTGACACACTTTATGCTAAACTAACATATTCTTTCGTCACTGTCCGGACTCCTGGCTGAAGGAACTAAGCTTGACGTATTGATTGATGGTGCGGTCACTTTGGGTCTGCCTTATCATCCTTTGGTTGCAACTGATCCAGTCTCTGTAATATTCCATGCTGTGCCCCCTTAGAAAACCTTGAGTCTACCAATGATGATGAAAAACTCCTTTGCTTCTGTTTATTTGTTTGCAAACAGAATTAAAGTTGGGTTGTGTTATCAGTTTAGCTGGTCAATAGTCTGGTAGTTAGTGGTGCATGTTAGCATTATAAAATATCCAGCCATTATCTGTAACCGCTTATCCTCTCAGCTGACTTTGGGCAAGAGGTGGGGTACACCATGGACAAGTCGCCAGCTCATCGCAGGTTACATAGAGAAACAACCACTCACACTCTCATTCACACCAACAGGCAATTTAGAATCACAGATTAACCTGCAACGTGCATGTCTTTGGACTGTGGGAGGAAGCCGGGGTACATGCAAACTCCACACAGAAAGGCCCCAGCCGAGGGGGCAACAGCACCACCATTCTTCTGCGTTCGTGATATGATCCCTGGCCTAGCTAGCACTTTGGTGACAGCTCTAGTGTCATAGATGTGTGAGTGGCATTGTAAACTGCACTGTGTGAGAAGAAAAGCTCTTCCTAATAATTACACATCAGTGTTGTACAATAGCACCATTGTCATTTCTGTTCTTGTGTATTTTAAGTTGGCACTGCAAGTGGAGGATGACAGTAATCAAGGATATAGTATTACCTGCACATCCTGGGTTAGTCATGTCAATCATGCAATTTGTTTTAATACATTTAAACCAACACATCTTTTTAATTAATATGTGGTATTTGTCATATTTGCATATGACAAAGGAGTCCTGATTTTACCCAAAAGAGCACAAAGAATTGCCTTAGGATAAATGTACATAACTTATAATTTTATAATATTTTATAATAATAAATGAATAATAATAATAATAATAATATATTTTTAAAGCAAATCACAAAATAGTTTTAAGACAAAACTTGTGCAAAGTGTCCATGATATATATCTGTTTGTAGGATATGAAAAGTTCAAGTCGAGTCAGGCATGGATGGTTATTGTTGGTTGACTCCCACGTTAAGATTACACTGCACGCATCAACACACAGACATCTACATTTCATCTACTATTACTGTATATAAACTCTATAAACTACTCTATATATCTTACATGTTATACATGTCCCATCTTGTTAGTTGTGATTTTGACTAATTTATTTTATATTTTGGTGAATTTATCAGGAGTTTCCTCCAAATGAATGACGTGTGAGAAAACTTGGAACAGATGAGCACAATGTCAACAAAACAACGACTGCCAGGTTTTCCAAAAAGGCCAGCTGATGTTTAATCGGATGACACATAAATATCACCAGTACATTTTAAAACAACAATTCAAAAGGGTGTGATCAAAAAATCAATTAAGCTATGACAATATAAAGGGCTGCCAATCGCAGTCTGACTATTCCCTGTTTTAGAGACTGCAGCTCCACATTGGCAACAATGAAGTGGAGCTTTGTGTGGTTATGTTTCTGTGCTTTGTGTTTTAGTAGTGTCATTGATATCTACGCTAAAAAGGGTAAGACTAATATTTTAGATTGGTCTAAATTGATTTTTTTACTGTTTTTTTTCTGTTTGAAGTTTAGAAGTATAATGTACAGCACTGCGTCTAATATTTATTATGCTCAAACAAATTAAATATTAGATTTTAATTTTAAAATAATAATTGTATATGAAGACATTTTAATGGTAACATTTCTTTCTCATTTTGTCTCCTCAGTTCATAACCATGTGGGAAACACCTGCAGCACCTGGGGCAGACAGCACTTCAAGACGTTTGATGGAGACGTGTACCAGTTCCCCGGTATGTGTGAATACAACCTGGCTTCTGACTGCCACAAGTCCTCCAAAGAGTTCTCGGTGCACATGAAGAGGAAAGAGCATAACGGAAACCCTACAGTCAGTTATCTGGTGGTCACCATCAATGAGGTTCCTTTCCACCTCAACAAGAGCCATGTCACTGTGAATGATGTCTTGTGAGTAAAAACCTACACTGAACAGAGACTAATTTTGCTCACAATATATTTGTGATATCTGATATTTGTGCATCATAATTAAGATACCATTCTCTCTTTGCCAGTGTTAATATCCCATACAACAAGGCTGGGGTACAAATACAAAGAAACGCTGTTTACATCATATTCAAGTCCAAAGTTGGCATCACCGTCATGTGGAATGGTGATGATGCAGTGACGGTAAACGCTTAATTTGATTATTATATGTAGATATTAAATAATAGATCGCAAATTATGCAAACATTAGAATACTACTGCATTGATTTGTAGTGCTCACTGTAAAGTCAATTTTAAAAAATCAATAGCAAGAATCAATTTGAATGACTTTCAACTTAATAGTCCTAATGAGAGCATCCATTAAAGACAGTTGTTATTATTCATGCTGCTTGCTGAGTGGAATAGCCATATAAACTGGATGATGGTGGATGGAGACAAATCACAACAAGGATTTTGAATTGCAATTTCAGAAGGTTCAGTAAGTCACATTATGATAGTATGTATTACAGTGTTTGGCATTTAATGATGAATCATGTTATTAAATCAAAAAATATATCATAAACTTGTTTTAACTGTTTGTTGTGTCTGTTGTAGGTGGAACTCGATCGTGACTATGCCAATTATACTTGTGGACTTTGTGGAGACTTCAATGGTGTTCCTGTCTACAATGAGTTCATTCATAAAAGTTTGTTATTCTCTTTAAACATGTATTTATTTCGTGTATTATGAAGCACAAACTAAGAATGTTTTTCATTCACTCATCCCCTGTATTTTTGGATATTTGACTCTATATTCATGAGCAGGTCGCAAAATCAGCCCGATTGAGTTTGGCAACAAGCAGAAAGTCCATCGTCCAAACGATGAGTGTGAAGACCCCCCTGAGGAGGAAGATGCCGTGACTCTGCCAAAATCATGCAAGAACTATGTGAGTCTACCATCCACATGGTTTTAACAATAGATTTGTAGTAATACTAAGCAACATAAAGGGGCAGCTGTGGCTTGGAGGTAGAGCGGGTCATTCACTAATCAGAAGGTCGGCGGTTTGATCCCCTCCATTCTGCATGTCGAAGTGTCCTTGAGCAAGATACTGAACCTCAAATTGCTCCCGAAGTACAGTACATTTACCATAACTTTTTTATATGGAACTTTTGTCTCTATGTTCCTCTCTTAGCAAAAAATCTGTAACGATATGCTGCGTTCAAATTCCTGGAAAGCCTGCTCCAAAGTCATTAACCCCAAACCGTACATCGAAGCCTGTGCACGGGACATGTGCGACTGCTCCAACGGTACAAGTGACTTCTGTAAATGCAGCACATTGTCTGAGTTCTCCAGACAGTGTTCCCATGCAGGAGCGGACCCTCCCAACTGGAGAACAGCTAATTTCTGTGGTAAGGTTTTGTGTTTTGTTATTGTCTCTATATCCAGCTGAAGGTAGGTTCTGCTATAACACTACAATTCAACACCACACTTAACTGATGTGAAAGAGTTTCCATCAGAACACTATTTGACTGAAATGACCTCTTGTTCAACTGTGAGTTCAGCTGTCTTTTTAGCCTGCCAAAATAATAAAGTAATTATCTTATAGCTTATGAAGGCAAGCTTGGCTAAAGTAATGTGTCTAAACTCAGCACACTACAGCACTGATTTTACCATGTATTCACAGCTAAAAAGTGCCCATTCAACATGATTTATCGGGAGAGTCAGTCCCCTTGTGTGGATACATGCTCACACCCAGACACATGTTCACTGTCTGAGGACCACAAAACAGACGGCTGCTTCTGTCCTCCTGGTTAGTGCTTTTCACATTGTTCACATTATTATTGTGTGCTGTTTTATTATTGAAGGTAAAGTAATATGTACTTGGCCTTTGAAACATACTAATGTCGCATATGTCTACTCCAGGAACTGTGTTTGATGATATTTCCCAGAGAGGATGCATTCCTCAATCTATGTGTCAGTGCAAACACAACAGAGCCTATAACGACGGTGAAGTTTACCAAGAGGTTGGAAAAAAATGGTAAGTCACAGTGTTCAGTGTCAACTTTTAGTGGCACCTAGCCCCTAAATCACACACACACTGGACATTTAATTATCTTAAGAGAATACATTATTTGTCACTCTTTAATCTTTAATGTGTTTTTGTAAACTTGTACGGTTTGTGTTGTTTCAGTACATGTTCGAAGGGTAGCTGGGACTGTAAGAACCTTAAAGCACCTGCTACCTGTGCAGTTGAAGAAGGTTCACATGTCACTACCTTTGATGGAAAAACCTACACCTTCCACGGAGGCTGTTACTACACCTTAGTGAAAAGCAAGGTGAATAAGTCATACTTTTTTAGTGTTAAACTTTTAAAACTGTTGTAAATCTGCTTATGAAAATTATAAATGATTTATTTAATTGTGCTTATGCTGTGTATGTTTCAGGATGCTTCAAGTTCAAAGTTTAAAATCCTGGCTCAGCTGGTGCCATGTAAAGACGAAGAGTTTGACACTTGTCTTAAGACCCTTAAAATCGTGCTGAACAATGACAGAAACAACGTGAGTTAAAGTCGGTCATTGAAGAAGAATTAATTAGTCTGTGTAAAGGCAGCTCTGAGATTTCTTTCAAAATACATCAAATGTTATTTTCTTACTTTATTATTATTATTATTATTACTTTACATAGACGTTATATTATACGTATATACATACTAATTTCTATTGTGTCTGTAACTATCTAATGATCACTTCTGCTTTTGTGCAGGTCTTAATGTTCACTTCTGATGGCATAGTAAAGCAGAATATGCAGACTGTCACTTTGCCATACCAATCAGGTAGGTCAGAAAAATGGAAACTCTCAATGTTATATTAAAATAACATTACTGTCACAATATACAACTATGTCAACATATGCCCTGATCGCTTTCTGTATTTTTTCTTTATTCAAAGGTGACATCAACATATTCCACGCGTCATCCTTTCACATCATGCTCCAGACCAATTTTGGGTTACAAATTCAGATCCAGCATGTGCCTCTCATGCAGGTCTATGTCACACTGGATCAGAGCTACAAAACAAAGATACGTGGTAAGTTTTACATGAAAGTTCTTATCATTGGTTTGGGAAATTAAACACTCTGAGCTTAGCTGAGCTCTCCACGGACCAATCCTTCACCTAGCGCACGGAACACGGAAGAGCAGGAACAAATTGTCTGAAACGTACACGAGATTAGACTAGATCCGCAAATTTAGGCATCTTTAAATGTTTTTATTAATGCCAAATAAAATATCCAGCACAAAGTATATATGATGGACATAAATTAATCATTTAACACTAAACGTGTTTTATACATGTTTTTAGTTTGCGGGACTACAGCTTATCACCACTCCCGCCTGCTCCCGCATTGTGTACTCCCCTCCCGCAATGAGCTTTCAAAATTTTTCCCGCGCTGCGGGAGTGCGGGACTCTACTATGAGAGAATCTCAATACTTGTTGGCTGGGTAGCAAACAAACAAGCATATGATTAACCATTACAATATTTGGTTTCTTCAGGTTTATGTGGGAACTACAACATGGTCCTGAAAGATGACATGATGTCTTCTCAGGAGATAGTGGAGGGAACAGCAACAACATTTTGTAACTCCTGGAAAGCTACTGATAAGTGCAAAGACAAAGAGAAAAGGCCCGATGACCCCTGTTCAGTCAGCGACGAAAATGGTAAACAGTATTGGGTGCCTCTGGTGTTTATCTGGTGTTCTTTTTCAGTATGTGTAATATATCTACACCCACCAACAGTGCAACATATTTCTACACATTAAAAAATAATTGTTTATTCACTCTTAGAGAAGTATGCCAAACACTGGTGTGCCTTGCTACAAAGTCGGAACAGCACGTTCACTAAGTGCCATTCAGAGGTGGATCCTGAGATGTATCATAAGGTACAGCAACGCATTTCTGTTTGACTTTCTTTATTTAACTCTTGTGCCATCCTTCAATAAAATCCCTTTCAACACCCTTCGGGACAAAAGTGTCCACGTAGAAAAAAACTCTCTAAAGTCTCTAAAATCCTCATACATCAATATTTTTAAACAACTTCAGACTTGTTCAAAACTACCAAACATTCTATCATTTTCAGGATTTTAACCCTTTAAATGCCCGTTTAACTATTTGAAGGATTCATTATTTTTTACCAAAAAAAAAAAACACACAAAAATAATTATTTTCCATATAACTAATAGTAGGGGCATGGAGTTTTGGTGGTGAATAGAGTCTTGGATATGTCAAAGATCAGCCACAAAATTGATTTGATTGCATTAGTATTTTTCATGTAATATCAAATACTTCCTTTCAACACTATTTGGGCCAAAAATGGCCCATTGAGTTCCATTCAAACCACATTTAATCTCACTGTCATCTTGTGGCTTTCTTTGACATATCCAAGACTCTATTCGCCACCAAAACTCCATGCCCCTACTATTAGTTATATAGAAAATAATTTGTTTTGTGTTGTTTTTGTAAAAAATAATGAATCCTTCATTTAAAGGGTTAAAATCCTGAAAATGATAGAATGTTTGGTAGTTTTGAGCAAGTCTGAAGTTGTTTAGGAGATCTATGAAAAAAAGTAGAAAAAAATATTGATGTATGGACAAAAATGGCCAAATGTGGTACAAGAGTTAAATTTTGATGAGACAGTAATTCTCTAAAATTTCTTGCTGACTTCTGCAGCGATGTATGTATGCTAGCTGTACCTGTGCCAAGAGTGAGGCCTGCCTGTGTGCCGTCTTCTCCTCCTACGCACGAGCTTGTGCATCAAAGGGAGTGATCCTGACAGGTTGGAGAGACAGCGTCTGTGGTAAGGATTTCTTTCACTATGTTGTGGTGAAGCTGAGTGATGATTTCTGGAGTTCAATTATTGTCTTTCTCTTTATTAGTCTTAAAAGTATTAAAACCCTCATTACATTGTGCACAAACAGATAAACACGCAAAGTCCTGCCCAAACTCTCAAATCTTCTCGTACAAGCATCAGAGATGCCAGATGACTTGTAAATCGCTGGGCTCAAACCAGCAAAGCTGCAGTTCTGACTTCCTGCCTGTGGATGGATGCTCCTGCCCTGAGGGTTTCTACTTAAACGAAAAGGCCACCTGTGTCCCTGTGTCAAAATGTCCCTGCTACCACAATGATGTCCTCATCAAACCAGGAAAGTCCATCAACATCAAAGATGATCACTGGTGAGTCCATTTTTTCCAATTTGGTAACACTGAACTTCAAATTATTTATCTCAAACAAATGATTTAGTATTATTGTAATGCCTGGATATAAGGATATAAGATTTAAACTATAATAACTATGTTGTTACTTTGTGTTGCATCTTTGATGTTTGGCATCTTTTTCCACAGTGTGTGCATCAATGGAAAGCTTCATTGCCGCTCCTGGAGACCCCCCCCATCATCAAGTAAGTTTTTCTTCACAAAGATTTCAGTTCACATGAATTTTAGATATTAAAATGGTGTCCCTTCTGTTTCTACAGCATGTCGTTCTCCAAAAGTTTACTTCAACTGCTCCACTGCGGGTGTAAGAAGGTTTGGACTGCAGTGTGCTCCAACTTGTTCAAATCCGGACATCGATGATTGTGTGAGATATTTTTGCCATTTAACTCAACCTAATATTAAATTCCTGAATGTAATGACAGATCCTATGTTACACACTGTATAAACTTTTCAAAAAGTATTCAGAAACAGTCTCAGTGATGTTTTATCTCTCTCTGTGATCTTTCTATCTTCCCAGGACACCACAGAGTGTCAATCTGGCTGTATGTGTCCAGTTGGCCTCCTGGATGATGGTAAAGGTTCCTGTGTGAAAAAACATGATTGTCCATGCAAGCATGATAGGCATTTGTATGCCCCTGGAGCAAAAATCCCAAACCAATGCAACACCTGGTAGGATCTTGTTTTTAAGCAGATTTATCATGATGAAGAAATATTATCCTATTTCCCCTATGTACTTGTTTTACTTAACTGCACTGTATTGTTTTTATCTGATACATCTAGTACCTGCAAAAGTGGACATTGGGAGTGCACAAAAAAAACATGTTCAGGAAGTTGCACTATTTATGGGAGTGGCCACTACAATACATTTGATCAGCAAACATACGGGTTTCCAGGAGAATGTACCTATGTTGCTGTCAAGGTAAACAAAACCTGCCACCCAGTGATTGTGGCCAAATTTTGTCAAAATGGTAGACAGTATGTACTGTAGTGCACTATAGTAAATAGGGGGTGATCTCGGTTTTAAAAAAAAGCCAATATTTGAAAATATTTACATATGTTCATCATTATTCACTTTAGGATAAGTGTTTGTCACAATCACAAAATATGAATGCACAATCTTGATGGTGATCCATTACACTTTAATTTGATGTATTGGATATTTTCTACAAACCTAAAGTATTGTGGGCTAGTAAAGCCCAAACTGATCACTGGTGTCTGTCTACTATAAAAGAAACATACAAAATGTTTAATTCATTTTTCTCTTTTAAGAACAAATGTGGCAATAAAACAGTCCAGGACAATTTTGGAGTTATCACAGAAAATGTGCCATGTGGATCTACGGGAACAACATGCTCCAAAATAGTCAGAATCCAACTGGGGGTAAGTTTTCATACCAACAACTGATATTTGATCTGTGCCTAAAATCTGTCATACTTCAAACTGCCATGTTTACACTGCATTGAAAGCTACAATGCTAATCTCCTTAACATTACAGCGAATGGAAATCAAACTATCAAAGGGCAAATATGAAGAGGAGGACCTGGGGCAAGGCACTGAGATTGAGTACAAAATAAGAGAGGTTGGCTTATATCTGGTGATTGAATCTACCATTGGTTTAGCAGTGATATGGGATCGCAAAACAGCTGTTCGCATTCTCCTGGAGCCACACCACAGCGTGAGTCCCAATTTAACTGAACACTTAATTGTTGTAACAATGATAAATCACAAGATTCAGAGTTACACTTTTGTTAGGATTTATTTGCATCTGCCTCTAGCTACACTGCGGTATGACTGTTTCTCTCTCAAGCCAACAGAGAGAAACTAATGCAGGCCTTTATTACCTGCAGAACTGACTTCTGTAACGGTCAACTTTCTGGTCTTTGTAAGAAGAAAATAGTTGCACATCTGTTGACAAGGACTAGAAAGAGAGCTCAGATTGCAACAAGTTTAAAGTCTCTCCACTGGTTACCTGTCAGTCTAAAAACTGATTTTATGACCCTTTTATTTGTTTACAAAGCTTTTAATGGTTTTGAGAATTTCTTTTAACCTATGAACCCGCAAGGACCCTCAGGTCTTCTTGTAATGGCCTTTCAATCACCCCTATACTTAGAAGAAAAACTCATGGTGGGGTCAAGAGCTATCTCTTTAGTCTGGCTTTGACAAACCATATTTATTCTATGCATTTTTTAGTCTCACAATTATTTGACTGCACATTCCACATTCCTCCAATTGGGATTATACTAAATCATAACATGGAGAGGTTGGGGGACGAGGTTCAAAAGTACATTAACGTCTGCTTGTTCCTTGTAATGCCAAACTGTGTACATTAAATATTGTCCTTTTGGTCCCCTCTTGTCTGGCTGTTCAGGGAAAGGTATGTGGCCTGTGTGGAAATTTTGATGGTGATGGACAGAATGACTTCACCACCAAGGGTCAGCTGACAGTGAGCCCGCCATTGGAATTTGCAAACAGCTGGAAAGGGTCAAGCGGCTGCGCAGATGTAAATGAAAATGTTGACTCTTGTGGAAAAAAACCCCATAGACATCCCTGGGCAAAAAAAATGTGCAGCATTATAACTGGTGAAACTTTCAAAGAGTGCCACGAGAAGGTAACAGCAGATTTCTGTTTTAATTCACCAAAAATTATGCATCATAAATTGATCGTATATATATTTTGGTAACAGGTAGATGCCAGTCCATTTTATGAAAACTGTGTGAAAGACTCTTGTGCCTGCGACACTGGAGGAGACTGTGAATGTTTCTGCACAGCAGTTGCAGCTTATGCTCAGGCTTGTAGTGACGTTGGTGTCTGCGTTAGATGGAGATCTCCAGATATCTGTCGTAAGTAAACAACACTTTTACTCTTACTGGAGTAATTTTCTCAACCATTTCAATAACAATAGCTTTCCAGACATTTGTTTTTTACTCACTTTTGCTAGCTAACGTGGGGGTAACGTATCACATGACTGAGGAGTGTCTTGACCTGTCTTAACTTGTGTCAAGAGGCACAGATGGATGTAGAGAATATATATATATATATATATATATATATATATATAATAGGAACTATTTACTTTCTCCAAACACTACGTATACAAGAGAGTGCATGGGAGAGAATATTTTATAATTATAAAGTAGTCATTGTGCAGTCTGCACTAACCAATGTTTGCGAAGAATCACTGTACAAAAACTCTGATGCTGCCTAGAGGTAAGAGAAATCATGTGAGTGACCAGGTACAAATGCGAATTGTCCCTGCAATCTTACTGACGCTCAAACTATGAGAGAAGTTTCTGGGGTAATGTCCTTGCTTCCAACAAATAAAACGCCCCTGTCTAGAGCCAGCCACCCCTGTACCAGCAAAGAGTGCTAACATAATTGAACAATTCCACAATTAATGGCAATATGTCATCCATTTGTCTAGATTTATCTTCTCATCTCCTAACAAAACACAACAGTTAGGTATGAGCAACTAGCAACACAACTAACACATCTTACTCCTCCTCCTCTACGTCACATGCGACTTGTAGTGGCGAAATGCATTTGTGCCCCCATCTGTTCGGTCTAGGCTACTGTAATAAATAGGCCACACACGATGGCGGCCTCCGTGTTGTTGAACCCACGGTATATGTAGATAAAAAGGTTAAATCTAAGGTGATAAAAACATCAAATGTGGTTACTGTTTTATATAAGAAATACGCCACAGAAGGCTGTAATTTACACCCTGTAGCTGTGCTATTGCCTTAGCAATGAATAGCAGGAAGCTACACGTTTCCTGTGTGCCACGGCCGAGTTTGCGACTGTTCTTGTCAATGTTTCAAACCTCACCATAAGTGTCATGGTCTGTTTCAGAAGCATCTACCACTAGTGGTGTGCAGATTTTGCTGCAAGATCCAATACCAAGTAAAATACAGGGCCAGTATCTATGACAATAATACCAATACCTTTTAGTAATTAAGGTGGATGCATTATTAAGTTGGTAAAGAAAAATGAATTTTCATGACCTGTTGCCACATGACGTCCCTTTTCCTCGCCACATTCTCCTACTCCGTCAGCTGGTGGCCGGGTCTAGCTGGCTGGCTGAGCCTCCTTGCTTGTTTCTTGCTTCTGAGTCACATAGTAGTACAACACTAAAACACATGAGGGGAGAGAAACAAACTGTGCCTGCTCTGCACTGTGACGACAGCAGAACTTGAAAGCACTTGACACAGACAGTCAAGTATTGGTATTGATTTGATTTATATGTATAAGTAAGCCTTTTCCTTTATCATGATCTATATTTTTCCTCTATTTGGAGTCATTTGAAGAATTTAAATTGCAGTTCTCTTTCACTGACTGAAACTTACTTCCTACTTTATTTGTAGTACAGTGTATCATGCCTTGTATTTTTTCCTCCTAGCTGTCTTTTGTGATTACTACAATAACCCAGGCGACTGCAAGTGGCACTACCATGCTTGTCACAAACCTTGTTACAAGACCTGTTCAAATCCACAAGGAAATTGTAGCAACCTGCTACCCCACATGGAAGGTAAGAGGCTGATGTCTCACCTTAAGTCTGATTAATGTGCTGTTTATGTGATAAGATAAGAGATTCAAAGAGAGATTCCACCTTCTCAACTTCTCAGAGATGAATACAATGTGAATAACAATGCTTTTACTGTGAGAAAGCAATAAGATAAGTTGAGATGAGATGAGATAGACTCTGACAATATCCAAGATGGATTAGAAAAATACCATTGATGAATAAATGGGGGCGCCCCGGCTCATCTGGTAGAGTGAGCTCTACAAAAGCATGAGTACTTCCTGTAGTGATCCTAAATTGTGATTTATGGACACTTCCGTTGTTATATGTCATTGCTCCTCTCTTTCCCTGCTTTCCTGTCTAGAGTCCAGAGTTACCAATGTATTATTACCACTTACCAAAGTATTACTCTGTTAATATGTTTGATGGAATGATTTTTACAGGTTGTTACCCAGAATGTCCAGAATACAAGCCCATATTTGATGAAAAGACCAAGATGTGTGTGGATAATTGTTATGCTACAACCACAACCACAGTATCTACAACAACTCCTACAACACCAACTGTTTCTACGACTATAACCACAGTATCTACAACAACTCCTACAACACCAACTGTGTCTCCGACTACAACCACAGTATCTACAACAACTCCTACAACACCAACTTTATCTACAACACCAACTGTGTCTCCGACTACAACCACAGTATCTACAACATCTCCTACAACACCAACTGTGTCTCCGACTACAACCACAGTATCTACAACTCCTACAACACCAACTGTATCTACAACACCAACTGTATCTACGACTACAACCACAATATCTACAACAACTCCTACAACACCAACTGTATCTACAACACCAACTGTGTCTCCGACTACAACCACAGTATCAACAACAACTCCTACAACACCAACTGTGTCTCCGACTACAACCACAGTATCTACAACAACTCCTACAACACCAACTGTATCTCCAACTACAACCACAGTATCTACAACAACTCCTTCAACACCAACTGTGTCTCCGACTACAACCACAGCATCTACAACTCCTACAACACCAACTGTATCTACAACACCAACTGTGTCTCCGACTACAACCACAGTATCTACAACAACTCCTACAACACCAACTGTGTCTACAACACCAACTGTATCTACGACTACGACCACAGTATCTACAACAACTCCTACAACACCAACTGTATCTACAACACCAACTGTGTCTCCGACTACAACCACAGTATCTACAACAACTCCTACAACACCAACTGTATCTCCGACTACAACCACAGTATCTACAACAACTCCTACAACACCAACTGTATCTCCGACTACAACCACAGTATCTACTACAACACCAACTGTATCTACAACACCAACTGTGTCTCCAACTACAACCACAGTATCTACAACATCTCCTACAACACCAACTGTGTCTCCGACTACAACCACAGTATCTACAACAACTCCTACAACACCAACTGTATCTACAACACCAACTGTGTCTCCGACTACAACCACAGTATCTACAACAACTCCTACAACACCAACTGTATCTACAACACCAACTGTATCTACGACTACAACCACAGTATCTACAACTACAACACCAACTGTATCTACAACACCAACTGTGTCTTCGACTACACCCACAGTATCTACTACAACACCAACTGTATCTACAACACCAACTGTATCTACAACACCAACTGTATCTACGACTACAACCACGATATCTACAACAACTCCTACAACACCAACTGTATCTACAACACCAACTGTGTCTCCGACTACAACCACAGTATCTACAACAACTCCTACAACACCAACTGTATCTACAACACCAACTGTATCTACGACTACAACCACAATATCTACAACAACTCCTACAACACCAACTGTATCTACAACACCAACTGTGTCTCCGACTACAACCACAGTATCTACAACAACTCCTACAACACCAACTGTATCTACAACACCAACTGTGTCTCCGACTACAACCACAGTATCTACAACAACTCCTACAACACCAACTGTGTCTTCAACTACAACCACAGTATCTACAACAACTCCTACAACACCAACTGTGTCTCCGACTACAACCACAGCATCTACAACTCCTACAACACCAACTGTATCTACAACACCAACTGTGTCTCCGACTACAACCACAGTATCTACAACAACTCCTACAACACCAACTGTATCTACAACACCAACTGTATCTACAACACCAACTGTATCTACGACTGCGACCACAGTATCTACAACAACTCCTACAACACCAACTGTATCTACAACACCAACTGTGTCTCCGACTACAACCACAGTATCTACAACAACTCCTACAACACCAACTGTATCTCCGACTACAACCACAGTATCTACAACTCCTACAACACCAACTGTATCTACAACACCAACTGTGTCTTCGACTACAACCACAGTATCTACTACAACACCAACTGTATCTACAACACCAACTGTATCTACAACTACAACCACAGTATCTACAACAACTCCTACAACACCAACTGTATCTACAACACCAACTGTGTCTCCGACTACAACCACAGTATCTACAACAACTCCTACAACACCAACTGTATCTACAACACCAACTGTCTCTACAACACCAACTGTGTCTCCGACTACAACCACAGTATCTACAACAACTCCTACAACACCAACTGTATCTACAACACCAACTGTATCTACGACTACAACCACAGTATCTACAACAACTCCTACAACACCAACTTTATCTACAACACCAACTGTGTCTCCGACTACAACCACAGTATCTACAACATCTCCTACAACACCAACTGTGTCTCCGACTACAACCACAGTATCTACAACTCCTACAACACCAACTGTATCTACAACACCAACTGTATCTACGACTACAACCACAATATCTACAACAACTCCTACAACACCAACTGTATCTACAACACCAACTGTGTCTCCGACTACAACCACAGTATCAACAACAACTCCTACAACACCAACTGTGTCTCCGACTACAACCACAGTATCTGCAACAACTCCTACAACACCAACTGTATCTACAACACCAACTGTATCTACGACTACAACCACAGTATCTACAACAACTCCTACAACACCAACTGTATCTACAACACCAACTGTGTCTCCGACTACAACCACAGTATCTACAACAACTCCTACAACACCAACTGTGTCTCCGACTACAACCACAGTATCTACAACAACTCCTACAACACCAACTGTATCTCCAACTACAACCACAGTATCTACAACATCTCCTACAACACCAACTGTGTCTCCGACTACAACCACAGTATCTACAACAACTCCTACAACACCAACTGTATCTACAACACCAACTGTATCTACGACTACAACCACAGTATCTACAACAACTCCTACAACACCAACTGTATCTACAACACCAACTGTGTCTCCGACTACAACCACAGTATCTACAACAACTCCTACAACACCAACTGTGTCTCCGACTACAACCACAGTATCTACAACAACTCTTACAACACCAACTGTGTCTCCGACTACAACCACAGTATCTACAACAACTCCTACAACACCAACTGTATCTACAACACCAACTGTATCTACAACACCAACTGTGTCTCCGACTACAACCACAGTATCTACAACATCTCCTACAACACCAACTGTGTCTCCGACTACAACCACAGTATCTACAACAACTCCTACAACACCAACTGTATCTACAACTACAACCACAGTATCTACAACAACTCCTACAACACCAACTGTATCTACAACACCAACTGTCTCTCAGACTACAACCACAGTATCTACAACTCCTACAACACCAACTGTGTCTCCGACTACAACCACAGTATCTACTACAACACCAACTGTATCTACAACACCAACTGTGTCTCCAACTACAACCACAGTATCTACAACATCTCCTACAACACCAACTGTGTCTCCGACTACAACCACAGTATCTACAACAACTCCTACAACACCAACTGTATCTACAACACCAACTGTATCTACGACTACAACCACAGTATCTACAACAACTCCTACAACACCAACTGTATCTACAACACCAACTGTGTCTCCGACTACAACCACAGTATCTACAACATCTCCTACAACACCAACTGTGTCTCCGACTACAACCACAGTATCTACAACAACTCCTACAACACCAACTGTATCTACAACTACAACCACAGTATCTACAACAACTCCTACAACACCAACTGTATCTACAACACCAACTGTCTCTCCGACTACAACCACAGTATCTACTACAACACCAACTGTATCTACAACACCAACTGTGTCTCCAACTACAACCACAGTATCTACAACATCTCCTACAACACCAACTGTGTCTCCGACTACAACCACAGTATCTACAACAACTCCTACAACACCAACTGTATCTACAACACCAACTGTATCTACGACTACAACCACAGTATCTACAACAACTCCTACAACACCAACTGTATCTACAACACCAACTGTATCTACAACACCAACTGTCTCTCCGACTACAACCACAGTATCTACAACTCCTACAACACCAACTGTATCTACAACACCAACTGTGTCTCCAACTACAACCACAGTATCTACAACATCTCCTACAACACCAACTGTGTCTCCGACTACAACCACAGTATCTACAACAACTCCTACAACACCAACTGTATCTACGACTACAACCACAGTATCTACAACAACTCCTACAACACCAACTGTGTCTCCGACTACAACCACAGTATCTACAACAACTCCTACAACACCAACTGTATCTACAACACCAACTGTATCTACGACTACAACCACAGTATCTACAACAACTCCTACAACGCCAACTGGATCTACAACACCAACTGTGTCTTCGAGCACAACTACAGTATCTACAACAACTCTTACGACACCAACTGTGTCTCCGACTACAACCACAGTATCTACAACAACTCCTACAACACCAACTGTATCTACGACTACAACCACAGAGTCTACAACAACACCAACTGTATCGACTCACACAACTGAAACAACGGCCACAACTAAATTCACAGTGGTCACTGGTCCCACAGAGTCAACCATACCAACTGCTTCTCAAGTTGTCACGACCACAGTATCTACAACAACACCAACTGTATCTCCGACTACAACCACAGTATCTACGACAACTCCTACAACACCAACTGTGTCTCCGACTACAACCACAGTATCTACAACAACTCCTACAACACCAACTGTATCTACAACACCAACTGTGTCTCCGACTACAACCACAGTATCTACAACATCTCCTACAACACCAACTGTGTCTCCGACTACAACCACAGTATCTACAACTCCTACAACACCAACTGTATCTACAACACCAACTGTATCTACAACTACAACCACAGTATCGACAACAACTACAACACCAACTGTATCTACAACACCAACTGTGTCTCCGACTACAACCACAGTATCTACAACAACTCCTACAACACCAACTGTGTCTCCGACTACAACCACAGTATCTACAACAACTCCTACAACACCAACTGTATCTACAACACCAACTGTATCTACGACTACAACCACAGTATCTACAACAACTCCTACAACACCAACTGTATCTACAACACCAACTGTGTCTCCGACTACAACCACAGTATCTACAGCAACTCCTACAACACCAACTGTGTCTCCGACTACAACCACAGTATCTACAACAACTCCTACAACACCAACTGTATCTCCGACTACAACCACAGTATCTACAACAACTCCTACAACACCAACTGTGTCTCCGACTACAACCACAGTATCTACAACAACTCCTACAACACCAACTGTATCTGCAACACCCACTGTATCTACGACTACAACCACAGTATCTACAACAACTCCTACAACACCAACTGTATCTACAACACCAACTGTGTCTCCGACTACAACCACAGTATCTACAACAACTCCTACAACACCAACTGTGTCTCCGACTACAACCACAGTATCTACAACAACTCCTACAACACCAACTGTGTCTCCGACTACAACCACAGTATCTACAACAACTCCTACAACACCAACTGTATCTACAACACCCACTGTATCTACGACTACAACCACAGTATCTACAACAACTCCTACAACATCGACTGTATCTACAACACCAACTGTGTCTCCGACTACAACCACAGTATCTACAACAACTCCTACAACACCAACTGTATCTACAACACCAACTGTGTCTCCGACTACAACCACAGTATCTACAACAACTCCTACAACACCAACTGTATCTACAACACCAACTGTATCTACAACACCAACTGTATCTACGACTATAACCACAGTATCTACAACTACAACACCAACTGTATCTACAACACCAACTGTATCTACGACTATAACCACAGTATCTACAACTACAACACCAACTGTATCTACAACACCAACTGTGTCTCCGACTACAACCACAGTATCTACAACAACTCCTACAACACCAACTGTGTCTCCGACTACAACCACAGTATCTACAACAACTCCTACAACACCAACTGTATCTACAACACCAACTGTATCTACGACTACAACCACAGTATCTACAACTACAACACCAACTGTATCTACAACACCAACTGTGTCTCCGACTACAACCACAGTATCCACAACAACTCCTACAACACCAACTGTGTCTCCGACTACAACCACAGTATCTACAACAACTCCTACAACACCAACTGTATCTGCAACACCCACTGTATCTACGACTACAACCACAGTATCTACAACAACTCCTACAACACCAACTGTATCTACAACACCAACTGTGTCTCCGACTACAACCACAGTATCTACAACAACTCCTACAACACCAACTGTGTCTCCGACTACAACCACAGTATCTACAACAACTCCTACAACACCAACTGTATCTACAACACCAACTGTGTCTCCGACTACAACCACAGTATCTACAACAACTCCTACAACACCAACTGTATCTACAACACCCACTGTATCTACGACTACAACCACAGTATCTACAACAACTCCTACAACACCGACTGTATCTACAACACCAACTGTATCTCCGACTACAACCACAGTATCTACAACAACTCCTACAACACCAACTGTGTCTCCGACTACAACCACAGTATCTACAACAACTCCTACAACACCAACTGTATCTACAACACCAACTGTGTCTCCGACTACAACCACAGTATCTACAACAACTCCTACAACACCAACTGTATCTACAACACCAACTGTATCTACAACACCAACTGTATCTACGACTATAACCACAGTATCTACAACTACAACACCAACTGTATCTACAACACCAACTGTGTCTCCGACTACAACCACAGTATCTACAACAACTCCTACAACACCAACTGTGTCTCCGACTACAACCACAGTATCTACAACAACTCCTACAACACCAACTGTATCTACAACACCAACTGTATCTACGACTACAACCACAGTATCTACAACAACTCCTACAACACCAACTGTATCTACAACACCAACTGTGTCTCTGACTACAACCACAGTATCTACAACAACTCCTACAACACCAACTGTGTCTCCGACTACAACCACAGTATCTACAACAACTCCTACAACACCAACTGTATCTACAACACCAACTGTGTCTCCGACTACAACCACAGTATCTACAACAACTCCTACAACACCAACTGTATCTACAACACCAACTGTATCTACGACTACAACCACAGTATCTACAACTACAACACCAACTGTATCTACAACACCAACTGTGTCTCCGACTACAACCACAGTATCCACAACAACTCCTACAACACCAACTGTGTCTCCGACTACAACCACAGTATCTACAACAACTCCTACAACACCAACTGTATCTACAACACCAACTGTATCTACGACTACAACCACAGTATCCACAACAACTCCTACAACACCAACTGTATCTACGACTACAACCACAGTATCCACAACAACTCCTACAACACCAACTGTATCTACAACACCAACTGTGTCTCCGACTACAACCACAGTATCTACAACATCTCCTACAACACCAACTGTGTCTCCGACTACAACCACAGTATCTACAACAACTCCTACAACACCAACTGTATCTACAACACCAACTGTATCTACAACACCAACTGTATCTACGACTACAACCACAGTATCTACAACTACAACACCAACTGTATCTACAACACCAACTGTGTCTCCGACTACAACCACAGTATCTACAACAACTCCTACAACACCAACTGTATCTACGACTACAACCACAGTATCTACAACAACTCCTACAACACCAACTGTATCTACAACACTAACTGTGTCTCCGACTACAACCACAGTATCTACAACAACTCATACAACACCAACTGTGTCTCCGACTACAACCACAGTATCTACAACAACTCCTACAACACCAACTGTATCTACAACACCAACTGTATCTACGACTACAACCACAGTATCGACAACAACTACAACACCAACTGTATCTACAACACCAACTGTGTCTCCGACTACAACCACAGTATCTACAACAACTCCTACAACACCAACTGTATCTACAACACCAACTGTATCTACGACTACAACCACAGTATCGACAACAACTACAACACCAACTGTATCTACAACACCAACTGTGTCTCCGACTACAACCACAGTATCTACAACAACTCCTACAACACCAACTGTGTCTCCGACTACAACCACAGTATCTACAACAACTCCTACAACACCAACTGTGTCTCCGACTACAACCACAGTATCTACAACAACTCCTACAACACCAACTGTGTCTCCGACTACAACCACAGTATCTACAACAACTCCTACAACACCAACTGTATCTACAACACCAACTGTATCTACGACTACAACCACAGTATCTACAACAACTCCTACAACACCAACTGTATCTACAACACCAACTGTGTCTCCGACTACAACCACAGTATCTACAACAACTCCTACAACACCAACTGTGTCTCCGACTACAACCACAGTATCTACAACAACTCCTACAACACCAACTGTATCTACAACACCAACTGTGTCTCCGACTACAACCACAGTATCTACAACAACTCCTACAACACCAACTGTATCTACAACACCAACTGTGTCTCCGACTACAACCACAGTATCTACAACAACTCCTACAACACCAACTGTATCTACAACACCCACTGTATCTACGACTACAACCACAGTATCTACAACAACTCCTACAACACCAACTGTATCTACAACACCAACTGTGTCTCCGACTACAACCACAGTATCTACAACAACTCCTACAACACCAACTGTATCTACAACACCAACTGTATCTACGACTACAACCACAGTATCTACAACTACAACACCAACTGTATCTACAACACCAACTGTGTCTCCGACTACAACCACAGTATCTACAACAACTCCTACAACACCAACTGTATCTCCGACTACAACCACAGTATCTACAACAACTCCTACATCACCAACTGTATCTACAACACCAACTGTATCTACGACTACAACCACAGTATCTACAACAACTCCTACAACACCAACTGTATCTACAACACCAACTGTGTCTCCGACTACAACCACAGTATCTACAACATCTCCTACAACATCAACTGTGTCTCCGACTACAACCACAGTATCTACAACAACTCCTACAACACCAACTGTATCTACAACACCAACTGTATCTACGACTACAACCACAGTATCTACAACAACCCCTACAACACCAACGGTATCTACGACTACAACCACAGTATCTACAACAACTCCCACAACACCAACTGTATCTACAACACCAACTGTGTCTCCGACTACAACCACAGTATCTACAACAACTCCTACAACACCAACTGTATCTACGACTACAACCACAGTATCTACAACAACTCCTACAACACCAACTGTATCTACAACACCAACTGTATCTACGACTACAACCACAGTATCTACAACAACCCCTACAACACCAACGGTATCTACGACTACAACCACAGTATCTACAACAACTCCTACAACACCAATTGTATCTACAACACCAACTGTATCTACGACTACAACCACAGTGTCTACAACAACTCCGACAACCCCAACTGTATCTCCGACTACAACCACTGTATCAACAACATCAATTGCATCAACAACCACAACTGAAGCACCAACTACAACCATAACAACACCACCTCCACCTATTTGCAGTAGTTGGAATGTAACAGTAAGAATCTTTATGTACCTATCACATTGACATGTATTGTTTTATGTTATTTTACGAGTATATTTAATAACCCTGTAGATTTACACATAAGGGTGTATGGAAAAAAGTATATGGAAAAGTGAAGTGTATGGAAACAAAAACTTTTTTTCTTTATTTACATCAGCAAAACGAGACCTTCTCTTTGTGTAACTGCACCATGGCCAGATGCATTGAGAACAATAAAATTGAAATAATCCCATATGAATGTCCACCTCTTAAAAACATCACCTGTGCAAATGGAAAGAAGCCAGAACTTGTTTATGATAAGTACCACTGCTGCCAAGAATACCGCTGTGACTGTAAGCCATTTTGTTTATAAAAAATTACATTTTAGTGATTGACATTTTATTGACTCACTTATTTATCTTCACTGTTTTCTCCTTTTTCAGGTGAATGTGGAGGCTGGGGAGATCATCATTACATTACATTTGATGGACTCTACTACAGTTATCAAGGAAACTGTACCTATGTCTTGATGGAAGAGATTGAGCCAAAGTATAACTTGAACATTCACATTGACAGTGTCTTTTGTGATCCAGATGAACATGTTTCCTGCCCTCGATCTATAATTATTATATATGGAACACAGGTTTTTAAACTGAAAAATCATAACATCATCGGAAAAGTAAATTTAGAGGTAAAACATGATGATGCCATGTGTATCTCATTCTGTTTCACAAATGTCTCCATAAACTCAAGTACACATTTCCATGCATTACAGTGTTATTGATTTCTCTTATCATTTATTTATTTTTTTTTACCTGTAGGCATTGAAAGACGACGTACGTCTAAAATTACCTTATTCACATAGGGGTGTTAAGGTCATGAATTCTGGCTTTACCATGGTGCTCGAGATCCCTTCTCTGAAAGTGGTCATTACATTTGGAATAAATGGCTTTAGTATCACTCTTCCATATCAACACTTTGGCAGAAACACACAGGGCCAGTGTGGTAAGAATATTGTCATTCCAGTAGCTATATTAGTAAATATGTAATGTATAAATCTAATCCTGTTATGCTTCTGTATTATCAGGAACATGCAATAACAACCAAGCTGATGACTGCATGTTGCCAAAAGGCAAACTGGTGAAAAGTTGTGCTGTAATGGCTGACTATTGGCCTGCAAAAGACCATCCCAAATGCACAATTCCACATGGACCAACCCCCAAACCTGAACCACCAACCCCAAGTCCATGCAAGCAAGACAGCATATGTAATCTTCTTAAGAGCAGGTAGTTCACATTCATCCCCCATATCTTTATTTTTTTTTAAAAAAAAGCAGTCATAGGACAATTGCTTTACAATTCTGTCAAAGCATGGACAATGTTTTTGAATCATAGTTTTATCTTTTTGTTTTTCACAGTGTCTTTGCAAAGTGCCATCCCTTTGTCTCTCCTGAGAAATTTTACCAAGGTTGTAGTTATGATAGCTGCCATTTTTCCAACCGATCAATAGAGTGCACAAGTTTACAGGCTTATGCTGCTGCCTGTGCTCAGGCTGGGGTCTGCCTTCACTGGAGGAACTACACAGAACTGTGTTGTAAGGAACCATTCATTTTTCATTAATTTTTTTAACATTACCTTTTCGGACACACTGAAAGATTCTACATTTTTGTATTGTCTCACAGTATAAGCTGTATGTATGTGAAATAACAATTATATTGGGGTTTCTTCATTAATAGCCAGTGACTGCGCATCAGACAAAGTTTACAAGCCATGTGGCCCTGCAGAACAGCCAACCTGTGAAGACAGGTAAGTTGTAATGAAAAGGAAGTGTATTGGTTTTAAGTTTTATTGTTTGTATAAACATTTACATGACTATTATATGGCTTCTTGCTATAATGGAAATATTTTTGTTGTAAAAAAAAAATGAAGAGTAGTATTTTTTAACCCAATGGAGTAGTTTAGTTTTCTCAATATTTTACTAGTTCTCTTTGCTGCTTTTGTAATTGTCCCTATCTCTAAGGATATAGCCTTGATCATAGAAAATAATAAATGTTATTTGTTGTTTTTTATCACTAAAAATAACTGTGACTTTGAGATCTGAAGGAAACCATTAATGTTCTTTCATGGTGATATAATATTACAGTCCTGAGGAACTCACTATGAACTTCAATACTGAGGGCTGCTTTTGTCCTGAAGGAAAGAAACTCTTCAACAGAGAGTCTGGCATATGTGTTGAAAAGTGTGGTAAGTATACATTTCCTGAAGCTATATAATTTCCCTGAGTCTATAGAGCTATAACCACATAGTGATGGCTTTAGCTCAACCAGCATCAAAGCTCAAAGTTGGTAGAAAGAGTTGACTATTAATCATAGAATCTGTGATTTAATGGTTTCCCTGTGCCATGTACTGTGTAATCACTGAAGTTTCATTGAGCAAGACATTCAACATCAGACCTATCAGCTATCATCTGAGGTTTTGTTCACTGTCCCATTTAATGATGTAATATAACATAACAAAGTTATCACTGCTGTGGTGATATCCCGCTTTTAAGGACGTTCCACCAACAGGGAGCAAGAGATAAGAAGAGTTTGGATTGCCCTGAGCATACTAATGTTATACAGTGGAGGAGTGTAATTATTGAAGGGCATTCAAGTAAGTGGGTGCAGAGCTAGAGAATACTTTATAGGGAAGCATTAGCAATTTGAATTTAATGCAGGCTGCTACAGGTAGCCAGTGGAGCTCGCTGAGCAGCAGGGTAATGTGCCCTTTTGGGCTGATTGAAGAACGAGGAGTGTCGCTGCATTGTGGGTCATCTGAAAGGATTATATTGTGGAGGCTGGGAGACCCATAAGGAGGGCATTACAATAACCAAGTCACAAGATGTGGTCATCTTGTGACTTGGTTACCCAACTCCTGTATCAGGAGTTTCATCTGTCTAAGGTGGTGGTAAAAACTATTGTTTTTGTATGTATGTGTATCTGTATGTTATTAATCCAAACAGTCAGTGAAACTGTTCACTTTGACAAGACCACTGCAGTAATGGTGGCATTTGTAGAGTGCAACACATCAATCAGCCAGCATATCGTCCTACAATAATAATTGTTTTCCAACAGGATGTCTTGATCCTGAGGGCATTCCTCGAGCGGTGAGCTACATCTTCTATTTAATCAGTTCATTTCCTAACGTGTGTTGTTTACTTGCAAGAGACAAGTAATTCACTGCTGTGGTTTGCTCTTTCAGTTTAATGAGACATTTAACTACAAATGCCAAAGCTGCACCTGCAATGAGTCCACCAAAACTGTTTCATGCAAGCCTAAGATATGCCCAGCACCAACTCTAGAAAAGTGCAGTGGTCCCGGGTATGTCCTCGTCAACCAAACTAATCCATCGGATCCCTGCTGTCCTACCTCTGTTTGCCGTAAGACACAACATCAGTGCACATTTGTCTTTTAACATTTTCATTGCTGACTATTTGCTGATGGTGATTTTTGAATATGGCTCTGAATAATAACTGTTTTATCATTTCCAAAGAATGTCAGAGTAACACTTGTAAGATCAACTCTGTGAAATGTCCAGTTGGAACGATTCCGATTCTCAGCGTTCTTAAGGGAAAATGCTGTCCAGAATATACATGTGGTGAGCTAATTCGTTCATAGTTTTAATTCCTGTGATAAATAATGACCACAATGACACCTGATATCCATTGTTATGAATCATGTCATGCTCTTTTCTAGAGCCTAAAAGAGTTTGTGTCTACAACAACATTGAATACCAGGTAAAGAAGAAAACACTTTTATAATTTGACATATGTTGCCCGATTGAATGTCCAAAAGACAAATGTCAGTATTTTCTCTTTGCAATTGCTAGTCTGGTTCTTCAGTTCCTGGGAATAAATGTCAGAATTGCACCTGTACCAGTGCAGTAAACCCCAAATCAAAACTATTGGAAGTACAATGTCAGCGTCAGCAATGTGAAAAAACTTGTAAAAGGGTGAGCAAGATCACATTATTCTAATATACACCATATGCAATGCAGCTTGTTTTCATCAGAATATATTCACTGGGAGGATAAACTGCAACAAACAAAAACCTCTCTTTCTCTCAGGGGTATGATTATGTGGAGACTACATCAGATGAATGCTGCGGTAAATGTGTACAGACACACTGCATCCTCAGTGTTAATGGTACCATGCAGCTCTTGAAGGTAAGTTGGATCATCAAAATTTGGTGTGACTCCACATGTTCATAATTAAAAGTTTATAGCTTTAGCTTTAATTAGTATTAGTATTTTTTCATTATTTGTGTGTATCTTATCTTATGTGTCTGTGTCTCTTGGTGTTTATTCATTGTCTTTACTGATCTACAGGAAGGGCAAACATGGTCACCACCTGAGGATAAGTGTCAACGTTACACTTGCGATAAGAGCGGTGAGACATTGACAACAACCAGTTCATACACTGTCTGTCCACCATTCCAGCAGAGCAACTGTCAAAATGTAAGTATCGACAAATTTTAACAGCTCTGGACTGACTCTGGTATCTTCGAGCACATGGATTAAAACAAAGTCTGTTGTCTATTTTCCTCCTTATACCTGTAGGACACAATTCAGACTGCAGCAAATGGCTGTTGTAAAATTTGTGAGTATGATATTTAGTTTACGTTTGGATAGAAGGTACATCAGTGAAAAGAAGCTGATTGTGTGTCTCTTTTGAAAAGGTGTGGAGAAGGAGAGGGCCTGCAAGTTAGTACCCATGAAAACCCGTATTAGGCTCAGCACCTGTCAGTCAAAGGAGGAGGTAGACATGCCATATTGTGAAGGATCCTGCAACACTTTCACCAAGTAAGGATGATGTTAATATTTCTCATTCTACTGGAAAGTCATGTTTAGTGTGCACAGAGTTTGAGTATATTAATCAATCCTGACCCTGCTTTTTTCAGGTACTCTGAAGCAGCAGCCGCTATGCAGCATTCCTGCTCCTGCTGTAAGGAGATGAGCTTCAGCAATCGCACTGTTGACTTGCAATGTTTGGATGGAAATGTGGTTCCCTACACATACATGCATGTGGAGAAGTGTGGCTGTCACGACACAGACTGCACCAAAACTGCTGGACAACACACTCGCAGGAGGCGAAGCTTCACACTTCTGTAACCAGATATATGTCATCGCATTAATGATGTGGGATTTAAATTTTTCTTCTCATAAAGTCTTAACAATCAATCTCTTACAAATCAATAGTAGTAGCACTGTAGAGAGTATTTATCATTTCAAATAAAAATATGCAACTCTGTTTATGTCTCATCTCCTTTATTGTCTTGTTTATGCTAATCTGACTTTAATTATTTGCTTATTGTTTTAATTTGTAATTAAAATTATTATTATTATTATTACCAGTTACAAAGACAAATATACATTTATTATTAATAAAATATTAAATAAGAACTTTAAAGGCCAAAACAAACTTGTCCTGACTTGAATAATTAGGGCTTTATTCAGTTTGAGATGCATCTCTTGATCCAATCTTCATGCCGAATTCCCCAAATTGTTGTACCCCTCTTATAACAAAAGGTCATGACACAGAACCATCACTCAGAGAGAGAAAGTTAAAAAGTTCAGCAGAACCTCTCACCATTTTCCCAAGAGAGATCATAAATACTATAGGATGCTTATTCTTCACTTAGAGAGAGGTCGTTGCAAATTACATTACAAACATGCACTTCATGTTCAACTAAAATCCAAAACAGAGCAGTGTAGAACCTTAAAAAACTACTCTCATGCTAACTAAATCATGAATTAAGGATTAAAAATGAATGTATTAATGTAAGTTGGGCTATTTATATATTCTAAATACTATGAAGGCATTGAATATCAACAGTTTGTAAAAGTATAGTGGACCTGTGCTTTGTTGTGTTAAAGTACTGTGTGTGTAGCCAGGTGGGGGGAAAACAGAAAATAAGAAAACTTTGGACAGCAGGGGGTGTGATTTGATCCTCTCTTTAATAACGGGAGAGTGTCAGTTGTTAGTTACCTTAGTGTAGCACTTGTGAGTATGACTAGACTAAGACTAGAGTACAGATTCTAGGTTCGGATGAGTGATTGATACTAGTGTTCAGGAATAACAGATCACAACCACACACACACACAAAATGATCCAATTTCCCTTCAACCAAAATGAACCCAAGATTTTGGGAAAATAAAGTTACTGACCCCTATTTATCTCTTTTGGATCCAATACAACCTATTTAAGTTGAGGTATAATTTTACACCTGCGTTTCTTATATTAAACTGTTTAGTTTAGTCCCTGGTATCTCCTTTGAGTTTACTCAGTTTAACTTCTCAGTTTATTTCTGTTAGGCCTATTTATGAGTTTAGTTTTATTTTTCTACTTTGTCCTTAGTTTGCTTAACCAGCACTACTCAATTTCATTCACTTTGCACAACTCATCCATGTAATACCAATTTGGCACACAGTAAGGGAAAAGTGAATACATAAATGAAAACACAATTCAATAAAATATCAAAATAAACTCAATTGTCAGATCTCACAGAACAATGCATATAAGATCACCAGTAGTGACTCTAGTTAAGTTCTTTCCCAGTCCAAATGAAATTCACCGTGTGTCTCTGCAAAACCTGTCAGTTTTGTCCTCCCACGATCCACGAGCATCAGTGTCTTTGTCTTTGCCCACAGTGAGCAGGTGAGTTTAGCAGAGCAGGTGATTGTCCAGCGTCTCTCCTATGGGTGGCTCGCCATCTTCTTTCCACAGCGATCCCAACTAAAAAACCTGGCCTGCCATACAACAAGGCAACGCACAAAGAGGCCTTTTAGGTTCACATATATCAGAAGGATAAATGAAAATAAAGTCTTAGCACTGAAATACAGGTTAACTATCAATTTAAATTCAACCTGCTATGAGCAACTTGACCGTGTACATGGTCCTTTTTAGCTTTTAGCTCACATTGCACACTTGAAAAACACAAAATACACAGCTTTACACTCGCCCAGACTACCATAGCTAGCTGCTAATAATATCGTCTTCACATTGAGCTTATACAACAAATAACAGCCTGGTAATACACACGCTAAATAAAAAAAGCTTTTTGACTCACCAAATCAACTCAAATAAAACAAAATCCAGCGCGGACAGCAAGTGAATACAATTTCTTCCAAAGAAAATGTAAAAACAAGTTGTGAAAACTCAAACACACAGTTCTTTCCTCTTTACTTTCTCCTTTTCTTCTCATTTTAACTTTTCCCGTCTATCGTCTTTCAGCTTTTTTTCTGATTATACTTGCTCCCTTCAGCAAGCAGCGCTGAAGTTACCTAATTGGCTGTTACCATGGCACAAAAATAATGACAGACACAACAGTCTCACTATTTGTAAGGCTTCTTGTGACCTTAACCACAATTGTTATTTTATTTGTTTACATTTAGTAGTGACCTAGGCTTCTATTAGTCTGTTATCATATTCACCTAGGTTGCATTAGTTAGACAGTTTTAAGTTATTATCAATATTCAGTTAAGTTAATGTTGTAGTGGTAAGCTACTGTCTGACGTGACATCTCCTTGTTTGATTTTTATACAACAGTATCATAAAGGTAAATGTCAGCTTTCTATGTTAAGTCTGGTCTTCTTAAGCTCTGTACGTGTGCCCATGAACAGGGATGTTTGTTGCGTTGCAGAATAACATTAAATGTTAAAACACTGTTGCTGTGAATAAGGCAAGAGAGGAATGCCGGCAGGGTGTACACTCGAGACTGAGCACCACCATCATCACACTCTATAAATAGGCACCTGCTGAGCAAGTCTATGCCCACGCCCACCGACAGGGGGGGCAAACGGGTCTGCTGTCCCGAGCCCAGGGTGGGGGGGCAGAACTGGCCCCTCATTAAATTATACAATAATTAAAATAATAATAATAATATACGCATATTTGTGAAAAAAAATAATATTTGTTTTATTCCTAAATGTCTTTGAAATCGTGCCCCCCCTCCCAACACAAAAATGGTTTGGCCACTGGTCAAAATTTGATGTTGCAGTTTGATTTGAAGTTCAGTACGCTCAAAATGTCCGGTCAGCTCAACCCCAGTGCTCAGAAAAGGAAAGAAAAAAGAAGAAGAATAGAAGAAAATAGAAGCGTTAAAGATTTTCTTGACAAATATTTAAAAAAAAAAAAAAAGTGGTGTCGTTGAAGCTGGGACTAGTAAAAGCAGAAACAGCGCAGCTAACGTTTACCAGCAAACGGCTAACTTGCTAGCTCTAACGTTAACGTCCGTTAGCTTGTATAAAAGCCTGACACAACCCGTTATCTTTGTCAGAAACCTTGGAGTTTGGCAGGTCCGTCAGAGAGGAGAGAGAGACAGCTGCAGTCAGGTGACAGAGAGAGTGATGCATGACCCGTGAGAGAGAGAGCGAGTCACAGTGGAGCGGGAGGGACACGCTGTCCCGGAGCGGAGGGACGGAGTCAGGCTACCGGTGAGAGAGAGAGGGGGACCCGCTGTCCAGTTGGAGAGTCTGGGAGACTGTTAGTGACAGTAGTGGAAAAACAGCTAAAACACATTTTTCGCCTGGCTTTCTCTTAGATCAAGAACCTCTGGCGCAGGAAAGGCTGCGTGACAAGGAAGGCCCACTTTTTTATGACAACATTCATTGTGTTGATTCAAGGAGGATTGCCAAATTGTCTTAAACCAGTTTTGATTCGAGGAAGGACTGTTTCAACACGTGTCCATCGCTCATACTCACTGTCATAGAAGAGGTTTAAACAAATAAGTGTGTCAGAAAACTGCACAGACTTTTCAGTCAGTCTCAAAAACTCATTCGCTTTGGGTGCCAGAAATATGTCTTGACATGTTTCTTTTTGTTTGTTTGTATAGATGTAGATTCCCATTTGACCTTTAGTATGGACAGAGAACCTCTTACATACACATTATCACCTAGCCTATTTCTATGAGCACCGCATATGACAGATGAGTCAAGGCGAGCCCTTCTGTTTGCTTTGTATAGGACAAAGGTTTTCTGCTTGAATACAAGTATGCAAATTGAAACTCATGATAGAATACAGTTTATTTTGACACACTTTATGCTAAACTAACATATTCTTTTATCACTGTCCAGACTCCAGACTAGACTACACACACAGACCGGATTATTCCCACCATCATGTAACACTGTGGCTTTCTTACACTGTACTTTTGCTGATTTTGTATCCACGTGTAGTTGCTTGTCTTGCTGAAGAAACTAAGCTTGACGTATTGATTGATGGTGCGGTCACTTTGGGTCTGCCTTATCATCCTTTGGTTATAACTGATCCAATCTCTGTAATATTCCATGCTGTGCCCCCTTAGAAAACCTTGAGTCTACCCATGATGATGGAAAAACTCCTTTGCTTCTGTTTATTTGTTTGCAAACAGAATTAAAGTTGGGTTGTGTTATCAGTTTAGCTGGTCAATAGTCTGGTAGTTAGTGGTGCATGTTAGCATTATAAAATATCCAGCCATTATCTGTAACCGCTTATTCTCTCAGCTGACTTTGGGCAAGAGGTGGGGTACACCATGGACAAGTCGCCAGCTCATCGCAGGTTACATAGAGAAACAACCACTCACACTCTCATTCACACCAACAGGCAATTTAGAATCACAGATTAACCTGCAACGTGCATGTCTTTGGACTGTGGGAGGAAGCCGGGGTACATGCAAACTCCACACAGAAAGGCCCCAGCCGAGGGGGCAACAGCACCACCATTCTTCTGCATAATCGGTTTGGGGGCACTTAAGTAAACAACACTAAGAAGTTATACTAGAGTAATATTTAGATATTTTAGCTCACAGTTGGCTCAGCCGATTGTGACTACTCCAGAGTCTATATTTAGTCTATATTTAGTCTAATATTTAGTCATTTCTAGGGTTTGTGGTATGACCCTTGGCCCAACTAACACTTTGGTGACAGCTCTAGTGTCATAGATATGTAAGTGGCATAGTGAACTGCACTGTGTGACAAGAAAAGCTCTTCCTAATAATTACACATCAGTGTTGTACAATAGCACCATTGTCATTTCTGTTCTTGTGTATTTTAAGTTGACACTGCAAGTGGAGGATGACAGTAATCAAGGATATAGTATTACCTGCACATCCTGGGTTAGTCATGTTGATCATGCAATTTGTTTTACTACATTTAAACAAACACTATCTTTTTAATGAATATGTTGCATTTATATATAGATATTTGCGTGTGCCAAAGGGTCCTGATTTTACTGAAGACAGCAGAAAGAATTACTGTGGAATAAATACATAACTTATAAGTTATTAATATTTCATAATAATAAATAATATTTTAAAGGAAATCACAAAAAAATTAAAGATGCTAAACTTGTGCAAAGTGTCCATGATATATATCTGTTTGTAGGATATGAAAAGTTCAAGTCGAGTCAGGCATGGATGGTTATTGTTGGTTGACTCCCACTTTAAGATTACACTGCACACATCAACACACAGACATCTACATTTCAGCTGTGGATCTTTGTGCATGTTTATTACCTATTACTGTATATAAACTCTATAAACTACTCTATATATTTTACATGTTATACATGTTCCATCTTGTTAGTTGTGATTTTGACTAATTTATTTTATATTTTGGTGAATTTATCAGGAGTTTCCTCCAAATGAATGACGTGTGAGAAAAACTTGGAACAGATGAGCACAATGTCAACAAAACAACGACTGCCAGGTTTTCCAAAAAGGCCAGCTGATGTTTAATCAAGAGATACGGATGACACAGAAAATTATCACCATTACATTTTAAAACAACAATTCAAAAGGGTGTGATCAAAAAAAAGAGCAGTCTCAATATAAAGGGCTGCCAATCGCAGTCTGACTATTCCCTGTTTTAGAGACTGCAGCTCCACATTGGCAACAATGAAGTGGAGCTTTGTGTGGTTATGTTTCTGTGCTTTGTGTTTTAGCAGTGTCATTGATATCCACGCTAAAAAGGGTAAGACTAATATTTTAGATTGGTCTAAATAGATTTTTTTACTGTTTTTTTTTCTGTTTGAAGTTTAGAAGTATAATGTACAGCACTGTGTCTAATATTTATTATGCTCAAACAAATTAAATATTAGATTTTAATTTTAAAATAATAATTGCATATGAAGACATTTTAATGGTAACATTTCTTTCTCATTTTGTCTCCTCAGCTCGCAACCATGTGGGAAACACCTGCAGCACCTGGGGCAGACAGCACTTCAAGACGTTTGATGGTGATGTGTACCAGTTCCCCGGTATGTGTGAATACGACCTGGCTTCTGACTGCCACAAGTCCTCCAAGGACTTCTTGGTGCGCATGAAGAGGAAAGAGCATAACGGAAACCCTACAGTCAGTTATCTGGTGGTCACCATCAATGAGATTCCTTTCCACCTCAACAAGAGCCATGTCACTGTGAATGATGTCTTGTGAGTAAAAACCTACACTGAACAGAGACTAATTTTGTTTATTTGTGATTTTGGATATTAGTGCATTATAATTAAGATACCATTCTCTCATTGCCAGTGTTAAAATCCCATACAACAAGGATGGGGTAAAAATACAAAGAAACGCTGTTTACATCATATTCGAGTCCAAAGTTGGCATCACCGTCATGTGGAATGGTGATGATGCAGTGACGGTAAACGCTTAATTTGCTTATTATATGTAGATATTAAATAATAGATCGCAAATTATGTAAACATTAGAATACTACTGCACTGATTTGTGGTGCTCACTATAAAATCAATAGCAAGAATCAATTTGAATGACTTAATAGTCCTAATGAGAGCATCCATTAAAGACAGTTGTTATTATTCATGCTGCTTGCTGAGTGGAATAGCCATATAAACTGGATGATGGTGGATGGAGACAAAACCACAACAAGGACATTGAATTGTAATTTCAGAAGGTTCAGTAAGTCACATTATGATAGTATATATTACAGTGTTTGGCATTTAATGATGAATCATGTTATTAAATCAAAAAATATATCATAAACTTGTTTTAACTGTTTGTTGTATCTGTTGTAGGTGGAACTCGATCGTGACTATGCCAATCATACTTGTGGACTTTGTGGAGACTTCAATGGTGTTCCTGTCTACAATGAGTTCATTCATAACAGTTCGTTATTCTCTTTAAACATTTATTTATTTTGTGTATTATGAAGCACAAACTAAGTGTTTTACATTCACTCATCCCCTGTATTTTTGGATATTTGACTTTATATTCATGAGCAGGTCGCAAAATCAGCCCGATT
Source organism: Nibea coibor (assembly GCA_023373845.1). Lineage (NCBI taxonomy): Eukaryota > Metazoa > Chordata > Actinopteri > Sciaenidae > Nibea > Nibea coibor. The sequence goes on along the minus strand of CM041721.1, from coordinate 18,441,334 downwards.
GAGTTTGGCAACAAGCAGAAAGTCAATCTTCACGATGAGTGTGACGACCTCCCTGAGGAGGAAGATGCCGTGACTCTGCCAAAATCATGCAAGAACTATGTGAGTCTACCATTTGCATGGTTTTAACAATAGATTTGTAGTAATACTAAGTAACATAAAGCATTCTGCAACTATATCTCTATTTTCTTCTCTTAGCAAAAAATCTGTAAGGATATGCTGCGTTCAAAGTCCTGGAAAGCCTGTTCCAAAGTCATTAACCCCAAACCGTACATTGAAGCCTGTGCACGGGACATGTGCGACTGCTCCAACGGTACAAGTGACTTCTGTAAATGCAGCACATTGTCTGAGTTCTCCCGACAGTGTTCCCATGCAGGAGCGGACCCTCCCAACTGGAGAACAGCTAATTTCTGTGGTAAGGTTTTGTGTTTTGTTATTGTCTCTATATCCAGCTGAAGGTAGGTTCTGCTATAACACTACAATTCAACACACTACAGCACTGATTTTACCATGTATTCACAGCTAAAAAGTGCCCATTCAACATGATTTATCGCGAGAGTCAGTCCCTTTGTGTGGATACATGCTCACACCCGGACACATGTTCACTGTCAGAGGACCACAAAACAGACGGCTGCTTCTGTCCTCCTGGTTAGTGCTGTTCACATTGTTCACATTATTACTGTGTGCTGTTTTATTATTGAAGGTAAAGTAATATGTACTTGGCCTTTGAAACATACTAATGTCGCATGTGTCTACTCCAGGAACTGTGTTTGATGATATTTCCCAGAGAGGATGCATTCCTCAATCTAAGTGTCAGTGCAAACACAACAGAGCCTATAACGACGGTGAAGTTTACCAAGAGGTTGGAAAAAAATGGTAAGTCACACTGTTAAGTGTCAAATTTAAAGGGATTTATTGTCCAGATCTGTCTGAACATGTTTTCATTAGTATATGATCACTGTGTCTTCGTTGTGGCTTCAGTACACAACAGTTTGGCCATGTTTGTACTGCAGTCCAGAGCGGACAAACCAAATGCTGGCTTGAAATAGGCATTTTCATGTTTTTCAGGAATTTTACAGCCACTGTAGTTTCTCCTTCATGCTTAGAAGGGGGTACGTGCTATACCATCAGCACACCAACGCATCTAGCCCCTAAATCACACACACACTGGACATTTAATTATCTTATGAGAATGCATTATTTGTCACTCTTTAATCTTTAATGTGTTTTTGTAAACTTGTACGGTTTGTGTTGTTTCAGTACATGTTCGAAGGGTAGCTGGGACTGTAAGAACCTTAAAGCACCTGCTACCTGTGCAGTTGAAGAAGGTTCACATGTCACTACCTTTGATGGAAAAACCTACACCTTCCATGGAGACTGTTACTACACCTTAGTGAAAAGCAAGGTGAATAAGTCATAGTTTTTTAGTGTTCAATTTTTAAAACTATATAATCTGCTTATGAAAATAATAAATTGTTATTTATTTAATTGTGCTTATACTGTGTATGTTTCAGAATGCTTCAAGTTCAAAGTTTAAAATCCTGGCTCAGCTGGCGCCATGTAAAGACGACGAGTTTGACACTTGTCTTAAGACCCTTAAAATCGTGCTGAACAATGACAGAAACAACGTGAGTTAAAGTCGGTTATTGAAAGTCTGTGACTCTGAGATTTTTTTCAAAATACATTAAATATGTTGAAAAATAGTTGCTGAAAACGTGTTTTTACCAGTTTTCAGTCCAGGATTTTTTGGCTGTTCCTACACTGAGGCCACTCTGAACAGATGAATTCAACTCACTCAGCATTTCAAAGTTATTCATGTCATTTTCTGAACTCATCTGACATGTTTCAGTTGCTTCAAAATTGCTGCTTGACTGCTCCCATGAGTGGGCATGGCTTCAGCACATTCAGTGGACACGTCCCCCCAGACCTGGATCTTAGAATACTGTTTTTACTTGATTTGGACACCTATACCATTTCATAAATTTGTAGATAGTTGGGTGGTCACTTTCTTCTTTGGTCTGATAACACATTTATTTATAATTCATTCTTACTTTACATAGACGTTATATTTTATACATACTTTAATTTCTATTGTGTCTGCGACTATCTAATGATCACTTCTGCTTTTGTGCAGGTCTTAATGTTCACTTCTGATGGCATAGTAAAGCAGAATATGCAGACTGTCACTTTGCCATACCAATCAGGTAGGTCAGAAAAATGGAAACTCTCAATGTTATATTAAAATAACATTACTGTCACAATATACAACTATGTCAACATATGCCCTGATCGCTTTCTGTATTTTTTCTTTATTCAAAGGTGACATCAACATATTCCACGCGTCATCCTTTCACATCATGCTCCAGACCAATTTTGGGTTACAAATTCAGATCCAGCATGTGCCTCTCATGCAGGTCTATGTCACACTGGATCAGAGCTACAAAGCAAAGATATGTGGTAAGTTTTACATTTGTCTTAACATGAGGCGTTGGCATAAATACCTTTTACTTTAAGCACATCACCGTACTATGACAGAATCTCAATATTTGTTGGCTGAGTAGCAAACAAATAAGCATATGATTGACCATTACAATATTTGGTTTCTTGAGGTTTATGTGGGAACTACAACATGGTCCTGAGAGATGACATGATGTCTTCTCAGGAGATAGTGGAGGGAACAGCAACAACATTTTGTAACTCCTGGAAAGCTACCACTACGTGCAAAGAAAAAGAGAAAAGGCCCGATGACCCCTGTTCAGTCAGCGACGAAAATGGTAAACAGTATTGGGTGCCTCTGGTGTTTATCTGGTGTTCTTTTTCAGTATGTGTAATATATCTACACCCACCAACAGTGCAACATATTTCTACACATTAAAAAAATAATTGTTTATTCACTCTTAGAGAAGTACGCCAAACACTGGTGTGCCTTGCTACAAAGTCGGAACAGCACGTTCACTAAGTGCCATTCAGAGGTGGATCCTGAGATGTATCATAAGGTACAGCAACGCATTTCTGTTTCACTTTCTTTATTTAAATTTTGATGAGACAGTAATTCTCTAAAATTTCTTGCTGACTTCTGCAGCGATGTATGTATGCTAGCTGTACCTGTGCCAAGAGTGAGGACTGCCTGTGTGCCGTCTTCTCCTCCTACGCACGAGCTTGTGCATTAAAGGGAGTGATCCTGACAGGTTGGAGAGACAGCGTCTGCAGTAAGGATTTCTTTCACTATGTTGTGGTGAAGCTGAGTGATGATTTCTGGAGTTCAATGATTATCTTTCTCTTTATTAGTCTTAAAAGTATTAAAACCCTCATTACATTGTGCACAAACAGATAAACACGCAAAGTCCTGCCCAAAATCTCAAATCTTCTCGTACAAGCATCAGAGATGCCAGATGACTTGTAAATCGCTGGGCTCAAACCAGCAAAGCTGCAGTTCTGACTTCCTGCCTGTGGATGGATGCTCCTGCCCTGTGGGTTTCTACTTAAACGAAAAAGCCACCTGTGTCCCTGTGTCGAAATGTCCCTGCTACCACAATAATGTCCTCATCAAACCAGGAAAGTCCATCAACATCAAAGATGATCACTGGTGAGTCCATTTTTTCCAATTTGGTAACACTGAACTTCAAATTATTTATCTCAAACAAATGATTTAGTATTATTGTAATGCTTGGATATAAGGATATAAGATTTAAACTATAATAACTATGTTGTTACTTCGTGTTGCATCTTTGATGTTTGGCATCTTTTTCCACAGTGTGTGCATCAATGGAAAGCTTCATTGCCGCTCCTGGAGACCCCCCCCATCATCAAGTAAGTTTTTCTTCACAAAGATTTCAGTTCACATGAATTTTAGATATTAAAATGGTGTCCCTTCTGTTTCTACAGCATGTCATTCTCCAAAAGTTTACTTCAACTGCTCCACTGCGGGTGTAAGAAGGTTTGGACTGCAGTGTGCTTCAACTTGTTCAAATCCGGACATCGATGATTGTGTGAGATATTTTTGCCATTTAACTCAACCTAATATTAAATTCCTGAATGTAATGACAGATCCTATGTTACACACTGTATAAACTTTTCAAAAAGTATTCAGAAACAGTCTCAGTGATGTTTTATCTCTCTCTGTGATCTTTCTATCTTCCCAGGACACCACAGAGTGTCAATCTGGCTGTATGTGTCCAGTTGGCCTCCTGGATGATGGTAAAGGTTCCTGTGTAAAAAAACATGATTGTCCATGCAAGCATGATAGGCATTTGTATGCCCCTGGAGCAAAAATCCTAAACCAATGCAACACCTGGTAGGATCTTGTTTTTAAGCAGATTTATCATGATGAAGAAATATTATCCTATTTCCCCTATGTACTTGTTTTACTTAACTGCACTGTATTGTTTTTATCTGATACATCTAGTACCTGCAAAAGTGGACATTGGGAGTGCATAAAAAAAACATGTTCAGGAAGTTGCACTATTTATGGGAGTGGCCACTACAATACATTTGATCAGCAAACATACGGGTTTCCAGGAGAATGTACCTACGTTGCTGTCAAGGTAAACAAAACCTGCCACCCAGTGATTGTGGCCAAAATTACTCTCTTGTTCACTCATTCACTACTCCCTATACACGAGATCACTCAATGGTGAACAGTAAAAAGACATATAATTGCTGATCATCATCTGCTGAGTCGTTAAAATGTAATTTTTGCATCTATGAAATGTGGAGCATTGCATTGTGGAATTATGAGTAGAAAGTAGAGTATTGTGTAGTGTAGTGTAGTAGATAAATTTACACAATCATAATTAGGACATTCAATCAAAATGGCAGACAGTATAGGTACTGCAGTGCACTACAGTAAATAGGGAGTGATCTGGGACACAGCCAACAGTTATGCATAACTTATTTGGTCTTTTCAGGCTTAATCTTCCCAAATTCATGACATTTATAAAATTCTGACATTGCTACTCATGAACATATGACTATAGTATAAAAGCCAATATTTGAAATGTTTACATATGTTTATTATCATTCACTTTAAGGGTTAAGTGTTTGTCACAATCACAAAATGTGAATGCATAATCTTGCTGGAGATCCATTATACTTTCATTCAATACATTAGATATTTTCTACAATATTAAAGTATTGTGGGCTAGTAAAGTCCAAACTGATCACTGGTGTCTGTCTACTATAAAGGAAACATAAAATGTTGAATTCATTCTCATAAGATATTTTTTCTCTTTTAAGAACAAATGTGGCAATAAAACAGTTCAGGACAGTTTTGGAGTTATCACAGAAAATGTACCATGTGGATCTACGGGAACAACATGCTCCAAAATAGTCAGAATCCAACTGGGGGTAAGTTTTCATACCAAAAACTGATATGCAATCAGTGCCTAAAATCTGTAATACTTCAAACTGCCATGTTTACATTGCATTAAAAGCTACAATGCTAATCTCCTTAACATTACAGCGAATGGAAATCAAACTATCAAAGGGCAAATATGAAGAGGAGGACCTGGGGCAAGGCACTCAGATTGAGTACAAAATAAGAGAGGTTGGCTTGCATCTGGTGATTGAATCTGCCATTGGTTTAGCAGTGATATGGGATCGCAAAACAGCTGTTCGCATTCTCCTGGAGCCACAGCACAACGTGAGTCCCACTTTAATTGAACACTTAATTGTTGTAACAATGATAAATCATAGTTAGAAGGAAAACCTTCTAACTATGATTTAGTCCCACTGTTGTTTGACTGCACTTTCCTCCAGTTGAGATTATAGTGAATATGGAGGGAGGACGAGGTTCAAAAATAAAGTACATTAACGTCTGCTTGTTCTATGTAATGCCAAAGTGTATATCTATCAAATAGTGTCCTTTTGGTCTCCTCTTGCCTGGCTGTGCAGGGAAAGGTATGTGGCCTGTGTGGAAATTTTGATGGTGATGGACAGAATGACTTCACCACCAAGGGTCAGCTGACAGTGAGCCCGGCATTGGAATTTGCAAACAGCTGGAAAGGGTCAAGCGACTGCGCAGATGTAAATGAAAATGTTGACTCTTGTGGGAAAAAACCCCATAGACATCCCTGGGCAAAAAAAATGTGCAGCATTATAACTAGTGAAACTTTCAAAGAGTGCCACGAGAAGGTAACAGAAGATTTGTGGTTTAATTCATCAAAATTTAAAGTCCCATGGTTGAAGCACTTTTTTTTAAACTATCGTATATATGTATGTGTATGATAACAGGTAGATGCCAGTCCATTTAATGAAAACTGTGTGAAAGACTCCTGTGCCTGTGACACTGGAGGAGACTGTGAATGTTTCTGCACAGCGGTTGCAGCTTATGCTCAGGCTTGTAGTGACGTTGGTGTTTGCATTAAATGGAGAACTCCAGATATCTGTCGTAAGTAAACAACACTTTTACTCTTACTGAAGTGATTTTCTCAACCTTTTCTGGACAATAGCCTGTTTTTCCCCAAATTCTGCTCATCAGTGCAGAGGAAGAATTGTAATTAATTTTAAACTCATCTATTCATCCAAGTCCAGTATTTATTTGTATAACAAATGTATTCTAATGAAATGAAGATTGAATATCATGCAAACAATGATTTACATGATACTTACTTTTACTTACTATAAACACTCATTTACGAGTGACAGCCACTAGACAAAATTGAGTGACATGTGATTATAATCTCGCTAACCGCAACATAATAGGAACTATTTACTTTCTCCTAACACTACTTGCAACATATAATACAATACAAGAGAGCGCATGGGAGTGTATTTATAAAGTAGTCATTGTGCAGTCTGCACTAACCAATGCTTGCAAAGAATCACTGTAGAAAAAACTCTCTGGTGCTGTCTAGAGGTAGGAGAAATCATGTCAGTCACAAAATACAAATGTGAATTGTCCCTGCAATCTTACTGACGCTCAAACTACAAGAGAAGTTTCTGGGGTAATGTCCTTGCTTCCAACAATTAAAACACCCCTGTCTAGAGCCAGCCAGCCCTGTACCAGCAAAGAGTGCTAACATAATTGAACAATTGCACAAATAATGGCAATATACGGAAAAAAACTAATTCTATCGTCCATTTGTCTAGATTTATCTTCAAAACACAACAGAGTTAGCTGTTAGCAACTAGCAAGATCTCTAACACAACTAACACATCTTACTCCTCCTCCTCTACGTCACATCCGCCTTCTTCTTCTTCTTCTATTTCTTTTCCCGCTACATTGGCAATGTACTCTTGTGGTGAAATGCATTTGTGCCTCATTTGTCCGTTCTAGGCTACTGTAAATAAATATGGCCACCGTGGTATATGTAGATAAAAAGGCTAAATCTAAGGTGATAAAAATATCACGACTCGTATTCTGTATTCATATGTAGTTACTGTTTTAAATAAGAAATAATCCACAGAAGGCTGTGATGTAATAGTAATAGTACAACCCTAAAACATATGAGGGGAGAGAAACAAACTGTGCCTGTTCTGCACTGTGACGACAGCAGAACTTGAAAGCACTTGACACAGACAGTCAGATCGCCTCTTTGATGACACTGCAGCAGTACATACAGGAGAGACACTGAAGCTGAATCGCTATTATTGTATCATTGTTGGTATTGGTATTGATTTGATTTATATGTACAAGTAAGCCTTTCCCTTTATCATGTTCTATATTTTTCCTCTATTTGGAGTCATTTGAAGAATTTAAATTGCAGTTCTCTTTCACTGACTGAAACTTACTTCCTACTTTATTTGTAGTACAGTGTATCATGCCTTGTATTTTTTCCTTCTAGCTGTCTTTTGTGATTACTACAATAACCCAGGCGACTGCAAGTGGCACTACCATGCTTGTCACAAACCTTGTTACAAGACCTGTTCAAATCCACAAGGAAATTGTAGCAACCTGCTACCCCACATGGAAGGTAAGAGGCTGATGTCTCACCCTAACTCTGATTAATGTGCTGTTTAAAATTTAGCTGAATTTATGTGATAAGATAAGAGATACAAAGAGAGATTCCACCTTCTCAACTTCTCAGAGAAAAATACAATGTGAATAACAATGCTTTTACTGTGAGAAAGCAATAAGATAATATAAGATGAGATGAGACAGACTCACGATATACAAGGTGGATTTGAAAAATACCATAAAAAATAATAATAAATGGGGGCACTCTAGTGGATCAACTGGTAGAGTGAACTATACAAAAGCCTGAGTACTTCCTGTTGTGATCCTAACCTGTGATTTATGGTCACTTCCTTTCCTATATGTCTGCTTTCCTGTCTAGAGTCCAGAGTTACCAGTTTATTATTACCACTTACAAAAGTATTATTCTATTTTGTGTTTGATGGAATGATTTTTACAGGCTGTTACCCTGAATGTCCGGAAAACAAGCCTATATTTGATGAGAAGACCAAGATGTGTGTGGATAATTGTTATACTACAACCACAACCACAGAATCTACAACTTCTACAACACCAACTGTACCTACGACTACATCCACAATATCTACAACAACTCCTACAACCACTACAACTACAACAACAACACCAACCACAACCACAGTATCTACAACAACTCCTACAACCACTACAACCACAACACCAACCACAACCACAATATTTACAACAACTTCCACAACACCAACTGTATCTACGACTACAACCACAGAGTCTACAACAACTCCTACAACCACAGTATCTACAACAACACCAACTGTATCTGCGTCGACAACCACCCCACCTGTATGTATATATACAACATCAGTGGCCAGTTGTAAGTGGTCAGAGTGGTATGATGTGCCTGAACCAGGAAAGGACAAAAGTGACATTAAAACGTATGGGAACATCATGGACAGTGGTAAAAGAATATGCAAAAATCCCCAAAACATTGAGTGTAGATCCAAAGACAATTTTGACATGACTTTGGATGAATTTTTAAGAGCGACTGAGCAAGTTGTTACTTGTGATGTAAACAGTGGTTTCAGATGTAATAAAAAAGATCAGCCAATACGTCCAGGAAAGTGCTTCGAGTATCAGATCAGAGTATATTGTTGTAACGTATCTGTACCTATATGTACTCCTTCAACTACAACAACTACAACTACAACAACTGTGTCTCCGACTACAACCACAGTATCTACAACAACTCCTACAACACCAACTGTATCTACAACTACAACCACAGTATCTACAACAACTCCTACAACCACTACAACTGTTACGACTACTACACCTGAACCATCAACCACAACTACAGTATCTACAACAACTCCTACAACACCAACTGTATCTACTCCTACAACCACAATATCTACAACAACTCCTACAACCACTACAACTGTTACGACTACTACACCTGAACCATCAACCACAACCACAGTATCTACAACAACTCCTACAACACCAACTGTATCTACAACACCAACTGTGTCTCCGACTACAACCACAGTATCTACAACAACTCCTACAACACCAACTGTGTCTCCGACTACAACCACAGTATCTACAACAACTCCTACAACCACTACAACCACAACACCAACCACAACCACAATATTTACAACAACTTCCACAACACCAACTGTATCTACGACTACAACCACAGAGTCTACAACAACTCCTACAACCACAGTATCTACAACAACACCAACTGTATCTGCGTCGACAACCACCCCACCTGTATGTATATATACAACATCAGTGGCCAGTTGTAAGTGGTCAGAGTGGTATGATGTGCCTGAACCAGGAAAGGACAAAAGTGACATTAAAACGTATGGGAACATCATGGACAGTGGTAAAAGAATATGCAAAAATCCCCAAAACATTGAGTGTAGATCCAAAGACAATTTTGACATGACTTTGGATGAATTTTTAAGAGCGACTGAGCAAGTTGTTACTTGTGATGTAAACAGTGGTTTCAGATGTAATAAAAAAGATCAGCCAATACGTCCAGGAAAGTGCTTCGAGTATCAGATCAGAGTATATTGTTGTAACGTATCTGTACCTATATGTACTCCTTCAACTACAACAACTACAACTACAACAACTGTGTCTCCGACTACAACCACAGTATCTACAACAACTCCTACAACACCAACTGTATCTACAACTACAACCACAGTATCTACAACAACTCCTACAACCACTACAACTGTTACGACTACTACACCTGAACCATCAACCACAACTACAGTATCTACAACAACTCCTACAACACCAACTGTATCTACTCCTACAACCACAATATCTACAACAACTCCTACAACCACTACAACTGTTACGACTACTACACCTGAACCATCAACCACAACCACAGTATCTACAACAACTCCTACAACACCAACTGTATCTACAACACCAACTGTGTCTCCAACTACAACCACAGTATCTACAACAACTCCTACAACACCAACTGTGTCTCCGACTACAACCACAGTATCTACAACAACTCCTACAACACCAACTGTGTCTCCGACTACAACCACAGTATCTACAACTCCTACAACACCAACTGTATCTACAACACCAACTGTATCTACAACACCAACTGTATCTACGACTACAAGCACAGTATCTACAACAACTCCTACAACCACTACAACTGTTACGACTACTACACCTGAACCATCAACCACAACCACAGTATCTACAACAACTCCTACAACACCAACTGTTTCTACGACTATAACCACAGTATCTACAACAACTCCTACAACACCAACTGTATCTACAACACCAACTGTGTCTCCGACTACAACCACAATATCTACAACAACTCCTACAACACCAACTGTGTCTCCGACTACAACCACAGTATCTACAACAACTCCTACAACACCAACTGTATCTCCGACTACAACCACAGTATCTACAACAACTCCTACAACACCAACTGTGTCTCCGACTACAACCACAGTATCTACAACAACTCCTACAACACCAACTGTGTCTCCGACTACAACCACAGTATCTACAACTCCTACAACACCAACTGTATCTACAACACCAACTGTATCTACGACTACAACCACAGTATCTACAACAACTCCTACAACCACTACAACTGTTACGACTACTACACCTGAACCATCAACCACAACCACAGTATCTACAACAACTCCTACAACACCAACTGTTTCTACGACTATAACCACAGTATCTACAACAACTCCTACAACACCAACTGTATCTACAACACCAACTGTGTCTCCGACTACAACCACAATATCTACAACAACTCCTACAACACCAACTGTGTCTCCGACTACAACCACAGTATCTACAGCAACTCCTACAACCACTACAACAGTTACGCCTACTACTACACCTGAACCATCAACCACAACCACAGTATCTACAACAACTCCTACAACACCAACTGTATCTACGACTACAATCACAGTATCTACAACAACTCCTACAACACCAACTGTGTCTACGACTACAACCACAGTATCTACAACAACACCAACTGTATCGACTAACACAACTGAAACGACGACCACAACTGAATTGCCGGTGGTCACTGGTGCCAGAAAGACAACCTCACCTCAGACATTCTCAACTGCTCCTCAAGGTGGCATTACAAATACATCATCAGCAACAACTGTACCTACTACTACAACCACAACGCCAACCTCAACCACAGAGTCTACAACAACACCAACTGTACCTACGACTACAACCACAGAATCTACAACACTATCAACTGTATCAACAACCACAACTGAAGCACCAACCACAACCACAAGGTCTACAACAACACCAACTGTACCTACAACCACAACACCAACCACAACCGCAGAGTCTACAACAACACCAACTGTACCAACGACTACAACCACAACACCAACCACAACCACAGAGTCTACAACAACACCAACTGTACCTACAACTACAACCACAACGCCAACCACAACCACAGAGTCTACAACAACACCAACTGTACCTACTACTACAACCACAACCACAGAGTCTACAACAACACCAACTGTACCTACAACTACAACCACAACGCCAACCACAACCACAGAGTCTACAACAACACCAACTGTACCTACTACTACAACCACAACCACAGAGTCTACAACAACACCAACTGTACCTACGACTACAACCACAGAATCTACAACACTATCAACTGTATCAACAACCACAACTGAAGCACCAACCACAACCACAAGGTCTACACCATCACCAACAACTGAATCCACTACAACCATACCTACTACTACAACCACAACACCAACCACAATCACAGAGTCTACAACAACACCAACTGTACCTACAACTACAACCACAACCACAGAGTCTACAACAACACCAACTGTACCAACGACTACAACCACAACACCAACCACAACCACAGAGTCTACAACAACACCAACTGTACCTACAACCACAACACCAACCACAACCACAGAGTCTACAACAACACCAACTGTACCTACAACTACAACCACAACGCCAACCACAACCACAGAGTCTACAACAACACCAACTGTACCAACGACTACAACCACAATACCAAGCACAACCACAGAATCTACAACAACACCAACTGTACCTACAACCACAACACCAACCACAACCACAGAGTCTACAACAACACCAACTGTACCTACAACTACAACCACAACGCCAACCACAGAGTCTACAACAACACCAACTGTACCTACAACTACAACCACAACGCCAACCACAACCACAGAGTCTACAACAACACCAACACCAACACCTCCACCTATTTGCGGTGGTTGGAATGTAACAGTAAGAATCTTTATGTACCTAGCACATTGAAATGTATTCTGTTTTATGTTATTTATTGTTTATTGTTGTTTATTGTTATTTTATGTTATTTCTTCTCTATTTACATCAGCAAAATGAGACCTTCTCTTTGTGTAACTGCACCATGGCCAGATGTGTTGAGAACAATACAATTGAAATAGTCCCATATGAATGTCCACCGCTTAAAAACATCACCTGTGCAAATGGAAAGAAACCAGTCCTTCTTTATGATGAGTACCACTGCTGCCAACAATACCACTGTGACTGTAAGTCATTCTGTTTATAAAAAAAAGTGACATTTTAGCGAATGACATTTTATTGACTCATGATTATCTTAAATACATTTTATATTTTTTAACTTTTTTCTTCTTTTTTCAGGTGAATGTGAAGGCTGGGGAGATCCTCATTACATTACATTTGATGGACTCTACTACAGTTATCAAGGAAACTGTACCTATGTCTTGATGGAAGAGATTAAGCCAAAATATAACTTGAACATTCACATTGACAATGTCTTTTGTGATCCAGATGAACATGTTTCCTGCCCTCGATCTATAATTATTATATATGGAACACAGATTTTTAAACTGAAGAATCATAATGTCATCGGAAGAGTAAATTTAGAGGTAAAACATGATGATGCCATGTGTGTCTCATTCTATGTTTCAAAAAATGTCTCCATAAAATCAAATAGATTATTTCTGCCTGTACAGCCCACATTTCCATGAATCAACTTTTATTTAAGCATGTCTTACAGTGCTATTGATTTCTCTTATCAAATTTATTTATTTTTTACCTGTAGGCATTAAAAGATGACGTACGTCTAAAATTACCTTATTCACATAGAGGTGTTAAGGTCATGAATTCTGGCCTTACCATGGTGCTCGAGATCCCTTCTCTGAAAGTGGTCATTACATTTGGAATAAATGGCTTTAGTATCACTCTTCCATATCAACACTTTGGCAGAAACACACAGGGCCACTGTGGTAAGAATATTGTCATTCCAATAGCTATATTAGTAAATATGCAATATATAAACCTAATCCTGTTATGCTTTTGTATTGTCAGGAACATGCAATAACAACCAAGCTGATGACTGCATGTTGCCAAAAGGCAAACTGGTGAAAAGTTGTGCTGTAATGGCTGACTATTGGCCTGCAAAAGACCATCCCGAATGCACAATTCCACATGGACCAACCCCCCAACCTGAACAACCAATCGCAAGTCCATGCAAGCAAGACAGCATATGTAATCTGCTTAAGAACAGCAGGTAGTTTAAATTCATCCCCACATCTTTATTATAAAGCAGTTATAGGGCAATGGTTTTACAATTCTGTCAAAGCATGGACAATTTTTTTGAATCACAGTTTTATCTTTTTGTTTTTCACAGTGTCTTTGCAAAGTGCCATCCTTTTGTCTCTCCTGAAAAATTTTACGAAGGTTGTAGTTATGATAGCTGCCATGTTTCCAACCGATCAATAGAGTGCACAAGTTTACAGGCTTATGCTGCTGCCTGTGCTGAGGCCGGGGTCTGCCTTCACTGGAGGAACTACACAGAACTGTGTTGTAAGCAACCATTCATTGTTCATTATAACATTGCATTTTGGGACACACTGAAAGACTGTAAATTGACTGTAAGACAATACAAAAAATGTTGTATTGTATAGGCTGTATGTATGTGAAATAACAATTATATTGGGGTTTCTTGATTAATAGCCAGTGACTGCCCATCAGACAAAGTTTACAAGCCATGTGGCCCTGCAGAACAGCCAACCTGTGAAGACAGGTAAGTTGTAATGAAAAGGAAGTGTATTGGTTTTAAGTTTTATTGTTTACATAAGCATTTACATGACTATTATATAGCTTGTTGCTATAATGGAAATATTTTAGTTGTAAAAAAATGAAGAGTAGTATTTTTTAACTCAATGGAGTAGTTTAGTTTAATTATTTAGTTTACATATTTTACCAGTTCGCTTTACTGCTTTTGTAATTGTCCCTATCTCTAAGGATATGGACTTGATCATAGAAAATAATAAATGTTATTTGTTGTTTTTTATCACTAAAATAACTGTGACTTTGAGATGTGAAAGAATACCATTAATGTTCTTTCATGGTGATATAATATTACAGTCCTGAGGAACTCACTATGAACTTCACTACTGAGGGCTGCTTTTGTCCTGAAGGAAAGAAACTCTTCAACAGAGACTCTGGCATATGTGTTGAAAAGTGTGGTAAGTGTACATTTCCTGAAGCTATATAATTTCCCTGAGTCTATAGAGCTATAACCACATGGTGATGGCTTTAGCTCAACCAGCATCAAAGCTCAAAGTTGGTAGAAAGAGTTAACTATTAATCATAGAATCTGTGATTTAATGGTTTCCCCATGCCATGTACTGTGTAATCACTGAAGTTTCATTGAGCAAGACATTCAACATCAGACCTATCAGCTATCATCTGAGGTTTTGTTCACTGTCCCATTTAATGATGTAATATAACATAACAGAGTTATCACTGCTGTGGTGATATCTCGCTTTTAAACCCACCTACAGTGTTACATTTACATTATATTGAGTCATTTAGCTGATGCTTTTATCCAAAGCGACTTAAAAAAGGGAAACAATGAAGGTACAGTTCAACAAGGACATGTTGCACCAATTACTACTTACATAGAAACAAGGGACAGTTGGGGAAGGGGACAGATTTAGCATGTCCAGCTGCTGGTAGTGCTAGAAGAGGAAGTACTTGCCTAAGCGTTGGGTAGGACATTCCACCATAGGGAGCAAGAGATAAGAAGAGTTTGGATTGCCCTGAGCATACTAATGTCATACATTGGAGGAGTGTAATGACTGAAGGGCACTCAAGTAAGTGGGTGTAGAGCTCGAGACTACTTTGTAGTGATGATGGCATTTGTAGAGAGTGCAACACATTAATCAGCCAGCAAATCGTCCTACAATAATAATTATGTTCCAACAGGATGTCTTGATCCTGAGGGCATTCCTCGAGCGGTGAGCTACATCTTCTATTTAATAGTTTAAGTTCCTATCTTGTGTTGTTTACTTGCCAGAGACAATTAATTCACTGCTGTGGTTTGTTCTTTCAGTTTAATGAGACATTTAACTACAAATGCCAAAGCTGCACCTGCAATGAGTCCACCAAGACTGTTTCATGCAAGCCTAAGATATGCCCAGCACCAACTCTAGAAAAGTGCAGTGGTCCCGGGTATGTCCTCGTCAACCAAACTAATCCATCGGATCCCTGCTGTCCTACCTCTGTTTGCCGTAAGACACAACATCAGTGCACATTTGTCTTTTAACATTTTCATTGCTGACTATTTGCTGATGGTGATTTTTGAATATGGCTCTGAATAATAACTGTTTTATCATTTCCAAAGAATGTCAGAGTAACACTTGCAAGATCAACTCTGTGAAATGTCCAGTTGGAACGATTCCCAAGGTTCTTGAGGGAAAATGCTGTCTAGAATATATATGTGGTGAGCTAATTCGTTCAAAGTTTTAATCCATGTGATAAATAATGACCGCAGTGACACCTGATATCCATTGTTATGAATCATGTCATACTCTTTTCTAGAGCCTAAAAGAGTTTGTGTCTACAACAACATTGAATACCAGGTAAAGAAGAAAACACTTTTATAATTTGACATATGTTGCCCGATTGAATGTCCAAAAGACAAATGTCAGTATTTTCTCTTTGCATTTGCTAGTCTGGTTCTTCAGTTCCTGGGAATAAATGTCAGAATTGCACCTGTACCAGTGCAGTAAACCCCAAATCAAAACTATTGGAAGTACAATGTCAGCGTCAGCAATGTGAAAAAACTTGTAAAAAGGTGAGCAAGATCACATTATTCTAATATACACCATATGCAATGCAGCTTGTTTTCATCAGAATATATTCACTGGGAGGATAAACTGCAACAAACAAAAACCTCTCTTTCTCTCAGGGGTATGATTATGTGGAGACTACATCAGATGAATGCTGCGGTAAATGTGTACAGACACACTGCATCCTCAGTGTTAATGGTACCATGCAGCTCTTGAAGGTAAGTTGGATCATCAAAATTTGGTGTGACTCCACATGTTCATAATTAAAAGTTTATAGCTTTAGCTTTAATTAGTATTAGTATTTTTTCATTATTTGTGTGTATCTTATCTTATGTGTCTGTGTCTCTTGGTGTTTATTCATTGTCTTTACTGATCTACAGGAAGGGCAAACATGGTCACCACCTGAGGATAAGTGTCAACGTTACACTTGCGATAAGAGCGGTGAGACATTGACAACAACCAGTTCATACACTGTCTGTCCACCATTCCAGCAGAGCAACTGCCAACCTGTAAGTATCAACAAATTTTAACAGCTCTGGACTGACTCTGGTATCTTCGAGCACATGGATTAAAACAAAGTCTGTTGTCTATTTTCCTCCTTGTACCTGTAGGACACAATTCAGACTGCAGCAAATGGCTGTTGTAAAATTTGTGAGTATGATATTTAGTTTACGTTTGGATAGAAGGTACATCAGTGAAAAGAAGCTGATTGTGTGTCTCTTTTGAAAAGGTGTGGAGAAGGAGAGGGCCTGCAAGTTAGTACCCATGAAAACCCGTATTACGATCAGCGGCTGTCAGTCAAAGGAGGAGGTAGACATGCCATATTGTGAAGGATCCTGCAACACTTTCACCAAGTAAGGATGATGTTAATATTTCTCATTCTACTGGAAAGTCATGTTTAGTGTGCACAGAGTTTGAGTATATTAATCAATCCTGACCCTGCTTTTTTCAGGTACTCTGAAGCAGCAGCCGCTATGCAGCATTCCTGCTCCTGCTGTAAGGAGATGAGCTTCAGCAATCGCACTGTTGACTTGCAATGTTCGGATCGAAAGACGGTTCCCTACACATACATGCATGTAGAGAAGTGTGGCTGTCACGACACAGACTGCACCAAAACTGCTGGACAACACACTCGCAGGAGGCGAAGCTTCACACTTCTGTAACCAGATATATGTCATCGCATTAATGGATGTGGGATTTAAATTTTTCTTCTCATAAAGTCTTAACAATCAACAAATCAAAATTCTCTCGCAAAGTAATCACCGCTGTAGAGAGTATTTATCATTTCAAATAAAAATATGCAACTCAGTTTTATGTCTCATCTCCTTTATTTTCTCCTTTGTACCACTTTAATATGTGTAGGAGTTAGATGTACTGTTAATGAACAGAGCCGTGGTACTGATGACACACTGTCCATGACACGTTTCAAACTCTATTTACATTGTTAATGTGTGCTCAATCTAGTTTGGGGATTTCCAATTAGTACCTGTGTTGACATTTGTAATGTCTTCTGCGCAACACAAGGATACATTTGCTTTGTATTTTACCACAATGACTCATTCGTCACACCCAGAAGTTACTTTCCTGGCTCTGTATGAAATGCAAAGTCAACTTCAAGCTCTTCCTTACTTAAAGTAAACATTTATCTTTTATTACATAGAAAGGTAGACAGCACTAGTAGGTTTAGTGTCATTAGTATCAGGAAGCATTTATTTTTGCAGAATATTATGGTTCTCTGCTCCATAAAGTGAATAATTTTGATATGATTTCATATCTTTTGGAGAGGTTGAGATTAACCCTTAAGGCTAACAGTCATATCGTCATTTCTTCCTCACAGCAGATGATTGTAGTGGATGCCAACAGACGGGTTTCTTATAACAACTTGATCTCTAAACTTCCTTTTTTCATGAGTGAGTGGTTATTTTCTTATGAAATGACAAAATATAAACGAGTCTGCTCTCTTTAGTCACTGTAAAAATATTTATTCACCTGCAGACAACATAACAGTCTTCAGCCCATCAGCCTTCTTCATTGTAATCCACACTGCCTATGGACTACAACTCGAGATTCAGCTCACGCCTGTTATGCAGGTCTACATGAAAGCCAGTGTTTCCAATAAAAGAACGCTCAATGGTGTGTTTGACTTCATGAGCACTTTTGACAATTCACGTTTTTTATCATACAAGAGCGATTTAAGCAATTTTCTGATGTCTTCCATGTTGTCTATGTTCTTGTTGCAACCAAACTAAGACTAAAATAAATCATAATTTTGCAATAATTGCTTGTACAATTCAGCAAAAAGGTTTAATTAATAAAGTTCAATTATTTGAAAGAATAGAGAATATACACTGAATACTGTAAATATAAAATGTCATCTTGCAGTAAAGCAGGGATCCAAAGTACGGCCTGTGGGCTAATCATGGCCCGCGGCCCGAAGCTTCATTTTTATAACATATTATTTATGGCCTGCTAGTATGGTCAGATACTGTATGGCTGGAAGATCTGGCATTTTTTGGTTGACATAATGAAGCATTTGAATGCCCTAAACATTAACCTCTAAGGACATAACTGTGAGTGTTATGTACCTGTAGATGTGACACAAAATATTACTTTCTGGATGATTTTGTTAAAGACAAGAGCAAGAGTGAGACATTTTAAGCCTTAATGTTAACAGACTTTGCAATACTCATAATAAGTTGTGTTGAATGAACGTGATCTGTATCAACTTCATGCGAGCTTAACATATTGCATACAATTTATTCTTTGCTATCTGACTCCAAATGTGAAAGAAGCTTTTTTAGATTTGTTCACGCCTGATTGGCTTGATTTGGTGACATTGCCATTTTTAAAAAAAAGTAGTTACAGAACATTTTATGTAACTTTTATTATTATTTATTTTTTTTTTCATTTTATTTTATTTTTTTTAAAGACTTCAGCCGGCTCTCACCGGAACGGAACACTCTATCGCGTTATATCCACCCGGATCACTTCTAGTGTAACACGCCGCTTGGCAGTCATGTCGGCGTTGAAGTCGGGTCGCTCAGTGTTTGGAGAGCAGAGTCAGATTTCTGTCTAAAACAACTCCTTCTGTGATTCTTATCAACAGGACTACGTTAGTTTGAGATTATGTGTTGAAGGGGAGCCACGTGTTTGTTGCAGTGTCGGTTTATTTTGAGGTAAAATAAGTTTATTTCTGACTTCTCCCTGCTCTTCCTCACTGTTTCACGTTAGCTAACGTAACGCCGCTTTAGCTCACTTGATCATGATAAAACCGCCAACACAACGGCGGCTCACTTGTGTTTGGATCGCGTTTACCTACCGGGGGAATAAAGCAACCTTTATCCACAACCTGGTGCGAGCAGCTTAAATAGTTAACGCTTATATCTCACACAGAAGTGCTTAACGTGCCAGTCCACTTGCTTTATTCATGCTAATGTGAGCGTTAAGTAGCACATCCCTGTCTTTATCCTGTCTGTGAGGTTGTATCACTGTTGCTATGGGTGACCGACAACAAGAAGAGTAATAATAATGATGAGTGGCGGTTTGTGTGTCTTCCCAGTTATTTGTTTGAGCCATGGCGGCACTATCGGAGGAGGTGCTGCTGGTGGTGAAGAAGGTCCGTCAGAGGAAGCAGGATGGCACACTTTATCTGATGGCTGAACGTATAGCCTGGGGTCCAGAGGGCAAGGACCGCTTCACAGTCAGCCACTTGTATGCAGACATCCGCTGTGAGTAGATGCTTTATTGCCCTACAGTCTGTACAAAGCCTCATGTACATACATACATACACAGGCACATGGCCACAGAAAGTACAGCACATTGTCCCACAGCTCCCACACATGGTGGATACCGGGGTGCTTTGCTGAGGGATGCTATGGCATGGTATGGCGTGCTCGCTTACAGGCCAGCGACCTGCATGTACAGCTCTGGAAAAAATTAAGAGGCCACTGGTGGAGAGCATGCCAAGATGCATGAAAGCTGTGATTAAAAATCAGGGTTATTCCACCAAATATTGTTTGCTGAACTCTTCCTAAGTTAAAACATTAGTATTGCGTTGTTTTAAGATGAATAGGATCTTGTTTTCTTCGCGTTATTTGAGGTCTGAAAACATTGCATCATTTTGTTATTTTGATCATTTGTCATTTTCTGCATATAAACGCTCTAAATGACAAACAAAAATGTTCATTTTATTCAAACACACACCTATAAGTAGTAAAATCAGAGAAACTGATAGTTTTACAGTGGTCACAATGGCTTTACAGTAAACATATGTTAAAGTTAACCTATCAGATAAATCTGTAGTTGGATCATTTAACCTGTGCAAATTAATTAAGCGTGCAAAGAAATGGACCCTGTGTTAAGAAGTTAAATGTGGGCAGAGAAATTTGAGATCCGTCCATCCATTATCTGTAACTGCTTATCCTCATCCCAGCTGACCTGACTGGGAGAGAGGCAGGTTACACCCTGAACAAGTCTCCAACTTGAAATTTGACGTGCTAACAAATTAAACCTGTGCTGAGGGTTTTGTATAGTTTTCTTTACCAATAGAAAACTACAAATAGAGATTTTAAAAAACTATTTATAGTTATATTAGTCTGTAGAGAAATGAGTGAAAGTCACAGCATTTACCAAAGGGCAGTGTCACAGTCACCTGTGAGTCCAGCTCTCCACAGCAGTTTGTTCAGTTGGGCGGCGCTCTTCTTCTTGCTGCTTCCTTCCTTCCCAGCATATTGTGTTGGCTGGTGTTTTTAAGCTGTGCTTGTTGATTTTGTGCAGGTCAGAAGATCAGCCCGGATGGTAAAGCCAAAATTCAGCTCCAGCTGGTCCTGCACACCGGCGAGAGTACCACATTCCACTTTTCCAATGAGAGCAGTGCGCTCAAAGATAGAGATGCTGCCAAAGAGCTGCTGCAGCAGCTTCTGCCCAAGTTCAAGAAGAAAGCCAACAAGGAGCTAGAGGAGAAAAACAGGTGAGTTTTGGCCCCAAAAGGATTCGTCTGGTAACATTTTGTTTTCAGCAAAGGAAGTCGAGGTTTACGACCTCAGTAGGGACAGATGGGTTTGGGACTGAGAGCCAAACAGGAAGTCTGAAAGGACATGTTTTTTTGCCAGAGGTGTTTGTAATATGTAGTCCAACATCACTGATATAAATGAAAAATATAACAATAGCACAAATTTCAGTCTCCAAACTGACTGTACAGTCCACACGGTTCTCTACTTCCTTGTCCCTGTGTTGGTCTGAGGGCGGATGCTCCAGTGACTCATTGTTGCCTCTTGAGGCACGAATAGTATTACAAGTGAGCATGACCAGTAGCTACATAATTAGCATGCTAATTTAAGTAAATATATCTCCTAATGTCATGACAGTTACCTCTTCCTGTTCTGTTGATAATGTTCATGGGTTCATTTTTAACCTTTTTACATTTATAAACTATTCATTCTGAACATTTCTTACACATTACTGATTTAATAGAAGATTAACAATTAATGCCTTTACATAGAAATGACTGATTTAGGTTTTTAGGAAATTCATTAATTAAAATACCGTTCTTTTATTTTCACTTTTAGGATGCTGCAAGAAGATCCAGTGCTTTTCCAGTTATATAAGGATCTCGTGGTGAGCCAGGTGATCAGTGCCGACGAATTCTGGGCCAACAGGTTAGGAGACATAAACAATGCAGACCCTGCACTATACAGCAACAACAACAAACAGGAAGTCGGTATATCTGGAGCCTTTCTGGTGAGTACATTAAGTCTGCTGCAAGTTCCCTTTAGATAACAACTAATCTTAAATTTCATGATTGATTCAAGCATTGAGTAAATCAACATTAACAACATACCGTTGGAGGTTAACAGACCTAATCTTTGTGCTCTACAGGCAGACATTAGACCTCAGACGGATGGCTGCAATGGCTTGAGATATAATCTGACTGCTGACATTATTGAATCCATCTTCAGAACATACCCTGCAGGTAAATAACATCTCGATTTTGAAGCTAAGCCATCATTTGCAGCAGTAATAACAGACCATGAAAATGTTCCTACATGCTCAGACTTTCATTTCCACTAAAGATAACAGTCAGTTTACTGATTAACACCCTGTTAGTCGGAGAGAAAAAAATCAACTGGTATAACTTTAGCTACAATCTGGTGCATTCCTGTTCAGCCCAGCGGCTGATATCAAATGTGCAACTGTTTTTCCTCATTGATGACACAAACAAATGGCTAAATATATATATATGTATATCGACTTGCAGTGAAGCAGAAGTACAGTGAAAACGTGCCTCATAACCTGACGGAGAAGGAGTTCTGGACCCGCTTTTTCCAGTCCCATTATTTTCACAGAGACCGCATCAACACAGGAACACAGGATATCTTCTCAGAGTGTGCCAAGCAGGATGAAAAGGGTAGGAGTGTTTAAGAGGCGCACTATATACATGAAGGATTTTCTATCAGTGTCAGAGCATGTATTCTTTCCACAGGTCTGTAAAAGTTGTAAATATGTCTTGTGCAGGCTTAAAATCGATGGTGGTTCAAGGAGTGAAGAATCCTCTGGTCGACCTCTTGTCATTAGAAGATAAAACATTAGATGAGGTGAGATTTCATTTGATGATTAGACAATCACATCGCCGCCCTGCTACCCAAAACTAGTTTACTTCTATAGATTTTTTTTTTCTTCAGTCTCAAGAGTTGGTCTTTTCTTTGGCACAGGGTTATGGAGTTTGCACAGCACCACCCTCAACTTCCAATGCTAACAGGACTGTGAAGGAAAGCAGCAACGCTGCCATCATAAAGCGGTTCAACCATCACAGTGCCATGGTGCTGGCGGCTGGCTCACGCAAGGGGTAAAGAAATGACTTTCCACAAAATCTAACAGTTGTTCATGGTCATAAATTTCTGCTAACTGCGTTGTATTTTTTTTCAGGGAAACACCAACTGACCAAGCCAGCGAGACGAGCAGTACAGATGGAAACTCGAGGGATTCAGACTTCTTCCAGCCTCCTGTAAAGAAGGTATGATGGCTCCGTAGCTTTTAAGGTGGGACGCGTGATTCTGGAGAAATCCGATACCGCGACAAAATGATTGCAAGCTATTTAACTGACATTAGCTGTGCCGTGGGTTAGCTATTGCTAAAGTTGCTGCTGCAGAGTTATCATGCAGAGAGGATGATTGGTTCCCCAAAACAAGCACACCAGCTCCGGACGGCGATAATCACCGCTCTCCTGCTACTATAGCGACCATCGCAGCAACAGCGTATCTTGGCAAACTAGGCAGTAAGCTGAATGTCTGCGGGCAAGTAATTTAATGTTACCTGAGACAAATCCTGGCTTGCCTAAAAAAGTTATTGTGTGGCACAACCCATGCCACTTTGTTTGTTTCCCTTTTACACACACACGGAGCAGAGAGCTAGCACATAGTGATCTTAACATCACGTTATATTATCTGGAATCACTTACCCACCTTTAACAGAGTTTTTCCAAGTCATGGTTGTGACTCTAACTCTTTCCTAGGTTAAATTACAAGAAGCCATTGAATATGAAGATCTCCAAAGGGAGAGCAGAATAAAAACCGTCGCGTTAAACCTCAAGAAGTCTGACAGGTACCGTATGTCCACGTTGTCTTTATTTTTTGTTCCTCACATGCTTATTCTGCTAGAAAGCATTATTGTTTGATTAGTTGTGTCAGCTTGAGCAAGGGCTACATCGCTTGAAGAATTGACAATGAGGCTTTTGTAGCCAGAAATCAGCTGTGCAGAATTTAGGAAGAGGCTGTTGTGGGTGACTCTCACTTCCTCTGGACAGCATTGTTTCAAAACAGACTTGCGTATTTTGTTTTATAGCTGTGATTCACTGTTTTGACTGTGTTAAAGTTCCTGCCAGTGGTCACAACCCAATGCCCAATTGTCATGTTAGCTTATAAAGTCAATGTATGAAATCTCAGGCAGAGGGGGAAAAATGCTCTTCTAGTTTGGAGTCTGATTAAACTTGTCCATTTTCATTTGGTTGACTGTACAGTGATGTGTTCTAGTATAATGTTTCTCGCTCCCTCTCCTTATTTATAAGGTATGCTCATGGTCCTGTGCCACTGCAGTCCCAACACTATACGACAAGCCAGGATATCATCAACTCTGTCAACTACATCCAGCACGAGATGGTCAATTACAAACCCAACCTCACTCAGGTGAGATCGTAATTCAACAATCACTGACCTTTGGACAAGGATTATCTTTGTAGTTTGGTCTGTTCACACACAGCTCAGAGGTCCAACAACAACATATTCTCAGGTTAAGATCAGGAAGCCTGTTCCCTGCACTCAGTCATCTCAGGGGTTTCCCCATTTGGGTTTTCCCCAAATTTTCCTTTTCCACGTCGAGATATAATATGCCATATATCAAAGCCTGTAAGTCACAACAAAATGCTTGACTAATCACACGAGTTTCCACCAAAATACTGCAAATTAGACATGACGAACACCAGGTGATCCAATATTTGATTTTACTTGTTCTTTCGTCAAAAGATGAATCGTATCTCCCTGAGCTGAAAATGTGATTTTAAAGTCACGTACACCTGATTATGTTGTTCACATCTTTTCAAGTTACTTTTAAGAAGTCACATGTTTAAACTCTGAATGGCGCTGTCAAAGTGATTGACCGCACCATCACTAACTGTTTGCAGGTGTTGTCCAGCACAGCTGCTAGTTCTGCCATTGCAGCTCTCTCTCCAGGTGGCGTCCTCATGCAGACAGGAGCACAGCAAGCCATAAACCGTAAGCGCGTTGTACAGTTGCTAAATAACACATCTTTAGGAGCAACATGCTAACAAAGTAACTTATTTTGACAGTCTCAGATTTGGATCGTTCACTGTTGCTTTATCCTATTTTGCCTCCTGTTTTTCATCAGAGATGGTACCCACTGAGGTTCAAGGAGAGCTGAAGCATCTTTATTCAGCTGCTGGAGAGTTGTTGAGACACTTCTGGTCCTGTTTTCCTGTAAACACGCCATTTTTGGAAGAGAAGGTGACAAATATTTACTGTTTTTGGAATGAGGTCAATCAAATACGTTGTTCTCCATCTCGGCACCCATGATTATGAAATAAATAATGAATATATGCCATAACAGTGTAGCCAAGAGTATAGCAAATTTTGTACATAATAAAATGCATACAGCGCTAATGCTTTGGCACTTATGTCTTACATTAATTTATAGATATTTGTTTTCACTTCAAGCTACAAACTTTCCCATCAGTAAGCAGCTGATATGTTCTTTTATAGCTTAACCTCTTATCACTACCATGACCATTAAGGTGCCAGTCATCCCTCATTAACGCTCATTAACTTTTCCTTTCTGATTTGCCGAATGTTTTTTCCTACAGGTGATAAAAATGAAGTCAAACCTCGAGAGATTTCAGATGACCAAGCTTTGTCCTTTTAAGGAGAAGATCCAGCGTCAGTACTTAAGTACAAATGTAAGTCTCTGGTCTATTAACAGTGGCACAGTATTGCAGTACGACAGGTGGTTGTTACATTAAATATGTTTGATGTCTCTACAGCTCACAGGGCATTTGGAAGAGATGTTGCAGACGGCCTATAGCAAGTTTCACATCTGGCAAACCCGCCGCATGATGAGGAAAACCTGAGGTCCGATTGATGGTTTGTCAAAGAGAGGACAAGGAAGACATCAAAGTATACGGACAAATGGCCTGTGAAGCTTCTCCAGACTGCTGTGATGAGACCACAGATCACAACCTGATGGGACGTGGTTCACAGAGGGGATATAGATGGATGCTGCACTAACTGTTCAACAGAGACTAACTGCATCTCAGTCACAAATAACTGTAATTAGTTTCTTTTTCTTTTCGTTTGTGTTTTCTCAATGGTTGAGAGATTGTTGCCGGTAAAATGGTTAAATGGGACTTTTTTTTTTTTTAGAAAAAAAAAAGAGCAAATAATGGTGAGAACATGACCAAATTTCAGATGGAAAATCAGAAAGGCACTCAGGACTACAGGGTGAGATGCAAGCTGCCAACAATGTGTTTCATCAGTGCACAGAGCAGGAAAGCGTCTCTGAGCACTGGGTCGATCTGTGGAACGAAGTTCCAGAAAAGTGAATATAGCAATACTGTTAAGACATTTCACACTTGAGTGCATTAGTGTGTGTGCCTGTGTGCGTGCGTGCGTGTGTGTGTGTGACTGAGATCACACTGTCACTGGTTTGTAATGTCTGCACTGAAGACAAAAATGTTACTCTGAATTAAAATGAGGCATAAAGCTTTTTGTTCATGCCGCTGTCTAGTAAAACTGCAGTATTTCATTCAGTCCATGCACCTCACAGTGGATGTTTTTGGTAAATATTAAAATGTGATTAAAATGAATAAACTACAGCATTTAGAGCTGTAGATGTTTGTTGCCTTTCTGCATGTGCAGCATTAGCTGCTTTGGGTCGGTGGTGGATGGAGTCTGTCATTTGTGGTTATGACCTCCAGCATCCAGCGCCCGGCTGCTTCCTGGAAGCGCCTTCAAATCAGCTGAGCGAAGCGGTGACAGGTCGCCTGGCTGCTGCGACACCGACTGCTGACTTTCTCCTGAAAAGGTGAACAAAACCGGGGATGTGAGAGCAGTTTGGAGCGGGTTTGTAGGCTGTAGTGTCACCCCGAGCAGTTTGGTGAGTTTGACTTAACGATGAGTGAATGGCAACATAACTCCCAGCTAGCTAGCATGCTTAGCTTGTTATCGTTAATATAGCGACGCCGAGGAGAGTTTGTACGCTGAACGGATTTATTTTAATTTTCTGATCAGTCATACATATTTAGCACGGCCACGTCTTGCTCATTTTTTAAATTTTATTTAAGTTTTTTTTTTAAAGAAAACGTTAGCATCAGTGTCAGCAGACGGGGTCTCGTGATGCGGGCTGCCATGATCGGCCGACCGAGTCGCCCCTCTCTTTAACTAGTTGTTTGTTGGGCAGCAACTTGAGCAACATTCACGTTTCACTGCGTTTCTACAACTAAAGCTAAAACTAAAACACCGTTGACCGTTTTGACTGACTCTCGGTGTTAATATTAACCCGGAACGACTCGACACGAAAGCTTCAAATTTAAAGGGTTTGTTGACGGTTGTTGACGTTAACCGTTGAGCGTTCTATTAACCGTTTTCGGAATGTTCGCGTCAACGTTACATTAACGTTTTCTGGTGTAGCAGTTTAGCTAGGCGAGACGTTTGGAGATATCGGAACTTAAACTGGGGATTTCCACGTCCTGTCACTTCATACTTCACTAAAGGTAAATCAGAGGGACAGTTTACTCTTCCACTTTTGTGTGACAGTTAAAATAATACAATAAATATTAAGCACGAATGCAAAAAAACAAGTTTTTAAAGTGATATAATGCATTGTTTGTAGTTTAAGTGTCCAAAAACAGCCTGTAAATGAATTTAAATGAGACCAGCTACAGCAATGACATTTCTATTTTGCATATTATGTGAAATAATGCAACATAAAACCGTGTACCACTCACAGAGGTTATTTTTCTGTACTTTAGGTACTCAAGGTAAGTCATTCATTCAGACTTTTACAGTGCAGGGCTACATTTACAGTGTGTTATTGCTGCTCAATACTTCCTCCACCACTGACCATAAAGTTCAAGGCATATATTGTCTGTATTGCTCTTTTTAAAGAAATTGGCATTACTTATGCTTATATGTATATATGTATGTGTGTGTGTGTGTGTGTGTGTGTGTGTGTATATATATATATATATATATATATATATATATATATATATATATATATACAAATGCCATGCCATGTCAGACAGAGGTCCAAGGCTGGATTTGCCCTCCATGCTATTTTATATGCTGTGATTAAGTCTGTCACTATTAGAAAACACAGGGTGAGTGAGTGTCACTGGATTATAATCTATATTTGAGGCCTTGTCTTGTGTATCGTGACCCCTGCACATGACCGTCTGTGAACATTCGCGTATCTAAATACATTCCTTTTGCAGTAGAGTGCTAACAAATACGGACAGAGCTCAGTGTTGACTGCCACTTCTCGCCTTCCTTTGAGGAACTTGCGTCAGCTACTTTAAGACGAGGAGAAATTATGTGCTGCCATTTTGTTTTAAAACATTGTTGTAGCATACACACTGATGTTTTTTTGACACCAGTATCTGTTTACTCTAAAAAGCTGCTGCTTTAGTTTTGCTTCTGCTTCCTCATAAGTTCACTGAAAGCCACAGCTAGTAAATCAAAGCTTTTATAGTTTTATAGTGGTGTTCTCCAGTCCTGTTAAAACAGTCTTTGTGGTAATATGAAGTCACTGCTCCAGGATAAGAGACATTTGAATAACACTTACAGTGATAACAGGTCATCTTTATTCATTTAATGACGTTGTAGCTTTGTTTAGGAGTTACGCTCTGCCGAGGGGATTTTACTTGATTTGGGACGGTGCAAAGTGGAGTCATGACTCGTCAATTTGAGAGGGTTGGTACACTGTTGAAAGCCACAGATGCCACACAGCACAGAGTACACACAGAGTAGTGACTCTTGACGTCCCTCGCATTTTATTCATTCTTTACTGACTGTCCTTTTCTCTCTCAGTTGTGCAGGATCACCAGTGAAGATGCCTCTGATACCAGTTGTGCCAGAGAACCACAGTCATGTACTGGCAGAGTTTGACTGCCTCGATCCACTACTGTCTGCTCTCCGTTTAGACTCCGGCAGGCTCAAGGTATGTTTCACCATCACATGTCTGAGCCAGTCTTATAATGAAGATGATTTATAGCAGCTTGTTATTTAACAGTCTATTCAGAGAATTAAAAAATGTAATATAATTTGCATAACAATGTACGTAGCTTTGAACAGACAAACTAAAAACTAGTCACAAATAGCCTTTTTCATTTACTAGCATTTCACAAGCACTGTATTTTCTCCTTCGAGCTACACCTATAGATCCCACTAAATCCTACACACTGGTCCTTTAATGTCTTTAAAGTACTACAGAGTGATGAATCGCTAAATTATCAGAGTATTGTGTGCTTAAAAAACATTGTTCATCTAACAATGTGTCTGCACGAACAGACGAGTCAGCTCTTTCTACGTGTGACCCTGTTGTGTTGTAGTGTACGTGTTTGGCCGTGTCAAGGAAGTGGCTCGCATTAGGAACATCAGCAGGAGGGCTGCACCTGATTCAGAGGGAGGGCTGGAAACAAAGGCTCATCCTCACACATAAGGTAATGCATTACTGAGCACCTATTGTTTACAGGTGATTCATTAACTTATTCCAAACTCCTAACCCATTGTGCATTCTTCTTCAGGAGGGCTCAATCACTCAGGTGGCGTGCTGCCCTCATGATGAAGACTTTATCGCTGTTGCAACAAGGTTAGGCCATACTCCTCTACCCTCAGACAAAGTTAAGCGCCACCTTCCTTGTGTGTTTGGTTGTGTTGTCTGTATTGTTCATGTTTTTATGTCTTTCTCTGCTCCAGTCAGGGTCTGGTGGTGGTGTGGGAGCTGCAGCTGGAGCGGCGGGGTCGTCCAGAGAGAGTCAGCGTGTCCTGGGAACACCGAAATCAGGCCGTCACTGCACTCTGCTGGGACACCAGCGCACTCAAAGTTTTTGTTGGGGACTCAGGAGGCAAAGTGTCTGTTCTCCGTGCAGGATCCTCCAAGCTGGGAAAGGTAGTGATTGCTGATTAACGGTGAAAATGGTTTCCCCAATAATAATGTCTATATTTTTTGAAACAGGTTAGGCACTTTCATGTTGTTACACTAGTGGTTTTGTGAGGTTTTAATTGAATCAGCAGGCCTTAATTCAAACCAGGTGACAGAAGTTAATTTTTCCTGATCCTTCTCTGCTTACAATCCGCAATCATAGAAACCTTCAAGCAACTGACTGAAAATAAAGATAATTGACTCTTACTTAGTAAGTTCAACACAGTAGAACTGAATATGAATATTAATTGAAAATTGGTGGTTCAGTTTAAAGCCTTCATTATATTCAAGACAACCTAATATCTCTGAACTACAAGGTCTCTGAGAGCGAGAGCGGAGGAAGAGATTGTAAAGCAAAAACTGGCAGCTTGCTACCGAAAATTTTTTTTTCCAGTCCTCTTTATTAACCTTCCTACACAGTCTTCCCAGTCTTCATATCTTTTCTTTCTTTCTAGGGTGCAGCATTCGTTATCTTCCCTGTTCAAACCATCACTACAGTTGACTCCAGAGTGGTTCAGCTCGGGTACCAAGATGGCCGCCTCTTGGTATCTTCCCTGAGCCGCTGCTACCTCTGTGATACAGACAGGTGAGTACCAGCAAGGCTGCATCTGTGAGAGACCATCTTTAGGGAAAGACACCCCTCAGAAGGCTCCTGTATTGGTGTGGAAGATGAATCCATATTCCAGCGGTAGATCCAATGTTAATTCTAGTTTTAGGACGATTCTTCACACCTTGCCTGATACAGCTAATGTATTTCATTTGTTTATAATTTGGGTAATGAATGAAGAAAATTGTAATTCCCGGACCTGGATTTATCTGTCTTCAGGGAGAAATTCTGGCGTGTTGGAAATAAGGAGCGCGACGGAGAGTACGGAGCTTGTTTTTTCCCTCAGAACAGGGGATTGTTAGTTGGCCAGCCCCCCTTGCTGTACTGTGCCCGACCGGGATCCCGAATATGGGAGGCCAATTTTAATGGCGAGGTTCTGAGTACCCATCAGTTCAAACAGCTGCTGGCCTGTCCTCCTCTACCACTCATCACTTACAGGTACTGATTGTTCCAGATTTTAAATCGTCTTCTTTAAAAGGCCAAACTTCTAATTTGTGTTTTGTTCCTGTGTTACCTGCAGAAATGAGCCACATTACAACCCAGTGCAGAAGAGCTCCCAATCCATTGCTTTCCCTAAACTGCTTTATTTTGGGTAATGTCAGATATAATTTATATGTTTTATTGTCAGAGTTGTTCGGCTTGTCAATCCCTGTTTTTCATCAGTTTGATCAGACTAACTGTACTCTTTATTTATTCATGCAGAGATCAAAACTTGCTGACCTGGACTGATTCAGCTATTTATGTCATAACACCTCAGAATGGACAAGTGCTTCTGTGGTCAGAAGTCAAAGGTGTGTTTGTTATCACCGGTGATCCGCTGGAGTAATTAATCAAGCATTTTATTCCTAAATGCACACAAGGTGTAAATATGAGTCCAAGAAATCTTCCTCTTGAAATCACCAGTCATAATATCAAGAAAACTTTTGCACGGATCATCCAGTCTGTTTTGTTCCTGTTAATTTACTGTAAACTTTTTTCTCTGGTTTTATAGACTTGGTTGAGATTGCAGTCTACCGCAACGAGCTCTTCTGTCTCCATGGCAGCGGACGTCTGTCCCACCTCTCCCTGTTATCTGCTGAGCGTTGTGTGGAGCGGCTGCTACGGCGCGAGTCGTGGCCTCTAGCTGCTATAGTCTGCTGTATGTTCCAGCACACAATCACCACCGGCAGGGTAAGACGGCTGCCACTGTCGTGCTAACTGATCTCATCTCTTGTGTACTGTGCACCCTAGATTCAGGACAAAGGACAAAGCACAGAATATGCCTGTTCACCTGAGGTGTCTCACCTTGAATGGCCTGAATCTAAAATTAAGCAAAAATGTGCAGGTGATATGATATGTTAGACATACACTATATTGTCAAAAGTATTCGCTCACCTGAGAGAAGTGCGATTCGTCACTCCACTTTTGTGATGTCATGCTCAGAAATCAGGTAACTTAACCAGATTTCTCATGGTCTGTATGGAGGTTTCTTGTTCATCGTTCTTGTTTGATTCAGGCCAGGAAATCAATTCCCATCGACCGCCTTGAACATCTCAAGACCCAGCTCAGTTCCAGCACGCACATGGAGCTGTCTGGCCAGCTGGAGGAAGTCATCACCAAACTGGAGCCTCTGGACTCGGCCTCCAGCAGCCGTAGAAGCAGCATCTCCTCACACGTAAGTTCTGTCCATGACTTCTCTGTATAAACAATCAGTGAGATAATGGCACCGCAATTCACTTTACTTTACATTTCTGTGGGACCCATGGAAGTAGAGCAAACTGAAATTTCTATTCAGTACATGTTTCATTCTGCGAGCCGACTGTAGCATGCAGCTTCTGTAAATCTGTATACACGACTTATATTGGTTATATCGTCGTCCAGGAGAGCTTCAACGTCCTGGACTGTGGGATCTACCGTGTTATCAGCCGCAGAGGGAGTCAGTCAGACGAAGAGACAAGCTCCCTCATCAATCAGTCCATGTCAGAGGAGGAGCGGCTCAAAGAGTTCAGTTTCGTTCAGGAGGAAGATCAGGTGGATCAAGGTAAGAGATCATCACCGCAGTAGTGCTGAAACAACAAACCAGAAACATAGAGACAAACCTACTCACACACACTGCTGTTTCTTTCTTTACTTCTCCTTTCTCTCTCTCTCTCTCTCTCTCTCTCTCTCTCTCTCTCTCTCTCTCTCTCTCTCTCTCTCTCTGTCTTAGCAGGAGCAAACTCCTTTTCTTCCTCATCTGAGTTCACTGTGATAAAAGAGTGAAATTATTCTCAGGTGTACGTACTTTCAAAACAAAACAAGGATTTTTGTATTTTGGATCATTAGCTGCTGAAAGATTTATCAATAAAATGTGACGTGATAATAATTTTACTCTTTGACTTTATCTTTGTTTTTATGATGATCATATGCCTGTTTCTAATGCCGTTTTATGTGTTTGCCACTTAAATCAATGTGTTTCTGATTCAGTGTGAAATTATACATTTAATCATGTTGCTGTGCCGTACCTCTGGATTTGCTGAATGACCTCTCTGATGGCTGAGATGCTTTACAAACATAATCCCACTGTTAATATGGAGTTTCCTGTCTGTTCCATTGTATCACACATATATCACCATTTTGGTTCTTTTGCATTGTGCAGCGTTTAATTTTCGTTCCTCTGTAGCAGTGTCTGGCACCTTTGCTCCATCTGCTTGCATTGTGTCCTCTGCCTTTCATCACTCCCCTCCAATACTCCATCCATCTGTGTTTTTTCCTCTGGCTCTTGCCCCCATCTTTATTCAGATCCACAGAACAGCGACCGCACCGAAGCTGAGCGATCTGAGCAAGGCCTGCAGTTCCACCTCCCCCTCTCATTCCGCCCCAAACCCCCTCGCATCGCACTGCAGGCCGTCAAAGACAGGTGAACATAAAGAGAAATAAAGGACAGACATGCTGATGTGTCACAAAAGTGTATTTCATACAGGCATGAAACTCTAACAAGTTCAACCCTGATAAAGCTATTTGAGGAATGTACTTTCAATAAAGTATTATTCAAGTGCAGCTGCACTTTTAGACCGCTTACTTCCCCTTTCCACTGAAACCCACCTCCAGTTTTCATCACACTCAGCCATTTGTCAACCAAGTCCACATTTTGTAGTTTTGTTTGTCTCTGGTTGCTCTCTCATCTGTCTCTCTGGTTCTTCTTTTGTTAACGGGCTGTTTTATTGTTTGAATTTTTTTGTTCCTCAGTGTTTCTAGTTTTGTTAAGAAGACAACAGAGAAGATCAACACCCTCCAGATGAACTCTGAGCTCTGGCAACGACCGGAATTCAGAGAGGGCGGACAGGCTGACACAACACCTCCATACTTGGAGGAAATGGACAATGAGTAAGTTCAGACATTTGAAAGTGGACAAGAACCAAATTCTACTGAGAACAGATAACTCTGTGTGTTGTTTCTACAGTGGATCTTTGACTTTAGGCCAGACTTTGAGCTAATAAATTGCACATTTGTTCAGTCCATTAAAAGTAATAAAAACCAGTGAAATCTGCCATCACAGAGTTTATGATGAAATGCCAAACACAGAGGCCGACATGCAGGACCTTCAATCAGCAACAAAGCAAGCGATGTAAGTACTGCACACCATTCAGTTAGAAGATTTTAACGTTTTTCTCCAGTTTTAATAGCAGAGACACTGGAGACATTTCTGTGTCATTTCAGCTCCCAGATCCAGAATCCTTTGGTGCTACTGGATCCAGTCTGCCTGAGAGAAACACTGCAGGAGTGGTTGCCGGTGCTGGAGCGAATACTCGGACCTGAAGAGCACGGGTCAACAGCTGCGGGTGACTCAAACGTAGATGGACCAGGAGAAGAGAGGTGGGAAAGGGATTATCTAAACTCCTGCTCAGAGCATCAAGAGGAGTCTTCCTGTTCATCTGGAGAACCCGCCGAGAGCACTAAAGAGGAGGAGAAGAAAGAAGAGACTCTTGAGGTCGTAATAAAAGAGGACTCCACTGAGAAGCACCCAGAAGTTTCAAATGGGAGCCCTGCAGAGCCACTCCGAGTGGTGTCTCCCAAACCGCTACCGTCAGATTTGCTGGCTAATCTCACCCAGCTGGCAACACTTTACACAGAGCTGAGCTGCTTCAGAAACCCGGAGAATGAGCAAGCTTTGGGGTGCACGACTTTCCTGCGTCGCTACTTCTTTCTGCTGGACCAAGAGAGAGTGAGAAGGATGTGTCTGCTGTGTTATCAGGAACAGCCAGAGGTGCAGAGCTCCTTCACTGAAGCCATGCTAGGTCAGAAGATTATCCCTCCCTTTCCCACCTACCTCTGGTTTAATTATTTTTTCATTTTCTGCATTTTATCTCACATTTTACACATTTAAAAAATAGAGGCCCCTATAGTCTGTGATATTCTAGTCTAATCTTAAATGATTTGTAAATTGTCTGTCGTTCTCTGTAGACCTCACTCAGTCCAGTAAAGTGGTGGAGGTTATTCAGAGAGGAGATTTGTTGAGATCGCTGCGCAGCCTGAGAGAGGTGCAGCCCTGGAGTGCACCTCCCCTTCTCGCTCACTTACACAGGTTGGTACACATTAAGCACATACTTGCATCACCGCTGCAGTGGATCCTGTAAAGTTTATTGTGTTATTATCCAGGCTGTACGAGAAGCATGGGGAGTCGGCTGTACGATCGTTTTCCCAGTTCTACCCAACGATAACTCCTGCTGACGTGATGACCATGGCTCAGCAAAGCCACTTCCTGGCATACCTGGATAATCTGGTGCAATCACAAAGCGAAGAGCAGAGGTATGTCTTCTGTTTCATCTTTTTTCAAGAATTCACAGTTCTCCTTGTTGCTGAATTTTACGTTCATTTCTTCCTCTAGGTTGTCTTTTTTGCAGTCCCTTCTTGAACCAGAGTCACTGAGACAGGACTGGCTGGAGCTGGCACTTACCCATGATGCTCCTCAACGCTGTGATACCCTGACCCCCGATGGACAGCCCAGGTCTGTTTGTTTTCAAGATGGATGTGATCTTTTCACATATAATCATAAAAGAAAGAACATAGTGAGATCGTGGGTGTGTTTGACTGCTTTATTCTATTTAGGTCACAACATGGTAAAATAATAAAGTGAAGTTTATAAGCATAAGAATAATTTGACTCGTGACTCCTGCTGCAGGTGGCATTCTCACTGTTTCAGTTGGGGTTATGGACGCCTGCTGTCTCTCCTGATTCGTCTTCCCGCAGACTTGTCCTCCAAGCAGAAGATGGCAGAGACGTGCCGCAGTCACGGGTAATTTTCTTTGACCCAACACGACAACTCCTCATCTTAACATTGACCTTAATAACCTTCTGTATCGGGCGTGTGTGCAGGTACTGGATGGGTTACCTCCACCTCTGCTGTAAGCTGGAGCGGCGCACAGAAGCGTTCTCCACCATCTGTCAGCTGGATGATATCAGTCTGCTGCAGGAACCTGAAGGTAAGAGGAGCGTTTGCCCACACGTCTAAACTCTTACCCTTAATGACACAGTCTGCACTCATTGGAGTGTCTTAAGTTAAACACACTTTAACTGAAGCGCTCTAATACTGGCTCTATTGTTTAGCAGGTGTGGAGCCTCAGACCTTGGACGAGTGGAAGCTCTTGATCCAGTTATCTCAGCAGTGCAGCAATGTGGGAGACTCAGAGCAGGTCACCGGTATGAATGGAAGCAGCTGGTCCAACGGCTCAGCGGACTGTGGTGGGAAGATCAGCCCAGAGAGCCTGACTCTGATGCTGGCTCGGACAGCCGGGCCTGACCGCGCCATGGCAGTCCTGGAGGAGCTTGGAGTGCAGCTGGCTCTTTCCCCGCACTCCCAACTAGTCTGTGAGCTGCTGAGAGTCACTGAGAAGAGGCAGAGGTGGGTAACCTTTTATAAGAACAGAAAAATGGCTTTTGAAGACAGCAGAATACATTTAGAAATGTTTGAGAGCGTGACGGTGTCTTATCTAAGAGGGTAAATGAAGTCTGAAATGTCAGCTCATGAACCGAACCGAAAGGAATCAAAGAGAATCAGTGTCTCATATTTCTTTCGTTTTCTGTTTCAGAGCGATGATCCAGACGATGCTAGAGCGCTGTGATCGCTTCCTGTGGTCTCAGCATGCCTAACTAAAGATCAGGAGCTTCTCTACAAGACTATGACTAACACTGTATGTAAATCTCCACAGTAACTGCTGTTGATTTAATTTATGCACTGTAATATTTGCCAAAGCTTTCCAGTTTAAATGAAGGCACTGATCCTATCATTGAAAACAGTATTATCTTTTTTCTTTTGCACGGGTGTCTCCAGTATTACTCTTCATTCCATCTACTTGCCTATTTTATCAGTATTCAGACGTGTACAGGGGCATCACAATGTTTTTTTGTAAAGATTCAGTTGCATGTACAGGTTATCAAATATCTCTGTGAATAACTGTCAATAACCAGAGTGAAATGTTCTAACCAGGTGATATTATGTGAATAAAAGCTGTCTGTATGAAACCTTTTCTATTGTTTGTCTGTTTTGAAGAACAAAAGGTTTCAGTCAGCATGATGAACGCGTAGTTTTCCCTCATTTCACATTAGAGAAAGAGCTGCAGATTAATTATTAATTATTATTTTGTTTCTGCACACCACAAGCACAAAAAAGTTTTTTTTTTCTTTAATTTAAGTGATATTTGTATTTAATTTCAAAACAAATTCCAAGTTAGTTCTAGTGCCCGGCCATGTGGATAGTTTTGGTTTATTTGTTGAGGTTTAGAGATAAAGAATGCGCGTAACTCGAGGCTATTATGGAGAAGTGGGAAAAGACGGTGACCTGATTCATTATCTACCTGTATGTCAAGTATTTGCTATTTTTGAGAAGAAGAAGGAAAAAAAAGATTTCAGATCTCCAACATCAACGGGACCTAACAGTAGACGAAGGGTAATGTGGGACAACGGAGATAATATTAATAACAACGTAATGAAATGGGACTGATGACTCACTTGATGGTATCGCACACCTGGAGCATCAAAGGGAAGAAAGAAAGAGGGGGCAGAGGGTCCTTCACATTTGAGTTTTAAAGGCTTATACCGGACACAGCCTGGCTCTATGAGTCACGGACTCTACAGCGAGACATTTCTGCCTGTTATGAATCCTTTTTGTATTGTCACCCTTCCCAGAATCCTCACCTTCCTCATCTTCCAGCTTAACCCACCTGTGTGTGTCACGGGCACAGGGACGATCAGATTTAAACTTTGGTCACGTTGTAAAGACATGGAAATAAACCTTGCATGTCATTGTGAAATCCAATTTAGCTGCTTAATAATAATAATAATAAATCATTTCATTCTGCTCCTCTCTCGGGGGAACAGTAGAGTTGTTGAATTTAATTTAATTGAAATGATCCAAATATGACAGACGGTTTTCAACAAGGTCGAGCGGACAGAAGTAAATTTGATTTGAAAGGTTCTTCACTCGAGGCAGTGAGTCCAGTGTTTGATGTTGCGTTCCTGTCACCAGGAGGACAGATAAGGGGATTCTGCACATACCTGTTGGCTCTGCTGCCAGTGTATAAATGGCAACCTGGACACTCTGAGCTCAAACGCACACTGACACACACATACACACACACACACACACACACACACCGGTTGGCTCTCAAGATGAGTCGCGGTCAGCACAGGAGTAAGATACTATGAGCGTGATTAGTTTTCTAAACCCGAGGTGAATCCGTTTAAACGTTCCAGATGGACACTGCACTGGTGGTGAGTTTTCCCTTCTTGGCTGTTTTTAATTAATTTGACAGTAACGTAAAAGTTTCAGTTAGATGTGTCCTGGTTTCAGGTGTCCGTCTCTCTGCTTGGACTGGCTCTGGTCCTGCTCTCCCTCCCTGAGCATGCTTCACTGAGCAGAGAATTTGACAACACCTCAGGTAGGATTTCTGGTCGATTTTTAGCTGACGAGGCCAGATTCTGAGGAGGCTTTCTAAGTTTTCTCTTTGTGGTAGTTTCAGGAACTGTGTATTTGGGATCTGTGTTTGTGAAGGAGGCTCTTCAGAGGGCTATTGAGCTGACTGATGCTGCCTATGCGCGCACAAGTGAGAGGTAAAAAAAAATTACACTATGCAGGGTAGCACCCAGTCACTGTGTTGCCAGTAAAAAACAAATTAAAACTTCCAGGGTGAAGAAGTCTCTGTCTGAAGGCGCCCTGAGACCCAGTGACCTGCTGGCTCAGTTCAAACAGACTGAAGCCAGAACCAGGACTCAGATCTGGGCTGCAGAACTGCTGGACAACACGGTGGAGCTGATTAGAGAGATGGTTTATACTCACACGATGGTGCAGCCCAGCCCTCACGGTAACACAACACACTGAGAAGTTTCTGCACCTGTATGTGAAACATTTTTTTCAAAGTGACTCACCTTCAACACGATGATCTAAACTTGTACTTATCTTGCCAGACACATTACTTTGTGCTGTCATTTATTCTCACATTATGCACCAAAGATCGACTGATGTGTTTTTAATTCCTGGCCCGTGGCAGCCTGTTCAAGCAAGTTCATATGGTGTTAAATGTGTAAGTTAGTATATGTATGGGTGAGTTGTGTTTACTGTCCGTTCTGAAAGAGCTGCTGAGTGAAGGAGATGTGAAGAATCTTCTGCAGGTGACGGGCTGCTCCGCTGAGCTGCAGAGACCCATCTGTGGCTCTGACTGTCTGTCTGAGCGCTACAGATCCATCACAGGAGAGTGCAACAACAGGTCAGCGCTGAAACAATACAGCATGTATTTACACGTGCAGAGCTGAGTGTTTCACTGTGTTCTGTCCTGTTAAGACAACATCCCAGATGGGGGGCCGCAAACATCCCGTATTCCCGCTGGCTGCCTCCAGAGTACGAGGACGCATGGGGGACACCCAGAGGCTGGGATCCAGAGCACACCTACTATAACGCCACTCTGCCTCCAGTAAGCAACAGTCCCGCAGCAGCACTCACCCATCTTCTGTACCATCATCAACACTTTGTTTATCGTCCAGGTGAGGCTGGTGTCTCAGGAGGTGCTGTTCACCCACAATGACAACATCTCTCTGGACTCCACACTGTCCCACCTGCTGGTGGAGTGGGGTCAGTGGATAGACCACGACGTGGTGCTGACACCACAGAGCCCCAGTACAGCTGCCTTCAGGACGGGAGCTGACTGCACCCACACCTGCAGCCGGGACACGCCCTGCTTCCCCATACAGGTGCTCTTTACTCTGTCTCTTTTCATCCATTTGTTTAGATGCCACAGCTCTTACTTTATTTCAGAGTCATTTCAAATATGACACATAAAATATATTCCCAATTAAAATGTGTAAAAGACACAGGAAGCTATAAAATTTTATTTTACTGGATAAACGAGCATTTATTTTCCCTCATCATCGACTATAAAAATGAAACCCTCTCTTCTCAGATCCCTCCATCAGATCCTCGCAATGGCGTCCAGAGTTGTATGCCCTTCTTCCGCTCTGCTCCCAGCTGCATTGCTGGAGTGCTCTCTCATCGCCACCGAGAGCAGCTCAACGCCATCACCTCCTTTGTAGATGCCAGTATGGTGTATGGGAGCTCCACCAATCTGGCCTCGGCTCTGAGAAACCTCTCCTCTCCTCTGGGCTCCATGGCCCTCAACTCCCAGCACTCAGACCAGGAGCTGGCCTACATGCCTTTCCTGCCACGCCTGCAGGCTCACCTGGACCCCTGCGGCCCTCGAAACTCCACCGCATCAGGGGCGTCGGACAGATCCAAGCGGGAGAACACCACGTCCTGTTTTCAAGCTGGTGAGCGGGCACTTGTCGTCACCTGTCTGTTCTCTGCAGGCTTCAGTGGAGCTTTTAGTCACGATTATTTTTTGACAGGTGATTCGAGAGCTAATGAGCATCTGGGAATGATCGCACTGCACACACTCTTCCTGAGGGAGCACAACCGGCTGGTGAAAGAGCTGTACCTGCTCAACCCTCACTGGAGTCCTGACACGCTTTATCAGGAGGCACGCAAGATCATGGGGGCCATTCATCAGGTATCACGAGCAGCTTCAGACACACATCCATTCACCACCACCCAGCAGTCTGACCTCCTTTACCTTCACAGATCATAACATGGGAGCAATACCTGCCGCGGGTCCTCGGTGAGGATGCCATGTCCAATCTGATGCCTCCTTACAAGGGCTACGACCCCGAGGTGGATCCAAGCATTGCTAATGTCTTTGCAGCCGCCGCATTTCGTTTTGCCCACGTCACCGTGCAGCCAGTGGTGACCAGACTGGGGCCAGGATACGCCACTAACTCCCAGCATCCCCCGCTGCCTCTGCATCATTCGCTGTTTGCCTCTTGGAGGGTTGTGCAGGAAGGTAAAGAAGAATCTTGTTAAAAGTATTAAGCTCAAATCACGTGTGATTTCCTGATGTTTTCCTCCCGGTGTGTCAGGCGGTATAGACCCTGTGCTGCGAGGTCTGTTGCTGTCTCCGGCCAAACTGCAGACTCCAGGTCAGATGATGGTGGAGGAGCTGACGGAGAGGCTGTTTCAGGCACAGGGAGGGATGCCTCTAGACCTCGGAGCCCTTAACCTCCAGAGGGGTCGGGATCATGGCCTGCCTGGTAGCAGCTTTCTTACCTCTGGCACTGTAACACTTGATGCTGACTGTCAACAAGATAAATCTTCACATACAAATAGTTGGTTGGTTTGTAGTCAACAGTAGACCTGACAAAGCTGGAAATAAATGTGTCCTGGCCCTGCACGGCCACGCTGATATCTTCGCTCAGCATTATTTCTATTATACCTCTTCTCAGGGTGTAGCTGGGTGGGGCTCTGCTGGGAATTACATGAAGTCATCAAACTCAGTGTAGCATTAACAATAAGTGAGCACCAACACCCAACACTGGCACAGAGCCGCTTTGAGCAGGTTAGGCCTGGTTTCCACGGCATTTCTTCGAGGCACATGCTGCTTTTGCCAACTTGAGACGACGGCTCCATCATGCATGTACATGAAACACTAATCTACCCGACAGCTGACTGAGACGCACATAAATCACAATGTTTGTGGTGTCTTACTCAAAATGGACACAACAGTACAACAGGTTCAAAGGTTATTTGACTCCATTGAAACCTTGTATTTAATGTTCTCTCCTCTCTGTATGTCACTGTTTTTAAACTCCTGTCGTCTCTCTTCATCAGGATACGGCTCATGGAGAAAGTTCTGCGGCCTCTCTGTTCCCAACACCACGTCAGAACTGGCCGATATCCTGAGTAACTTCACTTTGGCTCACAAATTTCAGCTCCTGTACGGGACACCACACAACATCGATGTGTGGGTAGGCGCCATCTCCGAGCCCGCTCTGCCCGGAGGTCGAGTGGGACCGCTCCTGTCCTGCCTGCTGGCGAGACAGTTCAGAGCTCTCAGAGACGGGGACAAGTACAACTAAATCCTGATGTAAAATTATGACCATTATGATGCAAAGAAGAGAAATCTAACTGTGTCTTTGTCTCCTCAGGTTTTGGTGGCAGAGGGAAGGCGTGTTCACCAGCACCCAGAGGAAACACCTCCGCGATGTCTCTCTGTCGCGCATCATTTGTGACAACAGCCACATCACCCACGTCCCCGCTGACCCGTTCTCACGCATCGAGAGGCCGGAGGACATGCTGGCCTGTTCACACCCGCTCATCTCTCACCTCGACCTCACCCCGTGGAAAGAACCAGACGCAGGTGAAGTGGAAGGGGAAGACAAGATATATTTTAAATCATAAATCGCTGCACACACTTTCTGCTGCCATACCTAAGTTATTGCATGGAGGTATGGGGTATAAAATTAACCTACATCCTGTCTGTGTATTGCAAAAAAGATAGAAGAGTATGCTCAGGAGTCTAGAGATTAATTAATATAATGATAA
This sequence comes from Nibea coibor, assembly GCA_023373845.1. Lineage (NCBI taxonomy): Eukaryota > Metazoa > Chordata > Actinopteri > Sciaenidae > Nibea > Nibea coibor. Next base: position 18,398,525 of record CM041721.1, on the reverse strand, counting down.
TATAATAATTAGAGGAGAATGGGGAGGAATAAATAAGTGTATACTTCTTCCTACTTTTTGAAGATGTAAGATTTAATTTGTACTGGTTAGTTTCTTTTGTTTCTTTCTTTTACGTGTTCAAAATCAATTTCACATCGTGCCTTCGCATCTTCCTTCTTGGACCTCTCTTCCAGATCCCCGCTGTGGTCCGATACCCAGGATTCAGTCTGGCTACTCTCTGCACTGCGACTCTGTGATTCTGTATCACTGTCACTCTGGCTTCAAGCTGCTGGGATCTTCATCCGTCAGCTGTGATCCAAGCAGCCAGCAGTGGAGCTCCATCCCAACATGTCAAGGTACGAAGCCTACGCCAGGACGTAGGGGGCATGAGTGGAGTATGAATTAGTTTGTCAACTATCCCCAAAATCTTCATATTTCACTGAAAGATGAGCAAAAATGTGGATGACCATCTCATCAGATACCAAATGCGTGTGTCATTGATTGTCTCATTTGTTGCAGATATTAATGAATGTGAAGAACAAGTTTCTCTCTGCCCACCAAACCTGGAGTGCCTCAACATACCAGGTTCCTTTATTTGCTCAGGTTGGTTCGAGCACATTTTCTGCCCTCATCTGAGATATTTAAACGTGCACTACACATGAACATCATTCACTTCTGCTCCTTTACGTCTGTGCTCTCTGTTACAGAAGTATCCTCGCTGTCTGCTGTCTCTGTCGTCACTGCGGTGATAGTAGTGATCGGTGGTGTGGCTGCGCTGCTGCTCCTGATGTTCTTTTATCGCAGGTAAGTCACTGAGGAAATATATTTATTCAGCATCTAGTAAACTAGAAGTAGAATAAATGTTGTATCATTTGTTCATTTGTGTCTAAAACATAATAAAACAGCTGTCTGACATTGAAATTTGAATAACTAAATGTCTCTTTTACAGATATTTCCCCAAGAAAGAAGAGCTAGTCCACGCCAGATGTTGCCAGGGAAAAAGTTAAAAAAGAGTTTGTCATGTTAAATGAACATTATTGTCTGTCAAAAATATTTTTGCAACTTAAAATAACAACAAAAAAATGTCTTGTTAAAATATAATATTCATATCACACAATGACTGAACAAATCAATATTTTATTTGTTGACCTGCTGACACGATGGTGATATTCTGCACATTGTTGCTCACTGGACTTACTCATTAACTGCAAGTCAAGTGTTTATTAAGGTCTGTTATTAAGATGATAATCTCTATGAAGAGGCCAGAAAAACAGGATAACGAGCTTACAAAGGCTTTTACAATCCGGAAACTGAAATCTTACCGGAATGCCTGCGCCAAAAACAGATTTCCTTAACATAAAGCCCCTCTGAGCGGGATATGCTATTGCCGTGCCTGATTCCTGCTCACAAACCTGTTGGGCAACTACTGTAACGTGTGTGTGTGTGTGTGTGTGTGTGTGTGTGTGTGTGTTTCAGATTGTTGTGTATCAGGGGAACCAGGCGGTTCCTGGCAATGATTTTTAATCTAAAGCCAAATCAGTGTCATGCCCCGAGAGAAACAGGTCCGGTGTCATCTGATTGTATTGCTTGTAAAATTGAATCACAGCGTTGAGTCATCTTTTCCCAAACTTCTGTCTAAACTTTACAAAGGGTCACAAAGACCTGACATCAAAGTTAAACCTGCTAATTCATTTACCTGCTATCAGATTTTATTCAAACAAGCGACCTATAAATCACGCACAGTGCAAAGGTGATGTAATCGGGCAACAATGCCTCGTCTTTAATGGAGTGTTTACACTGGAAGACACATTATCAGTACACTGAGGTTAGGAACCTCAAAGCCCTAATGAAGGCTAAGAAGCAGTTATTGCACTTTCTGACACAATATTCTTCATTTTTACCTTCAACAGACCGCTTTCTGCAAAAATTGGCCATTAATAATAAGAATAAATCTACACTATGAGGTACAACCAATATACACTGCATAATATGGCTACATACTGCATTCATGCAAAGTCATTTATGGCTTTTACTGTGTGTACATACTGTTTGTTGCAGACGTGCAAAACTACAGTTGTGCATATTGAAATCACTTGTATTAAAGCTTGTTCCTCTTCTGACTATGTTACCGTCACTATGTTGTGCGTTGATGTGTCTTAATTAATTCATTAACAATATATCTGGTTATTAAGTACAGGCCTGGCTGACATGGAGCTGTTTGTGTTTTTATGCACGAGTCTTGATCACTGGAAGTAACAATGAGATTCTAGTGAGCATTATATTTACGTAAAAATAACTCTAATAATCGCTCTGCTGAAATGAATATTGTCAATCTCACAACAGAACTGCTATATTACATAGTTATACACGTATGTAATACATGAGGTAAGAGACCAACTGAACTCTCTAAACTGCGCTCATCCTGCTTTGTGCTCTTCTTTTCGACAGACTAATGTCTGAAACATGACACATACAGTCTACTGTATTAACGTGAGAAGTTGCGTGTGCTCCACCGGGGAGGTTCAGAAAACAAAACTAACTCTCCTCACCAGTGGAGAGAATTACTGGAGGCCTGCAGTACAATATGTTATTTTTAATTCTTTCTAGCGGTGCTGGATTAATTCTCTGACTTATTGCATAAAAGTGGCACAAGAACAGCTTCTACTTCCCTTGTTGTTTGACCTCAGCTGCAGCACTAATATGCTGTACAATCTCTGCTATTAAAACTGATCCAAGACCTGTTTGTTACCACAGTTGAACCTGGACTAGGACCTTGAATAATTGTCCTTGTGTTTTCGGTGGACTGTCGGGTCCTCTAGCCCTGGTCGGGGAGGTAGAAACCTAACTTTGCCACAGTCATCTCTCTGCGGAGTCGCATCACCTCCCAGAACATCTGCTCCGCTGGACAACAAAAGATACGACACATGAGTTGTCTAAATAAAACAAAACAAATATATAATATATAAAACGCAAATACACATTAAGTTTAAATTCACCTTCGTGTCTCACCAGGCCCTGCTGGATGTAGCGGATATAAGTAAAAAAATTGCAAACAGCCGTGATCTAGAGAGGTGAAATAAGTTTACATGGCATTAACAGGAGCAACAGGAGTGTATCTAATGAAGGTTACACAGATAAATTGATAGTTACCCGTGCTCGGCTCGAAGGAGAAATGTAATAGTAGCTCCCCTTGTCACCAAGTTTAATGCGATGTCGGCAGAGGCGTGACATGCCGCTTAATGCACATTTTCTACAGACAGAGAAAGATGCTGTCAGCTATGAGACGCACGGTCTGTGTTTTATCACAGTAAACACTCACAAAACACAAAACATCCCATCAGGTATTATCAATGAAGCCTGGGTAGCTAAACTTTATATGACAACAAGTGTGAGGTGGTGCACAAATGGAGAAAGTTAGTCAGTGGGAGAGGAAAAAGTTTGAGGTTTCATTAGCATACACTCAGACACATGCAGATCAGTAATGTACAGATTTGTTTGAATAGGCAGACTTCATTTCATGCTACGGTAGTTTGTGTTAGTGAAAAGCTGAACAGGTGATTGGTTCCAGAGAGGACTTACGTCTCTATTGCTGCCCTAAAGCCACTGGAAGAAAAAGATTTTTAAATCAGACGGTGATTAGAAATGTGCCCATCGATTAAACCCCCTCTCAGATACAGTATGTTGTAAGACGTGAAAACCCTCCAGCTATGTCCAATAAGCATCAGGAGAGAAACCAAAACCAGATAAGAGTGGATTTTCAGTGTTGTTTAGCCGTGAATGCTGAAAGAAGAGGATGATAGCTGCTGCGCAGAAGTGATAACTCACTTAGGACCGCCACACTCTATAGCTGAGGCTTTAACCATTGGTAACGCTGACATGGCCACAGGCTCGATAGTCAAAGAGTTGTTTTCCACTGCACTCTGTACCAGCTGCGACAGCTGTGGGAGAACGTCAATCAGTAATGTTAACGTAACTTCAAACATCGAAATATGGCACATGGAGAGGTGTAAGTGTGAGACTCTGACCTCAGATCTCGTGAAGGAGAGGCAGGGTCCGATGTCTTCTCTGTAGATACGACTGAGGAAGGCGGAGGAGCGCTCCAGACTTGGATTTTCTTTCCACATCAAAAACTCAGCATACAGAACAGAGTCCATCTGAAAAAGAAGAAAACAGTCCATCATTAAACAGCCTGACTAATGTGTCAACGATATGCAGCGACAGCGTCTAACCCCGATCCCTTGGGACCATCCATTAACCAAATGCAAATAGCGACAGGTGAACTGACTTACTACTCTAGAACACAGATCATATATGAAGGTATTTCAGTCTGGAGTAAAGGGGCTGGCAGAAAAAACAGACCAACATTGCAATACCCTGAGCCCTGCCATCGCTAAAAAATATTAACTAGTGAAAGAGTGAAAGTGGCACAAAGAGGCTATTAATTCACATTTCTGTGTCTCTTCCTGAATATTAGTAAAATAAAGTCCCTGTTACTTACTGAGCTGTTTAAAGTTGTTTTATTATTGTTACTCTCCAGTAAAACCATCTCAAGTTTGAAGAACTGTTTCCCAAACCAGACGTAGCTCTGAGCTGAGCTTGACACCGTGCATTGTGTTTCACTAATACATACTTTCAAAAGAGATGACTGACAAGTTCAAACATTAAAATCGAGTCTTAACTAGAGAGCTGTAATAAAAAGATTTCCTGAGGCCTGTGTCCACCCTACAGCACCGTTGAAAACAGAGACAACACTCTGCTAATGTGAGTTTAACCAACGAAAGATGATACTTTCCCTCTAGACAGCCAGTGTATAATTATCGCTTTGTGCTTTGGGGCAGGGAAAACTTGCTCAGTGTCCCATAAAAGGACACGACAACAGAAAACAGATCCATCTGCCAGCAGCTAAATCTGAAAGTCGAAAGGATGCAGTTACCTGTCTGCCGTCAATGCCTAGACCCTCCCCCTGCTCCTGCCAGTAATGGTCAAAGGTCACACTGACAGACTGGCCAGGGACCAGGCAGAGTATCAGAGAGAGGAGAGCAGGAACAGCAGGCTGAGAGAGGAAGGGACAGCAGAGACAGTGAAGAAAAAGAAAGTCGGAGAGAAGTTAGTGCAGAGAGAAAAGCAAAGAGGACTTGGCTCGTGGAGAAAGAGATATGAGTGACTGGAAACAGGAATGAAAGTTAGAAACAGCTTCCAAAGTCACAGAAACTCAAAGAAAAAGAAGAGCCAATGTGGAAACTTCACTGAGGCTACCTCTCTGTCCTCTTTGGCCACAGGCTGAATGGGAACTGAAGAAGGCTCTGGTTTTCCGTGTGAGGATGGAAAGGCACCACTGGCGCTCTTGTTGCGGATATGGCCACCGACATGTTTGTATGCTCCCCTGGTTCCTGAAGACTGCAGCTGTGGATGCAGCTGGCGGTTTGGCGAAGAAGGAGTTGATGTCAACACCAGAGTTTTGAGTGCCGTCACTTCTGCTTGTAGAACATCAATCTGGGAGCAGGAAACAGAAAGAACAGGGGAGGACAATTAATAACTTTGCCAAAATGCTATTTATATCCTTTTATTGTTGACATCAAATATATCTAAAAATACCTTCTTAGAGCAGCTGCCTGTTTTAAAGACAAACTAGCTTGCAATCCATAAATAGTTTAGGCGGTAAGAAGGAATTTTAACGGGACAAAGGGTCATGAAAGTCACAGAAAGGCAGAGAAATAACTTCACACACCTTCCCCTGAGCCTCCTTCAGTTGTTTCTCCGCTCCCGCCTGCTTGACGTTAGCTTCATGCACCATCTTGTGAGCTTCCTGTTGTGATGAAGATTGAAACATTAACAGGATGAAACACCCAAAGTCGATTAATCAGCAACAATCACTAATTGATTCATTAGAGTCCTTTTATAGTTCTTAAAACGCTGAAACATTACAGTGTTAAACTCACAGTAGTGCATCACATCGCTTCCTTCATCATCGGGGTCAAAGACATGTCAAAATTACAGTGCACTCAGCAGAGAGCAACAATTACTGCTAACCTCAAACAGACTGGCAGTCAGCTCCTCCAGCTCCTGCTCCAGCTGATTCCTGACTTGCGAAAGACGCTCGCACTCTTTGTCCTTTAGTTTCAGTTCCTAAGATGTGGAGGAGAAATGGTCACGACCAGGAAGCACATTTGCATTGTCAACTTTTTTTCAGGTTACCCTGCGGATTTGCGTGTCTTTGTGTGTGTCAGCGTAAAATGGGTTGCAACACCTTCTTTGCGGCGTCCAGCTGTTCCCTAAGGATCTCCGACCCCTTTTCTCTGATTTCTTTTTCTCTGATCTCCAACGAGGAGCTACGAAGCCGGGAGAGGTCACCATGGTCTCTGCCTGAGGTGGGCACAGCTTGGCCTCCTCCTCCCTCCACTCTGGACTCCGACTCTGGATCCAGATCTACCAACCTTTACACAAACACAAATATAATCGGCATTATTATTGAAGGGACAAAAAGATTTCATGTCAGGATATGGGGTTGAATTTAATGATGATAACTGATTACCCCACAACTCGCTTACCATGGCCTGATTGCTTTGCATTGAACGTCACTGTGTGTCTGTTTTAACTGTGACTTAAATGAGTTTTTAAGATAAGTCTGGCACAAAACATTAAATTTCAGTCAGTCACAAATAATATCAAGGATACGCAGCAAGTGAGTCATCACTTTCATGTAGGACGTGTGGCATAAGTGAAAAGGATATGATGAATATTTTCTGTTGTTTATAAGGAGGAAGTAAAACTAATACACCCTATCAACATTAAGGTTTTCGAGAGGCTGTGCTTGTGTTTCTAATGTCTGTACGTCATTTATAGTTAATGTTTCATCAAAAAACATTATATATCTGCATTAAGTCAATATCTGATTAGATTAAACTTAAGTTTCTTTGCACAAAGTGCAAGTACTGCGACAGCGAAATGTTAAGTTAATCTAACCAGAAGTGCAAAAAGCAGCAATATGCATGTGCAGATATATATATATATATATATATATATATATATATATATATATATATATATATATATATATATATAGTATGAACAGAGTTAAATGAATACATACACATTTAAATGTGATGAACAACACTGACTTTTGAATACGAGGTTCACTGAAATGTTTCCCACCTTGGTTTTTATGTAATAATTACTTATAATCAAAATATCTTCTTCACAGCTCTAATGCTACACTTACAGCCCCCCTGAGGGACCCCGGACCACAGTTTTAGCCCCCCTGCTGCTGCATTAGCAGTGCTTAGCATTTGACACTAAGTTATTGAGTTCGTGCTCAAAGCAAACAAACAAACAAACACAGCTTGTAGTGGTTAGCTAACAGTTACAACTTTTTAACACGAAGAGGTCCCCCCCCCCCTCTCTCTGTCTGTAGTATCCGCCCTTACCCTGTCAGTGTCCAGCACCGCTGATAAACCTGCCACCCTGCCTCTGTCTGTGTCTGTGTGTCAGCTTCTCCCCTCCAGTGTCCTCCGGTTGTAGTTGGTTGTTGTTGTTGTTGTTGTTAAATGAACAGACGTTGTGCAGACTGAGCTAACGCCAGCTAGCTCCAGCCAAACTAATCACAGCCGTTTTAAATCACAGCGGAGGAATGCGGACGCTGACGTAGACAACCGACGACAACGGCAGCAGCTCGAGCTCCACCAGCTCGAGCACCAACGGTCCAAAAAATAAAAACAACAAAAAAACAGAAAAACGATGAAATTAAACTGTAACAGCTGCTTCGTTTAAACTCTTCCAACCACGTCCTTCGCTCCTTTCTTTCTCATCCACCCTCTCTGCTTGTTTTTTTTTTATTTTCCCAGTCAAGAAACTCGTCCCTGCTCTGTTTCTGCCTCTTTCTCACCGAGTCACATGACAGTGAGTCTCCACTCCCAACGCCCCAAACCGAGAGAGACCGTCCGGTCTGCAGCCGGTCCGGAGTGGCCGCATCCGAGCTAACATCCGAGCTAACATCCGAACTGACATCCGAGCTAACATCCAGAGGTGGATGGAGTGATCACATCTACTGAAGAAACATTATTACATTGTAAGAATACAAAGTACAGAAGCACACTGCTGAGATTTCTTAAAGTCATCCTCTCTTACTTTTTATCCTCTGTGTTTATTCACCTTACAGGCTTTAATTGAACATTGTACTGTTTTTTTTGTTTTTTTTTTACATTTTACTGTATTTTACTTATTATAATATTTTATATTTGTATGGCCCAATTTTTTAGTAAAATGTATAATATAATATAATATAATATAATATAATATAATATAATATATCCATGGAAGAGGACTCTCATTATAAATATAAAGAGCTTATTTTGAGACAACAAAAACAACTATTATTTTACTTAGAGAGTGATACAAATCATTTCAACATGCAACATGTTCAGTTTTTACCCGGCCTCAGGTTTCCTCTGTGGTGTTTTGATTGAACATCATTCATCCAAGCACAATACTAAAACAATAAACACCTTAAACTGCATATTACAGAGGGACACTCTCTGACGGGTCAAAGTCCAGTAATAAAGCAGGACTAACCTTCAGGCTTTTATCATGTCAACACACACAGTAAGAATAAACTTTACCAGGGCCCAATACAACTGATCTATGAGGATAGTAAAGGATAATCAATTAAATACTGAACTGGAAAGGTTTATGTTTCATTTTAAACTCACACTATAGTAATTCATCCCACCTCTTATTCAACAAATACACTTTAAACATTTACCATAAAAAAAACACACCAGTGGGCATCTTTGGCAAGGGACCTCTGTTGCATATCTTCCTCCATCCCTCTCTCTTCCCTCATTTCCTGTCAGCTCTCTACTGTACTCTCTAATAGTAGACAAAAATTATAATAACAATAACAAGTCACGCCAATCAAGTCCTGATCTGACCCCGCAGTAGACTGAAAACATGCCTGTATGTGCTGTTCTGCTGAATAACACTTTTACAAGCAAGGTATGCCTAAAATAATATCATGTAAGGTCAGAGTTAAACGACTGACTATTAGTGTTTACTAGTTTAAATATGTGGTGATTGTGGCTATTACCTGTGATGGGCACAGGTGAAAATAGCAACTTTCTTAACCTGACTTGTGCAAAAGTAACAAGCAGCAGCAGTATAGTAGTATTTCAGGATTAGAGTAACACTAATGAGCAATAAAAGCATGTTTACTCCATACAGGTGAGATCAGACTCTTTTGCCCCCGGTGCTTCGAGTTTTGTCACTCACCGTCCAACAGCACAGCCTTCCTCTTCTGTTTCCCTGCTGGACTTGTGTCTGGCTCCCCGGACATCAGGTGTGCCATAAAAGCATGTAGAGGAGTATACAGCTATTCCAGATCTCCCCGCCTTGAGGACCTCATATCCTGGGCTGGCTGTTGTTGAAGACGGTGGGGAAGAGGAAATCCGGACGCTGTGTATTCCCTCAAAAGCTTCCATGTTTTTTAATGCAGGGACTTTTTGTTTTTAGTGTACCCCTATAGACATCTCTTCAGGTGGACACATAATGATCCTGCAAAAAAGCACCTAAAATGCAGAAAAGAAAGAGTCACATCCTGTAACTTAACAGAGCATAAAAGCTTCACCAGACAAAGTCAAAGTCTTCCAGTAGTCAGTGCACAAGCCTTGACCTCTACCGGGTTTAAACTATAACTTACAAACTTACCGCAAAGCTTGAGCAAGTCCTTTCTTTGAAGGTTGTCATGCTAAAGGAATTTGTTTCTTTGAGATATCTAGTGTAAACACAACTATAAGAAACAGTATCACACGTACGTGTAGTGCCAGGACAAGAAAAACACACAGAACATACTCACCAAAGTGTTGAAAAGTGATCCCCAGTTGTTGCCTGTGCATCAAAAAGATCGGTAAATCCTGCTGAAAATGTGCTTTGGTAAGCTTAAGATTGAGAGTTCAGCAGGTTGAACTCAGTACTACACTTCGCCCTGCTCTCTCTCTGCTGGTTAGACAGAAAGGGTTAATCACTAACACCCTCTGGCCAGTTGAAGCTCAGCCGTGCACATTTCTTCCAGCAGAGGGGGTGGCACACAGTCTCACCTGATCAAGAGTTTTCCATGACCAAATACTGACTGATGCTTCAAATGGAAAATCAGTTCTCAATAAAGAATTTAGAGTTCACAAGTGCGTGTTTGAGAGTCAGCAAGAGAGAGAGAAATGGTCCACCCTGAGGAAAATGGTTGCTCAGATCGTTATCATAGTCATATTTCCAATTTGAACACACCAACTCAGCACTCATACCTTTAACCACCCTTTTTGTGTCAGTGTGTGCAGATTAACAGGACCCAGCCTCACAATGCAGCTTTGTTGTTGAAACAGATTAACACATCAAGTGACCGGAGGTGTAGGAGTCCCTTGCTTTCTTTTTCTTTCCTACTTCTACAACACTCTCCACCGGCGCTGCCGCCACACATCTCGAGCCACAAGCGAGTACGATGGCCAGACGTCTTCACATTGTGTGGTAAGTAACCACATCTTCACAGCACTGTGTTTGAGTTGGGAAATTTGACCTTTTGGGACCCTCAAATAATGTATTTTACCTTCTTCAGAGCTATAAAATGGGGGAAAATATTATTTAAAATGATTACTTAAGTGATTAGAAAATGAAAAACCTGTGTAGCGTGAATCCAAACAGGTAGAGGATCTGAAGGAAATAACCATCCCTTATTTTGTTCAACTAATCGTTTCAGATATGTGACCAAATTGGCCTTATGAGATCCAGGTTGGCCGCTGACGTTGAGCTTGGACGAAGCACAGAGAACAACCTCACACTGGTTTCCTTCATGTCACGCCACAGTCAACCAGCAAGTTGGCCAGCAAGCAGCGATGACAGTAACGTACTCTCGAAGGGTTGCTGATGCAGGTCTGGGGACCTTCTTTAACCTTCTTCTGCGATGGAAAGGCAGCATCTATAAACTGCTGTACAGAGAGCTCATCATCTTCACCCTTCTCTACTACTTCTTCAGTGTTGTTTATAGGTACTGTCTTGGAGAAAACTTCATTATTAATCTTTCATGTCTTCGATGAGGCTCATAAACATTTCTTTAGCATTTCTGTATTCCAGTGTCACACAGATACTGATGTATCTTTGATATCAGCTCATATCAACTCTAAATGTTAAGTTGCTCAAGCCTTTAAAAGGACTTTGGGGTATCCATCGTTTTGTGATTTAAATGTGTAAAGATAACTGTGTAGTATCACTGTTTCAATACACCAAGTGCTGTTACCTACCCACAGGATGAAGTAACATTCATGTGAAGTTGATTCTCCTATGGAAAAGTTTGTGAACACCGGGTTCAGTGTACTTTCTTGCAGCGGTGTACTGCTGCTGTTACCATGACAGAAGAAACATCTGCTCAGTTTCTAACAAGAACAAGATTATTTTCACGTTCTGATATATTTTTCATATTAAAACGACTTTTCTCGTCATTACAAAATACAGAATTATTCATTTTTAACAAGACTGAACCCTCATATAGAGGTTTCTTGTCTTGTTTTATTTGTAATGGACTAATTACATGTTTCCTTCACCAGGTTTGTGTTAAATGATGATCAGAAGAGGCTGTTTGAAAAGCTGTCATTATACTGTGACCGCTATGCAGAGCTCATCCCTGTGTCATTTGTGCTGGGTGAGTTAAGACTACTTTTAAATGACGATACACACATCCTCAATCTAAGACTGTGTCTTGGAAACCATCACAAGAAGATGACATCTAATTATTTACTTTATTCATTTTCAGGGTTTTACGTCACCTTGGTCGTGTCCCGTTGGTGGGGCCAGTTTGAGAACGTCCCCTGGCCGGACCGCTTGGCAGCATTAGTTGGTGGTCATGTTCGTGGAGCTGACGACGCCTCCAGGTTGACCCGACGGACTCTGATGAGATATGCCAACCTCTCTGGTGTGCTCATCTACCGGTCCGTCAGCACTGCTGTCTACAAGAGGTTTCCCACCATGGAGCATCTGGTGCAGGCAGGTATGAAGAGAAGTCCTAAAGAAACAGTGTGAGATGGTGGTTTGGAGTGTGTTTTGCTTTCATTTCTACGTTTGTGTACCTCTCAGGTTTGATGACTTCAGAGGAGCTGAGGCACCTGGAGGACCTGCCCTCCCCACACAACAAGTTCTGGGTTCCTTGCATGTGGTTCGTCAGCCTGGCTATGAGAGCTCGGACTGAAGGTCACATCAACAACGATGTGGCGCTCACAGCTATTCTCACTGTAGGTCTTCATGTGTATCTGTCTGCCTGACAGCTTCACTTTGTGGCAATTTTAGTACTGAAATATCTTTCTGTCCTGCTTTTCTTTCTCTGTTCAGGAGTTGAATAGTTTACGGGCAAAGTGTATGAAGCTGTACGGTTATGACTGGATCAGCCTGCCACTTGTCTATACTCAGGTTTTTCCAATATGCTGAAATATAGTAGAGGCTTTTGTGGTAGAATAAATAGATTTATTAGTTTTTATTCAGTGATAAATGTGCAGTGATTATAAGAACTAACACTAATAATGACAGTGGTGATGAGCTAATTTCAGGCTAATCGAAGAATGTGATTGTGAACTCAGTTTGATCTAAATTCTTAATCTGACACGATGAAATCAGTTCAGCTGTTGACTTGACTAATCTCTTTCGACTAGGTGGCGACAGTGGCAGTCTACAGCTTCTTCCTGGCTTGTCTGATTGGTCGTCAGTTCTTGGATCCAGCTCAGGGGTACCCCGGGCACGATGTGGACTTCTACCTGCCCATTTTCACCCTGTTGCAGTTTTTCTTCTACGTTGGTTGGTTGAAGGTGAGGAACCACTTTACACTGGTGCTGCACACAAAATGTTGTCCCTTTGTCTGTCTCTGAGCTGTACTGTTCATGCTCTCAGGTGGCTGAACAACTCATAAATCCTTTTGGTGAAGACGACGATGACTTTGAAACCAACTGGCTGGTCGATCGCAATTTGCAGGTTTCCGTTCAAACTATTTGCCACTTTCTCGCCGATCACAGACGGAGGATGTCTTGTTGTCCTACTTGCTCTTGTTTTTGTCGTCTCCCAGGTGTCCTTGTTGTCTGTGGATGAGATGTACGACAGCCTGCCGCTGGTTGAGAGGGATATGTACTGGAATGAGTCTGAACCTCAGCCGCCCTACACTGCAGCCAGCGCCGAACACCGCAAACCCTCCTTCATGGGCTCAGCCCTGGATATCAGGTTCAGTAATGTTTTTATTTTCTCACAGACAACTTTTGAATACTTTTCTAACCATCACGTAACCATGTGTTTAATCTAGTGTTCCTAAAGAGGAGATGGAGTTTCAGTCCAATCTGGAGCAAATCAAAGAACATGAAGAAGCAAACTACTCCACACCGCTGATCGGAGGGCTGGGTCGTCTCCTCGGTGTCCACTCCCCAAGCTTCCCTCGATCCTCTCGGGTCTCTTTGCTGCGCCGCCGCCCTGGAGCTCCACTTAGCCGCTTCCCTCTGTACCTGCACCCAGAGGCGCCATCGCCTCTGAGCCAAGCCCGTCAGCCTTTGAACCACGAGCGAGATCCAGACTACGCCTTCTCCAACATGCCCTTGTATGAGAGACCGGGTTTCTACAGCTGCCCACAAACACCCATCCACTGCATGCCCCCAGCGGTGCCCCGCCCGCGTCCTGCCCGGCGAACTCAGAATGAGTGGGACCGCAGCTGCAGCTCACTCGCTCATCCAATGGTGGGCTCACAGTTGCTGCCTCCTGACACCCCCAACCACATCCCCCCACCACCGTCTTCTGCTTTCCCCTGGCTGGGGGAGGATGGCGAGGTGCAGAGTGCCCCTACCTTCTCCTTCCCTGACCCTCCACCTGAACTTTGCCCAATATCCAAACTCAGACCAGGACACGGCCTGCTGTCTCGTCGCCCTCTGCCTCCCCGCCTTACTCTGGACACCCTCCCCTCAGGTGACAGCCAAGGACCCCCAAGTGGTCGGACAGCAGGAAACGGAGGAGAAAGGGTGTTCACATTCACTCCTCCCTCTCGCACAGCGGCAGCAAATCCCAGTAATCCCAGCAGCAGCTCTAGCAGCATTAATGCAACAAGCACCAACAGCGCTGGCACGACGGGAAGTCTCTGCATCAGTACAAGTCACGGTAATTTTAGTACCCATGGGAACTTTGGCACCAACATGAGGGCAAGCAACGGGGGCACCAACGGCGGGCTGAGCAATAACATGAACACAGTTTCCACTTCAGCATCATCCCAGCAAGAAACCAATCAGCAAAACTCGCCCAATGATTCAGGAATCTCATTGGCTGAAGGGGACCTGCTGGGAGTTTTGGTGGACGGTGGGGTGAATAAGACGGCGGGAGGAGGGAGGGAGCAGGACTGTGAAAAGAAAGTGTGACAGACTGCTTTTGTGTCACATGTGGTATTCAAAGTATTTCACACAATGTTACGTCTGAGGTGCATTATCTGGAGCCCGACACAGATCTGAGAAGTATTTGTTGCAAACACAGTTAATCTCTACTTCCTCATGAGCTCTTGTGAACAATTAACCTAATTGTGATGCAGAAAGCAGCGATTAAACCGTCAACTTGTGAAAGAAAAATAAGAAATACTTTCCAGTTTCTTATGAAACTGAGACAAGAAGCCAAAATGTGTATATGCTAAAACAAAGTAGTCTTCATAGCATAACTCTTTATGCTTATTAAATATCATGTTACGTCATTTGTTTTTTTTCAATAAAAAATACAACTTGAAATTGTTTAGAACCTGTATGTACAATTCAACTTGAATTCACGACTACAAATATCCATAAGTCATATTATATAAAGCAGCTGCAGAGAATTTGTCCTGTTTGAGGACATGCAAGGTTTCATGTGTTTCACCCGCTGTTCCACCGCACCGTGTTCAGATAATATTACATTTAATTTAGAGCAGCTGCTGTACAGACAGATTGAATACCATCACGCTCACCGTGTGCAGTTAACCCACGAATACATCAGCATACATGTGATGCATTTAAAAAGGTAATGCTCTGTAAATATACAGAAGGTTTAAGTGCGTCATTAAAAAGTTTAATCAGTTATCTAATTAGCAAAAATATTTTTTTAAATTTAAAACTTTAAATTATATCATGAAACTGACAAAACATATCTGTATCCATCGATCCATTTCCTGTAACCGCTGTCAGGGTCAAGAGAGGCTGGATCCCAGCTTATCAGTTCATCACAGAACAAAAATAATTAAATGTATGCCTGGAAAATAAGACATAAAGATGCTAAATCAGAAGACGCATGTAGATCATGTGCAAAAGATGTGGAATACAATATTATAACAGTAATCAGTAAAAGAAAAAGTAGAAAATATTTTGCAGATCAGTGTCTAAAATAATTCAAATACAAAAGTATTACAAGCTGAAATATTAATTTCTGTGTCAGTAATTTTTATTATAAAAGCCTTTAAATATTCCAGCAGTACAGTCCAGCTTTACTTACACTTATGCTCGCAGAGAAGCAAATATTTTCAAAAAAGAAATGCATTTTAAATTTTACTATACAGACAATAAAACGTGGCTTTTCAGCCACCATACTTTGGAAACACCAAAAACACTGAAACCATCAGTAAAATATCAAAGTATGAACACATAAATAGCGTGGATTAGAGGTTGGTTCAGT
The DNA here is from genome assembly GCA_023373845.1 of Nibea coibor. Taxonomy (NCBI): domain Eukaryota; kingdom Metazoa; phylum Chordata; class Actinopteri; family Sciaenidae; genus Nibea; species Nibea coibor. The sequence goes on along the minus strand of CM041721.1, from coordinate 18,382,865 downwards.
CTTTATTTCTACTTGACATCACTCAGATCGACTGTAATCTGGGATGTAAGGTGAAGTGAGGTTTAGAGAGCTCTCTTTGCATTTTGCATTTAACATAAATAAAGCAGCGTTACGCGTATTACATGCAGTACATGTTTGGTACAGTGTCGTTTAGCTTCCCTCATCAGCCATGGTGTGTTTGTCAAAGAGGTACTCAGCCATGCCGCTATCAGTGGCTCCCATTCGCCGCAGGTTGGTTACCCAGTCAGAGAGCTGTTTGATCGATTTGACCTGCTCATCCAGATAATGTGTTTCTATGAAGTCACACATCTGTGGGGGGAAAGAGACAGAATATGTTACTCTTATTAGAGTATTAGAGTACTTATTAGATCTTATTAGATCTGAATGAAGAAAATAAATGATTTCATCTGCAGCCCATCAGCTTAGTAATGCCTGCTGGTCAACTATTTATGAGCTGAGCTTCACTCTCACTCAGTTATCTGACAGTAAAAACAAAAAATATGTTATGGAGAGCAACTATGATGTAAATTTGGCTGCATTATGAGTGATAAGAGAGCAGGAGGAGACAGAAAGGAGGTTTAACAGGACTTCTCCCTCCCTCCCTCCCTCATTTCTCTCTGTGTAGACAAACGCAAAGATTTCAAATTTCAAGTCAAATGCTAATAAAGACAAACACTGCAGCACCAGCTAAAATGGCAGTGGACTGTCTCCGGCAGCCACGTTGGAGCTGGACTGCGATAGCGTGTACACTGGCTGCTTACATGAGGATCATTGTGTTCAGCCGCCATTTTCTGCAGGTCCAGCAGGGATTGGTTTACACTCTTCTCCAGCTGCAAGGAACACTCCAGAGCCTCCAGACCGCTGCCCCACTCATCTCTATCAGGTTTCTATGAGAGACATAAATTATTCATGATGATTTATTTTACAAAGAAATAGCAAAAATAACCCACAGCTGAGTTAAGAAACAAAAAAGAAACATAAATTGCTATGAGACAAACTTTTCACCAGATTTACTTTAAAACAGTAACATAGGTAATACAGATATACAGTACAGTACAACACAGATAGATACAGTAGATCACTACATACTCTGATGTCGTGGAGAAAAATCCTGCCTCCCCGCTTGTTCTGCAGACTCATCAGCTTCTCCGCATGCTCGCGCTCCTCTTTGGACTGGGCGTTGAAGAACTTTGCGAAATTTGGCAGGGCTTTATCATCCCTGTCAAAGTAGTATGCCTAAAAAAAACATTAAAAATAAAGACGAGAAACACTTTTTTAAAAAATTGGATTGGGCAGAAGAGATGCACATTGCATTGCAGGCTTTAAAGCATTTCTTACCATGGAGAGATAAACATAAGAGGCATAGAGCTCGAGGTTTATCTGTCTGTTGATGGCGGCCTCGCAGTCCTGGTGGTAGTTTTGTCGGATTTGCGACGTCATTTCTGTGTGGATTATAACAGAGAGTTAATGAGTGAACATGCTTCCACGACACTGTTGGGCAGGCTGTATGAAACCTGCCAACGACTGCTAATAATAGACCTGGATGGGTACTTGAACTGTGTGTGTCGCATCATGACACAAATAGAGACAAAGGCACTTTAGATCACTGCTGCCAACGTCACCTGACACATTATTATTATCACTAAATATGAATGTGTGTCATTAAAACTCCTTTTATGCAAACATGCAGACCAATAAACTAACAAAGGGTCAGATCACATAAACAATATCAGGTTTGTTTGCTGGGTTTCTGTCCTTGGCCATCAGTACAATAAAGGTAAGTGCACTTACAAACTAACTTAGTTAACTACTACCTTATAATAAACAGTTACCCTCGTACAACAATGTGTCTTAGCCTGAACTGGGTGCATCAATCCTTTAGGGGGGTGTAACCGCACTCATATTGATCCATACAAACTGACCTTCATCTCAAAATAACCGACTAAAAGCTGACACAAAGTGAAGGAGGATTAGTCAAAGCTGCTCATGACAAAACTGAATAAACGCTCATTACTTTACCTTTGATTTGAAGCTAATATGTATCTTACAAAGGCTTTAACTGGACGGGCACCAGGCGTTACTAAGACACGCTGTTTAGCTAGCACACACGCTTATGAGACGTAATGTTGGGTCAAAGTGGGGATGATAAATGATAGTTAGGTGTCAAAACATACACTCAAGGGTAAAGTAACGTGACAATGTATTGGTGATAGCGCTGACTTTATTTAAGGAGTTTGATATGTTATTTTATTGCACAGAGCGGCTAACTAGCTAGCTAGCTAACAAGTTCGGTTACCATGGACGGTTGCTAGGCGCTGTTAGCAACCAGCTGTCCAGGTGAACGTTCACAAGCTCGCAATGAGTCTGCGCATCAGGGCGTTATTAAAACTAAAACCTACCTGGTTTGTGGATGTCGGACTCACCGAATGAGCTCTGTGACTCTCCGATGTTTGTATTTATGGCGTGAAAGTCCCGAAGACTGAAGTTAAACGACCAGCCGACGGTACCTGCTGTCACGGTTAATGCGCACTGTCTGCACACACACACACACAGGTCGATCCCGGTGATGAGGTCGGTTTAAGGGGCGGGGGTGGTCATAAAATTAACCTCTGAACAGTCAGTGCACTGCGCCTTTATTCCGCTGACGGGGATCACATATGTCATCAGTGGCAGGTGCTTTTATTTTGCACCTAACTTGCTGATTTGAGCGTGTTTTTGACCTCGGATGGTCCATTTAGCAGCATTTTCCACAGAAACACATTACATTATTTTTTTAACCCCCAGACGCCAGTTTAATTTACTATCCTGTCCACTTCAAAACAGCTGCTATAAATCTTTACAAATTAATATATTTTTCTGCTTTTAATCTCTAGTTCTAATGACGCTGTTATTTATGGTTTAAAAAAACACCAAAAAATTAATGTGAGTTATTTCCCTTTTTTTTCATAAATAACATCAGGCATTCAGACTGGCATTTAAAGGGTTAAAATCCTCCGAATGATTTAATATTTTAGCGGGGCTGAAGTTGTTTTTATACAGAAAAAGGGAAAACTTAATTTCTGTTTTTATAGCAATAATATTGTCAGACAAAAGAACAGTGCCATATGAACTAACTCAGCTAAAAATCATGGCCAGATGGACAAAAATGCCCATGAGACACGTGAAGGTTCAGTGCTTTACATCCACGTTGTTAAACTACAATGCATGGCTTTCAAAAGTCCTTTTATTTTGAAGGATTAAGACTTGAAGTCATTTTGCCATGGAGTGCTGGGTGACATGCGATTATTTTACAGTCATGTCTGCTGAAGCAGCTGAATGGGACCAAGTTATCTTTAGTTACTGGATCCACTTTGCTTGCAATAATAATAATAAAAGGCCTGCTTTAAGATTTGGACATTACATATCAAAAGTATATTTATGAACATGTTGATTGGTTTGGTTTAAAAGGCCCATGCTACATCCAGGCAATCTTATTTGACTGATTAGACTGTAAAAAGTGATCAACCAAAATAACAGAACACTAAAGTATGCAGGAGCTTTAAAAGTTACTGACATTTTTCCCCCTGCAGGATCATTAAAGTCTGTCTTATCTTATTATTAAATCCAATCAAAAGCTACAACCTATGCAGTATTTTGGCGTAATCAACCACTTTAATGCACTTAAATCCCAAACATGGGATTTCTACTATCATTTACAGTCAGTACACACATTATACAAATGAAAGTTTTTACTGATTTCACAAAACTTTCACATCCCACTGGGTAATAATATACACCCGTTTTTCAAGTACAAGCGTGAAGCATTAATTTCATCACTTAAAATCATGATATTTTACAAACTAACAGCAACATTCCTAAAATCATAAACACGTTTAATATTGGGAACAAACATCAAGAAAAAACATGTTACTTTATTGGGAACAGACTTTAAAACAAAAATGTTACTTTATACAGCAATGTGTGGAAATCTGTATCGGTGTACAGACTTTACTTGGATCCGACCGGTGGCGAGTGCCACACAGCAGAGCTGGTGCGTTTAAAATAGCGAGGCTTGCTCTTGTAGAAGATGTTTTCCAGTCTGGGAGGTTCGATTTTTCCGAAGAAAGAGTCTAAATCAGGAGGGTTGAAGTACTGCTTCATAATTATCTGCTGCAGGTTGTGACCTGGGAGGAGAAAAGATTTAAAAAAAAAACGGTAAATATATTTTAATTTAGAACTACACAACTTGAGAACTCATACTGAGATTGCATACAGGGACAGTCACTTCAACTGTGTGTATTAAGAAATATGATTCAATTGGATTAATAAAGAAAAAGCTACAGCAGTTCAGGTGATATACCATCATGAAATAACAGTTACCTTCTGCCCAGGATGGAATAGGTTTCCTTGGTGCAGACTCATCATCAGTCGAGTCGTCACTGTTTTGGTCCATCCCGTAATCCTCTGCGCTTTTGGACATCACAGGTTTGTTGCCGCCCTTTGGAGTGATGGCATACGACTGTGGTGATTGCTGCAGGGGAGCATAAAACACATGATGAGAAATGATCCATCAGAGATTTTAGAGCTGGAAGAGAAGTGTGTGGGAGTAGCAAACGTGCTTTTACATTTACCTCAATATCCACGGTCACATTTAGGCCACCACCTTTTCCTACGGGAGTGCTCATGACAGAGCGCTGCAAAGATAAAGAAGAAAAGTGGTTCGTATGCATTTCATCACTGCTGGTGAACGAGCGGGCCTCCATTTTGTTTGTCTCGTGCATGAGCACGAGGATTCACTTCCACTATTGTCACACTATTCCACTGATCTACAGCTGGCAGTTAAACGCCAAGATATGCTGTCTGCCAACAGAGACAGGGAGGAAGAGAAACGAGAATTCATGCAGGTAAATATGAACGTATTATTTTGGATTTTAAAAAATATTTTCTGAGGAAGGAAATGTGCTGGACACGTTTGTTTACAGATATTATAACATTTAAAAAAAAGTTTAATATCAAGTAAAAAGAAGGTAACTGATGAAATTCTCACCTCAATGTCTACAGTCACATTCAGGGCAGCAGCAGTCTTCAGAGGGGAGAAGAGAGGGGTAGATTTAGTCCAGTTGTTACTGCATTTACTGTTTACTCTACTGTGCATTATTGAATTAATTAAATGAATCCGTTAATTCATTCAGTATAGTTCCTGCTGGTTTACCTGTTTAGCAGCAGCAGCAGCTTCTCTCTCCTTTGCAGCTCTTTCTTCTTCAGCTTTTCTCTGCTGCTCCTCCTGGTGGGACAAAGAGCACATGAAGAATCAGATCATGGACCAGCAGTGACCGCTGCAGGTCTGATGACACCACATGACAGAATGTATAAGAATTTTTAACACCTTATGAATGCAATGTTTTTGAGACTTTCACCCTTAAAAAAGGTCATTTAATAAACTAATACATTTATTCCCAAGGCCAAATAAAGTCGACTTCCCAAAAACTGCTGTAAATAAGTATTATAGATTATTAATTAATTTTTAAATTTTAAACTACATCTTTAAATATACATATCAAATATTCATTATATTTTGGTGGTTTTGACCCTTTAAAAGATCAGGTATCAGGTCAGTATGTTTACATACATTTCTGCATGCTTTGAATGGGGAAAGGGTAGCGCCATCTGGTGGACAAATATAAATATCAGAAAGTAGAAGAAATTTTAAAATGCCATTTTTCATCCTACATTTACCCTGATATAAATGAATGCATTCCTTTATTTTCAATGGACATTTTAATTGTTGGGAACAAATGTGTTGGTTTTTGTGTCGGTTAGCCATTTTAGACTAATTTGAGGAACAGAGAATATAAAAATGAATGAGCAAATTTGAGCGATAATCATTCAACAGCCAAAAATAGCTTAAAAAATAAAAAAATAATGATAAAAAATGTCTAAACGTTATTTCTTACCAGTTTTCTTTTTTCCTCAAGTGCCTTTCTCTTCTCCTCCAGTTCTCTCCTCTCTTTCTCCCTCGCTGCTCTCTCCAGTTCACGCTGCAGAGCGAGAGCTTTTTCTTTTTCCACCCGCTCTCTGCAGGTCAGTGAAACAAACAAACGTTATTCTCACTGTCTTCACCAATGCACGTTTGAATGCAAAACACCTTAGGCACGTTCAGAAGACAACCAGGCTTGTATAAAATACTCGTTACTGACCTTTCCGCAGCAGCGAGTCGTTCCCTCTCCAGCTCTCTCTCCTGCTCTCTCTTGAGCTCCAGCGCTCTGCGAGCTTCAGCCAGTTTACGAGCTCGCTGTTCCTCCTCCTCGGCCTTCTTCTTGGCCAGTAACTCCTGCTGCCGCTTCTCCTCCTCCTTAAAACAAACAAACAAACAAACAAATATTAGAAATGCCTGATTGCAGTCATGTAATGGCAAAGAAACTAGTGAAGAAAAAACTATGGTGGCTGCAAAAGGTCTTATCTAGAGCCAATATTTTGTTTGCCCAGTATGCTACATAACTAACTAACTAACTAAATCTACCAAACTCAGCTTGTTAGCCGACCTGCCTGGACTGTAAATGATAAACAAATGGCTGGCTGTCATGTCTTGTGTGGTGTTGCTGCATTTTCTTGATGTTTGGCTGTTAGCAAAGTTGTCGTCTCGCTAGTTTGATTAATAGCATTACAATCATAAACGCACATTTACAGCTGTCCATATTTACCTCCTACATTCTGAGACTGAGGGCGCTAAGTTGCAACAATGCCAATTTCTACACATTGTTGCTTTAAGTAAAAGATAAACTAAATTTTCATGCTCATCAGGTTTATTTCACTGGATAAATGCATCCTGGAAGCCTCAGTGTGCACCGCACTAAACAGTTACAGCAACAGAAATCACTCCATAAATGAATATAGATAATAAAAGTCTCACTGCTTGCTGAATCTTCTTCCTCTTAGCCTCTTCTTCCAGTTTCTTCTTCAGCTCCAGCTCCTCCTGGCGTTTAATGGCCACCTTCTTCTTGGCCTTCTCCTCTGCCTGACGCTACGCAAAGAGTGCAATATGGAACATTAGACAAAAGGCGTTTTGATATGAAAATACAGTTTCAGAGTCACCGGACTGGTTGCATACCTTGTCATTTTTCTCATCAATCTGAGCCATTTTTTGCTCAATCTTCTTTTTCTTTTCTTCCTCCTTCTGCTCTTCTTTTACTTTGGCTTCAAACACTCTTCTCAGCCTCTCGTCCCTCTTCCTAAAAACACAAAGTTTGAAAGTAAAAACAGACGGACTAACTAAAATACCACTAACTGCCCAATCAGTGTGGAAAGAGGTTAACCTTTTAAGCTCCTCCTGTTTCTTTTTCTTGTCCTCCTCCATCTTCTTCATTCTTTCCTCCTCTTGCTCCTGCTTCTTTTTAAGTGCTTCCAGCTTGTAACGCTCCTTTGTCTGAAAAAAGGAAGAAAACGAGGATTAACGGCACTCGTGTCATCAGAAAACAGCTAATAAAACACATCAACGGGTAACAAATGTCGAATGCATTCAAAGTAGCAGGTGGAGTGCATTAACGTGGAAACAGATCACCATGACTTTATAGCAGACGGATGAAGCAAAAATCCACCGAGACAGACTTTGTTATTTACATTAAGTTTGAACGGCAGTATCTGTCATTTCGAGATCTCCAAATCCAACGTGCTGAATGTAGAGAAAGAAACTGCTGCAAGCAAAAAAAGTTCCTGTTAAAATAAGCCAGCCTACGGCTCATTTCAAGACTGCATACCTCAAGAATGTGTGATAATCATAACATGTTGTGGCACTGAGCAAAACTGGGTGCTTTTATGTCTGTGGTGTGTGAGTGTAACAATAGTTTATCCACCAACAAAGACAAAGAAAGAGACGCGTCACGAGTTTCCAAATAACCAACAAGAACAGCTGGATACGATTAAAGCAAACTGCTCTTAACACAACCCAAAATGAGACAGTGACAGCTTGAGCGTGATCTGCTCGCCCAGTAAATCTTAAAATCACTGGCACAGACCAGTTTCATGAACAACCTGAAGAGCCACGCGGCTCCTGGCTAAGATGGATTTTTACTTCAGTTTCTACTTCTGATCAACAAACAGACAGTGAAGGTTACCACAGCCAATTCAGCTAGTACGAAGCATGGTTTAAAAAGGTTGCAGGGGGAGAGCATTAGTGACCCGTGGGATGAAACAAATCAACTAACAAGTGTCGATGGGGTAATGTTAAAATACAGTAGCCCCTTTCACTGTGGACCCTGCAAATCGCAAGGCTCAATTATTGAGATATGATTTTGTTATTTAAATGTTTATCTGTCTCCGTTAGGACTTCTGTTTCACACAGTCTCTGGACTTTTTACAGTGATTTATCCTGAAATGTTGCTGCTTCTGTTCCCACTAGAGCTCAAATTTAACAGAAATATTTCTAAATCTCCAGCCGTCCAAGTCAAGAGCCTTAAATTTAGCACTTAAACGTTTCTGTGAAAGGGGCTTCTCTAAAAGGTGGCAATGTGGTAAATAAGGAGACATTTAATCAGGCCGCACAGCGGAATATTAGACACCACCAAACGCCCGCAAACAACATACAGTGCGTCAACATTACACTTACCACTATACCAGAGCTCAACTGGGGAGGGGAGAGAAATAAGAGGATCACATCATTTTGATCTCAACAAAAATGTGAACCACAAAACTTTTTAAAAACATGCACCATTCACCCTCAAAGATTCTGAGTTTTAAGAATGTGCACGGCTGAAATTAAAAAGATATGTGATAAGTAATGTTTCCCATGGTGAGTTATGCAGATAAAATACCATTTTGTTTAATTTCAATGCAATACCACATGTCTGTTTATGGCAAATGAAGCTGGAACTGTCACTCCATATTTTAATGGAAAGGTGTCTCCTGTTGTGTTTTTGTGCACCTCAGCCTGCTCGTGCTGCAGCTCGGCTCTCCTTCACCACAGTTGGGCTCTACAGCACAAACAGCCCACTGCACAGCTTACCTTGGGATCGGCCCTCAGGGGCGTGGTGTGTTTAATGAAAGACTTGATAACAGCAGTCCGGCCGAGGGAATTTGGAGTCATCATTAGCAGCTGATTCTTCTGCACAGTGTGGAGGAAAGATTTCATGTTGGGTCTGATTGCCTGTGCATCAAAAACAAAAGAACTTTTTAAATATATAAATGTCTCAATGTTTTTCCATTTCTTAACCTAAATCTTAAGAGTTTTGCATCTTACACTTTGACTTTTCTTGGGAGGGGAGAACCTCTTTGTGGGACTTTCCTCTACAGTATCTGGTGCTTTGCGTTTGGTACTCTGGCGTGACCTGAACACACGGAAATAACATTTTTAAAGACACGGCACAGAATTTATTTAACAGTCGCAATAAGTTGATGTGTCAACAGAAAGAGATGGAGAGAGCACTCACCTCCGACCTGACTGGGAGGTCTGTTGTTTCTCGGCTGTGAAGCGACAGTGAAGCACAGAACATGTATTTAACACATACAAGTAAGATGTCAGACAAAACTTTCATGCAAAAATGAAAAACTAATTAAAACAAAAACTAATCAACAAAATAGTTCCCGTACCTGTTCTCTTGCTGGGTGTGCTCATTTTTTGCTCAGTGGTATACAACGATGGCGGCGCCAGGGTGGGAGAGTTTGCAGCCACAGATCGAGTAACGCGGCCAACAGACGGATGTACACGCTTCACAGTCTGAGTCAGTGTAAACATGATGTAAAATCATCAGCTGATCAACAACCAGACAGCGAATTCACTTTTAATAGACAAAGACAAATATTCATACCTCTGGAGTTGCCTTTGATTCTTCAGCTGCAGTGTTATCCTCTGGGTCAGCAGTGACGGGTTCCAACAGGCTGCAGCAGTGAATAAATTAACACAGGTCAGAAACACTGAAGTTAGTAAATAACACTGAATTCATGCTCAGTCATGTGTAGCTAATGTTAGATAAGTTATACAGACGCCGGATTATTATAGATTCGTCGATGCAAAGAAACATTTTAGTCAACACTCACGCCTCTTTATCCTCTTCCTCTGCAGAGTCCACGCAAGAGTCCGCTACAATCAGAAAATAAAGGTCAAATATACGAGAATCAAAGCGTGGATGGTTTAGCTACTTTGGCACTTTATGTAATCAGAAACAAATCACAGCTTGTCTCTCACCATCAATGTTGTTGCTACATGTGGAGTTGCCCATGCGAGACTCCCTCCTCTTGAGCATGGAGCGGCGTGAGGCGCGGCGAATAGACTCCTGAGTCATGCTGTGCCGCAGGCCGGCCAGTGAGTGACGTAGCTTGAGAGAGCATCGTACGGAGCTCCGTCGTGAGCTCCGCCGTGGGCCCTGAGTTGTGTCAGCTATTGCGATCTTGGCAGCTGTGCGGCCAGGAGAAGGCTCCGGCTTTTTAGCGAGCTCAGCCGACAAGCGCTCTGCTGGGGAGATGTTGACAACCACCTCAGGTGAGGGTATCTTAGGTGGAGACTGGGCGGTGTCACACGTGGAGTCTGGCTTGACATCTGCATCGTGACTTTTGTCTGTCTTTTCCTCCTCCTCTTCAGTCTGGCGCTGAGGTGACTGGCTCACACTCTCTGCCACCTCAGGCTTTGCTTGTTTGTTCTTGCGGGTGGTGCGTTTGGGCTGTGTGGTGGTGTCGGCTTCGGATGTGGACGCCTCTGGAGTCGGCCCTTCTTCAGCAATGAAGTTCAGTGATTTGACAGAGGAGCCACGAAGGTTGCTGCGTTTTCCCTTTGAAAATCTGGTCAGGAAGGAACACTTATTTATTTTGTTGCTCAGATTTGGAAACATGCAAAAATGTAGCCTCTAATAAAAGACTAATGAAGGAAACAAACCTTCTTCTGGCTTGATTTTCTTCCTGGCGCCCCAAAGACACACGCTTTCTGCGACTATTCTTCTTCTGTGACGGTGTTTTTGGCATTAATTCTGGCTCGGTATTAAAATCTCTGAAATAAAACGAAATAGCTTCATTACAAAAACATTAAAGACAAATAACAGACTTCTGAAGATGGAAACTGAAAGGGACAAGAGACTTGACGATTATTTATGGCCTTACTACAAGCTTACCGTGAGAACATGCGGTTGGCTTCTTGTTGGATCTCCTCAAGCCAAACCATGTGGACATTATCGATGTCGTTGATGAATTCTTGTGCTTTGCCATCGAACATCTGCATGAGCGAACGCACTGACGATAGTACGGAGTTCATGTTGACGGCCTGAGGGCAAGATCAGAACATTAAATGAAGACATGCAGGAACAGGCTTGTAAAATACAAATCAGTATCACCATAAAGGTCATACAGACCAGTTTGAATTCCTGTTTTAACACAGTCTATTTCTACACAGTCACAGTCTTTATTTTTCTATTAGCAGGATTTTTTGAACTTATGTTAATATGAAACCGCCTGAACAGCAACACATACACTGACCGGCCACTTCATGAGGTACACTTGTACAATCCAACAGTTTTGCCATAAATTCAACTTTTATGGAGCTTATTATGATTCAGGTTTTGTTGGCTGTGTCAGACACTGCATAATAATATGACATGTTTCTGTATCATATTTTGGCCAGACTAATTTACAAAACATAATATTAGAAACATCTCTCAACATCAGCTTTGAAATGTTTTGAATCACCCTGGACTGTACAAACGTACCTAATGAAGCGGCTGTTCGGTGCGTTATGTAATGCATCAATAACTAGCCAAACACTTGGATTACATGTAGTGCTTGCGACCAACTTCACAACAACTGAGGCCAACAGTCTTCAGTGAGGTATCAGGAAAGAGGTTCTTGTTTTTCCTTTTCTATGTCAATTAACACCAAAACATGATGCTTACATGCTTCACACAGATGAAACCTGGAAAGCCACACTCTAAATAATTTAATGTGAAATCACATTATCTGTTTACTCAATGTCAAAAAAGTAGACCCTGAACTAAACAATCAAAATGTTAAGTCACTAATTATCAGTAAAACGTTTTATATTTAACTCTGTATATCATAATCACAAACAACAGACTAACAGTTTATTTCTTATTTGCATATATTTGATTTCTATGCACATGTTTAATCTAAATTCAGATTTATCTTACAGGTAAATGTGAGTTCACTGTGACTTAAGCTGCCACTGGACACTTGATAAATTATCTGTCTGGTTTATTTTTAGTCTTCCATTGTCAGACTCATTTCCTCTCGGGGTTGTTGTTGGATCACGCGCAGTGTCTAAAAATCTTTTTACTCCGGGCTGTGCAGTAACTATTTAATAACACCATCTCTTCTTATGTTACAGCAGCTCTACACCTTATATTACAACACAAACAGAGCGTGTTAACATTAAAGTGTTTTATCCTGTGAACAGAAGCAGCCAACGTTTCCCAGGTAACCTGTTAGCCTAGCTCAAACTCGGCTAACGACGAACACGCGGCACAAAACAGCCAAATAACGTAAAAACAACCACAATACTGTTATAACAGCTACTGTAGACACGATATGTTTAGTCAACCGAGGTGTAGAAGTATTTTTTACTTTGAACAGCTCTTACTGTGATGTCCTGCAGCGATGTTAGCCAGCTAACGTTTATTCAGCTAACGTTAACGTCAAAATAAGTAGCGTTACCTGATACGCGGGTTTCCAAAACGGGGAATCCGATGCTCGTTGCTCCGCTGACTTTAAAGAACTAAATCAAACGCATATTGAATAAAAAAAATAAATGTGTAAAAACTTTCCTTTACAGCTCATGTGTAAACTCTGTACAGTCTGAATGGTCCCGGACGGTAACTGGCAGTCCTCCCCGCTGAAACCGTTTAACTTGTTCAAAACTTCCACCGGCCAATCAGGACTGCGAAGCTCGGTGACGTTTGAGGGGGCGTGTTTGATTCGTGCGTTTGTGGATTATCCGCACGGGCGGAACAATAGCGAGGGCGTAACACCTTTGACGTGCTAGAACAAATCGAGCACACCTAACGAAAGTGTAAGGCGGAGTTTAAGATTTAAATCTACCAATTGAAATGAGGCAGGATTTGCTCGTCACCGCCTACACAGCCCTCAAACACATGCATGTGACAGCAGCTAAATCTCCTGATTTTAAAGAAAATATGCCACAAAACAAGTAAATATATATTTTATGTATGCATATTTAAGCGTAACCACAGTGGGTCAATTACAGAGGCCCTGTTGTGTTTTTTTCTTTTAACTGTGATGACCTCTTTATGTATTTTTGTCCCATCCCATCCCAGAGTTGCCTCCTCCCTCCAGGAAACAAAGCTACAGGAAGGCATCAGTCACACAACAAAGACTGTGGTGGTCCAACATACGGTAAACACTTATGTTGGACCACTAACCATTGTTTACTACTTAAAACAAATGCACAAGAGATGGAAACAATAGGGAAAATTAACTTTTATTTGAATATATTTATTCCCAGTACAATAGTTTGTTTTCATAACATTATAATACAAAATAGCTGAAAGAAACTGAAATGATGGAGACCACCGAAACAATCAGGGAATAACTTTCTTATTTTGCTGATTGACCGGCTTTATTGAGGCCGCCTCTCTCTCTCTTTCTCCGTCTCTCTCATTCACTGTCTATGTCTCTCAACCAAAACCCCCTTTCTCTCTAAACCCATTGGACACAAACCAAATTAAACGTTGTCGTTGAAAGCTAGCTATTTATTACATTCTGTCCAAGGTTGTTTAAGTGAATGGCTATATATAACCTGGGCAACATATTTTTAATACTGGTAAATGAGATAAGTATGAGGGTCTTCGTGGTTTGCTGGTTCAGAAAGGCCAACAGGAAGACATCGAAGCCAGTTTACAGATACACCCGGGCTCTCGCGGGAAAGTCACCGGCTTCCCTGAAAATACAGACACATGAATGAAACAGATTTTCAGGCTTGTTGAGTAAGTGTCCATCCAACAGGTAATTTCCAGTGTTTCCTCTGAAGGAATATATCATGCACCATTTTGGATGAGGCGAGGTCTGCACTTTATCAATAGCATCTTGGCATTTTAATCAAATTATTGAGACACTAAAATTCCTTTTAGTTTATTAAACCAGCCGCTTCACATCCTCCAGTGTGTCCTCACTGCCCTGAGATTAGCTCCTACAGAGAGTATACAGAAATCACAGTCTTATTTTGACGAATGGTACGTCAATCTGACAGACCCCTGGAGCCTCGAGTCGTGATCCAGGATATCACTTTAATAAAAGTCTGCCTGTCTTTTGTCACTTTCATGTCTGACGAGCCGTTTCTCATTAAATCTGAGTCTATCTGGATGAGACAGATGGTGCCATTTCTGGAGTTGTAATAGAGACTAGGCTTTTATATTGTTCTCCCGTTTACAATCTTTCCTGTTTTGTCCCTCAAATGCTGTACTCTTCATGTGTTCTTCTTCTTTATATTTAGTGTTTTTCTGACATGTATTACATTTAGTGTAATCTATAGTTTGCCTGTCTTTTGTTGGCCTGTAGTTTTGGTTTAACTGTGCTCTGCTTTCATATTTATTACATAAAATAAACCTTGTCGTATAAAAAAAGAAAGAAAGTCTTGGCTTGTATGTTACCTGCCGTGAGAGGGATTTTAGTTCCCGATGCCTTCAGGACAACCTGTAGATCGTAGGACTTGCTAGTACTGCTTGCCTGTTCCCTCAGTATGATATTAATCTCATCTTTCCTCAGCAGCCAGTCCATCTGGTTGCCCAGGTAGTTCACACCACGAATGCAGAGCTCAGAGATGTCATTGGGAAGAAGTGGAGAGAAGGCCAGACAATCCTTCTGAACTCTGGGGAAAAAAAACAAAGTATATCTTGCCTACGTGCTGCATACATATTGAAGTGTTTTACCCATTGCGTGTGGTTGATAACTGACCTGAAACCAGTATAACCAAACAGCACAGCCTGCAGGAATCCCCCCATGCCTGTGAGAAAGTTGACTGCACCGGAGCCGTCTGATGATTCACTCCATACCTGAGAGGAGAGATAATCGTGCATTTACTGGATGTCGAGTTCGGAGGCATGTATTAAGATCACATGGTGTGCGTGTGAGTCAGCAGGATACCTGGAACGGCCCCTGGATGTTCTTGAAGCACTTCTGAAGTAAAGTGTGAGCTCTCTCAGCCTCCCCCAGCTCCAGCCAGCCGATCGCAAACATGCCCTTACAATGGGAAGTAAAAGCATTACTGAAAACGTGCACTAATAAATAAAGAGGGAACAGCAAAATCAGGAAATAGAGGAAACAACATGCTGTCCTACCCATGTCATGGCTGGACCTTGAGGGTCTGTTATCGGTTCATACGCTTCAAGGTCATTTCTCCTGACCTCCGGAGTCATTGGCAATCCAAGAGGATAACCCAACATCACTGTGTCTGCCTGCTTCACCGGATGACCTGTGAGAGGCCCAAAAGACAGTCTGACATCAGGTTATGGACACCAGATTTTCTTCTGCAAATCAGCCAGAAAGGTACAAAAATGAACCTTTAATGTAGCCGTCATACTCGGGGTGGTACTGGGATCCTTCGTCAAAAGGTATTACGAGGTGTTCGGCCACTTCTTGCCATTCCTTTGTTGCTGGATGTTGGAGGAGGGCAGCCAACTCCACGGCGAACTGGAGACTGACAGATGAGAAACTTTTTGTCCTACCAGTATTCATAAGTTAATGTGCACTGCATGGAAATGATTCAGATACTGGTACCTGATTTTGGCCACCGTGTTCGTGTACACAGAGTTGTTGACATTGTAATAATACTCATCAGGGGGCATGACGCCTGAAAGGAACAAAAGAGAAACGTCCATTATATTTTAATAAAAATGATACAGTTACGATTCAAAGTTAGCCACAACTTGGAAAAACCTTGGAGGTATGTTAATTATGAAGTGTATAATTATAGAAGTTGTTAAAGAGTTAAACAAAAAAAAGGTCTGAGATACAATCATTTTGTGAGATAATAAGATTTTCTTGTGGTAGATAAGTCACGTCTTATTAAAGAAATTACTTCTGCATATAGGCGTGGCCAGAAATATTGCCACTTCTGCATTTCTGTCACATAAAGCACTCTGTCTCCCAAATCTAAGAAAGGGACCACACGGTCAAACATGGTGGAGGTTCATTGATGTTTTGGGGTTGCTTTGCTGCTTCAGGCACCGGATGTTTGACTGTGTGCACCGCATTATGAAATCTAAAAGGCTACCATCGAATTCTGAGGTGCGATACAAGGCCCAGTGTCAGAAAGCTGGGCCTCCATCATGTGTCTTACAGCAGGACAATGACCCAAGAATACTGAAGTGAAAATATCTTAGATTTGACTTTTTCATGTTGTTCCACTGCAAACAAAAGAAAGAAACGTGAAAATACTAAAGCATTTGTGTTTTTTTATGGGAGAAATAGTGCTTTATGTACCAGAAATCCAGGGGTGCCAGTATTACCGGCCATAACTGCAATGATCGTCTTTCTAATAATGGTTTTTACCTAAGAGGTGATACTTCTGGTCCTCGGGGTTCCAGCTAACTCTAGAAACCCAGTAATCAGCCACGCCATATATCACCTCACTGCCCTGACCCTCTGTGAACATGGACAGATCCTGCAATGAAGAGCTCAGTTAATATCAACACACGGGCTGAGACAATACGATGGTGACAAGAGAGTGTACCTCAGTGAGGTAGAGATAGTGCTGGAAGGCCAGAGTGACATCTCCGTTTATGTGGATCTCTTGTTGTCCATAAATGTCCTCTGGACACACCTCTCGCCCTGATACAGCGCTCTCCCATGGGAACTTTATTCCCTGGAAAGACAACATATTTTCTCCAGATAGCTTCAGACATTGTCATTGTTAAAATATACAAGAAAACACACAACACACTGACAGTATCAGCCCTAAAGCATATCCAACACTGCTGCCAGCAGCTGGTTTTAGCTGAACATTATGGGGCAACTTCTGCAGTTGAAGCAGTTTAACCTTTAGTCAGGTGAAGACTGCAGATATTCGTTAAAGCTGTTCTGTGACTGATGGTAAATTAGTTTTTATGTGATCGGGTCACCAAACAAGCTAGCTGTAACTGTTATTTTCAATGTACATACAGAGATATTGACATAAATACAGCTAAAAACAAGGAGCTCAACAGGTAAACATAACTTTAACATACTCTGTACAGATATAAATATGGTGGTTTATGTAGCAGGTTGGATGTAACAGTATATACAGCATGAACAACTTGAGTAGATTGTCAGTCACCAATTAATCTGCATGTTTTTCGACTATTAGCCAGAGTAAAAAAGACCTCAGACGGGGTTCGAACCACCAGTGGGTTAAGCTCACTGCGTAGTTGTGCAGCTACATCCCGCTGACCATCGTACCTTGTAGCCCTGCTTTTGTGCGTTGTCTTTTGCTCCATCTATCGTCCCCACCCTGTACTCCAGCACGGCTCGGGCTAGCCTGGGGTAGAAAAGTGCTATGCCGGGATACATCCAGATGTCCTATCACAGGAAGGTAGGGTCATTGTATGATACAATCCAATACAAAACAACATGCAAATAACTTATCTAGCCATACCTGGTCCCAGAAAACATGGCCCCAGTAGTCCTGACCGTCCCCACCATTAGACAGCCCGCCTGGACTGACTCCACCAAAAGAGCTGGAGGTGTCGTGTATGGAGGGGAAGGCGCTGAGGAGGTAGAACATGCAGCCGATCAGAGCCTTGCAGAGGGTCTCTGATCCGGTCGTCTCCACCTTGCTCTGCAGCCACAGTTCTTTCCAGGCCTTCTCGTGAGACGGACGCAGGTTACCAGTCGCCATCAGATTCAGGCCTTCATCAAAGGAGGCCTCAGCAGTTTCCAAACTGTTGGCAGCAATCAGGATGAAGCCCCATCGGGCCTGGCTTTGTTCTGGAGTTAGTGTTAGAGTGGAGGGTATGGGGGTCCAGATAAGGTGCACCATGGGACAAGAACCTCCCGGGAACTCAGCACTGTTTGTCTTTCCTTGGATTTGCCTGCAGCAAAGACAAACTGTAAGATATCATGATTGGTCAGAGACCAAATGTGTTTTTTCTTAACCTCACCTTCCTCCTTTGTAATCAGGACCAGACTCAAAAACAATGTCTTTGCTCTGAGGCCTGAATGAACTGACTAGGTTAACTGTGATCGGCTCCTCTGAAGTCGCCTGACGCACCAGCAGGACCTCCATCACCATCAGGTTGGGGTAATATCGGTGTGAATACAAAGACTGTGAGAGGGTCACGCTCGCTGAGCTCGCAGTGTGCGTAAAAATACCTGAAATGAGACGACGTGGCATGAGGAGAAATTTTCACAACAGGAACAGGACGGCCAAACACTGCAGACACTACCTGTGTGGGTGTCCAGGCTGTAGGTGTGCCGGGCTGGTTCCTCTGTCTCAACCTTCACGGCTAGGGGACAGGGGACGTCTGCTCGGTGACATCGCCCCCCCTCGCCGTTGTACACGCCACCCATGTGCATGATACTGTTGTAGACCCTCCATCCCAGGAGCCCGTTGGCCAGTGGAGGGAGGAAGCGGTGGTCAGAGGGAAGGGTGTCGGCGGTAAAGATGTAAGGGTCTGAATCACGGGACATGGTGAGTGGACCGGGAAGTCTGGTTTGTCAAATTCAGTCGTTGAGCGGATCCCAGCTCTTAAACAATAAAAAAATCGTTATTGTTATACCGCGGAACAACACACACACTTGTCACAGGTTCCTCCTGGCCGTAAAAGGCTATTTGTAGGTTGTGTACTTTGACACATCAGTGTCACAAGACATCATCGTGCAAATATGTGCATAAAAAAACATTTGCAAACAACAACAAGTTTAATTACAGGACAAATGCTTTCAAATTAATTAAGCGTATCTCAATTTGTTAAATAATCTGAAGGCATCAATGAGCAAGAAAATAAACATACAGTCTCAGTGATCTCCTAGAAAGCTGCACAAACATCCAACATAAGTCTCTGTAACACATTATCTACCACAGTGGGAATGTTTCACTCTCACGTTAACAGGAAGACTCATCTGCTTCTGCAGCAAAGACCCAAAAAAAGAAAAGAAAAAAGAAGTAAATAGAAGGTAAAAGTTCCCAAACCGTTTGCTTTTCACAGTTCAACAGCTTTGTGTGCTCTGACTCCTTGAAGCGTTCATGTCAAGTGAAAACAAGGAACAAAGAAAAAAGTTAATGAAGTGAACCAAAGTTAGTAGTGTCGAGTATCACTACAGGAGGAAGGAGGAGGCCATGAAAGCACCGTGAGCTGCAGAGAAAACCTGGACATGGTGCTCCGTCAGCTGGAAAACATGGCATGGATTTAAATGTGGAGGACTATAGTCAGAGTAAGTTTGACACAGTGGGGAGTAGTTAGCAGCAAGAAGGTTGTTGGTTCAAACCCGACTAGAACCTTTCTGTTTCTCTGTTCTCTCCATGTTTCAAGTTGATTGGTGACTCTAAATGAAGCCAATGCTGAAGTGCTAAAAACTGGAGTTCCTCAAACGGCCACTTGAGGCTGGCTACAGAACGAATCATACTCCATAAGCCCCCATGTTAAAATGTCCAACTTCACAGCAGAAATCAACATGTTTACAGCCTGGTTCAGGAAACTGTTTTGGGGTCTATAGCTAATTTCCCCTTTCATGACAACTTGCCCATTCAAATTATATTAAAGTTATGCTCAAGGTGTACTTGCTTGTCGCCCAATGCTGTTTTTTTTTTGTACTGTAATATGGGAGCCTACGGAGATTGGTTTGTTCTGCAGCCAGCCTCAAGTGGACGTTTGAGGAACTGCAGTTTTTGGCATTTTCTGCATTGGCTTCACTCACAACCACGTAGTTACTTCTTAGTCTGAGTTTAGATCTTTTATATCCACCTCTCCAGGTTTGGTTCTGTTTAAAAAAAATCTGTCTCCGGTGAGTCTCCAAACAACCACTCACACCTACAGCCCAATTTAGAGTCACTATTAAACCTTTCCACAAAGAAAGGCAGAGGTTCAAACCAGTAACCTTCTCGCTCTGAGGCACAGACACAGGTTCCCTTAATAAGACTGAGCCTACAGATGAAGTGAGGATTCCTTGTAGTGTTTATGTCAGTAAATATTGGACATGCTTACTGGACTTTAGTGAAATGTCAACGTCAACTCTCAGCTGGAAGAAAAAGGTCTTAGTAATAACAATACACTTCTGTTACAGCTGTACAGTTTGTCTTGTTACAGGCTGTAATAGCTGCCACCTTGTGCGCGCGTATTTACAATTAAAGCTCCAGGACCACTTGGCTGAGACAGTAAAAATACTCTGCAGGTCACAGCGAGAGTGTTTACATTTTTATCCTATCTTTTCCAAGAAGTATCACGTCACTCTCTCCAAACTAAATCATCTCTACTCTGCTTACCGGCCCGCTGCACTAACCCCCCCCCCTTTTTTTTTTTTTTTACCTTTTTTGCTGTTAGCGCTCATTTTACTCTTTACCCAACCCATCTATATGATAATTTGGAGCAAAGGCTTTGCTGTCAGAGTCCAGAGCTTTTATGTGGAACAACCTGCTTCAGGAAAAAAAAGGCTGAATCAGTATAAATGTAACTTTAATGAGCTTCGTAGTGACATTTCTTTAAGGTTATTTTACTGAAATCTGTCTTTTGGTCCGTCGTGTGAAGCACTTCACTGTGACCTAGTTTTTGAAAAGTGCTCAACAAATAAATATGATTCATGTTCTATTAATATAACTATAATTACGGCTGCAGGCAAGGGCTGCCTCTTTCTTATGGTGTCCATGGGTGGAGGTTGGAATAGTGTTAATGCAGCTCCAATAACATATATTTTTTTAAATTAACAGAGCATATTTCTCCAAAAATAAGATCAAGCTGGTGCACTGGAGGCCTACTGGGTTGCTGACCATTTACTGCAACATGCTCCGTTTGCAGAGTCGGGGTCCTTTGTTGCATGTCATTTCCTCTAATTTTTCTACTTCTGCTATCTGATGAAGGCAAAAAATGAAAAGAAATGCAACTTAATGGCACAAAAACTAAGGTAATGGACTGTTAAGCCAGTATTCATTTTTTATGATCGTTTGACTACATCCATCGATTTACAGGCCAGCTTTGTCTTCATGCAGATAAATACTCAACCTGTAAAAACAGCTGTATGATGCTCTGGATGAGCCTTCTGGAGTAAAATAAACCCAGTGGTGGGAGTGATAGGACTGCATTTGTTTGGCTTAAAAGGTCCCGTGTCACATCACCCTCGCCAACCTAGTGTACAGAAGAGCAAAAACACTCTAAAGGCACCTGTCTAGTCAGTATTTACTTTGTCTGTTCAGGGCTACTGTAGAAACAGAGTGTTTAAAGCCTCGATGGCAGAGGACCTGCTCCCACTGTAGATATAAAAGGAACATTTATAAGTAACAAAAACACAAAGATTCTGATTTTCACATGATTATACATGCATGAAAACATACTTATGAATATTATATTTCATGTACCCCCAGTCTTACACATTGGACCTTTAACACTGGGCAGTAAAAGTGAGTATCCACCTCTCCAGCTTTAAATCTGTCTCTTGTGAGTCCCCAAAACTTAACGCAACATGATACCAAATCACTGGAGTGCCCCTTCAACTGCAAAGTAACCTTAAGATCTCTGCAAGATCAGTTTTTGTTGTGCATCACTAAACACGCCCGGTTGATAATTCACCCTTGGGTAATATGTTTTGGTGCATTATTTCGTATTAATTCGAAAGTGTCTCTGTAAAACCAGGTGTCAAAATGTGAAACAAACCCAAGCTCAGCTGTAGCATCTCACTGGTTGCACCACTTGGTGGTGCTGAGGAGCCGTTTGTGCAGCGTCTGGCATCATGCCGGGGGTCAGAGCCACAAACCCTGGGAAAAGCAGTGCTTTGTCCATATAAGGCTGCAATCCATCCGCTTCCCTCTTCCTCCCCAGCTCCCTTCCTCTGTCTTTCTCAGACCTGAGGGATATTTACAGAGAGAGTGCCTCGGCCAGCCTGCCCTTCCTTATTAGGAGCTCGGCTTGTTGTCAGTACTTCTACCCTGCAGGACAGTGGTCCACCTCTCTGCTCTCAGATGAGACAAACAGATGGATGACTGGTGTCAACTACACTTAAGTGTAAAATGGACGGGAGTTCTAAAGATGACAGGGCTCTTATAGCTTTCACCCAAACGTCTCCCGAGCGCTCCATCCGGCAAATGTAATGATACTCATTTCTATCATGTCAGTCAAGTCGCCCATGATGAACTGTCCACCTGGGAGCAGCTGTAGATTGATATAACAGTCCAAACATACTGTAAATACATCTAGCGCTCGCTGTGTGCGAGCAGCTGTTCCACTTTCTTTTCTCCCCCACTGATGGACGACATCTGGCTCGCAGAAAGCAGAACAACTGTACTCAGGGATGATACAAGTATAACGTGGGTGAAGCAGTGACGGAGCAAACAAACAGGTGACCACAACTGAGGAAACGATGTTGAGATGCAACAAAAATCCACACTTGTGTACAAAGTTTTGCCGGTTGACACGAATCCTCAGTGTCCGTAATAACCAGACAGTCGCTACAAACACACTTTTTTTTTTATTATTAGGGTGCAGACATCCATTCAATATATTAGAAAACCAACATGTGAAGAAAGGCTACATGGAATTTTACTTCAAAAAGGGGTATTATTCAAGACTAATATTTATACACAGATAATATACATAACCATGCTCCCTTGCAAGAGAGGAACTGACAATGAAAAACTATGAAAATAATGTCTTTATCAATGGTAATAGTTAAAACCATTCATAGAATAATAGGCTTTGACGGAAACAGCAATTTCTATGTTTGTGCAATGATCGTTGACCTTCAGCTACGGGTTAACTTCTCCCTTCGACTTGCTAAGTGAGAAGGCGCTGCTCTGAAATGAGTTTGTCTGTCTGGAGGACGGGGCAAAGCCTCGCAAAATCTTTTTATTGCTTTGCAGAGAGTAAAGTGCTGTGGTCGACTGACCTGGTTCTGCGGCCATTTTTTTTTCTCTTTTCTTCTTCTTAAGAGCATGGAGTGTGTCTGTGGTCACAAAAATTAAAAAAAAAAATGTATGTGGGGAAGTGCATAGGTGGAGAGGTAGGTGGGTTCAAACACAACTTGCATGTGGAAACAAAACAACCCAACAGAGCTTCATGGACCCCCCCCCCCCCCCTTGTCGTCGTCGTCGTCAGGATGTTGTTGAATGTAAAGACAGAGCCTGATTTCTGAGCTGGGTTTTTTTTCTCCTTTAAAGAACTACACCAAAACCTTTACTGCTCAACAACACCTAACATTTGAACTGTGAGTGGGGTAAATTCGTGAATGTGTGACGTGAGTGTGTTCACAAAATAAAAATAAATACTAAAGTGGGAGCTTTAAGGCCCAAGCTGCCTCGTGCGCTCGTGGAATGTGCGTCGAGGAAGTATGCGATGCACGTATAGGAATGTGTGTGCATGTTAGTGTTCCCCTGATGCACAGTCGTATTAGATGTTGTGTTTTTCGTGTGTTGCACCAGCCGTGGGCATTCTGGCTGTTGTCAAGTCTCATATTGCTTCTGTGGGAGCCTCTGACCGTAGCCACAGGCCTTCGTGCCGTAGGTCTTCCTGTGACAAATGGGCATTATAAAAAAAAAAAAAAGGCACACAAAAGCCACTCCAGCTGTTCACAGAGAGGCATCACAATCCAAGTCAAAACTGTGGTGTTCATGTACGTAGGACATTCTGCTGCTTTTCTCCCCCTCTCGCTCACTCGCTCGCTCTTTGGCACCGGGAGGAATGTGTGGAAGGAGGGAGGGATGGATGGATGGAGGGTAAGAGGGAGGGGGGTTCCCTGCTCTTCGTGTCTCTCTCTCTCTCGCTCGCTCCGTCTATTTGGAGAGTTTGCTGATGACACGGATCAGTGCTCCATTTTCATCTTTAAGACGCTGGTTGTCTGCTCTCAGGTCGACCAGAACCTGGTGGTAAAAAAAATAAATAAATAAGAGCTCACATGAAAAACAGTTTGAGTTTAATTACACAGTTTTATTGCTTATGAGCTAATAACATTAATTCTGTTTAATGTTGCAGAAAGCTGTGAAAGTGAATTAGCATGCACGACGCCAGGTAACTGTAACTTAGTGTTATTAATTACATCTATTCTGATTATCCATGTTAGCATGACAATTCTTATACAGGAAGCTGGACTTTTCATTCATGTGTTTAATAAAGTTCAGTCAAAGAGAAAGGCAGCTGGCTCATTTTAATATTTTGAAACTTTTAATATGTTGACACTACACTGACTTGTAATCAGGTGAACGACGCCTCTGCCATTCCGACTCTGCACCCCCGTACGGACTTTGGGCTCCAGTTACGATCTACCGCGAGAAGAGTGTAACGCTTTGAAGCCCGACTTATTTTGGTGAAGCTGGATCAAATTTCATAGAGGAAATGTTTTCTGGTTTTCCCACTGATGTCCTCCAGCTTATATGATGGACAGAACTGTAGCTGCTGTTAGCTAATGTTAGCTACGTTTGTTAGCTGGACTGTGAGCTCAGAGCACCGGGAGAGTGTACTACAGGCCACCGGGAAGGGGATGTTTTCAGGCCCAATGGAGGGGTTATACAGACGGGGCAGCGACACCACAACGGACATCAGAACCAGAGCTGGATGAATGAGACAGACAGACGCCGAGCTGGGCTTGCTGTCATGAACATGTCCTGATGAGAGTCTGACAGTTTGGTTGGAATGTGGACAAACAAAGCACACGCTCATAATTTCAGATGTCACGAGCCTCAGGAATGGGGACATCTGTCTTTAGCAAGAAGAAGATGCCCGATAATAGAAGGTTACCTAATAATCAGACGGTAGTTATTCTCATTTACTAAAACTGTGTGTTGTATATTACCAAAGAAAAGTGTTTGAAGCTTTTCTCCACTCACGTACGTGTCAAAAGCCAAAAAGAAAGAGCTAAAAATAAAGTTGTTTGGCAGAGAATGAGACAGCACGGACGGGATTTTTAATGACATTTAGAAATATTCTACATATTTAAAAAAATAACTCATTATTCAACCAAATACCTTTATTATATTTATTATTATTACAGTTTTATTTGGGGAAATATGTTTATTTGCTTTGTGGCTGAGAGTTAGATGTGAAGAATACCACTAGAATGATAACAGCAGGCTTGGCTCTGTACAAAGGTCACAAAACCTGCGTATCAGCACCTCTGAAGCTCACTCATTAACATGCTGTGCAGTGTATACAGGCCCACACAGTGTTACCTGCTCCTGTGTCCTGCGGACTGACTGACTGTCATTATACTGCCTGACCTGTCTGTAAAACAAGTGGTGCACACATTCACGCTATGATATCTCTTATTTGAGATTTTCATTTATGAAAATAAACCACAGCTTGGATGAGTTTTTGCTCTGATAACGCCTTGTACTCTTTTCCTGCACTCACACCTGCATCACGTGTCTCATCTATGTATGGCTGATTGTTCCCAGTTATTTTGGAGCCAGCAGAGACTGAAGTTACCTTTAGACGGAGCCACACTTTTGTTTGGTTTGTTCACTTGTTTCCAGTCTTTACGCTAAGCTAAGATAATTACTGTCAGTATTTTCATCTAACTCTTAGCCAGATTAAGCAGTATTTTCCCCAAAATGTTCAAGTATTCCTTTAAAGACTTTAACTACTCACTCTGTATTACTGGAAATTATAAATGAGTCACTGTGTTATTTGCATCCAAACTTATGAGAGCGCAGAGATCAGATGGGTCAAAATACCCACCTGAGGTGTTAGGGAAACATCCAGTCATGTGAAATGCAACCAAATGAATCCAACACATATCACAGAGACAAACACCTCCTGCTCTGTATAAACAGCTCCGCAGTGTACCTCCAACGGCACTGCTGTTCTGCACAAGCTAAAGCCAAGCTAATCAAGCAGAAGCATGCAAAGTGTCTGTGGCCACGATAAGAACGTCTCCTCACCTTCAGCTCCTCCTCCAACTCTGCCATTCGCCGCTCCAACATCCTCCGGTCCTGATGATGCCAGGGGGAGACGTGAGGGAGAGTGTGAGGGGAAGAGGGGAGGAGGACGGGGGGAAGGGAGTGACGTAGAGAAGAAGAAGGGTCATGAAAGGTGAGTGAAAACAGGTGAGAAAGTGGTTCAAGTGGAGGGTGGGGAGGGAAGAGAGGAGAGAGCGTCAACAGACAGCAGGGGTGGCAGTAGTGAGGCAGATGAAGCTTAAACAACAAGAACGACAGGCACGTCATGAACAAGCATTTACCTTCCTCTCCAGCTCCAGCAAGGCCGAGCAGTCAGTGAAGCGCTCCTGTCTCTGTTGAATACAACAAATCATTAACATCATCATCACCACAGCGTACGCACAAACAGTCACGTCGGTTAAGTCACAGCAGGCCGAATACGGCTGGTGTGTTTTTTACTTATTAATATAACTTTTCATTTAAAAAAGGAAGAAATGTGTCATTTCAAAATCTTGATTAAATTTTTATTCTGACTTCTGAGCGTGACTGAAACCAAACGACACGCAGGAAATGAAAAGCAAATTCCAAGTCTGTGCAATGCTTTATGGTTATTAGCTCTGCGTTATGGGCCACTGATTGCAAACCAAATTGAGCATGTAAATGGTGTGTAAATAGTTAATCATTCTCGTGCTAGATCTAAAAATACTGAACACGCTCAACAGAGTGAACGGTGGTTGACTCCCACTGTTAGCTACCGCTGAGATCAGACTATGAGAGGCTGTACAGGTCGTGGATTACTTTGTTAATTCATTTTTAAAGAGGAAGAGTGAGTTACTTTTATTTTTTGATTAAAATCATGAGGGTTTCTCTCGTCAGAATAAGGCTTGGGTAAACAGCTTGACCAATGATTGCCACCAGAACTGAACGCACAAACAGGAAGTCCACGAAAGAAAGCATGTAAATACTGGCCACAATTATAGCCAATTACAGAGACAGGCGATTACCGCTGTAAAATACTTCCTTCTGTTTGGGTTTAGCTCGGTGTGTGTCTGTGTTGTCACCTGTGTGGCCTTTTCCAGGTCCAACCTGGTTTGACTGACAATCCTCTGGGTGTCCTGCAGCTGAGACTGGAGCTGACTGTTTTCTCTGGAGACTTCCTCGAACAACTGACACATGCAGACACACACAGCAGTAAATAACTGAGAGAGAAATAAGAAAGACAAATTTTGTGACCTCAGAGTCAGCTCTGTCTGCTGACCTTCTTAAAATCCTTCATCTCTGAGCCTCCTCCCTGGGTAAAGTCGTTACAGGAGTTGTCCGATCTGAGTAGAGGACAGAGGACAGAGGTCAGAGATACTGCTATCAAAGAGACCGTGTTGACAGAATGAAGAAAGAGGGCAAATCGAATAGGTCAAAGGCTGAAATCATACCTGGAACTAAGGTGTCGGACTGTCTGTGAAGAGAAAAGACAAGCAAACAAGTCACGGCTGAGGTCTTAGGTAACAGTCCACCGAGACAACAAACAATTACACACAAACACACACCTGTGGATCCAGCCCACTGCCTGAGAACTCTTCCTCTCCACTCGGATCATTGTCATCACTCTGCAGATGATACAGACAATCGTCAAGTTACAACATTATTATCCGTTATTTTCTTGTTTGCATCATGCTGCCTGTGAGGTGTTTACCTCCCCGGTCCTCTGTGCCTTCCTTCTGGCCCGAGCTTGTCTCCTCTCCCTGCGCTCCCTGGCCCATCGCTCTGTCTCACTCTCCCCTGTGCTGGCCTCAACATCTGGAACAAAGCCAGACAGCAGTTTGATAGTAGCATTTAGGAGCAAATCAAATATTTCAACAAGCAAAACACTGTCAAAAAAAAAAAAAAGAGAAACAGTAGTGTGTACCTTTCTTGTCAGATGTCTGAGACCGTGGAGCGCCGGTGGGCTGCGTGAGGCCCAGCAGGTCAGACTTCTGCAGACTGGCAATCCGAGACCTCCAGCTCACTTCCTGTAAACACAGTATCCCCTGCTGTGTGACGTCACATGACATTATATAACCGTGGAAGGCCCATAACTCTGAAATATGGCTCTCACCCCTTCCTCTCCCTTCTTTGCTTTTGCTTCCTTCTCTTTCTCCTTCTCTTCCTCCTCCTTCTTTTCTCTCCCTTTGTTGTCCGTCTTCATCGTCTTCTCCGCTTCCTGCAGATCTGTTAGCGTCACCCCCTTGATATGGAAAACAGATAAACACTTGTCTTACCTACCACACACACACGCAGGACATCTGAAGTTCATAAACTGGAATCGGCGGCGAACGTGTGAGGAGGTGATGTGGGTACCTGAGTGGAGCGGCGGGATTGCCGTGCATGTCGGGAGCGAGCCTTCCTCTGTGCCTCTGCCTCCTCATCCCGCACTGGTGTCAGGTATGATCTACAAAAGTCAGCGACACATTTAGATTCAACGCAGCATCGTCTCCATCATCGGTTTACATCAGCCATTTGCAATCCACGCACGCACGCACACACAAGGACAAAAGATTCGACTCACTTGCGCCTCTGCTTGGACTCCGGTTCGCCTGCGGTCGTGCCTCGGGAGTTGGAGACGGCAGACTGATCCTTCTTTTCTGTCTGTTCCTGAGGAACTCTGGAGGAAAAAAAAAAAAAGAGCGTGTCCATCAAACTTTGAGATAAGTGAGCAAAAACAACTGGAAAATTAATATAAAAATGAAATACCTCTGGCCCAAGACACTATTAAGGCGGCTGAGTCCAGCAGAGCTTGTTCCTGTGCTAGCTGAGGTTACGGTGGGGTCATCCAGTCTCTTTCCATAAGATGAACTACAAAGACAAAAGCCCATTGAAAACACAAAGGCATCTTTCACAGCCGCACACACTCACACACTCAAATTAGTATTCACTGCTGGGGGAATGTAATGAGCTGTGACACAGCAAAAACAATCGCACGCAAACAGGAGAGCAAACAGATACAAGACGGGCAGTGAGCAGCATGACTGACCTGTGAAGCAAAGAGGGGGTGGAACTAGTGAGATCATTCCCTGATTGACTATGAAGGCGTCGGGTGTAAGAGGAGCTACGGCTTAGCCAGCTGAGAGAGAGAGAGACAGGGTGACAGGGGCACATATATGCAGTGACTCAGAAAAACGGATTCTGGTTTCACGAGCTCAGACGCACACAAGAGCACAAGCCCACCTGTTGGAGTTGTCAGGGCTGCTGTCTGGAATACTGAAGAGTCTCCGTGTTGGGATGGGCGGTACCCGGGCGAGCCTCGGCTCCTGAGAGCGAGGAGTGAGATCAGTGTTTTGTGTGACTCAACATGGCCGCAAATAAAGCCTTTTGAGTCACGTTAGTTTGAAACATAATAGCCGGTTTTGGGTGTGAATCCTTGAATCATGCGTACCTTAGTATCGGCCTCGGAGCTGAGACGGGGGCTGGATGCAGAGCGGGTCATACCCAGGGTGGTCTCTGGAGGTCGGCTGGAGTCTTGGCTGAAGTCGGACAGTCCGGCCGAGCCCAGAGTCACCGAGCTCCCTGCCTTCCTCAAGGATGTTCTCCAGGATCCTGGGGCCTCGGTGGTTGGGAGCTTGCTCGGGTCCTGCTACAGAGCCAGTGAAAGTCATCATCATTATTGTCAGTATTGTTCAGTATTGTTGACATGTGGTGCTTTATATAGAATATCTCAACATATCTGACCTTTTTCGCTTGGCTTGCAGCAGTACTCGTTGACATGGAGGTAGGAAGCAGGCTGGCGGCGTTGCGTTTGTTGTTCAAGTTGTTTATAATCTCTCGGTTTTTCGCTTTCTCTGCAGCCGTGCAAAGATCATTAATAAATCACCGGTAAAATCATAAACAAAGTCATAAATTCCATCTGATAAATCACCTTTAACACAACTCCTCTCTCTCCGAGAGCAGCTGCTTCTCTCACCTGTCTCGGCGTCGCTCTCCGATTCGCTCTCCTCCTCCGAGCTGGAGCTGCTGGACGCTTTCCCTTGGCTCTGAGACTGGCTCTGACCCGTCTGACCTTCCTCCTCCTCATCCTCGGCGGGGCTGCTCGGCAGGGCGGGGGGCGGGTGCTTCTCGCGCTCGTGGAGGCAGATCTTGTCCTTGCTGCTCATACGAGAGATAGAAGTCCTGCAGGGGCGGGGCCAAGGTGGGGTGGAACAACAACAGGTGGCATGCAGGGAGCTGATCAGTGAGGGCAGTCATTCCATGTGCAGCCAATTAGAGCGAGCATGCAACACGTCGGTGGGTGGCTCACTTCCTGTGATGCTATGTGTAGCGTTGGTGTCTTATCACTGGATGTGACATTGACCTACAGCTTTGTACAGTACTTTGTCACTTATCTCACACGTTTTAGGATCTGTCGTCAATGTGTGACGATGCAAACTATACACAAACTCACAGGGAGGAAATAGCAACGCAGCCTCCACACACAACAAAACAATGTGTGTCCCAACTACATACTGTACATACTACAATGCTTATATAGTGTATTAGTTTGGTTTATAATGTGCTTAAAGTTTTGAACTAATGCCAAGTACCTATCGCTAAATCAGAGCGCCTTGGAAGCCGATAGTTATGGCATGGACTCTTGTTCTAGCCGGCGACCTTTGATGCATGTCACACCTACATCATTATATGAATTAGACTACTGTCAGCAATGTGTATAATAATCTTGTTCCCAGTTATTTACTTTTGATAGATTAGCCAAAACCAGATATTATTGTCTTCTTGTTTTAAGATGATGTCCATCATGAACACTCCTCCTCTCCTTCAGCAACAGACTGCTACTCCCACCCAAGCTGTAACCTCAGAAATGCTAAAAACTGTAATTCCCTGAGCGGCCACTTGAGGCTGGCTGCAGAAGTGAATCAATCTCTATAAGCTCCCATGTTAAAATGCCAAACTTCACAGCAGGAATAAACATGTTTACAGCCTGGCTTAAAGTTGCGCAGAATTATCACAGACGGCTTTTTAGAGCACCCAGGTGCCATTCAGCATCGTTTGTCATCCAGGACTGTGGGGGCGTGTCCTCTGAATGCTCTGAAGCCACGCCCACTCACAGGAACGGCCAAGTAGACATTTTGAAGTGACTGAAACGTGTCAGATGATTTCAGAAAATGACATGTCTCTGTGCTAGGGTGCAGGGGTTCAGAGTGGCCTCTGCGTGCATCGAGCCACCTTTTAGGACCGCACAAAAAATCCTGGACTGAAAACTGGTGAAAACTGCTTATGTAACTATTTTCCAAACATATTTTGAAAGAATTGCCTTTACACTGACTTTTTATTTTAATTTCTCCAACAATGGAAACATTTAGTATTCAGTATGAAACTGGGACACAGACTGTAGCGTCATTCAAAGGAATGCTGGGACTGTTAACATCATACCTGCATGCAAACTGCTGGTACTGGGATTACTGGGATTCAGCTGAGGAACAGCGTAGCATGTGCCCACATACACGCGCACACACACACACACAGAGAAACACACACACATGCCCACACACTGGCACTGACCTGCGCGGGCGAACTGGTACCATGGAGATTGGCGGGCTGGTCTCAATAACAGGAGTCTGTTTCTCTTTCTCGCTGCGTAACTGAAGAGGAATATAAACACACATAAACAGAGAGAACACTCGCCGCTGTAACGCTATCAATCATATCAGGTTTATCTAACTGAGTGCGATCGTCGTGGAGCCCGTGTGAAGGTGGACTCACGGCGTTCTGTTTCTTCTGTAGCTCCTCCAGAGTGTCCGCGAGGTTCTCGTCTGCGACATCCAGAGGGGTTTGGCCCTACAAGGACATTCACGGTGCATCATCAGTCATGGCGCAAATAGAGGCTTCAATCGTCAAGTGAAGAGAGTGTTTGTCCCGCACTCACCACATTGTTGACGGCACCCATATCGCACATGTTGTCAGCAAGCAGGGTGCACACCTCCTCCTGCCCCCAGTGAGCTGCTGCATGCAGGGGAGTCCACCCGTCGGTGTCCCTGCTGTCCACATCCACCCCACACTGCAACAGCACCCTAAACAAGAGGAGGAGAGGATGAGGAACATCCAGGAGGAGAAGGTTATGGAGAAAAAAAAAATCTGATGTGTGTGTGTGAAAACAAACGCTAACAAACTGTCATTGCTCTCATGTGTGTGAACTGATGCTCACTTCAGGACTTCGATGTAGCCTTTGGCAGCGGCGACGTGCTGAGCGGTCGCCTTGGTGTTTGGGTGAGGTGTGAGAGTGCCGCCTCCTGCCAGCACCGCCATGGCGTCCTGGAGCATGATCCTCTCCTCCTCCTTTCTGGCCTTGTCCACGTCTATTCCTGTGACACACACGGGAACAAACAGTTGAAAACAGGACACACGCGCGTACACACACGCAAATGACAAAAGACAAAATATTCAGAATTATTTCTCTGATATTCATCATCTGCGATTTCAGTTGCATGATGGATCTCAACAACGTGTGTATGTGGCAGTGATAAAGATATAAGCCCGGAGCCTCGGTACACTTCAGTACTTTGAGGTCACAGAACATTTGGTACACAGTGACTCTGTCCTCATTTCTTTGACTATTTCAGTCTGCTCTGAGCTGGTCGTCTGCTTTAAATGTGACCAAAAACTTGTTTCCACAACCTTTTCCCACAGCTACTACATCTTTTAGATTTTCATTTTTATATTCCACATTTATCTCATTATTTATAGAAAATGAAGTGAAAATGTCCATGATAAGCCCAATATAAGTTAAGATAAGAAAAATAAGTTGATAAAGATATATGCATTTATGATTCATGATATAAAACAGCAGATAATCGTCATGTTTGAGAAGCTACGAGTGTTTTTACCCGAATTTGACACCTGATTTCATAAACTTGTTGATATTTTTAATCATTCAAATTTAGCTGGGTGGTTAGTAACACTTTCTTCTTTGGTCTGACAAACTCAGAACACACAGACTTTAATGTTGGTACCTTGTTTTTTGATTTCCCCTTTGAGGAGTCTCTCCATGGCGTCCTCGGTGGCCACATCCAGAGGAAGTTCTCCTTCGCTGTTCACCGCCCCAACGTGAGCGCCGTGCTCGATCAGGTATCTTCAGAAAAACAAAAATCAACACACAGAGTCACTAAAACAAGAATACGGTCTCATATGTTGGTTTAATTATTGCCTGAAACCACTCGTCTGTCTTGTGTTTACCTTAATGTGAGCCTCGACTTTCTAAAGGACTATTTAAAATCATAATAGCAGTCACGTGTCAGCGTGGTCACGGTCAACACTCACTTAGCGATCTGGATGAAGCCGCAGGAGGCAGCAGCATGCAGAGGAGTCCAGCCCTCGTTGTCTCCTCTGTTGACGTCACTCCCGCTCTCCACCAGAAACTGCACCATCTCAGCATTTTCATCGATGCAGGCCTGCCAGAGGACACACAGCCACATGATGGGTCGCTGTACAAGTGTTTATTGTTCGTCGCTTGTTATAAACATCCCCGATATGTATATTAAAGAAAATAGGCGACACACAGCGCGCGTCAGTCAGTTTCGTTACAGTTGAGATTTCATTTCATTTCTTCATTTTGGTTTGTTGTGAAAGGCAAAACTGCAGTCACTTCCAAAAACTACTAAATTCAGCTAAAGCACAGCGGCTAAAACAATGACTACTGTGTCTACTTGTTGTAATGACTTTCTGTTAAGTGGGCTGCTAAAAGCCCTCAAGTACTTTCCAAAACAGTCACTTTGTGGCAAGAGTGAAACAGCGAATCCATTTAGCTGCTTTTCCTGAGGCAAGGTCTCGCTAAGATCCCAATGTGATCCAACAAAAGTCCCAAGATGAATCCCATGAGGAGCTCATGGTATTATGCTATGAGAAGTTGCTTTAATTTCAGCTAATATTTATGTGAAGGAACTCCGGGCAGGATCTGTGTAAGCCGATGTGTCTTTATGCTCCAATAGACGATGTTTGGTTTTTACATTTATTCTTAAAAAAAAAAAAAAAAAAAAAAAGAAGTCAAAAATGATTTCAGCCTGTTTTAAATACAAACATATTACAAGGATTTTCCAAAAATAAGCGTTAATCAGAATGAGACTGAGCTCTCAGTACTCACGAGTATTAATGTAAGCTGATTTGTAAACAAATAAGATTGTAATAATCTAAACAGTGTTGGCTTTTTAAAGTTTTAACTCATTAATTATTGACTAAAACTGACGCAAAAAGAGCTTTTCGGCAGTGCCACTAGCTCTAAAACAGGCAAAGATCAGCCTAAATGAACACTAAACATCACTGATGATTCATTAATGTCACAGTTAGGGATGCACGGGTTATAGATTTTGATGACAGGGTCAAACGCCAGTTTCACGATTATAATAAATTAATTTATTTCACAGCACAATGGCTGAAAAACAAAAAGTTAAAAACAAACATATTACTTGAAGTTGATGACCACTGTATGGCTGAAACTGACTGATGTATATAACACACACACACACAGGGATCCAGAAGGCCCTCGATTTATGCAGCAGGTTAAAAAGGTTAAGACATATAAAAAGACTAATGAAATAAATAAAAGTGAAAATGGTGACACAGATTAAAATATATAAACAGGAAAATGTATAAATATAGCTCAAACAAAAGCCAGATTAAAAAGAAAAGCTCTTAAAAATATGAACGTCCTCTGCTGCCCTATTGTGTTTGTTTCTATACAACATTATACTGTGGAGCAGACCGTTATATAATGTTTGGTTACTCATTTGTATGTCTTGATTTTATTGTTTATATTTGACTTATTTGTCTGTAACGTGACTATAATCTGTGTAAATGTTGCTCACAATTGGAAAGCCAAAGAAGAAAATGTATATGCTGAGTCATTGTTGATGAAAATGAAATAAAAATAAGTTAAAAACAAAAATGCTGGTCTCTATTTTTTTTTTTTGTTGCAATAAACTGAAAACATCTCCAACGCAGGTGTTGTTACTCTTGAGGGAATTGCATCCTGTTCTGATGTTAAATTTATAATCTGTGCTCCTTTTCCTGCTTCACTGCTGCTGGTTTAGGCGACACTGCTCACAGCTACTTCACTGAGCGGAAGTGACAGAAACACTTTGTTCTTTACGGTTACAAACCGTGACGTTTTAAACCGCGGCTAACGGTCAAATCGATTAATTGCTGCATGCCTAGTCACAGCCACAGTGTGCAGGCCGAGCAGACATAAACCCACTGCAGCGCTGCATCCAACACTTTTTTAAATTATTGATTAATCTGTGAATTATTTTTCTAATAATCATGGGATTATTTATTTTATAAAAATGGCACAAACTAATCACAATGTCGGCAGTAGCTTTGACTCCGTAGGGATTGAGCTTTGGAACCGGAGGGACGTCCAGCAAGTATGGAGGATCAACTGCTAGCTTAAGAGGTGTCAGTTCACGTCCTGGGCACTGCTGACGTACCCTTAAGCAAGGTACCAAACCCCCCACATACTCATCATTGCACCATCTCTCTACATTTGCATGTCTATGAGCCCTTTATCGGTGTGTGTGTGTGTGTGGTTGTATTTTGGGTAAAGTGCATGTAAAAATGTGAGGGATCAGTAAAGTATCTATTCTGTTCTCTTGTATCACCCTTGGCTAACCCTTGGATCACCAAGTCATTGTGATTGACTTGGTAATAACTTAACCAACTTCTCTGTACAGAAAACATCACCCAAGTGAGAGGGATTCATCCTCTGGAGAACCTGAACGTGACTGCATCAAACAGTTACCAGGATATTTTAGTCTGGACCACGGCCGTGCACCGACAGCTGAGGGACACTGCCATCCCTTGAGGCTACAAGAAGTACTTGAGAAGATTTGGCACTGTACACAAACAGGCTGCTCTAAAACAGCTATAAATCAGCCTGAAATGAGAGTTCATAACAAAGATATTTACGACGATTCTCTGCTGAAGATTAATCTGGTGAAATAGAGAAAAGGAAAAACAAGCAAACAAACAAATCAAGCCAGCCTTATTTTCCCACTTTGCCTCGGACAACCTGAACGAGGAACATGTTGACCACGACTGCACTCCCTAATGCGACAGCGTTTCCAGCCATTCATCATCACCGCAGTCACGGCAGCGCGTAGCGTCTCTAACCACACCGAGCCTCGTCCATCAGGCCGTCTTAAGCCACCTACTGTAAGAGGCTTTGCTTGTGGGCTAAATCAACTAATCACAAAGCTGCTACAAGTCTCCACCCTCCGTCATAATATCGTATAATTAGTCTGGTAGTAGGGTGGACAAAAAAAGGAGGACGTTTTAAGACCCTGAGATGAGATTTGTAGCTCAAAACAGAGGCAGAGCCAGCGTCCATTCGCAGCAGAGGGGGGTGAGCCCTCTGAAACAAGTGGGTGCTCCAAGCTGAATGAATGAACAGAGGGTACTTCTTGCACCCTGCATGTTACAAGGGTGAACACACACAGCCTCCCAGCAGACTCCTTCACTGGGTCATCAAGTGAGTCATTGTGGAAATCGCCTTTTGACAACAGCAGCTTGTGCTGTTTGAGGAATGTTTTCCATTTCTTCATCTGAAATCCCTAAAGTCCCCACCATGGGGAATTGGCAAAGGGAAAGGGAGAGAGGGAGAGAGAGAGAGACAGGGAGAAGGAGGAGGAAGAGGAGGAGGAAGGAGGGGGACAAAGGAGTGAGAAAGCATAGTGGAGAAGACAGAAAGCCTTTGGATGGAGAGGATGGAAAGTTTGGAGAGCGCGGGCCTATATTTAATTCTGGTTGCCAGGCGACCGGTGAGCAACAGGCAGGGGAGAAAGGGATGGAGAGGGACCACACTGGGTGACTGGTGGTCCCACGTGTGGAATCGACTCCCTGGGAGGGGGGAGCATCCAGAGGAGGCAGCAGGAGCACGCTCACGTCACTCATCTGAGCTTCATCATCAGATACATAATTAACATTAGAGAGGGGGAGAAAAAAAAACAAAAAAAAAAACAGCATGACATCAGTGGGAGCGCACAAGCCAGCTGAGCTACAACTCAAACTCCAGTGGGCAGGAAAATTAAAAAGCACGCCAGCATCTATTATGATGACTTACGCTCTTGGATATCCAAGTTAAATCCACGTGACCGTGGATGCAAAGAGACAGCAATGTGTTTGTGACACGCGGCATCATAAAAGCAGAGGAAATACTGCATCACTTGAGGGCCTGTGTGACAGTGATGTTGTCCAGACGGCTCTTCTGTGTTATGACTGAGGGGAGGGGACTGAGGGGAGGCTGGAACAGAAAGAAGTGAAGCCAATTTGGGACATGCAATAGCAATAAAAATGCATTTAAAAAAAAAAAAGTGAAGGTGGAGGTGAAATCAGCTGCTTTGGATGGAGTGTTGATGGTGAGGCGTTCAAAGACCTGTTGATCAGATGATGAAAACCACCTTGAATTCAATGACCTATTATTTTTACCGTGACTCCACCAGGGACTGTCTGACACAGTCAGTGCCTATTAATGTTAGAGGTGACCGGCTTGTCTGCTGGAGCTCCGGCTCTCCTCATATTGCCGGATAAAGAAGCCTATAACTTAGTAAAGATGTCAAAGACGGCCCAGCCTACCAACAGGCTAATAAACTAACTGTTACACAAAGAGGCCAAACGGCTGCTTTCGGTTTGAGCTAACGTTAATGTAGCTGCCACGTTGAAACGCAACTTTAGGATTAACTTTTCTTTTTTTTTTAAACTCCAAGGTGAGTTA
This sequence comes from Nibea coibor, assembly GCA_023373845.1. Taxonomy (NCBI): domain Eukaryota; kingdom Metazoa; phylum Chordata; class Actinopteri; family Sciaenidae; genus Nibea; species Nibea coibor. Next base: position 18,345,165 of record CM041721.1, on the reverse strand, counting down.
ACGCTCCTCAGCGGCGAGAGAGCGTTCATTAACGGGCTGGACGTTGAACCGTCCCCCGCTAAAGTTGAAGCTACAGTTAGCATCCCCGCCGCAGCACCGCACGTTAACACGCACACAGCCGTTAACAGTTTGAGAGAGACGTTAACTTTTTTTTTTCTCTACCTGGTGAAGCGCTGTCAGTCCGTCTATGTTGGCGTGGTTGATGTCAGCTCCCTGCCGGAGTAACGCTGCCACCTCCTCCCGGTCCCCGGCGGAGCAGGCGGCCATAAACACAGCTCCCTGGGCGAATCGAACTTTCGCCCGCCGCGTCCCTGAACCGCTCAAGTTTTCCCGGGCCTCCCATCCAGTCTGGTCGGTCTCTGAGCCCAGCCATCGCTGCAGCTGATCCTGCCGTCGCTGTTTGGCAGCTTCGGACCGGGAATGGTCAGTGGCCGCCATCTTCCCTGGTCTGTCCCGGACAGATTCAGCTCATGGTACGAGGAGGAGAAGCGGAGTGGATGGTTTGGATTGAGCCTCTCTCCCACCACCCCCACCCCCCCGGGTTGCGCCCCCTGGCGGACACACGCTGCAAATGGCGCCGTGAACTTCGGTGCGAACTTATGACTGAGTGGCAGTCTCATGCTGCTTTCACGCACTGCTCGGAAATTCCCCCTTTTCTTCATAACACTGCATATAGCCTTTATTTTTTTCTTTATAACAATCAAAACCAAATACAAATATACATGATATATCAGTATATAGATACTAAAAGTGTACCTAATACTATATATGCATATATTATTTGAATAGTTTTGTTTTAGGTGACAATAGCTATGCTATTTCACCATATTTTTATGTATTATTTACCAATGACAGTATAAACTACAGAGCATGAGTAGGTTTCCAAAGTGCTGTTCTTAATACATGCTTGCCGATATGTTGGAGCACTGCTTCTTCTGCCTCCTGGTTAATCAAAAGCCACCTGTAATTGCACTTACCTGTCAATCAAAGCTGCCACTCTGTTAATTATGCGTAATGTTAAACCTTAATATAACTAAACAGGTGAGTTATATAAAAATTCACACTCACTACAGTTTTCATGGGCGGGAAAATTAGCTATAGAGACCAAAACCGTGTTTTGAACCAGGCTGTAAACATGTTTATGTGGACTTAGACATTTCAATATAGGCACTTATAGAGAATCACTCACTTCTGCAGCCTGTCTCAAGTGGCCACTCGAGGAACTGCCATTGCCTTCATTTCCCAGCACTGGAGGTTGTCACCTCATTTTTAACTTTAGTGTGTACCCTCCCTCAATGTTGTATTTATAATACATGCTCGTGTGCTTTCTGTTTTTTATTATCTTTTATCTTGAGCGCTGTGTACTGCTTCAAAATCAACCTTCATCCTTTATGGACGACTAAAGTGATTTATTGATTGATTATTCTGAAGACAGGCTTGACTACACACACATAGAAGAACACAAATTAAAATGACATATCATCATTTATGATTGAGTAAAAAATCCAGGCTGGCACCAGTTCACTGTGGATTTTACATAGCTGGGAAAGCAGTTAAATTACACAAATTACAAAATCCATAGGCAATATGCTGAAGAAATTAAGAAATACGCTGTTAACATAAAGGCAGAGATAACATAAGTTTGAAAATAGATATCCATACAGAACACATACTCCACAGTGCTTCCAAGTTTCCATTTTTCCGACATCACGTGAAGGCGTTGTCACGTATCAACAGTATATCAGAGTAGCCTACATAAAAATCTACGTACACATTTTGTCTTTGTGGCTAACCTGTTATCAGACCTGGAGTTTATCCTGGTCTGAGCAGCTTTTACAGCTGATCAGACTGTGTGGTGACTTTTCGTGGTCACACAGCTGAGGGGGATTTCCGATGTGCGTTGATGTGCGTGTCTGCACTAAATCCTCTGTGTCGTAATGACAGCGTTTGTTACCACCGTGGCAAAACATGTAATATGGCGGATACACATGCCAATAATAGTTTTCTTTTCTTTGAGGCCTGTTTTTTAATTTGTAAATGAACTCTAAATGTAGAAATCAGTGAGATTAAATCCTACAGATCTGCTCCTGGATGGATTCAAAAAGCTTTGAAGTACAAATATGAAGTGTTTAAATATAAATACATAGTAAAAGATTATGTAAAACAGAGGTGATACCAGACATATCTTTCCAATGTGTGTCACAAAACCAAAAGAACTGGCTATAATTACTAATAAGTTGTGGATTTTGTGAATTTATTTTGAAAACATGTAATATTAAAATAGCAAAATAAACCAGGTACTCATTTAATCTTTAATCTTTTTTTATTTCTTTTATACACGATGCTACACCTTTAATTATTATCAAACTGTACTCTGCCACATTATATCTGTTTTTACACGTACACTCACAAATTGAATGTGATTATTTCTCATTTTCCTGGGATCATCTGGAAGCCTCTCAAGAACTACCTTCAGATCGCTGATCCCCCTGTTTGTTTACTGTTTGTGATGTGTACTGTTCCCTGCTCTGTGTGCACTTTTCTGTGAGCTGCAGCTTTTCTGAGTAATGTAACGATCACTGATCTGAGCGGGCAAACACTCAAACGCTGTCAATGTTAAACAATACCAGTTTATTTAATGACCACATAAATATTATTCCCTTCAACATTTTGACAATATGTTTAAATTCACTTGGCAATTATTTCATTGAACATTAAGGCACGACTTTGATCACAAAGTTTCTTGTAGAACACAGCACAAGAAGTATTTAAACAAGTAGGTTATTACCTAAGAAACTCATGGACGTCATACAGTGACACCACATGACAAAGTGCAACTTAAATTAAACAAAATCACATTGTTGATTTACTGTGTGCGCATTAAAATGTACATAAGGCCAAAGTCAAAGCATAAAATTCAATATAATGTAGATTTAACTTACATGTAAGTCAATCGAGGTGATAGAAAAAGGGAAAACAGAGCAGAGTAGTTTGGTATTTTTCATATAAATAATGAAACATAATATGTTTTTTCACAATACTGCATTGACACTTGCATCAAATAAATGGAGTAACCACCTGTAACAAACAGACTCGTGTGTCCACTGTTTTTCCTCGTCCAGTCAAAAGTAATTTGGAGCTCATAAGTGGACGCAGCAGGAACTCTGTGCTTAACTACTGGTCTGACTGCATTCCACCAAAAACATAAACCCGTTCGTCTATTTTAACCATGCTACTTCAAGTGCACATTTTTCGTTTGTAACATCCTGTAATTCAAGTTTGTACATGACTGCTTGAACACGTGCTAAGTTTAAATGCACTTCTGTAGACCTGCAGACATACTCTGACTAATACTGTCGCTAAAGACTGCTTTCATAAGTCAAAAAACTTAATCCACACTAAGTGTAAATATGATAAATGATTACTATTTAAAACCACTACACAAAGAGGCTGATTAAACTACAACTTCTTCCTGGCAGCTTATGTAAGGATGTAAACAGATAATAAAATCTGATTTAAATTATCTCAAAGTGTCCCTGGATCTAGAGTAAGCAAGTCTGAACTTCAGCCTCTCTTCGGGGGAATCTCTTAGGAGATGCTGATGGTTTCTCCAGAGTCTTCAGCAGGTGGAATATTAGACAGACAATGTCTGTGCATTGAGAGGCCTTCTGGGGAGATGATGCATGAAGGGCTCTCATCGGGTGATATCGGTTTAGTTTCAAAGGAGCCTTGCAGATCCATGTTGATACACAGGACTCCGGACAGCAGCTGCCTCTTGTACTGGTCGAGACGCATGAAGGCATCCAGGACTGAAGAACTGCTCTCATTCACCCAGGTGGGAAACAGGCTGGTGGAGCTGATCTGGGACGGGAGGGACTGGTAGTGGTGCAGCTCCAGCTGGCAGAAAAATCTGAAGCATTGGCAGCAGAAACAGTGTGAGAGTCTGTAAACTGGTTCACTTGCTGTTATTAAAGCAGCTATAATCAGTATTTTTAGAATGACAAAGTGTAAGACGTCACTCATTATCACAATGTCGGGCACGCAACTTCACTTGTTTGGTTCACTCTCACTGCTCTCATAGTCTACATAACCTGCCCATCACCAAACAGCAGACAGACACAGTTAGCTGGTAAACACAGTGGTGCATTTAGCAATTGAACACGGAAACATGCTTCTAAATGAATGCTAATATCTTGTGTCTGCTGGATGTGTAAATAAGGATTTTTTTGAAAGTCAGGCCTCTCAGCTTCTTAACAAAAAATGATGATATGTCAGTGACATTTTTACAACCTGTTCCTGCTGCCCCCAAGTGGTCAAAAAAATCCAAAAGATATTGCAGGTTGAGCCCCAGCTATATTAGCAGCTGTAAGTCATACACATAATGTATTCTGCAGTGATTGTACGTTAAAAGTTGCCTTACAAAGACAAGTATAACTACCACCTTTGTAAATATATCTTTAAGAAGAGTCCCCCCCGCCTACCTGGCAGACACATGCTGGGAAATACTTCTGGAGGCCTGGCGAAGAACATGTTGCAGGACTTTTAATATCTGCTCTCGAATCCACCCTACATCGTCTTGCACATCTGGCAGCCACTCCAGAAGTCTACACATGGGAAAAAAAACGCTGTTAGTCAATCAGCAATGAATGACAGTCCAAGAGGTTCTGCTGTTTGAATGAATTTATAGGCCACAAGTTGGTGGCAACAAGACCAGAGTAGACATGCAGCAGGAGTACTGTGCTGTAGTACTATTTTGAGTGAAACAAAGAGGAAATAGGACCAGATGTAATTAAGTCCTCCAGTACCTGAGTGTCAAGGACAGAGCAGACTCCAGAGGGAGCGTGTAGGGAAGCATCATGGCTGAGGCCATCCTGACAGGAAGCATGTTGCTTAGCGACTGCACAAGGCTCCTCCTCTCCATGCAGGCCTCAACTAGAGCTGCAGAGGGAGGCAGAGATGATCGGTTACCCAAAACTATCTGTAGAATTAACCTGCTTCATGCAGCATTCATGTCATTTAGATTTCCAGAACAGTCTTGTTGGTAAATGCAGTGTTTCTCTCTCACTGATACAGAAGTTGTACATTATTCCAGTCCATGTTTGAAAAGGGGAATACTATACAATGGAAAGTGGGTCACTACCCACATTAAGAGTGATGGTACTGTTCCAACAACAACTCATTTGTATGCATTACCTCAAATGGTCATACCGTACACTTATTGTTTTTATGTTATTTTTTCATATTATTGCAACCGTTAGATATATTTATACAAATGTTAATCCAAAACATCTTACAGCGTTCCCTTTCCCGTTCCCTTTTGATAGTGTATATGATATAGATTTAGTATTTATGCCACAATCAAGACAGCCACTGACTCTTGGAGAATCTTGTTACTTGCTGAGTTAGTCAGACGATTCATTTTATTCACCCAGACTGAATTATCTTCAACTTCAGGAATGAAGATGAAAAATCTTCAAACGTTGATTTAAAAAGCTTCACCGAGCGTCTAATGATGTTTCACGTGTTCACCTTGAGGTTGCTTTAGATCAGTAATCCATTACATTAAACATCATGTCTGTGATTACCTTTTTCATTTCTTATCTGAACAGTCGGATATGATGTCTAACTGAAGCAAGTTGTAAGTGAGGTACTTTTAATTAACAGAAAATAATGAATTAAAGACTAAAAGACGACGCATTCTTGATTCCACTCAACTCAATGGATTATCTGAAAAACGTATTTTCACAAAGCCAAAGCAGTGTCTGTTTTTCTTGGCCTGTGGAAAGTTGACGTTTTGAACAGGGCAGTGATAACAGCCGAGATATGAAGCCACGTGTACCTTTGTGCAGGGTGGGTGGAAGGTGTTCAATGATATGCTCCTCTATTGAGGAGCTGCAATGAACCATCACTGCTCCCTCTGTCACGACTGACTGTTTCTCCTCTTCATTGTTTTCATTGTCCTGATCATCGTTATCGTTACAATCCAGACTTTCATCACGGTTGGCCAGCAGGGGTCTGTCTCTCTGAGGCCCGTTGAAATGAAGCAGTTCTGAAAACAGAAGCAAATGTCAAAGCAAAGAAGAAAGTTTAATGAAGTAAATATGGAGAAAGTTTAATAAGTAAGCCACTGTTTCTTACCATTCTTCTTTAAAAAGTGCAGAGCATCTTTATATCCCTGCTTACACATGGCTTTCATAACCTGCACACAAAAGGAACACATATTCATTCATCCCTCATGAGTCGACCGAGGTTACTCCAGTTCATCTGAGCCAATCAATTCATCTGGAGACATCTGTGTGTGAGTGTGCGTGTTTGTATGGAGGTTGTAATCAAGTGACCTACCATAGGGTCTGGAGGGAAAAGTGCCCTGGAGACTCTGTAGAGGTTGGGGAGATTGAACTGGATGCTTGTGTTGGTGAATCGCAGCTCGTGTATGTTTGTCGAGGTGTCTCTGGGGCAAATGTCACTCTCTCCGGAGAACGGGGACACGGTGATGGTATTTTTCATTTCATACAGAGGGAGGTTGTCGGAAATGCCTCCATCGACATAACGCTGAGCGATAAAAGATAGATATTAGCGTCAGAACAAACAAAAATAGATCAGAATTTCTTCACAATATTGACGTAAAATCCTTAAGGGGCACTGAGAATTGATAACAGAGACATCACATCCTGTGTATTGATTAGTGTTTGTTTTTATTGAAGCTGGTGAACTTTTAAACTGGTGTGTGTCAACAGATAAGAACAGAGTGACATCAGTCTTTCTTTTTTTCTTTTTTTTTGGAGGGGTAGGCGAGGACACAACAACCTTAGAGCCTGTGCCAACACGGTCACATTTGGCTCTGCCACTCTCGAGGTTTGATCACAAGGCCTGCATACATACAGGCACATGTAAGCTCATAAAACCCATCACAGAGGCCACCGAGGGAGGGCGGGAGCGCTGATATTGCTCAATGTTTCCCACAAAACCTTTGCGCTAGAAACATGTTGAGCAAAGTAAAAAAAAACTTTCCCCTTTAGTGTGAGACCAACACTGACTCCTGAAGAATTTTCTAATCATTGTTTCCACACACGTGCCATTCAGAACAAACACATTCTTGAGGAAGGGAGGGCTGTGATGGAGGGCACTTATGGTTGAAAAAATAAAGTGCCAAAATAACAACAGCAAAGCACAATGAGAGGAAGTACGCTCAAAGTAGACTGGCCATTAAACCTCTCCAACAGTAGCAGCGGTATCTAACACTCAGCTCTAAAAATCCATGAAGATCATGGAGGCAATTTCTTTTCATTAGATTGAATTAAAGGACAATCGACAACACGGGAACAGAGCACATGTGCTGAATAATAATGAATCTACTCACCTCTCCTTGCAGCGTGGGAGGTATGAGGCCGCAATATACTGGGATGTAGGCACTGCAGACACAGGCCTAGTTAAGACGGGAGATCATAACAGGAAAAGTGTTTTTGAGAAATTGTTGGGGGTGAAATGAACTTAACTGTATAGGACACCTTACAGTGAAATTACATTTTTATTGCATTTCTGTAGCTGACATTTGCTTTACAAAGATATAAGATAGAAAAAAAGCAGCAAAGCCTCGCATTTGAGAAGCTAGTGAATATTTGGTATTATTTTCCAAGATGGTCTTCTGACAGAACCCATACCTAGGCATGCCCCAGAAAAGTGCCACATTATAAGTAATGAGGTATCATATCAACTGTATCCTAACATCTGATTTTGTTAATATCAACCAACCCAACAGCAAAATATTGAGAAAAATATACTGCACACCTGCACCACCTCTTCTTTGCTGTTGAAGTGTGACACCAGGACGTTTTCCCCATCCGACACTCGGGTAAGAGAGATCCCTAACCGCCCGTTGGCCTCATGGTGGCAATCAGCCGGCAGAGTGAGGCGCAGCATGTGGCGCACAATCTTCACCAGGTTGAAGGACGGATGCATGGGTCCGAGGAAACGCTTCCTCGCCTCTTTGGCAACATCGATGATACTCGCACCAGCCTCTCCTGTGAAGACATTGTTAGTTCTTTGTGTGGCTGTACACTGAGTAGTAGTCTGGACATGCTACTTCAGAAGCAAGTGTATCAGGATTACAGTGAGTCAGAGGATACTCTGTTTCCCTTAAACCTTTTCTTCTTGGTGGTCTTTAAGAATGAGGATAAAGATGAAGAAAAGCACTGCTGAACAGGAAAGGAACCGAAATGTTCATATTCACTATGTTATGATACAGATGCCATGCTGGTCTTTTAACCAAATAAACAAGTTTTGAGGTACTTTACTTGCTGCTTTTAAAAAGAAACGTATCTAATTTATGCTACTTGAATTCAAAAGGAAATGTTGTTCTTTTACTCCACTAGATTTATCTGACAGATACTAGATAACACACAACAATGATTAATATAATCATGATGTATATAAAGTTTAAATCCACCCCACATTTACTAGCTGCCACAATAAAGTTACCCATTAATACTGTTTCGATTGTATATATCTTAGCATAACTAAGCCCGACCACTTCATTGGGGACATTTGTACAATCCAATATGATCCCAACACCTCTGACACAAGTTCTACTTTAATGAACCTTATAATGTTTCTGTTTTTGCTGACACTGTCAGAGAGGTAATAATCCTACTTTATGTTAATGACTGAGGTCTTAGTAGGGGCTGTAGTTGTACAGGAGTACTGAGAGGTGTTTCTAATACTTTGGCCCTCTCATGTATGTAAATAGGGTGGCTGAAATATTAGCAACACCTTTCAATATAATGCAAACTACAACAGTTATTAGAAGTGGATTGTTGTGTACCTAATGAAGTGGCCGGTCCGTGTATATCTCTATTTATGTACATTACTGTGCAAAGTGTATTTCTCTCTCTAAGTATTTGTACTATATGCAATAAAGTTCACTCTAATCTAATTAATGCACCAATAATCATGTAATATAATAAATAGTACTTTCACTTTTAAAGATATAATGCTAATACTTATGTACAAGTAAAAAAAAGTTAAGTAAAAAGAAGAGTACTTCTTCCACCACTACTGATAAAAATAAATCTGTATTTTCTAATGTTCAGAAAGTTTACTTTTACTTTTATGAATAAAGATAATGTTAATACTTATAATGTTAAAAAAGTAAAAATTAGTGACAGAGTTACTAATACTAAAATACTTTAAATGTAGGACTTTTATCTCCACTTCAGCAGTCCAAATTTGAGCTTAGTACTCCTGTAATCTTTTAAGACTCAGAGGAAAAACTAAAAAGCATGAATACGTACCGAGACACACTCCAGTGACCAGGGCAGTGGCTGTGAGAGCTCCGGCTGATGCTCCATAGATGTGCCGGGCGTTGTGCACCAGGAAGGGAGCCTGCTCCAGCAGACAGCTGGCCACACCGACGTGGTAGATACCGAGGAAGCCACAGCCAGCGAAGGAGATGTTCCACGGCGAGTCTAGAGGAAACATGCCGGTGAAAAGAGTGTGCAGCTGAAGCCGAAGATGATGCGTCTTTGTGCGCTATCTTTAGGATGGCAGGTAACCTTTTTTTAGCTTTCTACTTAACAGTCAGTGTCGCTAGTAACGTCGCTTTAAATGTATATTATCTAAAAGCACAAAGCTCCCTTGTGTTGTAGCTAAATCCCTTTAGTAAATGTTAGTAAAAAAAAAACAGCTCAAAGCTAGTTAAATAGCTCCGAGGTGAACCACGGGGAGTTCATCGTGTTTGTTGTTGTTGTTTCACCTACTTGGTTGGTGTGCGTTTGGGAGGCTGGAGCAGGTCGAACTCTTTTGTCCAATCACAATCGACACCGGAGAGGAAAGTGGCCAATCACAAATAGAGCCGTTGATGAAGCGGCCAATCACAATCCGCGATGCTTAAAACACCCGTAATGTCAATAAGCGCACACTGACAGCTGTCATGTTCTTCAGGCGGAGCATTTTGTTTTGTCCTTCACGTGTTTATCTGCCTGTGTGTTTGTTTGTTTGTATTTTCAAGCTTTATTTAAACATTTTTAAGCTTTATATATTTTAAAGATTTTTTAAGCTTTATATTTTAATTTTCAAATATATTTTTAAGCTTTATATTTATTCATTATCATGCTGAAGAATATATATTGATTTCTGACTATGCAATATTGGCTGGCTTTTTGTTTACAGATGAGCAAACCTGCAATAGTGCAATCATTTCTTGTTTATTTGGTTTGAGAAACACGTGTTCAGCGAGAAAAAAAATCTGTCCTAAAAATAAAGGACACTTGGCTTGTTTGCAACATCCTTGTTACAAAATAGCAAACGGTAGTAGGGTTTCACAAGAAATAGTAATGAAATCACAAATTTCTTGCATTTGAAGCACACACAACAATAACAATACAAAGTTTTTCTGGAACACTTCCTCGAATAAACTATTCGCAGAATTAGACCGCAAATAGTTCACTTTTGTGGGCACTGTTTCGGATTGTGTTTAGGACACGGACCCTATTGTGAAAGCACCATTCAGCTAGGGTTCATTGTTTAAAAAATGCTCTATTCTAAGTGTGTATTGACTTAACTACCACAGAAGTCCCATGTTCAAAAGGATTCACCTTTAAATTAGCATCCTTTTATATATAAAAAAGCACCATATAGGTCTTATCTCAGCATCTGTATTGTGCTTACATGGCACAAACAAGTTTCACAAACAGACTGACAAGCTGTTGTCTTTAAGCAATAACCTTATTACTATTAGAGCGTCTGCTCATTAATAAAACTGCCACCTCTGCTGTCTGCTCTGTACTTAATGAGACCTTGGATGTGACAGCAGGACTCACTTGGAGCACAGGGACAGGTTGGCTGGGCCATGATAGTGTGTCAACAGGGCCCTCACAGCACTTTTCCAACCTGCCAAACCAAACAAGTTAATTGGGAACTGATGATGCAGCTCTAGCTGAAACAGTCTGCTGGCATCACAAAGGCTAAAATGAATTGAAATTAATTTTAACATTTTCTGATCAGTTTTTATTAAAGTAACCAAGATGAATTATTGTAAAAATGTTCTAAATACAATTAATCACTTTTAAAATCACTTTTAAAAAAGGAAAGGCTTTAAATTGTGTTTATGTCCTTTAGGATTCACTCAATGCACCAGGAGAGAAGTCATTCCAGCTCCAGCTCCAAGAAAAGTGACTCAGAATGTGTCTGATCAGAGGATGATGGCAGCACTGGGAGGTTTTTTAAGGATAATTTCTTTTGTTATTGTACCCAAATATTGGCACAGTGTATCTGAATACATTCTTTTCTAGTTAAGTAAATGGGTTTTTCCAGAGCAGAGATGAACTTTTGACACAGTTTCTTTACCAATATGCAGCACAGTTTGTACCGACTGTTCAAATAAGTTATGAGATGAAAAAAAAGAAGAAAAAAAAAACAAGATATGTAACAGTTTTGAAGAAGATAGAATGACAGTTCAGACCAAATCGGGAAAAAAAATTCCACAGCTAATGTTTTTTAAAATAAATAAATAAATGTATTTATCTTACTTCATGTGTCACTTTGGACGTTTTTGTACATTTTAGCAAACTTTCCTATTTATCTGGCCATCATTTTGGCTGCGTAACTGCATATGGCACATATTTTGTTTAACAAAATCTCTTTCTTGACACATTTTGGATCAAAAGACCACTGAAAAAAAAATCCCTCTTAAGTCATTACAGACAAAAATGTCCACTTCCAAAAAACTGCTATAAAAACTTCACAAATCAATATTTTTTCTGCATAAATCATTTAAACAACAAAATCATTCAGGATTCAGGATTTTGACCCTTTAAATGCCAGTTTGATTACTGGCTGTTATTTATGAAAAGGTGAAAATGACTCATTTTTTTCCATAAATAACAACAGTGAATGAATTCATTCATTTTTCATTAATTTATGGGTTAATGAAAAACATAACTATCATAACTAACATTACAACTGCTCTTGGCTTACGCTGTAGACATTTTAATTTGATAGAATCTAATACTTTGAGCCATTGCAAATAACATTTAATATATAATACATCATACATGCGATGTAATTTATGTAATAATATATAATAGTAGGATCAGTACACTAAACATGGCGGTAGAGCGCGCTAAACAGCGCCCCCCGATGGCCGAGCAGGTCCTCACACGCGTTGACCCAGCCGTCCCGCCCTGAGTTGAAACTTTGGCGGCGCTATCGTCAGAGGCGCTCGGTGTCACAAACAGACACAACCGGAGAGGCGGGGCTAACGGCTTTTTTAAGGCGATACAGCAGGAACAGGCTCCCGCCCGTTTCACGTCGGTGGACGATGTCGAGCGAAACGAACGCACAACTGATATGTGGCGCTTTCGGTTCAAAACATTGTCGGACACAAGGAAGTAAGCAGAGGAGAGGTGAGATATGACAACCAGGCTCACCCAGAGACTAAAACTGTGGATTATTTAGATAGTAACACCACATTAGCCTGTAAGAACAAGTAGAAACGTTGTTAACGCAGCCGCAGATGTCAACAGATGTGTAATTTCTAGCTAACGTCTACGTAAATATGATGAGCCGACAACATAGCTATGGCTAGCTAATAGTTAGAGTAACGTCAATCAGCAAACATGTCCTGTAAAATACTCCTCGTCGCTTTTCATGGCACTCATTTCGCTGTATCTGGCTTTAATGACAATGACTGTATTAAGTCCAGGCGTGAGTAATGTTACAGACATGCAGAAAGAAAGAAAACATCGGCCCTGTTATTGGACCAGCTAGCCGTGTGGTGTTATACTGGCTTCAGTCGCTCCTGATGAAGGATGGATGGACAACAGGAAGCCGGTGGCATTATGGAGCCAGGTGACGAAGAGGTGGCACCTGGATGTCCCCCATCATCAAAGGATGGAGACCCTTCTCTGGACATGTTGGCTCTGAGGCTGTGCAGAGCACTGGTGTACCAGGACCAGGAGAAATCAGACACTGGACCAACGAGTGGTGTGACGTCTGAGGGTCAAGCAGAAGAGCCAGAGAGAGATGTGTCTCCGTCCAGCCTCATGGACACATGTGGTCCTTCCATCTCCAGCCTCTCCTCCTCTCACTCCAGCCACCATCACCCCGATATGTCTTCATCCTCATCTTCCTCTTCCTCTGCCTTGTGTCTGACTCCGCCCTTGCCCCCCTCCGTGGAGCTCCCAGCTGTGTTGACCGATACCAGGCTGACCCTGGACGTGTACCTGGGTGGATCAGGCGCACTGCCGCTGCTTTGGGGGTCCATCCCGGACAGGCTGAGGGGCGTCCGGTACCTGAGGCTGGGCTCTGAGGATAAACCAGGCCTGGATGGTGCACTGGATGTTCTCCACTTCCTGACAGAGTTGCGCTCACTGGCTATCCGGGGTACTTTTCTGATTAATTCCCAATGGTATCAGTACAGTAAACGTTGTATTAATACATTATAATCTGTGTGTCTGTCTCTTTCATTTCATTTTTCATCCTGCCCGTCTGTCGCTTTGCTCCAATCTTTCTGCTTTATTTTAATCAAAACCAAGGACACTGTTTTTATGACTCGCATGGTGACCCGCAGCCTGGCCTCCTCACCACTTTGCCAACATCTGTTTCCTCCCTTTCTCATCTGGTGCACCTGGATCTCTCGTTCAACCAGCTCACCTGTCTGCCACCCTGCCTTCTCAATCTCCCTGAGCTCTCCTCTTTGCTCCTCTGTCACAACCGCCTTCCAGCTTTACCTCCTGATATAGGTCAGCTATCCTCCCTTACTTACCTCTCGGTCCTTGGGAACGAGCTGGTCTCTCTTCCCTCGAGTCTGGGTCAGCTGAAAGCACTACAGACACTGGATATTTCACACAATCTCCTTCAGCGACTGCCTGATGAAATTGGGTCTCTGGAGGAGCTTGTTAAACTGGAACTGTCCCACAACAAGCTGAAGCAGCTACCAGAGAGCATGGGTAAGGGTGTGAGGGTGAGGGTGTGTGTCCATTAAAAGACCATTACTGTCTTTAAGTCTAAATCTGATATGTGATAAGTTAAATTCATGAATGCAGCAGTAAGTGGGCGTAAACCTTGTCTTCTTTGTTGCCCAGGCTCTCTCCTGTCCCTCACGGAGCTTGTCATCTTCAGCAATGACCTACGCCTGATCCCGCAGTGTCTGAACAAATTGCCTCTGCTAAAAATAGATGTGCGGGACAATCCTTTGGGAAAACCCCCAACGCCTCCCCCTCTCCCTCCTACACCTGGTGAGCAGAGAAAAAAGGGCTTCACTTTGATTAAAGAAGGTTACCTATATTGACATTATATACAGTGTTTACATTTGCTGTCAGCATATTAACTCTGTAGCCTCGTTGTTTTCGTACCAGTTCAACGAGAAACAAGAATTCCAGAGCTGCACCTCGGATTTAATCAGCACAGGTACACACAGATGTTTTCTCAATCTCTGCTTCAATATCTTAATTAAAGCCTCCCTGACTAGATTAAGATTAAAGATGTCGTGCTCCTTTTGCTCCTTAGTTTCTCTGTTTCGTCTGCTGGGTGTCATGTGTTTCTCCCAGGGGGGGCTGAGCTGCTGTTCCCCCCGGGGTGCCTGGCGAAAGCCACAAGACTGGAGTGGGTTGAGAAAAGGCCGGGAAGGAAGTGGGTGCGGCTGGAGGAGCACGACATCTTACTGAGTCGTCCACTGGAGCTTCGTCCTCATGGAGTTACATTTCTAAAGGTAATAATAAAAAGGTTTTTTGATCTTAAGTATTATAGGGACACAGATTTTACACACGAGGATCAGTTTGTTTGCTATGTTTCATCCTACATCTGTGTTGTGTGTGTGTGTTGTCAGTGGCTCTGGAGGAGCTCTGACAAGTCTGAAAAAATAACCCAGATCATGTTATAGCGACATCATCAGCATGGGCTTAGAGCAATGACAGTATTAAGAATGAACAGTGCCTTAGTGATGTCACCCATCGTGTATATATGTATATTGTGTGACATAAATGTACTTCGACAGCCCGTGGAGGTGTGTGTGCCATATCATCGGACAAAAAGGAGGGAGGTGGTGGTGCGGAAGTTTGATGGACAGTCATGGAGTACTTTGCCCACGGTTCTGAGGAGAGGAAGCGAGAGGCATAGCAGTCACCCCGGTGGACGTCCAGCCAGGGTAACTATTAAACCTCCCACTGCTAAAAGAGTCATTTTTAAGTTTTTCCTTTCTGGATAGTGCAGATTCTAACAGTTGGTGTACCTGCAGTTGGCCTGCTGCTCAGTGCGCCAGTTCTCCTGGTTTATGGCGGTGTCCCGTCCAGTAAAGGACAGTTGCTCTGTTACGCCAGCTGGAGCCCTGCTGGTGTCCAGCTCTGACCCTGGAATTAAGCTTCACTTCCCTCCAGACTCCACCGCGCAGACCCGCACCATTACTTTACAGGTACCACTGCGGCACATGTTATATGGGTTTGTTGTTGAGGTATCTGTGACATGTTAGTTTGTCTCTCTTTGCGCAGGTGCTTGAGGTGTCCGTGGCAGAGGTGCAGGCCCTGTGTGGCGATCCTCAGGCCAGCGTTAGCTCTCTCCTCTGCCTCTCCCAGACTCCCAGCATAGATTTCCTGCAGCCTATCAAAGTTCAGGTGCCTCTGCCAGCTGGAGTAACAGGTACGTTATGCCATACACCGTCATTCTGTTACATGTTTCTATGAGCATGTTTAACATTGTCTAACGCCCCTGCAGGCCATACAGTTGATATGTCCTGTTTGCATCTGCTACATGGAGACCCCACTGCCCAAACCTGGACTGACATTACATCGCAAGTGTCTCTTTACGTCACCCATTTATATGCCATTTTCTACATCACACATTTCTCCTGGTAAGTTTTCTTTAAATAATATTCTGATAATGTATGATTTATATAGATGTAGGTATTACATCTTTGTGTGCTCCTTCACAGGTACTGGCTGTGGTACACCACTCAGCACTGTGTTAGCGGGGTGGTCAGGAAAATTTATCAAAAGCTAAAACAGTTCAGAGTCCAGTTCCTCGTCCTCCAGCGGAAGACTGACCCTTCACAAGTTATACTACAGTGTTTGCCTTCTAACAAGGTTTGTAACTGTCCTCCGCTGATTGAGTCTCATCATTATCATGTGTAAATGAAGTCATAAATGCTAAACAGTGACTATGATGCTTCCTCCGCAGGTGGAGGGAAAACTGCAGCTGTTGCTGGAGCGATACGACGGACCTCAGCCTTCAGATCTGTGTGACCTGCTGGAAGGAGAGCAGTTCTTTGCAGGCTTTGAAAGAGGCTTAGATGTCAGCACAGGTCTGAAGTCTTACATAAACATTTTTTTCTCCTGCAGGGTCTTATGATGTTGCGTAATAATTGTCCCGATAATCTTATAGAGATTATATTTTCCTGTTTCCTCCAGAGACGCCTGAATGTGTGGAGGGAAGACTGAGTTTCGTGTTTTACTCCAACGTGGAGAATCGGAGGGAAGTGTTCATCTGCCCAGATCAGGGTCAAAAGGGGCCAGTGAGGGGACAAGTAAGACTAACACGATGTTCAACAGACTGTCTAGCTGTGTTTTCTGTTTGTACACATGACCTCACTTACATTATACCTGAACAAACAACGGATTTGTACGTATCACTCGTCTACTGTACATACAGTCCAGCACATTCCACACTAAAGGCCTGTCTGGATGGGATTAATTATACAGAGGGAGGTGGAGAACAAAGTTCAATGTAGACCTCTGTTAAGTCATAAATCATGATTTGGTGACAGTGGCAAAGAAAAGTTTACTTTTAAGATGCAGATCCTGGTCAAACGAAACAAAAGGAGGACCAACAGCCAATCCTCTTTTGAAAATTGTAAGGAAGGTGTTCTGTAACGTATTTAAGTTCAGTGAGTTTGCAGAAAAACAGTAGGTAATTGTGGCTGTACTGTATTTCTGAGGTGGGGGTGAAAAATTGCCCACATATGCGCTCCAGATGGGATTAAAAGCACTGACCAGAGCAGCTAATGTTAAAATGACTCCACCTCCCCGAGAGAAATAAATCCAGTCTGAATGGGGCTCTCTGGCTTAATGGGTATTGGTATTGGTTTGCATTATGTCGTAAGTTGTTTCTAATGTTCTTGTATATCCATGAAATACTTACAAACACCTTACAACTGTAACACATCAAACTGAAAGTACAGCGTGCTATAGCATTGAGCCAAACACAAACAAGTGAAGTATTTATCTCCAATACACCGACATACGCCGAACCTTTTATGTAAGCTTATAAATATTTTGTAGTATTTATCGTATCAGACTGCATGGATGTTTGTACCTTGGCTGCCCGGCTCAGTGGTGGTTAGAAGTGCTGTTGTTCTTTTTTCCCGCGTATCCGTCCGTCAGCACTGACTGACTGTTTTGTAACTCTCTTACAGGTGTCTTTTTATAGAGGAGAGATCCCTCAGAATCTGCCAGAGGAAGTGGCAAAAAAGAGGAAAGGACATGACAACCAGTGGCTTGCAACTTTACCACTAAGACTTCCTGTCAGTTGGAGTGACATTGTTTTTTCCCTTAGTTCACATGATAACAGTATGAACCCGTTGTGCGTTTTGTCCTAACATATTGGATGGTATCCCTTTAGATATCAGAGTATGTGTATATTGGTTAGAAATATAAATAAGACCACATATTTACAGTGTTTCTCTCGTACACATGAGCACTTAGCGCATAAGTTAGATGCTTATTTTACCAACACTGCTCGTGTCTTCTCTCTGTTTTTGTCATAGGCTCTAAATTCAGATAATAGTTTCACCATGCAGGAGCCCCAGTATCCTCCTCTGAACCTGGGTGACCCTGAGAGCGGCTACCTGACAGAAGCAAACTTGCGGTCCATCTCTCTTCAGATAGGACAGGACTGGCACGAGATTGGCATGAATCTTGGCATAAGCTACCAGGAGTTGGATTGCATCAAGTACAAGCACAGGTAGGAATGAAGAACCGTGTCGTGTTCCACTAAAATTCCTCAACTGGCCTCAACAATATTGGTAATTCACAGGTTGTTGTTGGGATTTTCTAATTTGGTAATTGCTTTTATGAGCTATTATTCACTTTATGTAGGTTTACTACTACAAATTCATATTTGGTTTCTTAGGAAACGTGACGTCTTGACTCGAACGGTTTTCGCCTGTTCAGCATAAACTTGAACAGAGTTTAAGAGGTCAGAGACAATCACATGAAAGCAGAACTCAGTTACTTATTGTATCATATTATAAACACTTATTATAGAATTGCCCTATTTAATCTAGATTTTTCTTAAATAAATAAAATATACAAGCCTGCCAGAGAGATTTGGATAAATATTTACACGTTTAAAGCATCTCTGCATGAGTGACTGATGTAAGCAGCGCGCGCACATGAGCTGAAGCCTCTGAGGGGAACAAGATGGAGTGAGATGTAATGTGAGTGAAGGAAAACCGCAGTGGGAGAGAAATGGTGGAGAATTTTGATTGTTTTTAATCTGCACTGTCAGCCATCACTAAGCCATCTGGGACACTGCAGGAGATTACACACAGACTGATGCTCATCTGTCCACCCCCCCCCCGCCCATGCTTGTGCTCAGAAAACCTCTCACGACACATCCTGGAGGTAGAGGAGAGATGCATTATGTAAAAATATGCATGAATGTCGATGGTTTTCTGTGTAAGGTCTTTATCTGGGAATTCATACACACATTAAAATGATTTCTGTGTTTGATGGAACCTGCGCAAATAAACGATTTTGAAACAGGTGATTGTTGTGGAGAAATTGCTGAAGTCAAGGGTCAGCGGTGAGGACAGGAGGAAAGAAAGTGTTCAGGAGCCTCTGATGTCTTATGCTGTATTATTTATTGACGCTTGATCAAGGAGAGCTAGAGACACTCTCATGGTGCATCAGAAGTGCCTGAGTCGGTCTCACATTCTGCCCAACTCACCCTGGTGGAGAGACTTTAAACCCCGAGATAATGCCACAAATACTATACGCCCAGAATTAGCCAATGAGACTGTTGAAGAATGGTGTCATTGTCAGCATGTTCTTGTGTGGAGACACAGATGTCTGTTTACGTCAATAGGAACATCAATGGCAAGCTATCTATTATGTCTAAGGTTTCTTCGACCCTGGCCACCACAGTGTTGAGATAGACTAACGCCTACTGCTGCCAGTCAAAGCCAAACAATTAATGCTATTTATATAGCACCTTTCAAAACAGTTACAAAGTTCTTCACAATAAAACAAACAACAATAACAAGTTCAACTAAAGGTCTTCAACTAAAAGTTGGCACAAAGTTTGCAGCCCTGATCTCCTCAGGCATGTCAGTACAGTTTTGGAGCCCTGACTGCAAAGGCTCTGTCACCTTTGTGGATATATTTGGACCATGGGACAACCAGGAATGACGCATCTGAGGATCTCAGGGAGCGAGAGGGGATGTAGGGCACTAGAAGTTTGACTAAATAACTTGGGCGAGGCCTCTCAGGGCTTTAAAAGTAATCAGTACAATTTTAAAATCCACTTTCCAGATAACCTCTAGCAAGTGTAAGTGAGCTAGAATAAGTGCGAAGTGAGTCAAAATCCTGGCAACAGAGTTTTGGATGAGCAGGGGGCAAGAGAGGGATTTTTACTGATGCCAGAGAGAAACAAAATTACAATAATCTAGTTGGCTGGTTATGAATGCATGAATAACAATCTCCGGATCTGATCTTTGAAATGTTTCTCAGGTGACAATAGAAAGACTGAACTGTTGAATTTGAGGTTACAATTGAAAATGACACCAAAGTTTCCATAATGCTGGGTTATGGAAGAAGACAGAACTGATCTCAGATATCAGAGGCTGTGTGAGATAAATCTGACATTTTAAAACAATGTGCATATCTTTTAAACCTTAGGAAGGTCACTCTAATCAAAGTAATATGTCTCATGATCTTGTCTCCTAACCAGAGATGACCTGCGAGGCATGAGGCTGGAGATGCTCTTCCACTGGGCCCGGGGACAGAGGAATGCAGGACCGGGGGCAGTGTCAAGGCTGGTGGACGCTATGATAGAGAGCAAAAGGAGAGACCTGGCAGATGAGATTGAGGACATTGTCAGCATAGGAAGGAAAAAGTACTTGGAGTCACTGAGGAGAGTAGGCCTGGAAGGAGAGAGCTCGTCCTTCGGTGAAACACAGCAGTAGATAAACCCACGCTGAGCGCAGATGGCTGGCTTACACATGAGTAACCTGTTTGTGTACAGTGTGCCCCCATCATCTCATCCTGCTGTCTAAACAACTGTCCTGCACTACGGAACGTCTCCTTTTCACAATCATGATAGCCGGTGGCACCTCGCAGAAAAGATGAAAAGATGAAAAGATGAACTGCATGAAGATGATGGCTTGTTAAGAGCTGTCTCAGTGTGCAAGACTATGGAAGCCCATTTCTGCCACAAAAAAGGATGAAAGGTCAAATGTGATCAAATATATAATAAATAAATACTCATGGTGAGTCACAATGTCAAGTCAAAGTAATATTTTTGACTTACTACCTTGAGACTGTCATAATTGTGACTCATAAACTGGACTTCTGCAATTTTATATGTTCAGACAGCGTCTCAAAAGTTTGGCTCAGTATGTCATTATTTGGACTGACCACAAGTATTTTCATGCCATGAATTTCCCTCATACCTGATCAGGACAGAGTTAAGACACGGAGCGAACACCGGGAGCTGTTAAAGTGCCAGAGGATGCCACTTTTACGGCTGATTAAATTTCTTCCTTGTGTGCCTTTGGTCACCTAGAAACCAGCTCAGCTGTAGCACAATCTGAAGTGACATATCAGGAGGAGTTTTTTTTTTTTTTTTTTACTGAATGTATGTATGAATTTGCAATATTTTCATCTCAAGTAAAACTGTAATTTAAAGAAATGTGTCAGCTATGTTTTCTGACTTTGTGCAATGAGTCCTCGGTTGTTTTGGACTTGTTTGTTGCTGTATTATATGGAGCCCCTAAAGTCCCAAAGGGATTTTATTTATTCCCTTGAATGTCATATCATGAGATGAAAAAGCGTTTTATGGATGTTTTAAAAATGTTTTGACTGGACAGCTTAGCCAAGTCTCTCTCCCTGACAGTTGGTTATGTTAATGAGAGCTATATAACTATAAAATTGCACTACACTTAAAATTCTTCTTGACAGCTCTACCAACCAGCTCTACATCACATTTCACTGGTTTTAGCTTCCCTGCGCTGGCTTCTGGTGCGTTTTAGGATTGATTTTAAGATTTCACTTTCATCGAGCCAGTTCGCAGCCTTGGATCCTCGGGCGGGTCACTTCTGGTTGTTCTGAGGTCAAGGCTTTTCCATCAGGGCCTCTCAGCTCTGGAATGACCTCCCTGAGGAGATAAGCCTTATTTTTTTAAATATTTTTTCTTATATCTTTTCATCTCTTCATCTATTATTTTTATTGATTGTTCTTATATAATTTCTTTCACCACCTTAGAATCTGCTTTTCACTTTTCTGGATCTTATCTCGTGTTGCCTTCTGTTGGCGCTGCACTTTGTAAATAGTTTTTTTTAACGGTGCTATATAAATAAAGTTATTATTACTGTCAAAAAACAAAATCTTTAGTGTAGAAGATGTAGAAGCCCTCAATTAAATTTTTCCCCCTCCATTCTATGTTGAACTTTGCCTTGAACAAAGGCGGGTTGCAGAAAGACATCATAATACTAGTTAAACATTGCACTGAGCAACCAAACTGCTCCAGCAGGATTCATTATTGTAATTGAACAACACTGCCATTGGCCTCTTCACTTAATGTAATTGACACCTGATCAACCTGAACACCATCCCGGTGAAAAGACACACTGTGTGCTCTGTTGTGCCCTCGTGTATGGTGAAAAACGTGAATTTCAGTATTTTTATTTTTATTTTTTCCTCTTGTGCACACAAGATAAGAACATTTGCACCTTTGGGGACTTTCAGGGCCTCCTTAGCATTCATCCCCAATATTTCTACTGTGTTTCTATTTCAGTCTTCAAGGTCATCGGGTTGGTTGAATCGTCACGATGACGCTGGCTTACCATCCCCCACCTCCATCTACACCTATACTGCAAATAAAATATGTGTCTGTACTTCTACTACATACCACTAGAGGACTCTTTAAAATCCCTTTTCTGTTTTTTTTTTTATTCTACTCCTACTCCTCCATCGTCAGCTAGGCTGCTGCCCCCTCCACCCTCCGTCCCTCCCTCCTTCCCTGCTGCCTGCCTGCCTGCCTGCTTTCACTCCCACCTCCTCTACCTCCCTCCACTGGACTCAAATGCTAGTAACACCGGTAGGTAGGTTAGCTATTGTCGGTCTGTCACCCAAAGACACGCAGTGTTGTAAACAGGCGTTGATTTATTTATTTATTTTAAACCACCAGTACCACACCAGGAGAAATAACGGGGGGAAAATACCGGCTGTATGTGGTATGTAAATAACGGGATGCGGCGAGAGTCTTGTTGGCGGGGTGTCTGATTGAGAAAACGGCTTGTAACCGTTAAATGTTACCTGGAGGATGTACGTGAACGCAACGTAGTAAACGTTACATAGATCACGACCGTGAGGAGCTAGCTTGTTGTTTTAGCCCGGGATGTGATTGTTTGCGGGGTTGTCGCTTCGCTGTCCTGTTAGGTAGCGTTTTTTCAACATATGTTGGCTTTAATATAACGTTAACGGCAGCGGACTCTTATAATAATTTAACATGATACGGTGTCGGTTGTGAATTACGGATGAATAACGGTTATTTTGAGGGGCTGGGAAGGGGCGGGCGGTCAATATGCCGGTTATTAATATGCCTTGTCATATTTTGTACATCTAACCGTCGAGCCGTTGGGCACAGGTGTAACGGTTATTCGGTATAATGTGAAAGATAAACCTCCATTTTAATGTATAAATACATATTTATAAACATTTTATCCCACGTTTTCTTTTTTTTTTTTTTTGGAGTATCTAAATTTCCTCCAGATCTTCAAGGGGGGCCACTGCGGCCGCCCTCTGCCGGCTTCCGCTCAGTAGTGACGGTGTAATTATCATCATGTGGGCCGGTATGTTGGTAGTGGAGAGTTAAACCCACTTTAGCTGTACCCACCTCCCCTTTTTTTGATTGGTAGATCAATGTAAAGCCACTCACCTCTGACAGGCAGAGTGTGGTTAAATATTACCACGCTGCAACTCTTTAGCACAACAAGTAGTAAAATATGCAGAATTTCTGTGAAATAATCATTGTCTTGCCTGTTGAAGCCGTTTCTTTGTTCCATTTATTGCTCAGTAAAGGCATGCAAACTTGCAAAAAAAAGCAACTTTTCCACAGTTATTGGATATGTTATGTCAAGGCCGAGCATTCCTGCAGCTTTGAAATAATTGATGAGGCGAGCCCTTCTTGGGTGTAGGATGACAACCTATGTTTTCCATTGGAAATGTTGTACCTGTTTCATTCAGTCGCTGTGTTAAATATTCATTTAAATCGCCTCCTCTAAAGGCATGCTAAACTCCCAGAGCCAAGGACTTCTAAATGTCACCGGTATATGTGCACTGAATGGAAATGACGTATAGATGCTGTGCTATTGTGTGCAACTTACAGTCAAAGCTGTGTTGTAATTTTCAAACGGTAACCAGATGCTTCAGTGCCGCATTTGGCTTCCTATCTAAAGAAAGTCCGCACACAGTGGTGTTATTATTTTCCTGACAAGGCCGTAGGAAAGCTGAGAGGGATGCAAAACAGAGGGGATACAACACAAAAGGCCCCAGGTGACTGTAGAAACTGGGCCACCAACACAACGCCGCGTCTCTGCGCCGGAGGGGCGTGCGTTTCTGCTTGCATGCAAGTTGAGCTGTTATTTCTGATCTACTGCAGGTGATAGTAAAAAAAAAAAAAAAAAACGCATTATTGTGCAAGTTCAGTGGCTGCAATATGAACTCTGAGTAGAGGATCTGTAGTAGAAATGCATGCGTCGTGGCCTGATCATCACTCTCATTCCACTGGTTGTAAATGGAGATTGCTAGAGAGCTTTCATAAGTAGGTATTAGGTTTATAATCCTGATGCTGTAGGGAAGAGGGAATAGTAATCAGATTTATCTGTAACACCACAAATTTCTTCTCTCATTTCCACAGTGCTGTAGACGTCCATCTTATAAACCAGTAACATAGCAGCTGGCTTATTGTAAAGGACAATACATGTACAGCTGTCCTTTCAGAAATAATTGATGAAACAAATACGCACAGCAATATCAAGCTACTAAATGATATAATAGCAGCTCTTTTTTTTTATTAGGCTGAAATTATACTCACAAATTAATACTAGAAAATAACAGCTCCAGAAGGAAGTGGGCTCCAGCAGCTGAGAGAAGTACTTGACATCTGATAGAGGATTGCAGTAACACACTCATGTCCGCAACAAGCCTCAGTTCCTCTGTCGACGGCTTAGAGCTCACAGTGCGTTAATCAAACCAGTTCATGTGAGACAGATGGACTGGTAACAACAGCCTGCTCTAAGCTAATGAGCAAGGAGGGGTGGGATCCGTGTGATTTTTCCCTTTCTTCACTGTCTTTTTCAACAAAGCTCCAGTCATGTGAGTGGAGTGCTGTGTCAGTAAGGCACTCACTTCCTTCTGTAAATCACCAAACTCGCTGTGATGAAGTCAGTAGGACCTTCAGCTCTGTTTGGTACTGGAGAGGACTGAGAGAGAGCTGTGATGTTTAAGGTAAATCTTCTCTGGTCGATTTAAATGAGAGCGATTTGCATTGAGTTTTGCATAGGAAATGAACTGGTGTGGATTTGTCTCCAGATTTTCATGATCTGCAGGTTTGTGTTTCCAAACTTTTTACACCTCAGAAAATATTCAACTCTCCAAATGCCACCGTTATGACAGAGTTTAAAATACAGCCGACCCAGTTCAGCTACAGAAGTCTCACACAAAAGGCAAGTTCATTATTATTGTTGACTATTGTTGAATCCCTGGAACCAGATCTAGTTGGGTCCTGATCGGCACCTACCGCTGCAGCGTTTTTGACCTACCTCCTCTTACTATCTCCATGTCACGTTTTAGCTTGTGGTTGATGTATGCACTCTACCTGCCTGAGTGTAATCAAAGTATTACAGGAAATGCAAGACATATTTTAAATTACATTCCTGTGGTCTCATAGTATTTTGTTAAAATCCAGTGTGTAGGATTTAGTGGCGAGGTTGCAGATTTGCAACGAAATGTATGCTGTCTCACACCTCACCCTCACCTCAGTAGATGTAGAAGGCTTATTGTGAGACAATGTCTAATTTTCGCTCTGTGAACTTACTTACTATTTTAAAACTTATAAGTTTGGGAATTTAACGTCCTGATCTATAGCAAAAGTAACTTGCTTGTTGCTTTTCTGACTAGGTTCAACCTAAGTGTCCTTGTAATAGTGTGTTTATTTCCTCATTGCTCAACTTGAAATGATGGGCAAGGGTCAAAAAAGCTGTTATCTGATGGTGCTTTTAATCAAGTGCGTCCAATAGTTAACTACGGAGGGTTAAGTTGTAAGTTTAAGGCTCTGCACGGCAGCCACGTTTCACAATCACAGTGTCGCTTGTTTACTCATCAGTGCTTATCTCCTCTGGAGGTACAAACTCAAAATATGACCTCTGTGTGCGTAAGAGAGAGATGTTTCAAGTCATGTGTGGTTTAAATCAAGTCTGGTCAGATGTAATTTTCCTCAGTGAGGACAGTCCTCCTGCAGTTTGTAAGAATAAAAGGAATTCCTGTTTCGTTGATGAGTGACTCCACTGTGCTGTGGACACTGTTGCCAGTTGTTTCCGTACAGACTCCAATTGTCATGACAAGATAGTACAGCCGTGCTGGACGAGTGTTGCTGCAGGCATGGTAAAAAGCAGGGAGGATGCCAGCTTGATGGGTGACTCATGTAGGACTGCAGTGCTCTTTACAACACATACATTTTCTCCTGCTACCAACAGAACGTAACATAGTCTTCAGCACTGGTGATGAACAGTCAGGAGGAGATGAACAATGGAGGAACGCTGTGAGAATCTCCAACAGAGCCCAGACTCGATGACCTGCTCTGACGCTCCCTCCTCCACCTCTGGGCCTCAAGTCCCCATCCAAACTAAACACACCAGGCCACAGCTGCATTCGCGCTGAGATACAGCTATCGAACACCCAAACGTCAACGCGTGCTGTGCAGTCTCTCTGAAACGGAGGAATTAAGAGATACTGGTGTCGTGTGAGCGCGTGCAGTCGCGCTTGACAAAGAAACCCACAAGTCAGCAAAGATCTGAGGCAGAAAAAAGCTGTGTTTGAGAGTCGTGACTCGTGACTGAGGGAAATGGTCGGGGGTGGGAGGGGGGCTGGTGAGGCGGAGAGGAGGAGGAGGAGGAGGAGGAGGAGGAGGAGGCGGGTTGCACACGTAGAGGCAGGTTGTGATTGGTGGATGGAGGGGGTGGAGAGAATGAAAGGGGGAAATGGGAAGCATCTTTTCACACTGAGGCCATTCTGTACCAAAAATAGGGAGCATCTTGGCCACATCAGGCATTTTTCATCTGTTTGCTCAGAAATTGTTTGTGCGTCCAGAGGGAAAGAGTCTCTCCTGTATGACTTTTGGAACCGTGAAAGAGCTCTTGCACAGATGTACTCAAGGACACGTGTGACGCACAGATGTTAAATGTGTTTAACAGAAAGTAATCCCTCACTGAAGCTCTGTTTTGAAGGATCTGTCAGCAATGTTGGCAAATTATGCCACGCGGTAGCAGGACTGATTCAATTAGACTGACAGAAAATGAATAGCAAGTATTTCAACCCGTCGATTAAAGCCAAACATTCCTTCACCCCAGCTTCTCATCTGTGTGTGTCTTCTGCTTTTATTTGTCTCACGTGATGCGGCGAAATTAATATCTGGAAGTGATTTAACACTGTTGGCATTTCAAAGAACATTCCACTTAGCTGTGTTGCGGCTACTGTCGTGAGTTCCTTGTTTTAACTGGGCTTAGTTTCAATTTCCCAGCTAGCCTGGAGCGTTACTGTGAGCATTTTTAGCCAGTCATCCCAGGCTAATACTGTTGATTTGCCACCCTACCTGTAACTAAGGGGTGTATTTGATTTGGTCCAAAACACACCCGGGAGTCAGAAACTTCTTCGTGCTGTCACACAGCCTCCGACCCCCTCTGGAAAGGCTTATATAGTCGTTTTGCACTAAAATACCGAGACAGTGTTATTAGGATCAAGCCCCTCTGGAGACTGCTTTTAAAAAGTCACATTCTAGGTGAGAAAAACACAGATTTGTGTTTGAATTGAATAGAATTGGATAGAAATAGAGTTTAACCAGCTCAGTGCGGTCCTTCTCTCAGTTCCCATCAGGCTTTTTGTGGGTTACATGGTGGTGGAGTGAACTCCCCAGCTGAAGTCAGGACAGCAGAATCACCGGCCGCCTTTCGCAGTAGTTTGAGAACCCATTTTTCACACCAGCCCTTCGATCTCACGTCTCACTCATGATTCAGCGCTCTTCGATGCCTTTAGCCGTTTATTCTCGAGTTGACGATCTGTAGCTCTTATTCTGTTGGACAGAAGTGAGTGCCAGATTAATGTAACACGGCATGAAAGCAATCTCACCACCTTGTGTTTGAGTAAATTTATATTGTGTAAAAGCAAGTCTGTGTTGTGGGCAGCGTTGTTTCATTCTAACTTTTGAAATGCACTGATCCTGTTTTGTTGAAACATTTCAGTTAACAGCCGTTTCACGAGACTGACAGATCCTTTCTTTTCCACTTTCTTTACAGATATCCCCTAATTTGAACTAACAACAACTGCAAGGAGACCAGTGGGCAAAATATAACCAGACTACATAATCCCACCTGGAAAGCAGCTCACCACTGTAACAAACAACAAAAGGCAACCTACCGAGTGACTAGCTAACACACAGATTGACACTTTGACCAGCCGGGGCTTCACATAAATGGCTGACAAGCAGATCAGGTAAGGTACAGGCAGCGCCGTGGCCTTGTTTTCATCTATTGACCTTTCATATTTCATGTTTTTCATGTTTTTTTTGTCTCTGTCTGTGGTCGCCACCTTTATCCAGTTTGCCTGCCAAATTGATCAATGGGGGGATCGCTGGGCTAATTGGAGTGACCTGTGTGTTTCCCATTGACCTGGCCAAGACTCGCTTGCAAAACCAGCAAAATGGATCTCGTCTTTACACCAGCATGTAAGACACTTCTGTGTTTGACTTTTACGTATGAGCAGTAACTCGCTGCTGCAGGGTTGCACTGTTTTTTACACGCAACATGTTGTGTTTCAGGTCAGATTGCCTTATTAAGACCATCCGGTCAGAGGGGTATTTTGGGATGTACAGAGGTAAGTTTTTAACTTTGACAGGACTGTGATTAATGTAAAACGTGTTGAACCACTGTAAAAAATGAGAACATCAAAGCTGTTAGGTAGCACAGGATTCTTGCTTTCAGCCTCATATTGAGGCTACAGACATCAAATGCAGAGATCTGTGTCTGACTTATACAGCCAATTATCTGGAAAAAAACCTTCCCCCATACACCGCCTCATTCTGTCTCTCCATTCTCTGTTTCTTTTTCCCTTTTTTGTTCGTTCTGTCTTGATCTCCGTCCTTTTTATCCTCCCAGGAGCCGCGGTGAACTTAACACTAGTCACGCCAGAGAAAGCCATCAAATTGGCTGCCAACGACTTCTTCAGGCATCACCTCTCCAAGGATGGGTGAGGCATGAAAGCGCTGATAGGATGACTGACACACACACCCACGCCCCCTCATTCACACTTTGATTAACTGGCGCGTTTACCAACATGTAACCTGACACATCCGTTTTCTCGTATTCTCACTGGGTCTCTAGTTCATCCACCAACGTTCTGTCGTCTCCTCCAAGCATGTCACGGCTGTTTGTTAGCGGCCTGGTTTAAAAATACAGAACAGCTCGCATGCGTGAGTCCCGGCTGAAATCACGTCACGGAGTAAGATTAGCACATAATGGTATCACATGTCAGGCATTAGTAACCATCGTCTGGTGTTGCTCAAATCAAGCGTTCACTGTCCTTGATGAAGACCGTCCATGGAGATAAACCTGAAGGTTTCTGGGGCATCTATCTCCATCGCTATGGTGACAAAAATGCAGGCTGATGAATGATTGACTTGTCTGGCTCCGCCGCCAACCTTGTGAATTATTAATCTGCCCTTGCGCCTGACATGTTGATATGGAAGACAAAGATTAGCATCAGCAGCTCAGATGGTGATAACTCCTTTTCTAAAGAAATAAAGTTGTCTGGCTTTCACACTGTCAATCACGATGCATGCTTTAATCTGATCTTCTTCTTTCTTTTCTTTTTTTTTTTTTTTTTATTATCAGAAAACTCACTCTGTTCAAAGAGATGCTGGCCGGGTGCGGGGCAGGTACATGCCAGGTGAGTGAGCGCAGTACTGCTTTAATTGCATCCTCCTGTTCTCCATCTGGAACTGCAGCCTTTGGCACTGCCAGTGTCAGCTCACGCGCTGGGCTTCAGCCATCGCCTCATTTGTCACTGCCCGAAGCCAGAGTTAGCCGAGACTACGTCTGAATGAGCGGCGGTAGTTGCAGAAACACGCTCGGAGTTTGTCTCTGCACATTTCCCTCGGTTATCTATGATCTGAACATGACCTCTAACGTTCCATTTTCATGAATGATCTGTAATCACTGAAACGCTGTCCCGTTAGCAGGCGACACACTAGCGGCTAGATTTGAGTGATCAGATAAGACGTCGTGAGAGTGCTTGGCCATGTGCTCTAAGTGAGTGAGTCAGAGGGAAATGCCTGTTGTCAATGAGGGCAAAGGCTTCAAGCCCGAGGAGCATGATTAGATTAAGTGTAGCAGACCTTGGATTTAGATTGCAGCTGAGAACATAGCCATCTCACCCTTAATCCAGTTAACTAGTTACTACTGCGGATTACAGAAGAAAACAAGAGTCGACATTTAGCTACTGGATGCCAGCAGATGGACACACTCACACACACTCGGCACTCATAAACCTGAATTCTGACGTTCAAACGATGTCCGATTTGTTCACATGTAATGCTTATTTTAACACTGTTACCTGACACCTGTATTTTGTTCTGCCGTAGGTTATTGTCACAACTCCTATGGAGATGTTGAAAATCCAGCTCCAAGATGCTGGACGGATCGGTAAGAGGAAATGAAATCCAGATGGTGATTCTAGCAAACAATGAAGTCCACGGGGATAAACTGGAGGGACGGTGGCCCCGTGTGGTCACGTCAGAGATTACAGCAGCTTTTATTCCGCTTCTGCTGTCTTCTAACTGTTACGAATTCAAAATGTCTGCCCATACACCTATTATTAGCATTGTGGCTGTATGTGAAGCTGTTTTGTGTCTTGTCGCTCCACAGCGGCTCAGAGGAAGCTGATGCCAGAGACGGTGGCAGCAGGTACTGTGGAGACTAAATCCCCCACAGCCATGCAGCTCACGAGAGAGTTACTGAGGGAAAAGGGCATTGCTGGGCTGTATAAAGGCCTTGGTGCAACATTGCTCAGGTAAAAACAGATCTGACAACTAGGAGGTCGTTTTATAACCAACTGTAAGGAGCTTCATATGTCTTATTTTTCCTCTTTCTGCAGGGATGTTCCCTTCTCTATCATCTATTTCCCCCTTTTCGCCAACCTGAATAACCTGGGCAAAAGAGGCACAGAGGGCCCGGCTCCTTTCTACGTGTCATTTATATCGGGCTGCGTTGCAGGGAGCACAGCGGCCGTCGCTGTCAACCCCGTCGATGGTGAGCGGTGGGACGTGGTTGCCACGATGTGTGCGCCGTTATATGCTGATGTCATATATTCACCTGAGCTCTGTGTGCGTTGCAGTGATAAAGACTAGACTGCAGTCGCTGAACCGAGGGAGCACAGAAGACACATACAGCGGCGTGACTGACTGTATCAGGTGACCTCATTATGTCTTTACCGCTGCAGCATGTGATGCTGTGTGTATAGTCGAGTCAGAATATATTTAAAGTGCATCAACCCACAAGATTGTGTCAACATGCTTTCACATCACAGTTATTAAGAAAGACAAATTAAAATGAGCAGAGATAAAACACGACCAGCGCCGGATCTACTGGTGCTGTTTGCATGCTTCACATCTTATAATGAGCTTTTCTTTCCCCAGGAAAATCTTGCGTAATGAGGGTCCATCAGCCTTCCTTAAGGGAGCCTACTGTCGAGCCTTGGTCATCGCACCCCTGTTTGGTATCGCCCAGGTCGTCTACTTCCTGGGCGTGGGTGAATTTATCCTTAGCTTCTTGCCTAAAAAAGACAACTAAGAAGCACCTCCTCTCTGCCTTTCCCTCCCATAACGCGTCACACCAACCCGAAGGATTCATCTCATTCCGAAAGAAATCCCTCGACGGGTCAAAAGCAATGACCAGTCGGTGCGTTCTTTTTTGTTTGTTTGTTTTAAATTTGTCGTGTTGAATGTTGAAAAAAATTGTTAAGGAGGGAGCCTTTGTTTGCCAAGCTGCCTGTGGTGGCACACCAAAATTCCAGTAGGCATGCTCAGCTCGTTCTCTGGAAATGAAGCCACAAATATCAGTAGACGTTTTAAAGGAATATTGCTTTATAATTGCATTTTTTTTTAAATATGATTGTTGAATTTGCAAAGCAGATGTACTGCCCTTGGTTGCTGCAATTCTGCAAGCCCTACAGTACCTAATTTACAATTACGTACTAAATTAGCAATTCGCAGTACTAAGTTTTAATTTTAAACCGTAAATAGCTAAATTAAATGCACATTAGGAAGACGTTTGAGAACATTAGATCTGGTAGAAGAATCCCCCCACACCTTACGTCTTCAAAGATAGTATATTTAGAAATATAGAAAAAATATATATATGCCTCTGTCTCAGACAAAGACCCAGGGCGTGTGTTGATTTGGTAGCAGCACACACACACACACCCCCCCCGATCTTTCCTGAGAAGCCACATCCCTTCCTGTAAGAGGTCGTAATGAACTCAGCCATTCAGCTCCGAGCAGACTTTGATTGCCTTGGCTTTTTAAGTAGATCAGGTTCCATCTGATATTTAGCGCGGCCACAATGGTTGGACTGTTTTGCCTCTGCAAAAGATATCTCGCGTTTCATAGTCACACAAACGCGCACACCAGACTGCGATGGTGTGTAACATTTGGGAATCACGCACTACCAAACTACGTGCACACGTCGTTTAACCTCCACTTCTTCATGCGGGTCGAAAATGGTGAAGCGTACGTTGTACTTGCGGCCCCGCCCTAAATCAGTGATGTCACGGCGGGGGGCGTGGGGATTTCCGCTTTTGATGGATGATGGAAAACACCTGCTGTGACATCACTGATTGGATTGTGGCCAAAAGTGTAGTAGAGTGTAATGTGCTTAAAAACTTCAGTCCACTGCAGTGCAGCGGCGGTTCCCTGCCCTGCGTGATTCACTGTGGATTCACATGAGAGCATTATCTGTGAACACTAAATGGGCTGAAAGTAATTTTAATAGAACACCAGATTATTAGTAGACATTCAGTAATTATGCTGACAAATGGTCAGACATCACATACCGGGATCTCACTGGTACAGTCATCCATTGTGGAGGCAGTAAGACTTAAGTAAGAGTAGTTTAAATGCCCCTTTAGATCCAGACATGATTATTATTGTTTACACATGAGTTCACACTTAGATTTCGATTCTTTGAATCCAGTGGCAGGACCCAAAGAGCTAATGAAAAACATTTCTCAACCAATGCGGTTTCAGTGTTCTATGAGTTTTACCAAACATCTCTGCCTGTTTGCTTTAGAGGTTTTGTTTGCTTTAAGCTGCTCGAGGTGGAGGGGGGGTAGCAGCCCATGTTGTTTATGCATCACAACACTGAAGCCCTGCCATTGGTTTATCACGCCTGGAGATCAAGGTGACATTGATGTGTATTCTCCAATCACATTCCTTCCTCGCTCCCGGCTGTCCGAGCAGCTCGTCAGTTGCACCGTTGCACCGTCGACTCGCGAGGCAACTTCTCAGCGCGTTATCGTTTAATGGGAGTGAGATCTATTTATCAATATTCCTTTCTATAGGCAGAATAGCACTATATATTTGTATGTGATGTTTTATTTCTGTGTCAAAGTGTCCACCTTAACTATATTGTACATATGCAGATGATATGAACTTTATGTTTTAGGATTTTAATTGTTTGTTTTGTACATGATGGCTTATTTGCACACCTACCTCTCCAGCTCCCCCACCGACCCCCATCCAATCCATGTTGTGGTGATTTTGTGTTACGATGATGTGGACATATCAAACGAAGGAATCTGTTTTAATGCAACAAGCGTCGTATGAACTTAAATGCAGCATACTGATGAGGGTTCTTTTTTACTGTATGCAAAGGGGAACACTAGCGTAGATCTAGGCTGTTTATTTGGAGGTGCCATTTCTCCCGAGCTCTTGGTTAAGTTGGCCTGTTGTCCTGTTTCCGACAGTTTTATGACCTAGGACCAAATGAAGCATCATATGATGATGACAAATACGTAGTTAGGTGTAAGCGGCACTACTTAAACTGTTCTGGAAATAAAATCCTGGACACAGCCAACGGGGATGTGCTGACGTTAGACTGTAAACTGTCTTCTTGAATGGTGCTTCTTATATGAGATTGCTACATGATGACAACAGTGGCACACACACATATATATACATATATATATATACGACCAATGCTGTATTGACTGAAACACATGCTAGCAAATCTTGTCTTAACTGAAAGCCATAGGCCAGGGAGGAGCAACACAACCGGCACCTCCAGCCACGATGGCAGCAGATGACAGAAAAAAAAAGACCTAGAGTCTACTGGTGTGAGCTCGTCTTTATGAATTCCTGTTGTAGTTTTTTCAACATTCCTATTGCCACTTCATCTCATATATACAGTATATATGCCTATTTTTGTGTCGTTGAGATTATTATTGTTATGATTTTTGAATCCTCCCTCGTCTGTTTTCAGATTTTCTCGTCTTGTTTTTTGGGTTGAATCTTGAAAATGTCGTGCAGAGTCATTTCGTTTTACTCAGCTGTGAATCCTCAC
The DNA here is from genome assembly GCA_023373845.1 of Nibea coibor. Taxonomy (NCBI): domain Eukaryota; kingdom Metazoa; phylum Chordata; class Actinopteri; family Sciaenidae; genus Nibea; species Nibea coibor. The sequence goes on along the minus strand of CM041721.1, from coordinate 18,311,069 downwards.
CGGCGTCGTGCATTTTGGTTACGTATGTGTGCGCGTGCGTGCGTGTCTGACCGTGTAGTGCTGTAGTTGATGTGTAGATGTTAGCGTGACACTGCGGTATTTTTCTCTTTGATTGTCAGACCTATGCTCTCTCTCCCCCTTTTCTCCTTCTATATGTCACACTCCTCTAGCACCTCCTCTCCCCCAGCATCCACAGCCAGAGAGAGGGGGGTGGAGCGCAGGTTAACGCAGAGGAGCTCTAAAACACCAAATGTATGACTTAGTGTATACAATCAAAGAAAGCACAAAGGATTATTAGGCACAAGAGACCACACGCCCCACTTTGATTAGTCCTTTTCACAGCGATGTGCTGCTTTTGCAGACATGGATTAAAGATTTATTTCAGTGGAGATGCTGATCGAGGTTAACTTTGAAGTCTTAAGCGAGAAAGTTTATCTACGTCTGTAAAAAACTTGATCCATAGGGCTGAGACGACAGGATAAGTGGTGTCCACTATGTTTGTTAGCCATCAGCAGTTATCCACAAAATGTATATCGCCTACATATTCTAAATGAAATCAGATATAAGAATGTAACTTAGATATTATGAGATGTATTATAATTATAGTGAAGAGTTTATTACATTTTAATCTAAAGATTTGTGCTTTACACATTGACTGAAAAAAAAAATTCATGAACCAGCTCACTGATATGCAATAAGTAGAAACCACACACACACAGAAAAGACACAACACCACCTTACAGTTACAAAATCACACCGTGTACGATGCAACCAGGGACCTTGGAGGCCTTCCAGGTTCACAGCCTCTGTTGTCTTCCTCCAAGAGGATTGTGCATTACAGCACTTTAAAACAAGGACCCCCCCCCCCCAACACACACACACACACACACCTCACTGTCCATCTACAAATCTATCTCTCTCTATGACAAAGAGGGTGTTTATGAACACGTGTGGTGAATGACACAGCTGTCCTACACATCGTTGACAATGCAATGGAAAAAAAATAACATAAAAAAAAAATAAAATATTGTGTTCCCTGTCACAATTTGCTGTTCAATAAACTGACTGTCCTCAAATCTGATGTCTCTTTTTGTTGCCTCATCACTACGTTCGCTTTCAAGGTCCTGCCGCCGGCTGACAGAAAAGAGCCGGCGCTGCCTTTTTTTTTTTTCTGTTCCTGTAGTGCGGTAAAAACAACAGGGTAGATGTTTTGAAGAGTGCCAGGATGATCACTGTGGGTCCTCGAGGGGCAACGAGAACAGCTGAGACTGCCGTTGAAGTGATGATCTGCTCCCTTGTGGAGCCACCAGGTGTCAGTGTGGGGTCGTGGGAGAGCAAGCCCAGTCCTTTTTTTTTTTTTTTTTTTTTGCCTTTGCTTTGGTGGGAGTGGGGAAAGAGTGTGTGAGCAGTGCTACACACTACAGGTGTACGAATAGGCTTGGGTAGCGGTGTATCACGAGCTCCGATCTCACTCTCTGCCGAGCTATCTTTCTGTCAGCCGTGCGAGTCTCTATCTCTTGCAGCTGTGATGCTGCTTGTGCACAGATGTGCCTGTGATCCGAGTGGTTTCACTTGATAAATATGGTGTTTCTATGTGTGTGTAAGTTGCACGCCAAGCAAATGGAAATGGGGATTTCGCAGAATGTTGGTGTTTTAAAAATCTCTTGTGATTCCTGCATGTTTCAGCAGAACTGACGTTATGACAGGAGGGTTTATTCAGTATTAATCCCCTGCTGTTTGCAATGTATTCAACATTACTCTTTATAGCATTAGTTTCCAGGGTGCTATTTTGCATCATAATTACATCACAGCACCTTCATATAACCCTGCACACACCCTCACCCAGACACGCACGCTGCTGTCTTTCTATACGCCTGTGTCTTTGTATCCAGGTCTTATTTCAACCAGAGTCAGATTTCCTATATTGAATTTTGTGCCTCTTTGAGAGATTCCTTTCATCAGACGATCTACTCCAGTGTTTACACATACACATGAGAGATTAGCCAACGGCTCAGTTTACCACAATGACAAGACTTTGAAATATAGAAATGAACACCAGCCACTGTTCTTACGCTCATTCGGATCCCTTTCATGTGTCACGACTTAAGCTTCCACCGTTGAACTATTCTTAGTTTTTCATGCTTTCGAGCAAGCCGAGGAGAAAAATGGTACTTTAAACTGAGCTTAAAGGATGGAGGGAAGGAGAAACCAAGAGGTGGAGACAGTAAAGGACCATCGATAGAAGGAGCAAAGAGCCGGAGGAAGGGAGGGGATGGTGTTGATGTGTATATAGGTCACTAAATCAATGGGAATCAGGTTTTTGAAGGGGAGAGAAGGGGGTATTTATAGATACCAGTGGAGACAGATGCATCAGTGACAGGCACAATGATGCTGGGAGCACAGGAGGAGAAAATCTGGGAATAGACTGTGGTCAAATTAGTCTGCAGAGAATTCTCCTAACAAATGGCAAAAGATTCTCAATAGTGAACAAATAGCACGGAGCGCAGTGCAAAACAAAATATAATCAAATGGAAATCACTGCAGGATACTTTGAGCAAATGACCTTCCCAGCTCTATTGACAAAACTCAGGCAAACTGTTAGTTGCTGTATTGCAAATGCTCGCTGCATTTGCATCCACAGTACAGCTCTATTCATATCCTATTGAATTGTAATCTGTGATATCAGAGAGCCACATGATTGAAAGCGATATTAGCTTTCTATTTTTCAGGCTTGTATCATGAAGCTGCATATTTATTACCGTGGCGCGCTAAGAGCCGCTGTGTACAATAAAAACACGGCGCATTGTAAAGATTTCAGGTCAGAGGTTATTGGCTGAAGGGACTGCACTGTAAGGATTTTCATTCTAATATAGAAAGATTAATTACACGACCAGTTCTACGAAAGAAAAAAGAACAAGCTTTGTGCTGCAGTTTTAATAACTGTCATGTCTTATCCCATTTATTTTGTAATGTCCCATGCCTCAGTCTACCCGCCTCATGTAACCAGAAGTTCCATCACAAATTGGAAACTCGCTCCGAGTACAAGGAGGAAAAATAATTGAAGAAATTGTTTTAAATTGGCTTCTGACTGGATTTTTTTTTTCTAGGACTAGCTTAAGTCAAGGTCACAGACAAGTGGCTCCTTCCTCCACTTTACAGTGCAGCCTGTGTGTGATGTAGGCCAGCCCGAATACTGAGTGGTAAAACAATCTTCATTTCTGCATCTAATTTAAACAACATTTGCATAGCAGCCACATCACCTTGTATCAAAGAAACTGCCACCCAATTACTCCTCTTGAGAGCTCTTAATCTCTGGCCTGTGCCTAATAATGTGGTCAATAAACTCATGCAGGGCAGTGTCTTTGAAGATGAGACCATCTGACCGCCGTTTGCATAAAGAAGGGCGAGGATATGGATATGCAGCAGGTGGGACATGGTTGAAGTGACACGGCCAGATGGGTTCATCTCTTCCTCTCTACTTATACGAGTGTTTAATGACACAGAAACACAGAATATTCTCAAGATTTTACAAACCAGAGGGTGTTGTTGCTTTAATGACATATTCATCAGTGTGGAAGGCAGCTAACACCACTATTGGGTGCTATACATAAGTACAATTTATAGGTTATACATTTTTACCACATATATTTATTACTGCAACGAGTATCGTGGATTATTTTTCCAGCTAATCAGCTATATATAGAGAGAGCTCTTTCAGCAACAGACTGCTACTCCCACCATGTAAGAAGGAGCGCCACCGCAGGTCCTTCATTCCTGTCAGACTCTCTTTTTACATATATCATTATATCTTATCTTATCTTATGAATAAAAGCAGCTACAGACCCTCACGTGGTTGGCTGGACCTAATTGCCTCAGCATTATTTATAAAACAAACAAACAATCATCTCATAAAGTATAATATAGTATATCTATATTTATTGATTAGACCCAACCAGCGTCTCCACATCGATCAGGTGCAACATTAAAATGCTAAATGTAACCATTAATGAACCGGTAATAATAATTTGTTTTTATATTATATAATTACTATATTGGGATGTTGGATATAAATAAATAAAAATAAAAATGGACTATATATATATATATATATATATATATATATATATATATATATATAATAGTATAACATTCTCTTTGCTTGTAATTGAGTATGTTGGTACTTCATCAACACATATGCAGATTAATGCACAAACAGAATAAGTACACGTGGCCGGAGAGCAAACAGCTGCAAAAAAAAAAAAAAAAAAAAGAGTCACTCTTTCCCATTTTGTCCTCTGAGCCACAGTGAACCGGTGGTTATTAGAGAGAGAGGAGAGAGAGAGAGGGAGAGAGAGAGGAGAGAGGGAGAGGAGAGAGAGAGAGGGAGGGAGATAGTGTGTGTGTGTTTGTGTGTGAGTGTGTGTGAGAGAGAGAGAGGGAGTCTCAAACTGGTTAGCCTACCTATCCACTAGGAGGAGAGGAGAGGCTGCTGAGGAGCAACAAAACAATAAACAGCTACTACTACAAACCACATCATCATCATCATCATCATCATCAACAGCAGCAGCAGCAGCAGCGGCGGCGGCAGCGGAGTTCACACGATACACGCCAAGAGGAGTACCAACACATAATTGAGACAACGCCATCGTATTTGCCTCGGAGTGAAGTAACAGCCATGTATCTGAACAGGGAAGAGGACAATAGCAAAGGTAAGATCCTGTCAAGAATTGTGGCACTCTGAGCATCCTGACAGTTTCAAGGTGTTTCATTGCTGCCCTCCTCTCTCTCCTCTCTCTCTCTTTTCTGAGGTGACTGCCTTGACATGGAAAGGTGGGGATGCACTGTCACACATCTCCCACGTTAATGCATGTGTGTTTCGTTTTTTAAAACAGGCTCATCGCGCCGGTGATGTTAGTGAAAAGTGTGGGCTGTCATTATGTAATATCTATGCAGTTAATTGCCTTCTAGGAGGATGCTTATTTTTTTTTTTTTTATTTCACCGTTGGAGAGCGATGAATTGTGAACCTGTTGTGGACACTTTATCACACGGCGTGTGTGTGTGTGTGTGTGTGTGTGTGTGCATCCCCCCCCCCCCATTTGTAATATACCCACTTAAGGGGCAACATAACACAAGGTCAAAGCCTTTAGCTACAATGAAACCCAAGTGTATATAGGTTATTTATGGTGCCCTGCAGCTTCAGACGTCCTGCAAGAAGAAAAAAAAAATACTAAGGGAATGGGCTGCAGCTGATTGCTTAACGGGAGAGGGGGGGAGATAACCGTGCAGCAGCGAGAGGGGGTAAAGAGGGTACAAAGGAGGCATATTTGAGTAATCTCTCCCACGTGTTTTTGAGGCGTGATTTTCTTCTTTCTCATCGGGCGCGCAGAAACACTTCCCGACTCCCGTGTCCCCCGCTGTCACCGTGAAGCGTAAATAACAATAATAAGAGGTAATGCTAATTACCGCCTAAATCTTCAGGTTACACGAGAATAACACCTGCTGCTACCAGAGGAGGGGAGGAGATGAGGGAGGAGGTAGGGAGTGAGTGGGTGAGGGAGGGAGGGAGGGAAGGAAGGGAGGGTGTAAAAAGAGCAAAAGGCAGAGTGGGAGGAGCCATTTTTGTTCATTTCCCCGTGATGTGAGATAATGGGATCTCACCACACACACACACACACACACACACACACGGACAACAACAGTGTACTATACGGGGATGTGTGCGAGACTCAGCATCAGCAGCAGCAGCATCCGTGGGAAGGAGAGGGAGAGGACGGTGGCTTGCCATGAGAGCATCCCGTGTCTAACAGAGAGAGAGAGAGGGGGAAAAAAACGACATTAACATACAGCGTCACGCTATTTTTAAGCACAGGAAAGTTATTTAACTGTCTTTTTGACCTGTGAAGTAAGAAAACTCAGTAAGGTCACTTAAACTGACCTCCACATAAGTGATAGTGTCCCGCTATGAACATTAAGGGACTGGGGAGGGTTTAAAGTCCCCCAATGGATGGCTGTAACCCAACATTAACTCTCCTGTGGCTACAGATGACCTAAACCTTGTCAGGTTGGCATGGTAACCGGCTTTTAACGGTTGCCAGTTGTAGCTAGATAGCAATTGCCTAGCTTAGTAATTGCAATAGTAGTTGTTGTGGACAAAGAAATTGGCAAAGCTGTTTGTGTACCAGAGATTTTGACATGTTCAGGGAACTGTAGTTCATGGCACTTCCACATAAAAGTTAAAAGCTTCTTGCTCCTCCACGTCTCTACAGTAGCCCAGAATAGACGTTGTGTTTCGCAGCCCGCCGTAGTTTCAAGCTTCTGTCTTCGGAGGTTGAGTGCGCCTCCGTAGCTTCACCCTGCCGAAGGGAGGGCAAGTGGAGCCGGCTGTGACCCGCAGCTTCAACGCTAGATGCCACTAAATCCTAACATGTAAAAATGCACAAGTAAAAAAACGCACTTTGCTTTTGTTTTCAAGCACCTTTGTGCCGGAGCACATCCTCACAGACCTGCTAGCATGGCTAGTCTCGTTGAAGGTCAAAGAGGGATGCAAAGAGAAATGTTTGGAGCATAGTCGATTGCACGGTGTGATCCAGGAGGTCGTGTTGGTTAGTAGTAGGTGCTGGAAGGAGAATCGTTTGTGAGCATTAGTATGAGTGTTTGACCAGTTGTTTGACTTAGCTAGGACAAATGGTTGTTTGCAGGGATTGATGGACTGCAGGTAAAGTAGTAAAGATATGGGTAAGCTGACTGCTAATGTGTTGGGGCTACTCTTTTAGGTAAGGAGCTCAATACTTGATCGACACGCCTTTAATTGATTTATGTGAGCGGGTGTTCCTTTCCGACGGGTGTTTCCCTTGCTGCACTGCTGTGGCCTTTAAATTCACACCGCGTCTCAAGGTGGAGTGGCAGGGAGAGGGAGAAAGATCTACCAGGGACGTATTGATTATGGCCTCAGAGGATTAAAGGGGGGCTGAGGACAAACGTGTTGATCATATGTGAGCTTGGAAATCACACAAAACTGGTGGCCACTGTCAAATAAACTGTTGCAATGAGATTAGATGTGGGCTTCAATCAATACCGAACTTAAGAAAAAAGTAAAATGTAGAATGTAGAAAAGGGGGGATGCTGGGGATAAGTGGCACCCTATTATTGTCTCTTCAGTCTGACGGCTAAATGGTTCGTTATTTATACCCGCTGGAAAACATTCAACAACTATTTAGACTACTTACTGATGTTCAAAATGCAGCAGTGTTAGCTCCTGCGGGGTTTGATTGTAGGCCATTAACAGACAACTTTTGAGATGTTCGAAGCATCCTGACCATCCCACAAACAGCCAACTTTTCCACACCATGGAGAAAATGCTATCTTTTGAATATTTAATCATTTAAAGTCTAATGAATTCTTGATTTTGAACAGTCACAAAAGCTAAATAACCAAAACAAGATTGTTGTTTGTGATAGGTGTGGCACTCATCACTTTACCGTTGCTTTTGACAACAAAAGAAATTAGGTTAAGCGCCTTAAGGCATAGGCAGAAACAAGACTAGTTAGACCGTAAACATCTTTTAAGAGGTCTAAGTTGTTGATGTTAGTGGGTGTGAGTTCAGGTTAAGTTTAGGTAGACTGGAACCGCTGACAGTATGAAGAATGCACAGTGTATGGAGGACTTTGCCTGTAGGTTTCTGAAAACCTGTTGTGAAGCTCAAAATCTGTGAGTCTGTCCGCCGCCATGTTGGTTTTACAGCTTCCGCTGCCTCCCGGCGAATCTAAAAGAAAGACACGGGTCATTGGTGGACGCAGGGCTGACGCGGGCTGAATGACGCCTGGGTGCTCAAGCAAGCCATCTGTAACACCACCCAACTGTCAATCAAAGCAACCACGCTGTTAATTATGCATAACTTTAAGCTTCAACCAAAGTACGGTTCAGTACAGTTGTCATGAATGGGGAAAGTAGCCATAAAGACCAAAACCATTTGTTTTGTACCAGGCTGTAAACATTTTTATTTCTGCTGTGAAGTTTAACATGGAGAGCTTATGGAGATTGACTCTTTCTGTAGCCAGCCTCAAGTGGACATTTGAAGAACTGCAGTTTTCAGGCTTCATTTCTCAGTCATGGCTAGAACCAGTGATTATTTTCATTAACAGTTAATATGCCAACTATTTTCTCAGTCAGCTGATCATATCAGGTAATGGAAAGCAACACCAAAACTTAAACCAGCAAATATTTTAGTTAAAAAAATGATGTTTCATCATTTATATATAGATTACAATCTTCAAGTCACTTTAAGGAAAGATTTTCTTACATCAATGCTCTGTCTTAATTAATTACAATCATGCTAAGTGACCAAATTTTAATTAATTACAAGAAGCCTGAAGTAACATCGTTTTTTATCAGTAGATTGGGGTTTTACATGTGGCTTTACACATGATAGTTAGTGTGTGTTTCTCCCTTTTAAACCATCAGCGGCAAGTGTGAAAAATCTGTCAGGCTGGCGGCATCATCACCCCATACACAAGTAGGAGAACATCCCTACTTGTGAAATTTCTGTGCTGCACAAAATAGGCAAATTCACTTCTGTTGCCATTTCTATCTGTCGTCATGTGAAACACAGTGCAGGTTCCAGCTTGACAAACAGCAGGAGACCAGTAAATGAAGCGCTTTCCTGCTTTCACGACTGTTTTGATGAACTGACTGTGATAGATTTGTCGGACAGGAGCTGATGCCTTTATTGATCGGTTCACACCGAGGGACGATGGCTCAGGTACATGTTAGATTTAGGGAGACATGTTCTGAGAAGGGGAACCTGTGGCTGACTAGCTTCATGTATTATGCATGTCATCACCCTGATCTGTATATCTGACGACAGGAGGTGGATCAGCAATACAGCATTATGGCCCTCTCTGCGTGGAGCAATGTCACCTCAGAAGATTGTGTTATTGCATAGTCCAGTTCAGTCCAGTTCAGTCCAGTGCAGGACTGTACTCGATACAGTTTACATGAATATGTCTAAAAATAATGGAGAAATCAGTGCAGAACTTCACTTGTTTGCAGAGCAGCATAGGGCATTATCCTCCCCTGGATGTCGACATTTTGTTATCTCCCTCTTTTTTGTGGTGCTAAGTCTGGAGACAGGGTTTGTGCATCAGGGACAATTTGCCCTAAATTTATTTGATGTGTGGTCCTGTACTCTGTCTGGCACCCAACCTTATCTACCACTTGAATATGATATATAGTAATACGGTCAGGTTTACTGTTGATTTAGATTGGGTGCTGGCCTTGAACTTGGACTGTAGTCTAAAACTCTCGATGCTACCAATCTTAATGACTTAAGCTTGGCATGCAGCACCTGCGAGAGAGCTTGTTTTGGCATCTTTGCAGATGGATCTGCAACCTAAAAAGGGTTGATGTGATTAAAGGAGGTGGAATACCATGAATGTTAAAAAAGATAAACTTTAAGAAAGTTATTTATAGACACTTTCCTCTGTTCTTAGACTGACTGACCTAATTCTGGACCGCTGAAAGACAATTGCTCTTTTTAACCATGCTAGAGGTGTGGCCCTAGAGATGGCAATATCGGTCAGTCTACCACTTTGGTCCAGAGCACTGACAGTATAAAGAACAGACAGGGTATGCATGATGTCACCCACAGGTTTTTGAAGAAACCTGTAGGTGACATCATGAAGTTGAAGTTTAAAATATGTGGCTCTGGCTGCCACCATGTTGGTAACCCTGCCTCTTCTGCCTCCTGGCTAATAAAAATATCGGCAAAGACGTGGATCATCTTTGGACCTGAAACGCCCGGGTGCTGTAATAAGCCATTTATAACGGCACCCAACTGTCAATCGAAGTGGCTGTTAATTCTTAGCATAACTTTAAACCTTAATATAATTTGAACATTTGAGTTATATCGAAATTCAGACTCGGCACAGCTGTCATAAACAGAAAAAATGGCTAAAGAGACCAAAACTGTTTTTTGTACCAGGCTGCAAGCATGTTTATTTCTGCTGTGAAGCTGGACATTTTAACATGGGGACTTATGGAGAATTGACTCATTCTGTAGCCAGCCTCAAGTGGCCATCTGAGGAAATGCAGTTTCTAGCACTTCCACATTGGCTTCACCTCAGAGCCTCGGAGGTTAAAGCTTGGTTCACACTGAATTATCTCAATAACTGCTGTATTGATTGCCATGGAGGGTTGTACAGAGATTTATGGTCCCCACAGGATGAACTGTAATCATTTTGATGATCTCATAATGTTTCAGCCTAGGATTTGCAGGTTGAAGGTTTGTTGGCCTGCACCAGCCTCAGCTGCATGTTGTGTTTATAGCTGATAAGCAAATTAACTAAGACGGTAAACATTATAACTGCTAGCCATTAGCATATTAGTATTGACAGTGGGATTAAATTAGCATGCTGACGAAGCACAAAAAACCCCTTCCGCAGGACAAAACAATACAAATGAATTTTGTTACTACCTTTGAAGCTACAGGCCACAGCGCTATACATTTTCAAAGTTGTGCTTAAGCCTTTGTATAGGTGTGATTTACTGTACTTATCTCTGAATGAAAAGGCCTTCGTTATGCCCGGGGTTTAGACAGTTCTTGGTATACCAGCTTGGCGGTGTATCACAATTCTTTGTATGCATCAAAGGATTTTAACTGCTAAGGAAATGAAGTGGAAAACGGAGAGAATTTGTGGCCAGTCTTTAACATGGTGTGAAGTGTTAAGTGTCAGCAGAAGACTGAGTTCCTAACCTCTTATTATTGCCCTGTAGAAATTGATGATGTCCTTTTACTTCATGGCTGTTTTACTAATGTGGGATGGGAAATTATTTGGGGGGGATTGCTGTGGCAGTCTTGTAATGTCCATGCCTCTTAGAGCAAGATGAATTAAAAAAAAAAAAAAGCTGAATGCTGGGAGAAAAAGGTATCGCTAAGGGCTCAGCAGCTGCGTTCAACAAGTCTGTGATCAAACTTAAAAAAAAGGGAAGATTACTGGAGATATTCATGATGCCCTCTCTTTTCCCCGTTAATATTGTTTAAAGAATAAAGATGCCGCGAGCTGTTCTGTCCTGTCAGCTCGCTGTTTAGATATATCAGATGTAGAGTAAATGAAAGAGCCATTATTTTGCAGCAAAGGCTGAAGTAAATGCAGTAGATTGAGTCTGTGAGCATCAGATTGTTGAACGCCATCGCAGCGGAGACCTTTAGACATGTATGCCGCATAAATTGGCACAGGAATAACATAATTGTAGAGATGGCTTAATCAGCCTATTTGACATTTAATGGATCGCGCCGTCACTTGAGCTTAAGTTTATTTAGCTTTGAATGGATAGTCAAATGGTTAACAGCCTCCAATTTATTATACAGATGGATGTTGTGAGCTAAGCCATTGGGAAAATCTGAAGGATCACCGGAGTCAGAGGAACAGGCTACAATGCAGCGACGCAGGCAATTAGACGCTTTTGTAGGAACACCTGCAATGAAACGCGGATTTGGACCTGCTGTTTCACTTTTCCACTGAGAGAGCTCATCATCCTTCTCCTCGATGGAACAGGAAGCCATATCAGCTGATTAGAGCAAAGTCTAATCACACTTTGAATCATTAAGGAACTGCAAAGGAATAAAATTGCATTTGTAAAGAATGGAAAATTAGATTTTATTGATGAACCTGCAGCCTAGTCGACACATCCTTCTTACGTAATGTAAAGTTAGTCTCATGTAATGCAAGGTAATGCCGTAGATCTTACATTTATTCGAGCTCATTAATTTAATAACGTAAGGCGTGTATTCTAATATTACACAGAATCAGAAATAAAACAGGACCCATGTACCAGACTTGTTGATACAGCTCCATAGAGCCGGAGTTATTCTTACAGTCGACTCTCTCTCAGCTGACTAGCTTGCGGAGGAGGACGAGGAGGAGGAGGAGAAGGAAGTCTTTCACTTCTCCTTTCTCTGCCATCTTCTGTCCCTTTTCTCCTCTGTGCCTTGGTAGAGGTAGAGGAGAAGTAAAAAAAAAAAAAAGGACAGCGCCGGTTAACATCACCCGGACAGAGAGAAGAGTGATAGAAAGCAAGAGGTACAGAGGCAGACAATAGAGTGAAAAGATGGAGAGAGGCACGAGAGACAGAGGGAGAGAGGGAGAGAAAGCAAAGAACAAGCCCTGGAGTGCTAGCCAGTCAAGGTCACACAGAGGAGAGGAGGCCCTGTGTGTACATGTCTGTGTGTGTGCGTTTCAAGGGGGAAAACAGTGGGGATGGGAGGCCTACATAGTAAAGAATGAAGGGTTGGTGACAGCGGATTGGCTTAGTCTGGGATGGGGGATTTGATGGGGGGGAGGGATGAAGGAAGGAAGCGAGAGAGATGAAAAGAGCTTGTAATATGGCTTCACAACACTCTTCTTACACTTAATATTCTCCTCAATCCTGTATTCGCGACAGGAGCGGCTTAATGAAGGTGCAACTTTGTACACGTTGGAGGCGGCGGGCGCTTACGCGTGCGGCGTTTATGACGATGCTGCATGTGAACGTTTACATGTGCGCTGTTGCGTAACCGCTCAGCCCCGTCGTGCTGATCCATGTACTCTTTGGAGTCGCTCATTCGCATCTCCGTTGCCTTTTTTCTTTCCCTCTCACCACTCGATGACCTCTGATGTGTCGTCGCAGCTCCCACTTTCAGTAGGTGCCACGCTGCACTCTGTTAAAGAGCGTGTGTTTTGAAGATTAGAAGCAATAGCTCTGCAGGTACATCCTACAACCATCCCCTACGTTCGGCATGCGAGCCGACGAGAGAAAGAAACCGTTAATCCCATCCAGAGCACTTGCTCTACTTTTGATTAGCGACGAAGAAAGGGAGACTATTGCATAATGGATAGCCCAGTGCTTGTCATCTTAGGATCAAGTGTTTTGAAAGCGGGATTGTGGTTTGCTGAGAACATTCTTTATTCGGTTATCCTAGCAGGATGCAAGGAGTCACTTGGAAATGTGATCACTGCTGTCTCTTCAAACATATTAGCCCTGTTTGCATCTCACACCCAGGAGAGATTACGCGTGTGAGCAGTTGCCATAGTGTTTTGGAGCACCAAGGTGCTGATGTGAAAGATCTGAGGTGGCTCGGGTGCTCCGTGACATTATCTCTCCGGAGCAATGGTGTGTGGAGTCGTGATAACGTATGACGACTTTGTTTGCAGGAGGTCAATAGTTCACCCCGTGTGTGGCCCCCCCGGGGGTCACTCCCAGCTCTTAATGTTGTATCAGATCCGTCTTAATGTATTCACGCTCCATTGCTGTAATTTTATTTTACTTTTTAGGGAAATTTCCCCCCACTCTGTCATCACCACCACTAATCCTCATATTAAACCTCTGGTGGTCACACAATCGCATTCAGTTTAAGACTCCCAGAGAATTCCTGGCAAATTATCCTGTTGACAGACATCATTACCATTCCAGAGAGTAATTAATCTTTCCACGCCGTGATTTTAAACAGATGAAGAGTAATAGCTTCCGTAATAATGGATTCAAAGCATTTTGCCAGCGATAGACTGTAATTTAACTCATCTTAAACAGACTGTGCCAAGCTGATCTGCAGTGTATGCTACTGTACAAATGACCCTTCATTTTGTGTTATTATATTGGACAGCTGATTGAATAGAGACAGGCTGTTAACTAAGGGGGAGAGACAGGGGTGTGGCGAGCAGCAAACCAGGGAGCGATGTTGTTGATATATTATATTTTCTTAACCATCATCCATCCATAATCGTGTCCCGAGCCTCAGTGTAGAGGATTTAGAGGCATTTAGAGGAAACTGGCCCAAGTCATTAAAGAATAGTTCGACAGTTTGAGACCTCCTTGCCCCAAAACTTTCTAGCTTTGATTATAAGGAGCTAATTTTCCCAAAAACCCGACAATCCAACCACAAATGTGCAACACTCTGAATGTCTGCCGGGAGATTCTGTCTGAAAATATGCAGCATTAATAAAAACATCACATCTCCCCCTCTCTTGTGACGGCGTTTCACTCACTGTGTTTCATTTTCTTGTTAAGAGTGAAATAAGAAGCTATCACTCTCATATCTGATAGTCAGGACGCAGATATGTCTACCAAAATGCAGAACATATATAAAAACTCATTTGTTCCTGCTGTTTAACAGCTCCATGTGAAATTGTTTTGCGGCATGTATTCTTTGTTTGTGTCGTTCAGCTGCTGCACCATAAATTGCACGTTGGGGATAATAGAAGATAACTTGAAGCTAGCTTAGCTTAGCAACACGTCCCCCTGTTTTCAGTCATTACGCTAAGCTATGCTAAGCCACTTAACACGGAGAGAGTGGTGTTGGTCCTCTCCCTTAATTCTCTGCAAGAAAGCAAATTATTCATTCACCAGAAATGAAAACAAACAGTTTTTTTTTTCATGTTCATGTTATTTGTGAAAAAATAATACCTTTGCACACCTGTGTTAGGACAGGTGCATAAACACGCACAGGGGACTGGGGGGGACAGATGTTGGACCGAGGCAGCATTCATTGTTATAAGCGTAGTGACGTACCACAAACGAAACAAACAAACACGCACACACACTTCCCAGTAAAAAGACAACACAGTCGAGACAGAAAGCAGACTGGTGAGTTACAGCTTTGAGGTGAGCACCAAGTCATTGTATTATTCAAACAACACTTACATAACAAGATTGTTGGCAGTGCGTCGTATTGAAGTTCATTATTTTAGAGTTTTCCCAGGGGAAGGAAAAAAAGTTTGTCGAACTTGGCTAGCAGCCAACATCCATATTGCTAGCTCTTGCCACAAACACACATCCACACTCACTCCGCACTTGCCCCCCCCCCCCCCCTTCCCCAAAGTCTGAGTGAGGATTTCGCCCTTGTGCGTAGGAGAAAAGGTAACAGGTTCAAGTAACAAACGTTAGCTCCCCACACACACACACACCTGAAAAAACCTGAAAAGCGCAGGTATTTTCTTACAAAGTGAACGTTCATATTAGAGATGCATCACGCTATCTGCTCGAGTACACCGTGTTCCACAAGTTGGTGTGTGTGCGATTGAGCATCGATGTGTGCGTTTGTTTGTGTGGACGCACTGTCTCTTGGTATTTAGCAAAAAAAAAAAAAAAAAAAAAAAGAAGTGCGCGGTTCTGTGTGAGCCACCCTGTATCTGGCAAGCTCGTCAGACTGACAGATTGGACTGTATGAGTGCCATCTCCTCAGCTTGGCTGCCTGAGCGCTTTTTTCCCTTGTTCCTACTTCCTCTCTCCTTCCTCCCTCCGTCTCTTCTTCCCATTACCCCGCTTCGGTGGTGACCAGCAGGCCAAGGGATATTTTCCCTTCATTTGCCTTATCTAGCTAGCCGTACAGGTAGGCCCTCTCTCCGGATTAAGTCCACTCACTGTTCCGTAACTGTAGCTACAATACCTGATGGATCAGCTGTCCGGTACTACCTCCCCATGTGCTCGGGGTAGCTTGTGACAGTGTGAGGTTAAAATGCCGGAGATGGCAGCGGGCGCTCTGTGTCCTCGCATTACTCTCTTCCATTAGAGCTTTTGTCACTTTATGGTTGAATCAGGACTGGTTAGGAAATACACAGATACTGTAGATGAATAAGAAGAAAGCGGCATTGTTGTGCCGTGCTGAACAGAGGGGGGAATGGGTCATGAACGGGATTCAGCAGAGTGATTGTGTGCGACTCTGTGAGTGGGGAGAGTTCACACAAACTGTTTTCGCACTTGTGCTTTTACTAGATCTGCAGTGACAATGATAGAAAGACAGATTTTCAGCAGCTCTATTCACTACCTAAATCTGTTTTTATTTCGGTGAATTAAAAAGAGATGGACTCGTTCATACAGTTATCACGTCTGCTTTATGTGTACCTGGCCATTTGGGCAAATGAGGCATTTTGAAATTGGCATCTTTCGTGCTTGCGCTGTCCCCACTAGAGCTCCTTGTGGAGAAGAATGGGATGAAGGGAGCAGAGGAGGAGCGGGAGGAGGAGCGGGCAGAGCAGGGAGTAATGAGCCCAGGCGGGAGGGACAGATGATGCAGGGGGGCAACCTGAAAAACACGGGCACACATCTCTGAAGCAAAATATGGACTCACATGACTGATTAGGAAATGGAAGAGCTGGCGGGCAGATGAAGGGGCTTCACCGGGCTCAATGTTTGGCTCAAGAAAAACAGATTTGTGGTGTAACTGAGAACCTGTTATGAGCACAAAAAGATCAAATTACTGATACCAACAGGTGGGAGACCGGTGTTGATGTTCTCTCTCCTCCCACTCCATCTACAAAAATGATGTGGATTACTGTTTTCGTCGCTCCTTTTGATTCCCCCCCACCAGTCATCGAACTTTTTTGCCGGTCGCGGGGCTTATCGTCCTGTGTTTGCTTTGGCAGCGGCGTGAATTGGTGCAGCTGGAAGAGCACAATGAATTGGATGCAAGCAATTGTGCATGCATGGGAGTGAGCTGAGAAAGAGAGGGGGAGAGAGAGAGAGAGAGAGAGAGAGAGAGAGAGAGAGAGAGAGAGAGAGAGAGAGAGAGAGAGAGAGAGCTCAGCCCTGGACTCAGTAGAGCTGAGACACACCAGATTGGGCTGGCTCGTCCAAGCAGTACATTTCTGATTGGTCTGGGCTACATAGCTGAAATGTGCCTTTTGTGCCGCTGGTCCACAAATCTGACATGCTGTAGAAAATCTCTCCGTCTTATTCTCCCTCCTCACTCCCACACTAATGAACAGCAGTGCTTTTCCACGTCCGCAGATCGTTTTTCATGTACGCAACATTCATTGATTAACGCTAACCGCCCTGAGACCCCTTCTTTGTTATTATGGCTCTCAGGCCTGGGAGGGGCCTCTCTAATCCTTAATGAGTCATAAAAGGCGAAAAATTATACACTCCAATAGTCTTCACATTGGGTGATATTTCAATATTTGGTCACTCACTCTTGGAGTCTATTTGCCCACAGAGTTGGCACACGCTCAAATGCCCCCAGACACACATTTGCACAAGTAAACAGAGAATTCTTGACTTTCCAGTCTCGTGGTGTGTTTCGTACACTCGGGATATTTAGGTACAGGCTGCAGGATCCTGCTGCACAGCCCGGAAAAACAAACATGACAGGTCAAACAGAAAAGCTACCAGAATGCACTGTTATTCAGTTCAGCTCACTCACCACTAAAATAAGCACGTTGATTACATAATCAAAACAAGATGCCTGGATGCCAAAAAAACCCAAAACACTATATGGTAATTGTCACGCTATCATCCAGTGTGTTGATTCTACAGGGCATCCTATCCATGGTGATATTCCCTTTATGGGTGGCAGTGTTTGTGAGCTTGTCTTACATGTGATTATCCACTTGATGAGGACAGTTTGCCCACCGGTGACGGTCAGCGCTCTCTCAACAAGACGATGGAGGTCCTCGCTTGTCGACGGAGCTATCACAGAGGGATAGCGTATGCATGGGATGTCATAGTATCTGCCTCTCACACCGTCTTTCCCCGGGGTAAATCTGTTCCTCCCTCGTCTCCGTGTCCATTGCCCTCTACAACACAGCGCCTAATTACAGAGCAACAGAGGGAGGAGGTGAAGACAAAGTGGGAGAAAAGAGCAAAAGCCAGAAATGTGGAAGAAGAAGAAGAAGCAGCAGAAGAAGAAGAGGCTCTGTGTGTAGAGCTAGAGGAGGTATAAATGGGTGCGCGAGAACAGCTGTGAGAAACTGATGCCGGAAAGGACAATGTTCGTAATTAGGATTGTTTAAGAAGTCGCGTTTCTTGAAAAATTACAGTTAATATTTGATGACGACTGCACTCTGTCACCCCCCCCCCCCCCCCCCCCCCACTGAAGAAGCTCTCACTCTGAGGCAAACGCACAATGACTGCACATCAGACATGGCTGCAGATTGACAGGCATGAGGCTCCCAGCTTCTTAAAGCGCCTGACAAACCTCATTAAGGAATGTTCATGCAGCCTCTATTGACATAAGACATACCAAGGAAGGGTCATGTATAAAACATGAGGTTATAAATATATATGTAGACGTAAGAGCCTATACATGGACCTATAGTGTTTTGTGCTGTATAAGCTTTTACTGAAAGTGTAAACGGTGGAGGACTGTGATGTAGTATACCATCAGACTGCGTTGAATTACATGTTGGTGTCTCAGGGAGAAGAAATGATGGCCTCTGTTTTACTAGCACTGGGAATATTATCATTCTGTGCAGACATATTTTGCCACACACCTCTGTCTCAGTCCAGATCCCACAGCCACGTTCACCCTCTCTCCTTTACTCCTCTGAAATATTAATATAATGTAATAGGCTATTTGTATTAAATATTTAATTCTGTGTCATATTTGCATCTCATAAACCGCTGGTCTGTATTACTTTGGATTACCTTTGAAATCTTGAAACTCGCAGGACTGGGACAGAATTAGAATAGCAGAGGAGCAGAGGTATGGTCGGGAAGAGGAGGCGAGTGTGCCGAGCGAGCTGGGAAATCGCTTCGGGAAGTTCAGCGAAAAATGCCTCTTGTGTCCTTTTGGCTGCTCCATTTTCCTCCTCTTCTTCTTCTTCTACTTCTTCTAGTTTTAAACACAGCACGCTCTGCACAGTCTGCCTCTGTTTATTACCCACTGTTTGCAGCAGCACTTTGTGTAATGTGCTCCAGACAGATTTGACAGGCTGGACGTGGACCATAAAATACCTCCTGTTGGGAGTACTATCTACTGAGCGATCACAAGCCCAGGTACATGCAGTCTGTGAAGTGCAGGTATGATGGAGACAAAACTGAAGGTGCTTGTGAAGGCGCAGAGTGATTGCAATTAAGGTCTCCTGTCCTTAAGATCATAAATTTCTGGATGTATATCACAGTTTTTATGAGCAAACAGGGACTCCTCGCCATAAGTGAGGTTTAAATATATAGCTCCATAAAACAGTGTCTTTGCCTTTATTTACTGTAAGCAAGATTATTATCCTGACAGTTAAAAGTACACTCTTCTCTGAGGTGAAAAGATCACGTTGGTTTTCAGAATAAGTTCTTTTAATATGTCTGAGTGGTTATATGGGAGCGTAGGATCAGCTTTATAGTGCTGACCTGAGGTTATTACTACGTGCAGTGATGGGGAAGGAAAATCTATTGCATGCAGCCAGTGGTGTGCAGCTTGAAGCAGCGCCTCTTGGACATTAAGTTGCAACATCAGGCCTGTCTTATACACCCGATGCTCCACCTGTTGAATCTGCTTTGGCAATGCAGACGTGCATGTCTGATTAAGCGACTTGTTGAACCACCTACATAGTTTCCATTCACAAATGTTGCACTCTGCATTGTTCGCTCTTATTCTGTAAAATATTTTTGACACATTTTTCTTTTTGGACAACAAATGTGTTTTCCTGTTCGGCAGCGGTTACTGTTTCCCAGAGACAAAATCAAATGTGAGCCAGGAAGCAATGTAGTCGCTTTAAGACAGATTCAGATGCCAAGACTGATTTGCATCTAAAGCTAGATAGATTTTGGATGGAGTTGTTCTGAACAAAGCATGAAATGCATGTGGAAGGGCCGTTCTCTGACAGGATTACGGGCCACCAGCCACAACAATAAGGCCAAGTAAGATTTGTCAGAACTGTGGCCAAATGGAAAAGGTATAAATAAAATGTCATATATTTGTTCTTACCGGACTATAACCTACATGGCAATCATTACAATTAGATACAGTGTGCAAAGAAGTTTTAGGTTCGTTTTTCATGTATTATTGATCTCTATAAATTGAATGCATATAAATGCAGAATCTGTAGGCAAGGGACCAAAATTTGGCACTGGAAGTGTTCTGGTTTCCGTTTGTAGTCCAAATCGTATTTGACAACTAAAGGAAAGCTATATTTGAGCAGCTATGGTTGCAACAGTCTGTGTGGGGAGGCTGAACACGCCGGTTGAAATATATTCTCAGAAGAATCGGCTGTCATCTGACAATAATTTAGCTGCATTCATATGCAGATATCTGTTTATAGAGATTAGCAGAAATGTCTTTCTTGTTATTCTCACGTATCGTTCAAGCGCCAGCCTCCATGGCTGTGAAGTGAAGCCAATGTAGAAGTGCCAAAAACTGCAGTTCCTCAAATGGCCACTTGAGGCTGGCTACATAAGTCGGTCTCCATAAGCCCCCATGTTAAAATGTCCAACTTCTACATAACTTGCCTGTTTTTATTTAATTAAGGCTTAAAGTTATAATATTATAAATTATATTATATTAATTATATTATAAAGTAATTATTGTGGTTGCTTTGACTGACAGGTAGGTTCTGTTGCAGGTGGCTTGTTTGAGTGCCCAGGCGTCATCCAGCCCGCCTCAGGGCCAACAATTTTCAGATTACCCGGGAGGCGAAAGAGGCCGGACTGCCAAGATGGCGGCAGCCAGAGCCATTACATACTGAGCTTCAAAACGTCTCTTCATTATCCCATGGGTGACATCATGGATAAGACAGCCATTCTCTCTACTGTCAATGATTAAATTGCTAATCAGACTTCAGAGAAAGTCTTGGCCTGTATATTCATTATCCATTTTCCGGATGTCCCCAGGCTGTACCAGAAGCCCAGAAACATTTGCCGTTGCCCCTAAAGGCTAACTCGTCATCAAACGATAGCCGATGGCCTCCAAGATTGTGATATGAGTAATGAGTGAGCCCTGCTTAGTCCTTTTTGGCTTTGCAGAGAAAAGAAGGCTAATGAACAGCCCAGTGCATCTGCAGGCCTGCATGCCCATGTTCACTTGTCCAGCCAGCCATACGCATGATCTCCTCTCCCCCCTCCCCATCCTTCAGCCTTCCAACCCCCAACTAGCACAGCCTTGAGGTAGGGCATGCTGGCAGTCCTCTGTGTTTGATTTTTTTTTTTATGTGCTCTGGACTAATCCTATTTTGGGTACTGCTTTTTGAGTCAAGGTTTGCACAATCTCTCCAGGCCAGATGCAGTAAGGCCTGACACTGCAGACCCTTCCCCCCTCTACATATTATTACATCATCTGTTTATGACTACTCAACCATTCAACCATACATCACCCCGGTACACTGTGGAAGTGGCACTTGTCATTTCACCAGTCGTTGGAGACGAGTACAAGGGTCTAAAAGGGAAAGCACAAATCTTTAAGCTGTACTCTTCGTCTTCCCCCATTCTCCCTCGTCTCGGGTCCCATTCTCTGCGACTGTCAGCCCACATAGGAGCCCTCCAGAACAGCCGGGTGAATCACCGCACATCCACAGGCTAAGAACGGCACACGTTCTAACAATTACACAAATAGACATAGACACATACCCACACACACACACACACACATACTGAGACGTATCTGTGCGTCAATTAGTGTTTTGAAATGGTATAGCCACTTTTGCACACCATTAGATAACTGTGAGGGATTTGCGTAAAGCTAGTTCATTAACTTGTGAATGCCACTGATTTTCAAACAGGAGTGCTGCGTTTAAGCACCAAATGTCCCTGAAGCACTTAAGCACTTGATCCAATATTTATTTTATGATTTCTATGTATCATGATATTAACACATTATTTAACAAGACTAAGCAGTGGCCGTGTTATGAGCTCCGGAGAGTGTACTTGAGCTAACTAAATGCTAGCAAGCTAATTTGTAGCAGCAAAAATGTTAATTATGCTCACCTGAAGTTTAGCATTTTTTAAAATCTGCACCAAGTACAGCTGATGAAATGTCATTTCATTTTTGCCGGTGTCTGTGAATTAATATTAATATTGAACAAATTATAATTTTGATGATGCGCGATGAAAAGTTAAGGCATCGCCAGTCACAGTTTCTTCTGGGGAGAACATGAACGTGTTAATTAAAACAGCAGCAGACTCAATTGCAAACACCAACCGGAGAGTTGGAAGTGTGAAAATGTTGTTAATAATCAAATAGCTTATATATTAATCGTTATCCTGACCTGTAATGAGCATCAGTCTTTTGGCAGAACTTGTTAACATGTTTATATATGAGTGGACAGGTGGATGAGCGCCCATTCTCACTCTCAGGTGGACTATACTCCTTTATTATTTAAATCCTGATGTTGATAATAAAGTAATATTTTTCACCGGGTGTCCACAAACATTGTAAAAGTGCACGGGGAGAAGTAGTCCATCTTCTGAACTTTGTAGTTTTATAGCATAGACCATCGTCTTCTCCTAAGTCCTCCTCCTTCACGTCTTTCCTTGACCTTGTGACGTTTGCCATCAAGGTCAAGGAAAAGTGTTTAGGAAAGGACTTAGGAGATTAATTTTTTTGACTACCAATCGACTGCACCTACACAACCAGACACACAAGGGAGGAAAACAAGGAATGACACGAGGAAGGAAGGAGCCTCCATCTGAATCTAGTGAATAGTTGTTGAGCTATATCAGTCTGAACCAAATTAATGATCATCATGTCAGTCACGCATGCCTAAATATGCTGCTAGTGTAGCTAAAAATGTTCTCTGGACTTTCTTCACCAGACTGAATCTACTCCTGATGAAACTAAACTGAACTAAACCGGGACAAAACAAAAAGGTACTGATATAACAGGAACCTCTGTTAAGAGACCGTTCCTTTGTGTTCTCAAGAGCCCCTCAATTGGCTTAAAGGTCAGGTTGCATACAAATCACACCACCGCTCTGTTTGTCCTTTTTAGTAATTTAACAGACCTCATAGAGACACAGGGTTGAGAGGCTGCCTCAACAGCGTCCGTTATTCTTCGCCTACTCCATCTGGCCCCATTACACATGACGAGAGTTATAGCCGTCTAGAAGAGAGTTAATAAATCAACCAGGGATCAGGTTTGTTTTGCCTCTTTGTTTTTCATTCCAGTCACAATAAATAATACTCATAATGCCAGTAAGATTGCTTGTGACAACTTACTTTGCGTGTGCCCATGTCATTGGCCAGGAACACAGTGTGCTGTAGCTCTCAAGAGGGCACCGAGTAAACGGTGACGGAAAACAACGTGCCAACATGCTTTCCACAATCATACATTTGTAGTAGAAATGCTACGTCGCTCATTATGACACTGCCAAAGAAACAGTGAAGGTGATTTCTAGCAATAACTTCAGTTTATACTACTTTCTATCTCTTAATTCCTCTCCGGGTTGGACTCTAACTGTAGCTCTGTTATTTCCCCCCACTCAGCTACGCCTGCAATAGTTAGCCAAATGACATCCTTGTCATGATGTTAGGGTGATAATGTCAAGTAGGTGTGAGAGCTGTGTCTGTGTGTCACTCACTTAATGGCAGCAGCCAAGGCTGCCATTTATTCTCCGCTTCCCTGCCAGCCAGATGGGATGCTTCGCCGTATTTGGTTGACGCGACATACAGTGACATCCTGCACGGTGCTGCAGGTATTATGGCCACTCCCGAACTCACTGCAGCAGCTTGTGTGAGTGTCAAGCTCGCATCTGCACAACAGCTACTATTAATATGCTTGTGAGTACGAATTAAGATGAGCCATTACAGTATAGAGCAAGGCTAAAATGTCCTCAGGTGCTGTGTAATTGAGTTAATGTGGAAGGAAAATTGCAGGCTGCTCCCAGCAGAAGTGAAGACAACAAGGACCGGTAGTTAGTGGAAAACTATATTTCCCATGAGCTCTTGACTGTAAACCTGCTGCGAGTGAGCAGCTGCATGGCATCGTCAATATGTCTCAGTCTGCCGGGTACTACCCAGCTGTAAATTGTTGACAGATATACAAGCAAACACATCAACGGGCAGTCAGGCAATAGACAGCAGGCTGGAGGCCCGGCCAAGATGACCCTGCACTCATGGCAAGAGCTAAAAACTTCTTACTCAAGAACAGCCACACATTAAATCTGATAATTAATTATTAAATGCATTTTTTGGAAGAAACACATTTGAATCAGAGGAAGCGGGACGCATTAAAACCTAAAGTAAACGTTATAGGATATATTTCATTACTTTAATTTGTCCTTCCATTGACATTGGCTGATGCTAATGAGAGTTATTTTCTGTGGTGTCTGTCCAGCTGGAGTCTAAAAGCAGAGGGGTATTTAAATCTCCTCCTGCTGACACCGAGCCAATGTAGTGTCGTCCCTGGGGCCTCTGCTCAGTCCCCAGCACCGAAGAGGACGTGATCACTTCGACCATAGCAGAGGTTTACCGTTAACGGCTGACGAGGAAGGTCACCTGGGGAGAAAGGTGGTCGCTGGAGAGATGAGATTCTCTGTTACACCTGATGAGAGCAGCAGCCAGTGAGCAAATATAAAACACCCTGTTGCGGAGTTGTTTTTCCTCCCCACTGCAGCCCTGTGACAGTGTAAATTACAGTTGGGCAGCCTGTTGCACAAACAAAGACAACACCAGAACAATTTTTTCTTCCCAAGTAATCTCTCGCCGCCGTACACTTGTACATCCTCCACCCACCAGAACTGCTGACTAGAGATGTCAGATTCGGATCATTTTACTTTCTGAGTCACTCACCTAACAGATCTGAGTCCTTTGAGTCAGTATATAAGTTCTCCCAGTGAAACACACCCCCCACTGTCTTGGGCTACAAATAGGCTAAATAAATCCTAATTTGAGAGCTATTCTACGAAGAGGGCAGCATGTTTGTGCGTTTGAAATTTTGCTAAGGTGTGTGGAGGAAATGATCCACTCGACTCAGCAAATCTGGGTCACCTGGATCTGCTTGATCAGCGAGCAGTCCACGGGTCTTCCGGCTCTGTACGGATTTACTCGTGATCTGAGGGTCTGAATCTGATTTTGAGTCTGCAGGAAGCTATGTGATCCACTGTGTCAGCTCATCTAAGGTCCGACTGCCGAAGCTATTGCTAACAGCGGCGACTACTGCTGATTGTCTACGATAACAGCGGCATTTCTGGCAGCTGCTTAGGCAGATGGACTGGTGTATATTGTAATGAGATTGTACAGGTTAAAAGGACAGTAGTGAATGACGCAATTTATCGTTTTAATTTGTGTATGTGGCACGGTGCTAGGCAGGTGCAGGACGGCGAGGATCCGGGTTAATGGAGACTGCAGACTCGTTAATCCCGGGTCAGTAGGAGGATCCGAGTGAATGATGAATCGCGATTCATACTCCTGACACCAGTTGTGAGAGGGCTGTGGTCACAGAGTGATCGCACCAGCCGAGGGTACAACTTTGTCAGTGTGAGGATTCGACCCCAGGGAAAGTGCGTGCCCTTTGCAGAAGAGACACAGACATGCGTAGGCAGACAAGACACGCACGGATAGCGTCGGGTCACGTGAGGTCTGGCTTTAAGTGGCTTTTTTATGGAGTCTAAAGGGAGACGACTTTGGCTGGGTTGCGGCCGAGTCAATACTCTAACCTCTAGCTAGAGGCTAAGGGTTTGCCGTGTTCTGGGTTTTTACTGCCTGGTCTGTCCAGACAGGTAATAAAGTGCTTTTTACAAGCAGTCTTTAATTGAATGAAGAAGAAGAGGAAAGGTAGAGGTCTCCAGGTAGTCATGAATCTAAATTAATTCATTTATGACAAATGGAGTCTGTCTGGCTTTGTCACATGAACTTTGCTCGACAGATCAGCCTGTTTTGGTTGCGAATAATCCTGTGAACGTCTTAAGCCAGGCTCATTGTGTCGCTGTGTGGCGTTTGATGAGATTTTATGTAAACCATAACGGAGATGCTGGGGACTAGGCTGCCTCGCTGTCATTCAGCTGTCATTCAATTAAAGTTGCACTTGTCCTGCCAATACTTTAATTACACCCTCAATAATTGTTTTCCCATTTTTGAAGGAGTGAGAATATTTAGGCTAATATTTTTATATGCAGAGGAGGACCGGAAATTGGACATAGATACACGCCATGTGCACACACACACACATACCATGAATGCATGCAAGAACTCTGCCCTGTATCTTAAGGCAAATACAATTGACTTTGACTTAGATTAGATTTTATAATGCCACCCACATAATACATCTGGAGCATCCGAGACCTCTTTGTCTTGGTTGATGTCACCAGCAGTGAGCTGATGATGTGGGCAGATGGGGACTGTAGGCCTGTATGCATATGCACAAGCTTCACAAATTGCTCCTCAATAGCATTACAGTTGAGTCTCTCTTCCCTCACTCCCACTCTGCGTTTTTCCTGCACCGTTCTCTCTCTCTCTCTCTCTCTTTGCACACTTTCTTGGTTTCTTCACATCCCTAAAGCGCATGTGTTCCCACTCATGCCGCTGTGTTTCAGCTGTGTCAAGTGGAAGAATATGTGTGCATTAGTGTATGTTTTTGCAGTTATGTTTTTTTAGGAAGACGGTAACTGAAATTCAGCTTTCTTTGCAGATGTTAAGGGTGATCCACAGAGCACAGACACAAAGGTGATAGAAAGTCACATCTAGGCGATGTAGTCAAGTCAGAGGAGCCAGCCAAGGCATTTGGCAGCGCACAAGACTATTACCATTTTGGGCCGCATATCCATCCATTAGCTATAACTACTTATTATTATCCGTGGGGGGGGGGGGGGGGGGGGGCTGGAGCCAATCCCAGCTAACATTGGGTGAGAGGTGGGTATGCCCAAGACAGGTTGCCAATGAAAGATGGAAAGCCTTACTAATTGGCCACTCACTAACCAAGTTGGGTGCCTCAATTTTCAGAACAGCAATGGCCTTTTGTATTTGGAAAAACGTATTTGGATAGCTGACAATTGGGATTTTGGCCCAATGGGGCCAATAAGATTTTTCACAATATTGAGGTTTTGGAGTAATGGGCCATCAGAAACACGATCACCACCAGGGAGAAGGGTTTAAAACAGAAAAAGAAAAAGCAAGACGCAAAAGCGTAACACCGAAACTCCACCAGGATCGTCTCTGTCACGTTGTGGCTGCAATGTTTTTTTGGTCCATCCTCCACATGATGTGATGCGGTGTGGTCCGTGCACGTGGTATCAGAACAAGGCTGTTTATTTAATTGACTTCTGCATGGCTTATCAACCGGTGAGCGTCCTGACTTTTTGCCAGGCACCTGTAGTTTTAGCCACAGTTATTAGCATGATATCATCCAGTCAGACCCTTTTTCTTAATTTAAAACATTTAGCAAGCTGTCAAACGCTGGGTTCCCAACCAGCTTGTAGAGTAAACGCTAAATAAAAAATATATATATAGACTGATGTAAACTTTAATATCAAATGGCAAAATCAATGTTTGGGGCTACAAATGAAAAGCTGCTGTGTACCTCAACAACCAACAATCCAAGATATCTGGACAATTAAGGGAATGACTTTGTGAATGATCAATCAGAATAATAATGAACCCTGAGACAGAGAAGAGGTGTAGTAAAAAGATTCAGTAAGGTTGGCTGTTTTATTGCAAACCCTAACCTCGCTTACAACAAATAAACTAGGGCATATAAAGGGAGCTTAATTCCCCTGAACCTGCAATAATGTTAGTCATGGTTGACTTAGTTTACAGCTCTCATGCTCATTACTGAGATGGACACCAGTCTACCTCCAAAGTATCAACAGCCACCATGTGGACTTAAGTCAATAAAGCCAAGGGCATCAGTGGGACTGGTGAGTAATAGGTTATTTGTAACTATGTGATGAAGCCATAACAGCGTAGTAAAGCTCGAGGGTCACTAAACAGGAGAAGCGCATTCGGCTTGACGAGGTTTCTGGTATATATAAGAGTCATTTGTTCTGGTGGGATGCTGATGAAAGTGGGAAGAGTCTTTAGAAAACAGGAGAAAGGTGGAGTCTGAAAGCCAAGGGTTACAACCTTATGAGAAGATGAATCAATGATCATATCAATGTTTTATATAGTAAAGTAATATAATATATATAATTAACTGGTAAACTGCAACCAACACATGTGCATCCATGAAATAATATCCCGGCAGCCAGCCTCTTTAAAGTAGTGTTTTGAGATCATCTGGTGATATATGACTGTAATTCATTATTAATATGTGTTTGATGCGAGGCAGAGGCACTTACAAATTGGAAAACAACTCAGCCTGTTAGGAGGCCGGGCGAGAGTGTCCTTGGTAAATGTGTTGAGTCCTTCCTGTGGCTTACATATGAAAGTCATCCATTTCAATCGGACCAGTTAATTCAGTCTTTCTGAGGCAGAGCTGGGGGAGAGAATTACGGCAAAGACACTGATAGATTATGTGATAGATCAAGATGATGCGTACTGTATAAAGCCCCAATCAAAGACACATATGTACCCATCTATAGGGCTCAACCCAGTCTGAATTAAAACTAGATAATGTTCATTTACCTCCCACTGAGATCAAGACATTATATAATATATATAATATGTTAATATCACATTTTCCAACAGGCTGCCTTTTATTTTTAATAACTGCACCCGGCTCGAAGGAAGAGATAATCTGAATCATTGTAGATAACTAATCTGGTGTTGTAAAGAAATATAGGAGTCATAGTAATTCAGCCAGAGCTGATTTATACTCCTCTTTAAATATGCATTATTTTTTTCATTGCAGTACTTCATATCACATAGCCTTTTTGACTACATAGAAGTTAAGCTATCGGGTCAGTTCACTGAGTATCTCACTGTGAGCAGGCTGCTGGCTGTTTTTCACAGACACTCCTGAGTATTTACAATTAGCATACACAAGATAAAGAAACGGTTAGTGTTTCTAAAATGTTGGCCAAGGATTTTATGAGTGTATTGTATTCGTTTGACACTTAGAGGTCCAGTGTGTTGGATTTAGTTGCATCTAGTGCTGTTTCTCTTCACATCACCCTCACCTACCTAGTGTGAAGGATAAACAACATTTCAAAGGCACCTTTCTAGAGTCAGTATTTAGTTTGTCTGTTCTGGGCTACTGTAGAAACACAGTGTGTAAACATGGCAGCCTCCATGGAAGAGGACCTGCTCTCACTATAGATATAAAAGGAACATTTTAAAGTAACAAAACCAAAAAGATGCTTATTTTCAGGCGATTATAACATAGTTATGATTATTATATTCTATGTCTGCCTTACCCTAAAACTCCACCGGGCACGACTTGGTTAGTTTATGTGCTTCCAAACATGCTTCTACATGTGTAAATATGCTACATAGTTCATTTGTTTCACTTTTGGCAGCGTCATTTTATTTTGAAAACCGACCGGATTCTCTGTGCTGTTTCTGTGTCCGGCCAGCTCGAGCTGCTCGGTGTAAAGTGACGTGGGCTGCTCGCGGCATCTGTCAAAAATAGAACACTCCCGTATTTCCCCGCGGAGTCGAGCGGATGTCCGCTTCTGAAACGGACCGCAGTGGAGCCTGTGGTGTTTAAAACATGGACTAGAACGGCCGCAGGCAACTGGAATTTGGGGGTTATTCTGAAAATAGAGGCCCCCAGTCTTACAGACTGGACCTTTAAATAATTACAGAAACATTGTCTACACTGGAGAAAAATGCAGTATTTTCCAAAGTTGCATGAGGATATTTACTGTTTTATTTAGGTTATGTTTCATATAATGTCAGATTCAGAAGATTTTGTTCCCTTGTATTAAATTAAAACATTATCACAGCTTGAGTTCACTTGCACCCCACGTGTCCAGAACTTGTGGGGTTTTCTGGACTGGTTCAGCCATTCAAGTGTCGGAGGTGATAATAAGATGACTGTGCCATTATAGGTGACACCAGGCATGTGTCACATGACGTCTTGCTTGGTCCAACTCCAGCCCCAGCTTGTCACTGGGATGAGATGGATCTTGTCCCTCATCTGAGAGCAGACAGGACGTGGGTGGCAGTCCTCTTACTCTCACTGTGAAACAGCCTCTGTGACAGCACAGCAGTGCTACAGCTGAGCCACGGGGAGCATATAGGGACAGAGAGCAGGCAAAGCACTCTGTAGCCTACAGGGGATGCAAGAGATACTCACTCTCACAACAGGTGCTCTCCCTCTCCACCTGTCAAAATTTTTACTGGTTGCTCTCTGAGTATCCACCGTGGATTTAGATTACCAGGTCGTTAAAGGACCATACTAGTTTTTAACTGCAAATTATATAAATTCAAAGCACCATTACTTTTATAACTCGCTGTCAGCATGCTTGAGTTTGGTAATCCATCACAGTCAAGTTGTTGCTTCTTGACTTTATGGTCGCATGGTAGTACAGCATAAAGTGGTGGCCAAGCTAAAGTCTGTTGTCAGGAAATGAAACCTGGGGGAACTTGGATGTTTTTTTCAGGGATCATGTAAAGTTGTAGCTTCTTGGATTTAACTAGCAAGGACACCAGCATCAACAAGATTCTTTTAAATGATTTATTAACAAAATTGTGAGTGAAGGAAGTGTTGACGGGAAGTTCGCCACAATCCAACCTTATGGACGGTGGGAAGGACACTATAGGAGAAAGAAATGGGGTGGGTGGGAGAGGCGCGGAGTATGAGAGCGAAAGAGTATTTGAGAAGAGAAGCATGGTGCTGCAAATGTGTTGGTGTTACAACAGTTTAGCAGATAATTGACATTTTAAAAGAGCTGCCATGTTTTTTTTTTCGGGACACCAATGCCCACCCACCAAGTGGTACATCCATTCAAATAGCTGTAGGAAGGTTTCACAATGATGTCTGCATGAAGTAGAGAACTGTCAATCATCTGTCGTACATCCTACTCCAAATGACGTTCAGTCTCAGGGAGAAGCCTGTTGAGTCTTGCCAGACTCGCTGCCTTTGCAACAACATTGAAAGCCACTAAAACATGCCAAAAAACCCAACAGGTCACCCTTTGAGCATGTCACAGCACTACTAACAACCACCTCTGAGCTCGCTGTGTGAAATGTCACCTCATCAGTTTATTTGACAATGACATTATTTACCTGGAACCATAGTAATTATTCATTTTATCCACATCTCCACTCTTGAATCAATTTTACGCTCTTCCCACACAAATCATCTTGTGTGACTGAGCACAGGAGAAATATTTAGTTTGAACGCATTAAAATGCACGCTGTCTATTTACTACCACCCAGGCTTTTGTCT
Source organism: Nibea coibor (assembly GCA_023373845.1). NCBI lineage: Eukaryota > Metazoa > Chordata > Actinopteri > Sciaenidae > Nibea > Nibea coibor. The sequence continues at coordinate 18,280,128 of CM041721.1, read as the reverse complement.
TGAGAAATAACTGTAAAACAAAAGCAATAAAATGCAGCGTAAAGTTGTGCCAGAAGGTAGATGGAACCAATTTGAAATACTCACAGTATCACATTATAACTCCAAGTAATATTTTGCCATTGCACACAGTTTGAGACAGGCTGTGAAGACATCTAAGTGACATCTGAGGATTACCCCAACAGCAGATCAGCGGCTACAAAGAGGGCAGAACCCGAGCTTCGACACAAGAAGGGGCCACTTTGAAGTGACGATTAGGCTAGGAGCTTTGCACCCAGAGCTTCTGAGCCGCGTGCCCTCTCCACCTCGGTCAGAGCATAAAGATGCGCCGTGGCAGCTTTGCTGACTGGACACTGCTCCAGTTACGCCTGTCCAATTAGCAATTTCTTCTACCCCTGAGGACTGGTCCCTTTCTGCTTGGCTTAGCTCACTGCATGTGAGCCAGATCACCTACATGTACAGTACCAATCTGTGCAACCACAGTAACGCCTGGTGTACTCATACCACAAAGACGTTCTGCAAGTTCTACCTCGGCCTTACCCTTAAACGTCCAGATTTAACCTCCCGCATATCTTGGTCTTTGTTGTCCTCGTCGGTGATAGGGTTTACTGCAAGCTCATTCACACCATCATAGTCGCTACTCAACCCGGCGCATAGTGCCATTTATTTTCTCTTTTATGTGCATATAAAAGAGATGGCCGCCGAAATCTAAAACAAACAAGCGACTTTCAAGTTCAAGAGTGCTCTGACTTCTAAAAGCGTCTGATCAAAGGGTTCAACGGCCCGTTCGGCTCACTTGTCAGTTTTACCGAGTGGTGCCATTTTAGATGTGATTCATCGCCCTCCATTTGGAGGTGTTTATTCACTTCTTACCTAGTTAAATATAGTAAAGATTCCTACATGTGACGCGAGCGGTGAAATTGTCTCCTCATTCCAGTTTCAGCATGCACAACGCTGTTTTATCTTTTGCCTTCTAAATGTGTCACCTGCCGGAGTATTTCATGCCAGAAGTTTTGTTCAAGGGAAAAGATAAATTGAATTTCCTTGGAGCTGTGATAGCTGTATGTAGTGCAGGCTTCTCTTACTCTAATGATGCCTCTTTTCTCCTCAGCTATAGCGCTGAAGCTTTGCATATCTCTCTAATACTTCGACACTGTGTGTTTCCTTTTATTCCTCTGCACTACCTGCACACAGTCCTCCTCTGTAGCTTCTAGAAAGGGACCTTTTATTTCATGAAGTGGGAATCAGAATCCAGTTGTACATTGCTGAGAGCACTAACGCGGGCCCCTTTGGATGCTGCAGTTTATTTGGAGGCTCCCTTAGCTCTCATGACTGACACAGATCATAAAGCATACTACTATCCACCGCCTCGACCTTCACAAAGAGCACAGGACGTCAGGGCTCTACATCAGCTGCTGGCTTTCACGGATGCACCTTACTCTCCAAGCCCTTCAACAATCAGAACATCCATCACTGAGCCACTTAGCACTAAAGCTACCGTAGATGCTCCCTTAGCTGGAGACCGGTTCAGTTTTCCTTATTTAAAATCCATTGCTTCCCTTGTTGATATCGTGGTATCTAATGGACTCAACTTTATTGACCTCTCCATGAAAATACAGTAGCAGAGGATATAGCCTGTGTCTATTTCTGAACATCTGTGAGTAGAGATATTCATCATTCAGGGGCTGGCTGTGTTTTACTGACCCTCTAATGCTCGAGAGGGCACGTGTGTGTGCCTTTTAACCATTAGCAGTCTCTTTGACTGTAGATAAATAACAGGGGGGGCACTTGTAACGACTCTTACGCAGATTATATCTATACCTTCACGATCAGAACAAGATCAGTCAACTCAAATCGAGTCTTTACCAGTCTGGGGCCGTTGCCGTTGTCAGGAGATAAACTCATGTAGCGTGTGATGTTGAAGATAGTTAGGATCCATATCTCTTAGGCTGTTACAGACAGGTGTAGGGGCAGACTTCCATCAACTAGAGCAGAGCAGTCATCGTTTCTGAAGCTCAGAGTATGGTGGCTCTGGCTGTCCCCCATCTTGGCAATCCTGCTAGAAATCCTAGAAATTCAGCCTCGGTACAGTTTTCATGAACGGTGTAATTAGCTAAAGAGGCCTGTTTTTCGTACCAGGCTGCAAACGTGTTTATTCCTGCTGTGAAGTTGGACATTTTAACATGGGGGCTTATGGTGATTGACTCGTTCTGTAGCCAGCCTCAAGTGGACGTCAGAGGAACTGCGGTTTTGGGCATTTCAACACTGGCTTCACTTCACAGCCACGGAGGCTACGGCTTGAATTAAACATGAATGTAGGCTTCAGACGTTTACGAGCAAACAAAAGATTTGCTTTAAGGAAAACTCCACAGGTCACCTTTAAGTGTCATAAGAGCATGAATGTATTTCTAAATGCGCTGTCAATAACTCATGAGATAAAATAGTACAATTAATAATTAATACAGTTAATATAGCATCTTCTGGTAACTAGTGTCATAAATCTTGTTTATCGTCACCAGACCAGATAATCAATGATGTTGCTCCAGTTCAGTTTCATTGATTTGTCTGCTCTCTGCTGATCATGTTTAATTCAGGGAACTCAGTTACAGTAAAATAAGCTTCTTGGCTGTAATTTCTGTGGTTGCTATGGTCACTCGGCGAGCCTCGGACTTCTGGTTGAGAAAGTTAAACCATTGTGAACTCATACAGCATGTGCATGAGAGTGGCAGCTGTCCTCTGCGTTTACCGTTTTTTAATTTTTTTTTTATGCCTTTAATGATAGTGCAGCTGAAGATGGACAGGAAACAGGGGGCAGAGAGAGGGGGAGTGACACGCAGCAAATGGGCGTCCGATGCGGGAGTCGAACCGGAGCCGCTGCAGCGAGGACTGTAGCCTCCATACATGGGGCGGTCGCTTAACCCGCTACGCCACGGGCTGCCCCTGCCGCTGTGTTTACATAGAAAAACAAAGAAGACGACAGTGGCAGCACCTCGCTGTCTGAGAGCGTCTTGAGGGGGACAACATGAGCGAGAAGCAGTTTTATATGATGACTGTAAATATTTTCTGAATAAGTTAGCCAGGCTACAAAGTTAACTCACCTCCAACTCTCCCTGCAGAGAACTCTCTGTTCCTCATGTCTGTCCAAACTCCATTTCGGTCATTTCCATATAAATTTCAGTGCAAAATGCACAAAGTAAATGCTTCTCTTTGGTACAGTCACACTTGAATATGTCTTCTCGTGGGATATGAAAGGTTGTTTAGTCGTAAAAGTCGAGTCATCACACACCTATCATCAGGTGTGCTTCCCATACGGTCTTAGCTGTTCAGTATGTGTTCTGTCTGCAAGTGGCCTCAGGTGTCAAGCTGACTTCAGAACAGCAGTCGAGGCTGAGGGAAGACTGAGAAATACAATGGTGATCCCATTCTTATTTTTCCATAAGAAACACGTTTACCCGCCACCGTTCCTCCTCTTTGAGCTTGTCTGTTCCCAGAGGACATGACGCGGTGGAGAATAAAGCAAAGATATGATGGAGGAGTGAGATGAAAAGGCCAGTTGTGACAAGCAAAGGAAGGCAACGAGACAGCAATTGGGGAGAGGAGACAAAACCCAGTTATTGAAAAGAAAAGCGCTGGGTGTTTGTCAGTGTTTATCACTCAGCTGTGTGAAAATGCACCCTGACACCCCGTTTATCACTGTATATTTAGAAATCAGAATAGTTGGAGGAAAATTGCGAATTTGAATACATTAGCATCTTCCCCACTGCGCAAATATCAACGCTCAACGAGGCTTCATATTCTTGTCCTCTTACGTGAGCACTGCAGAATTGTTTAAATCCGGTGCATGTTCATGAGAATTTTATATTCACTTATTGCCGGTATCATAACCAGCTTGTAAACTAACGCAGGCGCGCAGGTGCGAGTGTGACACACACACGCACACAAACTGAGACACATGCGAGCAGCAATAGATGATGTTTTTTTATGACTGTCTTCCAGAGCTACCTCTCTCACCGGGCATCTACTGATACCCATTAATCATGAGCTCTCTTGTATTGTCAGCCCAGCCCTCTCCTCCTCTCACCCCCACCACCACGCCACCACCACCACCACCACCACCACCACACACCCTCCTTCACTTTCAGCCTGTCAGTTAACAAGCTGTGACACCATGACAGTGATGTGTGTGCAACTGAGTGATGCCTGGCTGCAGCCTTTATTTGAAAGGTATTGAAATGCTCCGGCATGAAGGGGGTAGTGATGAGATTGTATTTCTCAGCTCCTCATGACAGAATGTAAAAATGGCAGCTCTGCTTGGCTATTCAATTAAACATGGAGGGGAGACGGCCCAGCTTTGTTTTTGGGTTGTTCCCATTTGGCACCATGATTTATTGTGGCATGCAATCAGCTCGGTGGAAGGAGAATCCCGTGTTTTTATTTTATTTTACGCGCGAAAAGGAAAATTTCTATGTATGCACTCACTCATTTTTCCTGCCTTCCTATATGTGTGTGTTTGTGCGTGCAGGCTCCGTGTCCCTCAGTGTGTTCCTGGTCTCCCTCGCAGTGACAGTGTGTGCTGTTTGGCTGGTGGCTCTTTGTGGCGTCTGTGGATGGTGTCAACGCAAGCTGGTGAGTTTACACACACGCTCACACACACTCACAAGCTTTCACCAACAGCTATACTGTAGCGACCAGTTGCCATCTTAATATGCTTTAGTAATCAGAGAGCTTTAATAAACATTGTCTGCTGTGAGTTTATATGGGAAAAAAAGAGAAACTTTAGTGCATTGGAGAAAGAACGATGTTTGCAAATGTTATGAAAATCTGTGCAAATATTATGTGTTATTACTGATGATGTAAAAGTACTGTAGTAAAACTGCAATTGGAAAAAAAATGAGAAATTTATAGCACATATATGATCCGTCCATTTTCTGTAACCTAAGGTCATGGTGGAGCTGGAGCCTATCCCGGCTGACACTGGGTGAGAGGCGAGAGGACACCTCGGACAAGTTGCCAGTTAATCACAGGGCTGACAATCATTTACACTCACACCTAAAGACAATCAAGAGTCACCTATAAGGTTAAGACTGTGGGAGGAAGCCGGATTAGCCGGGGAAAACATGCCAACTCCAGCTGAGTTTCGAAGCAGGAACCTTCTTGCTGCGAGGTTACAGTGCTGCCCCATATGTATCATATATGATTAGAATGTTATTACTTAATCCTTAAGTAGTTTTACTGTTGTAGCCGATCGCAGCGCAGCTCGTCCTAGCCGCTTTATTTACAATACAAGGCCTCCTTCAAAGGAGTACAAGATTAATGGGTACTCGTGGAATGATTAATGAGAGAGAAGAAGAAGAAGAAGAAAAGTTCTTCACCCGTTTGGACTTTGAACTGAACTCTTTGCTTTTTATGGAAAATTGGATCCTTTTTTGGGGCCTCAGACTGTTACTTCAGTAAAACCTCAGAAGTTTAGAGAAAAATGCGCCTTTGGTGACTAACAGCTGAAGCTAGAAACATGTCAAAGGGCCCCAACTGTGAGGGCACAAAGAGTACAAGTATGTTTAAATGTAAAAGGATAATCTGAAAGTAGCTGATAACTATATGTAAAATAAAAATATTGCAGTAAAGTTTCTCTGAACTCTATTTAAGTCGATTTTTTGAGTACTTTCCACTGTAGAGAAACAATAGCCGCAGTTTCATCAACGTCCGCATGACCACAGCAGCTCACACTCCGACTCATGAATCTCTCAGACGTGTACAGCTCCAACGCGAGTAAACTGTGCTGATACAGCATCAGTACCAGTCCACTCGGAAACATAACACAGATCAAGCAGGCTGACCTCTAATAGAGGGCATGTCATTGTGATTATGTGGTATGAAATGTGATTGATTAAAGGGAGGCAACCACTCATTAGGAAGACAGAGCTGTACGGCTAAGTGCCACCTCACTTGACTGATTTCTTTTAGATTTGCATGCCTTTAAAGTTAATTGATTTCTGATTCCTCCTGTGCTTGTACAACCCAGGAACACAGGTCACCTATTTCAACTTTAACGTTGGCTCAAACTCTCTTTTTTTCAGCCTACCGTCGCACTGCTTTGAAACTTATTGGTCCACAGATGGCAGGATTTGGCATTGCAGCAGGCTCTGCACACCACATGCCTCTCTACATTATGTCATTTGCATTGCTCAAATCCCTAGAAGGTGACTGTACCGAGATTACTGTTCGATGATGTTATAACGTATATGAACCAGGGGGGAAATGGTCTGTGCTGAAATGGGACGGTGGTACACAGTCTTTTTATTGTTTGCTTCGCTGGAACATAGTGTTATATTTGATATTCCACTTTAAAGTAAATGGAGCAGTGAATGACTCCTAGTTCCCTGCTGTGGATGGTGGTAGCTCTGCTTCCAGCACCTAGGAAAGTGCCCGAGGTCCCCTCTGGAGCACTGCTGTAAATGGATCTTATTTCCATCCTGTGACAGTGCAGCGCAGCGGAGCGGGGGCGAGATGGAATGATGATCTGTTGGCCTTATGACCCCGCGAAGGCCGCTATCAACCGCATCCTCACACACGAGATGATGTACCTCTGTCTCAGTGGAGGTGCAGTTTGTGCATGTCTTGTATTTCTTTCCTGTCAGTGCTTCCAGTGACCCTGCTTACTTCAGAGTGTGCATCTGTGATGGTAGGGGGTAACGCAGAGTAGCATTAAGATGTTAATTAAGGCTTTTGCAATCTTTGGACTACTTATTTTGGAAAAAATGCCCGCCGCCCACTGGTGTGAAACCACATTAAACACAGCTGCTTAATGTACAAAATAATAAAGCATGACTGAGATAAATGACGGTCATTTCCACGATGATAAACGAGTTATTGACAACGTACGGCGCGTTGACAAAGCACAAATACCGCTAATCTTGTTAAAAATCATTTTCTCCGACTAACATCACCATCCTTAAGGTGTGTCATTTTCTGTACGTGACTAACAACCATGAAGGCGCAGCAGCTCTTCAATCTGTTCGTCTAAAAGAAAAAAAAAAGTAGCCCTGACTGTTTCTACTCCCTCACTTCCCTTGATCTCTTTATCTCTTATTTTCCACAGTAGCCCTATATTCCCCGTGCACATGATTAGAATGTGTATACAGTATAATTTGCATAAAGACAGTTACTCTGATATGAGATAGCTTATTATAGATGCACGCGGTATCTAGTATGTCGTATATATTTATGCAGGTTGTGCACAAAAAAAGTGCTCTTATCTTTGGTAAAGCAAAGACTTTGACGGTGTCAGCTTTCATGAGAACAAATGTTTGCCTCAAGCTTCACGTGTCAGTTGCGAGTAGGCCCATGCCAGTTTTGGTTATGAATCATAGGTTAATAGACAAGACATTTTGGGGTTTGAGCGCTGCTTTCAGTGTTTTTGTTTTGGCAACCAGTGCGACGGATTTTATTTTAAAAGTCTTCATGTGCAGTCACCCTCAAGCCTGCCTCCTGCTTGTCTTTCTGTTATCTAAGCCCCCTGGAAGTACTGCACACTGAATGCTATCGCCTCCTTCTGCTGCCTGCTAGGTCTGCTTGCTTATTGCTGTTTATAGATGCATCAGGATGACATTTTTAGAATTTGTGCTAAGCCAATGTCATTTTTGTAAGCGACCTCGCATTTTTTTAGTCATCATTTTGTTTGTTTTCGTGATTTTTTTTTTAAAGAGAGAGACGGAAAAAACGAAACAGAAATACAAATAATAACACCATGAGTCACATGGTTATTAAACCGCTGAGTTGCGGGGCTGATGATTGTCAGCAGGGGCTTGTGTTGTAGGTGTTGGGTGGGATTTTCAGATATCAGAGGTGGTGCAGCTAACATCTGTTTGAGCAGCAGTGGCTGTTTGGCATTCAGAAACCCTCTGCTCGCTCCTGTGAGCCCTGTGCTGTTTGATCCGTGACATAGTTGTGAGCGGAGTTGAGATTGGACCTGACCAGATTCACAGCAGGATTCAATCCCTGTTGGGCTTGTATCAACAACCTTCAGTATTTTGGTTGCATTAACGGGGAGTTAGGAGTTCACAGTTGTTAGGAGGATGATAGTAATTACGTCAATCAGAGCAGAGAGAGGATGTGAAAATCAATAATTACAGGACGAATGGGGATATTATAAGAGCACGTTACGTGTATGTGAAAACTTGACCTGTCAGTGTCATGTAAGTGACGGATAGTGTTGGCTGCGTTCCTAGTGATATTTAAATTTTATTCCTCTCTGTGTCAAGCGAGTACTCCAGAAGAACACAGGTATTAAAAAAAATGTTTTGACAGATGAACGAATTATCACTTGATGATTTTGCAGCGGACGACCATTTTAATAGTGCACTCCTCTCTAATTATGGTGTGATGTGGGTAATATTGAGCGAGCATGTAGACTCTTGCTGCCTGCTAATTCACAGCAAACAAACACAGCTGGGTGTTGGAAGGCAGTGCATTGCCAGCAGAGACAGAGAGAGAGAGAGAAAGAGACTGGTACTTTCACTCCGTTTTCTCTCATGTCTGTATTCTTCAAGAAAACCCTCAGCATAACCCTGGGCAGTGCAACATCAAGTGTTTTTCTTCACTCATCTACAGTTCCCTGTTTTAATGTCCATCCATTATCATGCCTGTGTGAACACATGAATCTGTGGTGGTGATTAGCGTAATGAGCAATTAAGTGTGTACAACGCATTGAAGATATTTCAGCCCTCTTATGTTAACATACTGTAATTGATGTGTAAAGCTTCCACCGTAAGGTATTTTAACGTTGAGGAACGTTATTTCCTTTATGTTTATTTAGGTCTTCATTACACACTGGGCATAAGGTGGAAAGCCATCTTCGCCTGGCAGCCACACAACAAGTCTTCCAAATAAAATGACGAAATACGTCCATGTCCTCGAGAATGAGGCAAGAGTTTTCTGCCCATGACATAATTTGTCCGTGACTTCCAAACTCATAACGATGTGACAAACGGATGGTGAAGGTTTTACGTGCAAAAACAACTTGGTAAGGTTTAAGGAAAGATAGGCCAGGGATATAAATAAGAAACGTCATAGCTCAGGTTTGTTATGGATTGGGGGGACCTTCATTATCATGGTTACAATAATAAAACAGAAAGGTCAGTAAGTGTAACGGCTGCAAAATGGCTGATATGATGTGTGGAAGATCACCCAGAATCACAGAATCAGGAGCTTCCGGGAAATTTTACCGGGAATGTGCGGCTAAGTCACATACGCATCCCTGTGTGGCGCTAGTTAAGATCCCCCCAGAAACAACAGGTAACTATTATTTAGCTTAGCGATTTAGCTTCTCATTAAGTTTTTAAAAATGTATCTGCATTTTGTGTCAGTATAAAGAATGGGCAGAGCATCAGTAAAGTCACCTGTAGGTGCTGCCTGGCGCCATGATGGGTGTACTGCTTCTTTCGCCTCCCGGCTAACCTAAATATCGGAAAAGACGTGGATCACCGGCAGACCTGAGGCAGGCTGAATGACGCGTGGATGCTCTAACAAGCCATCCGTAACGGCACTTATCTGTCAATAAAGGCGGCAAGGCTGTTAATTATACGTAACTTTGAGCCTTAATATCATTCAAGGATTACCGCGTTACTGTTGTATGTTTTATTTTCAGAATCACGTGCTAGCCCAGTCTGTCAGAAGTAGCATAGCAAAACATCAAAGCTACAATCCATATACATACAAAAATATATAACCCCAGTATTAAAACTGAAAATACATTTTTTAGGACCTACTATCACTATCTAAGTGATTGACTAGTTTTAATATAAGGATTAATGTGAAATACTTTTCTGGTGCGGCTGAAGGTTTAACGACATCATCAATATTTCAAAACACTAAAAACTGAGAGCTCTAATAATTTAAATACCCTGTAAAAACCTGTCAGAATATTTATTTGTCCAATTGAAATAGCTCACTTATGATGTTCATCACCTAAAATTTCAAAATTGCAGATAAAAACCAAACTAACCGAACTGTCCTCCATATGTTTTGGCCCCCTGAGCACATAGGCTAGTTCTTCCGTTCCCTCACTGCACATCTGCTCATCTACTGTACTCGACTTTAATAATGCCTGTAATCATTTATATTTATAATATGCTTTGTTAGGGCTTGATCATTAATGAGTGTGATTGTTTTTTGTTTTTTTTAGGCTTGCTGCTATTCGGATATGGTTCATCATATCAGCTGGAGCTATTTTGAACCCATGGCTCAGAGCCAGGCAGCACTGAATACTATAATTGTGTGAAAGCCTTTGTCGTATAACAAAAAGTCGACTGGTCTAAATGAGACTCAAGTATCTTTCAAGGATCTTTAAGTACAGGATGAGGGGAGAAATTGCTTGCTCTTCCATTGGTTTCCTTTAACCCTAATTTGTGTTATTGAGCTGATTTTCTTTCTTGTCTCTTGCCTCGTGTCCATAGAGCTGGTGAGCTTTGTTGTGTTCATCACTGGGAGCCTCCACAACTCCCTTGAAGACTTGAAGTGTTTGTTGAGAATGAGCTGTAGAGGAAAGGTGTAGAGGAGATGGTTTCGAAGGTTCCTTTGTGTGCATGAAAACGAGGATCGTAGGACACAGTGTCCATTGCAGAGTGTTTGAGTTCCTTGTTTTCACATCCAATCCACTCGGGATTTCCTGTCACTCACTGTTTCTTCTCTCAGTTCACTTTTCGCACCTGTCCCTCCCTCCCTCCTTCCCATTTCTTTGTCTCACATAGCGTCCTGCACTGTCCTTGTTTTGCTCTCCTGCTGGCTCACTCTCTCTTTTTTTTAAAATTTGATTTTTCTATTTTCAGCTCTCACCTCTCTTTCTCCACTGGACATCTAGCTCATTCTCTGTGTCTTCACCACCTTCCTGAAAATTTTACGATAGCATTGAATGATACATGAGCTTCCTTTGATAGCTTGTTCTCGTCTGACAGAAATCCAGACTGTTTTGCCTTGGTAGAAAAACTGACGGTAGTATATAGTATTTATTGTGCTGCGCTTACGTTCAATGTTTTTCTTGTATGTGGATGTGTCTACCTCTTGGGCATACAGATGGTCTGGCGCTGTAATGGCAGATTGTATACATCCTTGTGTTTTCAGAATGGTTTGTCAAGCCCTGATAAAAGCTATCAAATGCCTTAAGCAGAAGAAGATCGTGAGTCGTCTCTACGAAGTAGGCTGAGGACATACAACAAGTTACGCTGTGACAGTTCATAAAGAGTCTGTTTATCTCTGAGTTGTTGTTGAAATCGCAAACACACAGCTTGCATGCAGCTATTTAACAAGCTGTTTCTGTCAGATCTATGTTTATTCATTTGTTGACCTTTCTGTTTCAGGTTGGTGCTGATTATACAATAGATGAGCAGCTTTGTTTCCTTGTGTGTGTCTGTGATGGATATCATTTTTTGCTCATCGGTGCCATTGTGGGATTTATCGTTTTTACTCAGCGGTGTTATTGTCAACTCTGGCTTTGAAACAGGTCCAACAATATCCACAATCCACAGTACTGAAGGTTGGACTGTAGTTTGAATTGATATCTGTGTTATCAGTACCATATGGAGTTTACAGCAGTCTGTTTGATGTGCAGTATATAGTCTGTGGCACATACTGCTATTTATAAATATTGCATCATAGATAGAGCTGACTTAATTTAGTCTCTGTATATGAAACTCATACATAACCTCTGGATGATTGCCTCTCTGTAATGTTTAGTGGCTCCATGGGTTTGGGTTGAACATGAGTAGAAAATACTGGGTATATATGCTGACAGCCATACGGTGGTCAGCAGCACCCGTACTCTTGGTGCCACAAGATGCTGATCTAGCTGGAGAGGAAGGTATCTTTGCTTGTTGTTTATGGTGCTCATTGATTAGGTCTAGAAATCTGGAGGGGTCTAAAGCGCAGACCAGAAATCACACCTTTAAGATTCGAAGTGACTGATGGTGCCAACATTTAAGACCCAAACCAAACCCAAGACCCAAGGCTGGATGTTTGTTAGTCTTTATGTGCTGGCTTTGGCAGACAGTATAGGTTTTGTGGTGATGGTATGTGTGCCAATGATGGCACCTGGCCTCCATCTGGTCATATGTGGAATAATCTCTAAAATATTTTTTTTTAATCAAATAACACTGGTTTAATATCATATTATACTATCATAAGACTACATAATTTCGATTGAAATTCACCTATGAGATTGGAGGACTGTAATTTCAAACATGTTTTTTGAATCTTGTCTTGCTACGTGGTCACATTGATGCACGTAGTGGAGGTAAAACAAGCGGTTCCTGCGTTCATGGTTCAATGGTTCATGAGAACTACCAAGTTAGCTCTGGTTCTTGTGCTGGTCCAACAACAGCCAACAATAAATCATTATTAGAAATTAAGGGCAACGTACGCTACTGTATGATAAGTCAGTCATAATGGTGGTACTGGTGGATAATGGTGCAGAACTGAATATTTTATGAGGTTGTATGCAGTGTTTGTTTGAGAAACAGTGAAGGCCAACAGAATATATCAGCCCATCAGCACAAATCACATTTCTGCCTTACTTGTTGTGCTGTTATGTTTAAACAAATCAAATAAAGTCATAATATAGACTATTATCTCTACATAACCGGCATCTTTTATATGGTCATAATGTTTCCTCAGTGCCAAGGCCTTCTCTGAATCATTGGGAATTATGAAAAGTTCTGCTTTAGTAAGGTTTTGCTATATTTCATTTTGTATTAATCATTAATTTAGTTTGGTTCCTGACCTTTGAATCTTTGCTATGTTCTGCAGTTCAAATAGGTTCGACGTACCCGTTGGTGGTTGGAGAAACAATTGACCATTGAAACAGTCAGAATGAAGACATCATCATCTTAAATATTTAGGTAGAAGACATATTCAGTAATATATAGCACCAGGAAAATGGCAACAAGAGTGGATAGGATTGACGCAGCGGTACAGCTAATGTTGTATGTCAGCTTACAGGAATAACAACTCTTGAACCACACATTTCTTCATCAGTTTGAATTTTTAAAAAATATTTACTTCATTAATTAAGCTTGGTTCCTGACCTCTGAAAGTTTGATTTGTTCAGCAGTTCACATAGGTTTGACATACCCATTGGTGGTTGCCCCTTGGTTAGAGAAACAATTGACCATTGAAAGCTTGATTGTCACGATCCGCCATCTTCTTAGATAGCTAGGTAGCTACATTCATAATGAACAGTGCCAGAAAAATTGATGAGATTAATGCAGCTGTACAGCTGTTGTTGTACATACACATGAAGAAATAAGAGCTCACATAACTCACATATTTCTTTGATCAGCTTTAATTGTTATTCGTCCTAGCAATGGCCACCACTAGAAATGGCAATTCAGTCTGATTTTCAGGTAATCATAGCATTTTAGCCTATACCACATACTGTAAGTACTTTTAACATGACAGGCATGGATGGATGGAGACGACTGGCACAATCAGAGAGAAATTCAGAGAAAATGTTACATAATACAATATTTGGAAATAAGCAAACCAGAGAAATACTTTCTGGGATGAAGCAGCTGGAATCAGACCCATTATGTCGTCGTTGTGGTTCTGGTTGGGTAGCTGAACTGTAGCGAGGTCTGGTGAGGCTTATCATGAAGGCTCATTACAAGAATAAAGTGAAAGCAGGGAGGTTGCCTCGTCCATACAGAACCACAGTACAGTTTGAAGCTCGAGGATCAACCCCCAACAAGCAAGCGTTCCGCAGGAAATTGCCCTTCAGCTAACTTAAGACCCTTTTGTCCAACCCAAGCCATGGAGGCAGCTCAGTGTGTGTCTTCCGTCTCCTTTTCCGGGATGGAGAATCCTCGCCTATCCTCGATGTGTATCAGAGCATCACTTTCAGGAAGGCAAGCGTGGTATTTGGAAGGGAGGGGGCAGCTTTGGACTGATCCCCTCCCCTGTCTCACTTGTAGCAGAGTGTCAATAGAGATTACTTGCATTGTGACACATGTGAAACACCTTTAACTGTAATGAGCTTTTCCAGTAGAATGCGCCCAGCAGACCTCACTTTTCGAAGCCTTTAAATTGCCATTATTTCCATGGTTACAGCAGGTCATGCTCCAGCTATTTGAAATCAGGCTGGTGTAGGACTTTCTAGGGGCTTCTCTCCAGTACCCAGCGGATTACCTTAAAGAGGCAATTGCCATGTAAATTTCAGGGTGGTGCGAATGATAATCATAGTCAGAAATGGCTCTCCACAGCAGATTTGATTTGACTTTGATGAGTGTAATCAGGAGACCATCAGGTAAAGGACTGATGGCACAGTGTTCCTGAGATAATGGGAGAGGCATTTACACTTGAAATTAGTATAGCAAAAACACAGCTCCAAAGGACAAATCTAAGCTAACCTTTTGTTTCTCTGCTTTCTCCGTCATCCCCTCCCTCCGCTTGGCTCAAGGGGAAGAGGAATAAGCCAGGAGTGGAAACAGCAGACACTCCAGATTCGGCACGTGGGCGAGGGGAGAAGAAAGCCATCAAGTAAGTGCCTGCTAACTGGTTGGGGTAGAATAATCTGGTGATAATGAACCCTGTTTGGTTTAACTCAGAGTCCCGTCAAGCGATGTACACAACACAAACAAGACAATAAAATGAAGCCTGCTGTTTTATCTCGGAGAACACAATATCTGCAAGAGCATATTCGGGCAGACATTTAAATGAAAGGTTAGTGATTTAATCAGTATAGATTAAATCTGCATTATCTTACCTGTGAAGCTTTTGGCTGGACGAGCCTGCTCCTGCACTTATCTTATGGTTTGTAAGATAGGTCCCTCTTAAGTGCAGGCCTTTAGCCACGCCTAAAATGCTGCATGTTGAAGTAAGACGGAGGGAGGCTCGAGCGCTCTTTGTGAAACCGTTGGCGTATAAATGTGTTTTTTTTTTTCTTAACATTTCTTACAGGGCTCAAGCTGAGCTTAAGGTATTTTTTGTTCTTGATGAAACAAGGCTATAGGTCAGTACCAGAAAATGTCAGCTTTGTAATGCTAAGTACAATACTTTATTCCACGAAATGCCTCTATTAACCTGCTCATCATGACTTCTCTTCAATAGCCCGCTGTTGTCTGAGCTACCTTTGAACGTCTGTGTTTTATTTTCGATGTTCTGTACGGACGGTTTTGAGCACTAAAGATGGGTCATGTGAATGTATTCTAACTTCCCGTTGGTGTCTTAATTTTTTGCATTTTCTTTCTCACTGGCTCCAGCAGCATTGGTGTGCTCTGTTGGTCATTTCAGCTTCAAACTTCTTCTCTTTGTGCATTGCCTTTCTCTCCTGCTCTGTCCCTGTGCTACAGCTCTGACCACTGCCGTGTGACTTGTATGACATCAGTGATTCTGCTCACCTTTTCTTCCTCCACTTTGACTGTCTGCGATTTATCTCTTCTGCCTTGTGCCTCATGCGTTCATGCGCTCTCACTGCTCACGCCGAGGATTGGGGGCCCCAGACTTCTTAATGTTTACTCAAATGTGTTTCATCAGTGGTGCTGTGCTAGATGAACAGAATTTAATCACATTGCTGTATGTATTCATCGAATTAAGACTTCCTCTTTTCTTGCTGCATATCTACTCTATCTCTCTCTTTCTGTGTTTGCTGCAGCACATTGCTTTATGAAAAGCTTTCGTGAATGCCTTTTTCCCCCCCAGGCTGCCCCCTTTTTTTATTTTTAAATCGGACCACTATGGTGCTTTGTCAACTTCAGGTGGAAAAATAGACCTTAATCGGTGCGTGTTTTGTGCAAGACCGACCCTCTTCCTTTAAACCAAGGCCTTGCATCGTCTCCCAAAGCAGATGTGCCTGATGCGACTGGTTGGTTGGTTACCGAGGCTGTCCGTAGTTGTGTTGCTCTGACCTGTCTCTCTCTTTGGCCACAGTGATCTAGACAGAGACTTTTGGAATAACAATGACAGCAGCACAGTGCAGCAGAGGTGGAGCTCCTATCCGCCCAAGGAGTTCGTACTAAACATTTCTCCCTATGCCCCATATGGAGATCCTCGCCTCACACTCAAGTGAGTCTTGGTCCAAGGTTGGTAAGAGACATCCCCCTGAGCAGGGCTGTAACGAGGCAGGGGCAGTGCCACTCTCCCTATGTTTCCTTTCCCTTTACTCCCTTTCCTTCTTTTCCCGTCCTCTCCTGTCCTCTCCTCACGCCATGCCCCTTTTCTAGCTGCGCAGTCACCACCACGAGCCACTCATCAAATTGACATGGGATGTTATAATGCCTGACAGTTTATTGAATCCACCTAGTTTCATAATCTCGATTATTTTTCTTGTCCCGAGGACCAAATTTTCTCATAAGTAACCTGGGTTTTTCAGCCAGAGGCATTTTAAAAGAGCCCATTCTATAAATGTCACGATGTTGCAATATACACAAACTGCACATTTCTGGACTTATTATTGTTGCATAATGTGATTTCCATCAACAATAGTAATAACAACACACCCAATGTTAGCACACTGGAGGGCAGAAATGGTTACTAATGATTACTCATAATCTTCTTGGGAAATGTGAGTGTGGGAAATGTCACACACACACATGAAAGCGTACCCGCGACAGCAATTCAACTATTACTGCTATGGCAAAGCGGCACAGCCCTCTAACATCCCCGGGCTAATTTCTGCCGCTACTCCTCACATCCTGTCACCTTTTAATGAACACAGAGGCGCATGTTCAGATGCCCCCCAACTCCCTACAGCCCTGCCGGCCCTACTAACTTCTGACCTCTAACCTCTCACCTTTCTCCCATGGGGTGTAACCATGGAGACGGACAACCCTTTGTAGCCTTTTTCTCCAAAAGACATGTGTATACCTTAACCCACCTTCTCTGTAATCTGTCTATCTCCCTGTCCTTTGCTTGTGTGAGCTGAGATTTGCTGTTCTCGTTGCTGTTGCTGTTGTTTTTGTGGAGGGTTGACCGTTAAAACCAGGCGCCAGTGTTCATCTGTGGTTCACATCCATCTGTGGCTTCTCTCCGATCCCCATCAACAAATAAGAAATAACGTGTACTGCACTAACGTTATAGCACTTGAACTGTGTCTGCTGTCCATCATATTTGGAGATAAGGTAACAGTGTTTTTTTGACGTGATGAAATAAAAGTAATTTTTTTCACTCACGGCACTTGAATCCAATATAGCACTAGCAAGGTCATACCTATCTCCCTCCGGGCACCGAGAGGACTCTAAGCTTAGACATCTTGCTACCAGGCATCTGTCTGATAAACTGTCTAATAACTGGTCATCTTTAATAGACCTAGCTGTTGAGGACTGTGTGTTAAATTGCCTGGAGAAAGGAGGCAGCAGTGTGCTTATGAGGACGGTGGATATATGGATTACTGTCTGAAAACTCCTTGCCTGAAGATGATGGCTGCTGATCTCAGGAAGCCCGGCTTTAGATCCTAGAAGTTCATTTTTTAAACATCCCTCAAGGTTGTCATTTATTGTCCATAAAGCTGTTTTTCAGCTGGACCTGTTTTCACAAGATTTTTCTCTGTCCAGTGGTAAAAAAAAAAAAAAGAGACAGATGAACTCTAAAATGAGCTGTTTCATCACTCGTGTATGAGTCAGTAAAACCACTGACATTCAACTAAAATAAGACATTATAAACTTGAACATTTTAACTAGGAGTGACATGGGACAGCCTCCTGACTCCGACCAATAATATGCAGCTAAAGCCAACAACCTGCTGGGAAATCATTTCCTGTTTGAGATTCTCTCGAGATCAGCAGCTTTCAGTCTCTGTAGTGACACTTGGCCTCATTTATCAAACAGGTTAGCCTGCACCATCAATCTCCATGTTTACGGATTTATTGGATTGGGCATTCAATGCTATAATTCATCAGTATTGAACTTGTTATATATTCAATGTCAGTGACAGTCGTGGCACAAACTTGGCATAAATCATTTTCCAAATTTAGTTCTGGTGAATTATGTTTACCTTTATTTGATCAATCTGATATCAAAGATTTCGTGTCTAAATTCCTTTTATAAATCGTTTTTGACTGTCAGTGAAGTTCAGTCAGAAACTGGATGGATATCTAAATATTCCTGCATATTCTCTCAGTGATTTATGGTCCCATCTGTGTATGTGTTCCTGCTTTTAATAAAGAGTAAAGACATTCACCTTGTGCCTGGCTCGATAAATGAGGCCCACGTCTCCGGTGTTGACCGTTGCTTCAGCAATGTCATCCATGCTGTTGTTGTGATTGATGACTAATCCACATGCACTGTCAGGTCAATTGGTCAAAATTAAATGTGAAAGGTGACCTTCAAAGGGGGACCTGACGCAAGTGTAGCAACCTCCCTGATCACACGAGCGCAGTGTCTTCTTTTGTGCCTCCAATTTAGTGTCTCCTGGAGCGAGAGCACCATGCATATTAATGAAATGTAGTCATGTCACCAGAGGGCACTACTGTGCTTTATTTTTGATCATCACTGCTTTCAGAGTAGACATGACATTTAAAAACTAAAACCACTTTTGAGAGGAAATCTGCTCTTAAGTATGAGCACTGATTAATTTCTTTCCCTTGTGCCAAACCTTTTTGGAGGTCAACGTGATTAGATTTACCCTCGTGATCCTCTCCACTGTGTGGTGCTGGTATTTCACTACTTCCTGTTGACTGTTATTCATGCTAAGTGCTGATCAAATGACAAGCAGATCTTTAAAAAATGAAATATTACACATTAGGCTCTAAAAATAGAGTTTAATCGATGTTTTACAGGAACAAATGCACTTGTATTTAACCAAATGTCACTTTGGATGACTTCCCAAATGAGTCGATTATTTGCTCATGAGGCACTTCAGTAAACGCCGTCCTCCCGTCGCCCTAAGTTGCTATCATTGAATTGCCTTGTGGAGGAGAAGTCCCAAATGCCTAAATGAATGAGAGAATGAGAACTAAATAACCGGCGTCCGCACACTGTTGCCGCTAGTGAATGCTGGCAGCTGTAGTATTGGTCCTCCAGGCCCAAAGGAGTGACTTCTTTGCTGGTTTTCCACCCTCCACAGGCTCCCTGTCGTCCTCATCTACCTTTTCCTCCCTCCTCTTCCTCTCCCTCATCCCTCTCCTCCTCCACACTGGACTCCAGACCTTTTCATCCACCTGCCTCTCACTTGGCCTGGAAAACTAGTCCTGCCCCCTCACACACTCTACTGATCTGTCTCACTTCCTTAGCCGTGTGGTTGCTCAATCTATTTTCCTGTGTGTTTGTGTGTGCGTTTGTGTGTGCGCGCGCGCGTGTGTGTATGTGTTTGTGTCCGTCTTTCTCACACTCTTTGGTCTTTTTCTCCTCTGCCTGTCGTTATTCTTCCTTTTCTATACTCTCTGTCTGCTGTGGGACCTCCTGCACCCTGTCTCTGTCTCTTAGTGGGGCAGTTTCAGGGGGTCAGAAGGGGGCAGCAACTGGGCATGGGGATGATGGGGGGGGTCCTTATCGCAGTGACAGCGTGAAGAGCATGGTGTCAGAGGGAGTGAAGGCCGGGAGGTGGCAGACCGTCCAAGGCCACATGCAGTCTGGAGGATTGAGACCCAGAGAGTGAGTTCAGAACCGGGCAGAAACATCTCAGTCACTCTGAATAAACACATTATTACTGTGCACATATTATCCTTTAGCACGGCAGCAGCTACGATCAGATGAATGAAGTAGAAACAGGGAGTGTCAGGTCAACTTCAGCAGGGAGCTTAGGTGTCAAGGTGAGCGTGTGGGCACAGATCAAGGTGTGAGCACCGGGGGGAAATGCGAACTCGTCGTCATCGCGGGAAGATAACAATAGTTACTGGAGCTGCATCACACTGACTCAAACCTTCAGTTGACACAATCATCCCCAGCTGCTCCTGTATAAATCTGCAGGAGAGTATGATTTATTTATGTGAGGAACTGCACTGCCTGTAGTTAAAAAAAAAAAAAAAAAAAGCAAAACAGAAATAGTCTCATTTTCACACATTGGCGATGCCAACCCACCTTTCAATTTAGATTTAGCCTGAAATGTCAAGCGCATGTTAGTTACCGACCCACAGCCATCACGTATGACATGATTTAGGGTCTATATTCAGCGTGTTGTAAATGAGGCGGTTAATTTTCAGTTTCTTCATGATTTTTTTTTTTTTTTTTGCACCCTCCTTTGGCACCTCGTGCCTGTGATTTCTTCCTCCACACAACACATTTACGCTCATCGCAACCTCACTCCTCATTCTTCTCTCCTTCCTCTCATCTTTCTTTTTGCCCCCTGTCTATAATTGGATTCTATTTTCAGGCTGCTATAAGTGTCCGTGTCTCTTGTGTTTGTGTCTCGCACCCCATTTTCTGTCTCTCCTCCATCGTCACCCTCCGCTCCTATCGTTCCCATCGCTCTCTCTCCATCTTTCTGTCTGTGTAGACGCCCCTCTTATTTCTCCTTTTTTATGTTGTTTTGTTTTGCCCACAAACTGTTTCATTTGTGCAGATTTTTTTACCGTTAAATATGATGAATAGCTATCGCTAAAAGCCTTATGTAAAGTTGCGTTAGGTGAAGTAATGCAGAGTGCGGAGTAAACTGCACCTAACTGATGTGAATAGCTCTCTCATGACCTAATTCTGGTAGTCTGGGTTACACAGCGATCTGAGAGAGAGGAGGATATATTTAGTGAATAGAAAAAACATATAAAAAAGATGATACAGGATACTGTAGAGTCCCCAAAGCACAGGAATTATGTGCCATTAAGTAAGCGATAACGTGTCACACACCTTCATGTTGAAACATTTAAGGCATTGAGCCAATTAACCAGCATTTATAAAGGGGAGGAGTGGAAAATGAGAGGCTGACAGAGGGAGGGAGTCATACTGTAGGACTTGGTTGGCTGTTGGGATGTCTCTAGAGGTGCAGCATGTATTTAAAAAGACTTAGAGAGAAAGGAAGAGAGGCTATCAGAGATGGAAAAAGTTGACAGACGAGTTAGAGGAAATGGGGATCTCTCATCAGACCAAAAAACCCTCAACCAGAAGGCCGGGAAGCTGCAAAACCACGACCCACGCGCCTCGCCGAGGTCACGTGGCGCTGAATCGCACCACGTCCGTGCGGACTGTGCACATCCGACCACTGCCCGCACGGAGCACGCTCTCACGCAAACAGCACGCTCATACCGCGCAGACACGCAAGGCGCACACGCATCTGACGCAGACGCACAGGGCGAGCTCACAGTCCGCACACTGCTGCCCGACGCAGCCGTATGAGCAGTACACAGCACACAGCGATCACTCAGGCTGCACCTTCTACTGCTATTTCTGCTACTGCTGTTACTGCTGCTGCCTCACGTTGCTCTCTTTCTCTCTCCTCCTCCTCCTGTCTCCACCTCCCAACGCTCCTCCTCCTTCTGCCTCCTTCTCCACTTTGCCCTCAAATACCACTCTTCCTCCTTCCTCTTCTTCCTCCCTCTCTCGATCACCAACTTCCTGTTTGGATGAACTTTCCTGTATCTATCCTGACGTCAACCTGACTTCTTCTTACTGCCCTGTGCCACCTTGTCTCATCTCTGATGATTCTTTCCCTCTGTTCTACGTCTCATCTCCTGACCTCTCCACTTCTGACCAACTCACCTCCTCTTGCCACGGCTCCTCTCCTACATCTACTTCTTCATCCTCTTCTGTGTCCTCTGACTCCTATTTCCCTCTTCATCATCCTGTCCTCTGCCGGCCGTGGCCTTCTTCGCGCTCTCTTTCCTCCCTGCTCCTCTGCCCTCCCAGCTTTGGGGATCCAGTCTTATCCTATGCATCCACTTTGGAGCACATCCCCTCTGGGCCTGCCCGGCCTCGGACGCTGCTGCGCCAGCAGAGCCTTCAGCAGCCTCTCATCCACCCGCCTGGCCCCGGTCTCGGTCATCCCCCTACCACATCCCAGAGTTTGGGACAATTACACACTGCGCCTGGACAGCCTGGGGGAGGCGGGGGTGCTGGGAGAGGAGGAGGGGGAGGTGGCAGCAGTGGTGAGGGTGGGGGTGCAGGTACACGAGGTGGTCCCCGGGGTGTACGGGGCAGCCCGGCAGGAGCAGGTGCCTCTCGCTATAGGGGAGGTGGAGCAGGAGGGCGCTCACGTGCCAATCCTGGCAGCTGGGATTACATGATGGACCAGATGCGGAATCGGGGCCTGGATGTCAAATCCTTCCTGTAAGTCTCTACGACTCCTCCTTCATCTGTAGTCTTTTGTAGTGTCACCTGCTTAGGCCTGTGTCTGTGCTGCATTTTATGCTTTAGTGTGTGATGCTTAATGTCTTAGAATAAACTAGTTTTAATGTAAGTAGTGACTAATCTTTATCTTTGTGAAATACTCTTCTCTGCCTTTATCTTTTGGGTGTTTTCTTTCTCTTCTTTTCAGTATACATCTGATATCCAGGGAAGGATATTACTTATATCTGTTAAAATAAGGACTTCCTGCCTTTTGCATACCTGTATGTGTGTGTGTGTGTGTGTGTGTGTGTGTGTGTGTGTGTGTGTGTGTGTGTGTGGAGCATGTGCAGGACCTTTCTGTCATTGCTTTCACTGGCAAGGACATACTCTATATACAGTTACAGTTAGAAGTGCAAATTAGCCCAAGCAATAGCTTATCATGTTAGATGAAAGCACAGGAGGAGGTCAGAGGTTGGCTTATTTATAATGATAATAATGATCCATATATTTTCTGGGCTGGAGCCTATCCCCACTAACTTAAAGATGACAGGCTGGGTACACCCTGAACAAGCCACCAGTTCATCACAGGGTACATAGAGACAAACAACCTTTCACCCTCACGGACACGCTAAATAAGCTAATAAATAACTAGCTAAATAGTAAATCTTAAAATTAGCTCTGTAACCAAGCCAGAATTGTGTGTGATGTGAGTCAAAATCCTGGCAGCAAAATTTTATATGAGCAGGAGACAAGAGGAATTTTATTACTGGTGGCAGAGAGCAAAACATTACAATAATCTCGTTGGCTGGTTATGACTGCATGAATGACAATGGCAATGCTGAGTTAAGGAAAGGGGCAAGACTGTCTGAGATTTGATTATTTTCAAAATCTTGACCTATGACTAATAACTAACTAAGTCTTATCAGCAATTCGCTGCAGACAATCCTGTGACATCCACTTGTACATGTCCTGTAGGAAGTTTAGGTTGCAAGGAAGTAATTTGATGTGTCACAGCTCAGATAGAGCTGAGTATTGTCTGCGTAAAAAATTATATGGCATTGACATTTATATAATGAATGTTAATAAGGCTAGAGTTATAAATGTATAGAAGGTATTCTGTTTAGCTCTGAGCCTTGTATTTGTCTCAGAGATGGATCAACATCTCATCTTATCAGGACATTGATTAGACATACAATACAAAAGTCTGGACAAACCTTCTCATCAATTTTCTCAAATTTATATCTCTTATTTTATACATGAGATTTTATGCATAAACGCTGGTGACATCAAAACTATGAATAAATATCCTTACATAATCTAAGGTGTGTTTTGGGTCACTATCATGTTGAAAAACGAATAATGGTCCCACAAAACTAGAAGAGGCATAGTGCAGAATGCTTAAGGTAGCTAACAGTGTCACCAGCAAAGCACCTCCACACCATCACACCTCCTCCATGCTTCACAGTGGGAACCACACATGTAGATTCTCTGTCTCAGAAAGACCAACCAAAAATCTCAAAATAATCAAAGATTTGACCCCTCAGACTGGTCTAATGTCTGAATTCCTTTTGTTTCTTGGCTCAAGCAGTCCCTCAGTTGTGGCTTCTTTGCAGCAAAATGAAGCATGAAGGTTTGATTCACGCAGTCTCCTCAAAACCTTTCATGGAGCTGATTGAGAGAAGATATAAAACATATTTTGTTTGCACTTTTTTGTTTATCACATAATTCAACATGTGATATTTAATAGTTTAAGTGTTAATCTTCAATGTGTAATTAATAAAACTAAAGGGAAAACATTAAATGAGAAGGTGCGGCTAAACCTTTGACTGGTCCTGTACGCTGAATGTTAATAAGGCTTATATAAATGAGTTTTATATGTAAATAGGGTGTTGTTTTTAGCTCTCAGTCTTTTGGTTGTGTAGCAGATGGATCAACATCTCATCTTATTAAGACATAGATTATGTTTATTAGATGAGTTAATACATATAGTTACATGAAATCAAGTGTTTGAAGATTTAATACATGGCAAGCAGTGATCAGCTGACTTTAATTACAAACCCTCTCATTGGGCAATCTGTTAAAAACTCCTAATTTTAGAATAAATGATCTCATGCGCATGAAAAATGGCGAGGTAGTCTCGACATATTGTGAGCTATTTCTGTCCCACTCTGTGATGAATTGTTCAATGTTTACACTGTATGCTCTGCTAAACAGAAACATCTGTTTGGATGGCATTCAGCCTGTCTGCTGCAATTGTCTTTACAGGACAGCAGCAGGACAGAGCTAGTGGTGCTACTTCATATTATTCACGAGACGGTGTCATGAAAAGTCACAGAATATTTCCTATTCACACCGTCTCACTCTGTTACATGATGCTATTTGTGAGGCATCCTTTGGAATGACTGTTAAATATCCTGCTTAGGAAACACACCAGTAGGCCTAATCCGTGTTTGCAACTACATGTCTTTATGCTAATAGTAAATCTGTGTCTGCTGGTTGTTTGCTGCTAGCCTGCTGGCATGTGCACGTCACACAGCCCATGTGTCACTGTGCATCAGTATAAGAACAAGGGTTAAGCAGCTGTGTGTAGATTTGTGTTAACCCTGAAGCATTGATCTTATGTCACCAGCACCATTACTTCTACGACATATTGTTACTTCAGGCCAGAAGTGGAGGATGGAGGCGGGAGGGCAGATGAGCGAGAGGGAGGGAGGAGGGGGTGATAAAAGGATGAGGAAGGACACTGCCAAGGTACAACATGTGTTTAATGTCCCTTTGCACTGGATCCATCTTACAGTAGCTTTTCACCATTGGTTTTGTGTGTTAAAGGCAGGCAGGCAGGCATTTGACTATGACACAGCTGAACTAATGCCACCGGCTAACTGAGCATTAGCGATGTAGCACATGCCGCCATCAAGGTCATTGAGACTATCGCCCATAATAGTCAACTATAGCACTCATCATTTTAATGTGCGAGAGGTCACTGTTGTATTTCCTTCTCTGCAATAGCAACACCTCATATGATTGATGACAAAGTGGTCCAGTAATAGACATGACCCATTGTTCAAGCCAGTTAATTTCAATCTTGGCCACAGTCTCCATCTGGGTGAATCATTGCTCGGTGGATATGTTGACATGATTGACACAGAGATCTAGCATTTGGAGACGCTTGACGAAATGGATCTCTGGCTGGTCGTCATGCTTTTTGGCCTAAAATCAATAATTTATCCTAGTGTCAATAATGTCTGCTCCCACTCTCGCCTCTGCTTCCTTAATGTTCAGTGCATTGATTTAAGTGTTTTACCAATATTCCTGAGTGTAAATGCTCATACTTAAAAGGTGATGGGAGAAGAGGAATCCAATAGGCATAACTAGTACAAGCACTATGCAGTTATGTGTAGTACTATATAGCACTTATGCAGTTGCCAGGGGACATGTTGAAAGGTTGTGATAAAAACTGAGCAGAAAAGTTGAGCAGTTAGCTAAAAGACTCAAGTCTTGTTGGCTAAAAGTGGCAGATACAAAATTGTAATAGTTACATGGAAGTAATGTGTAAAACACAAAGATTGTAAGCTAAAATAATATCTAAAAGTTGTAATAGTTAGATAAAAGTGATGGATAAATGGTATAGATAGCTAAAAGTAATAGATAAAAAGTATAGTTAGCTTGACGGATAAAAGGTTAAACCTTTAATCCATCGCTTTGAGCAAGCACCATAGTTTGCTAAAAGCAATGAATAAAAGTTTATAGTTGGCTAACCATGACATGCATAAACAATAGTTTCAACAGTTAGCTAAAAGCAATGGATAAATAAATAATATAAAACAATTAACACCGGCAGCGTCAGTTAAGGGGTACTTGAGTTAATCTGAAAGGGCTTCTGGGGTTAGGTCAGACGTAAAACTTAGAAAACCAGTGCTGTAGACTTAAAACAGGGAGATTATTAAACTAACGGCTTTATGGTGCTGCAAGAAAAGCTGACGGCGTGTAAGAAAAGTGATATTTTAAAGTTTCCAGAGCTTGGCAGCGCCATACTTTCTTAGCGGAGGTATTGTAACACAGTCAGAAGCTTAAGCTATAGAACCGTGGGTGTGGGTGACAGGAAGGAGGCAGTGATGAGGAGGCAGAGAATTAAGTGTAGGGGGATCGGGATAAAGGGGGAAAGGGGATTTGGAGAGCAAGTGTAGCCGAATTGAGAGGATGAAATGAGAAGAGTGCAACACACGGAGAGAGTGAGAGAGCAGTGACCCAGAAAACGGTGACACACACCGAGCACCTCAAGACACTGTGTCACTCAAATAGAAACAATTAGTCCAGATCTTCTTAATGAGGCTTAATTAAATCTTAACTCTGGAGAAAGTCGACAGCCATGTTCGATGGGAAAGGTGAATCTGGAGGGAAAGCAGAAGGCAGGTTGAATAACTAGATAATTTACAGAGTGTGTGTGTGTGGGTGGGTGGTGTGGTTCGTGAGTGTGTGTGTGTGTGTGTGTGTGCATACAGGCCTGTACATACCTTTAATATGTGTGGAAGCTGATGTGCAAGCTGCTGAATATCACATCCATTAACAATCATTAACTAATCATCAGCGGTTCCTTTAATTATTTGTTGTCTGTATGATGTGAACACAGCCTGCACCTGTTGTCGGCACCACTTCATTAAAAGCATTACATTATTATTAATTTGGCCTTTTGGGCTATGCTATCTTCTTAATATCCTTCCCTGGACAAAGCGCTGCTGGGGTGTTGCAGATTTTCCTTCCCGGGTCTCTTATTGTCCCGCTGCCTCTCTGGTTTCTGTCCTTGCTGTCACCTGAAATGACCTCTCCTCTCTTCCCCCCCCTCTCCCTTGCACCACACCTATCTTTATGTCCTATTTCCCTCTCCTTTGTTTGCATCTGTTCTCTATTCTCGCCTCTCTTTTCTATTCTATCTCTTATCATATTTTTTTTTCACGGGGGAGCCAGTGAAGGGAAGATGGTGGTCCTGGCTTTGGCCATTGGTGTGGCCGAGCAAGATGACTTTGCCAATATCCCTGACCTGCAGGAAACAGCGCAGGCAGCACCAGCAGCCAATCAGGACCCCCCTCCTGAGAAGAGGTACCAGATAATGTATGAGCGCCCTTGTTGTATGTGAGAGAATGGAGTGCAAATGGATATGATATCAAAGAAGATGATTTCAGACTCTAGGTAGAGGAGACTAGTTTTGTTTTCTAGTGTTTTTCGGTGAGTCACTGCGCTTTAGTGCCACAGACCTGCACCTGAAATAGCACTGTGCTAAAAATGAGAAGGCAAATGAAGAAGGAAAAAAATGCCTGTATAATGATGAGATGAGTAAAGAGATAAAGCAATTTGGATGTTAGCTGTAAAGCAGTAATGAGCTCATAAATCACAGCGGTGCCGTGCTCACTTTTTCTGCTTTTTAGGGCTAAAATATCAACGAATCAAATAAAATGTTTCCACATGCCAGTGGTCTGTTTTTTCCTGGACCATGATAATTATCCCCCCCATATCACAATGACACATCCTCCACCACCATTTTCATCTCTATCTGTTTGTTTCTTCACTCCTGCTTTACAGAGACCTCCCATCGGTAATTGTCGTATTTCCTTTGTATTTTCATGCTTTTATTATCCCAGCCTGTGTTTCTTTTTTTTCTCCTCCTGCTCATTAGCTTCCTTCAATCACCCTCTGCTGCTTTGAGAGTCCCCGTCTCTGCAGCTCCACCGAGGGGCCCAGAGAGCCTCCTCATTATTCCACAACATGGTAGTCACTTACATAAACATGCTGCTAAAAATAAACCCTTTTTCCTCGCCAACCACCTTACACACTGGAAGCCAAAATATTTCCACTCATCTATAAGGACGTGCCATTCACACTCGGTTCTTCCCATCCCCGAAAATAATTAGTTTTGGTCTGCTTAGGAATGTTTAAGACAAATCCTTTTCGGCCATGGGTGGTGTAACACCACACAGCCACGGAGGGAGGTCCTGTGTTTGGTTGGTCCAGTCTAAGCAACAACCTCTTTGGTGCAGTTTCTCAAATGTCCACTTGAGGCTGGCTACAGAACGAGTCAATCTCCATGCCCCCATGTAAAAATGTCCAACTTCACAGCAGAAATAAACACGTTTATAGCCTGGTACAAAAAACAGTTTTGGTCTCTATGGCTAATTTTCCTGTTCATTTTTATATAACTCACCTGTTCACATTATATTAAGTCTTAAAGTTATGCATAATTAACAGCTTGGATGCTTTAATTGACACGTGGGTGCTGTTACAGGTGGCTTATTTGAGCACCCAGGCCTCATTCAGCCGATGATGAACCGCGTCATATTTTTGAGGTTTTCAGAAACCTGCGCTTGACACCATCAAGTGGCATCCTCTGGTGGGTGGCTGTATTGGCAGATGGTTTGTCTGAGCACTCAGGTGTCATTCAGCCTGCCTCAGATCTGCGTCTTGGCCGATTTGGAGATTAACCAAGAGGTGGACAGATTTTGAGCTTTAACACAGCTCTTCAGAAACCTGCTGGACGTCATGCATCCAACGTCCACGTCTCTATACGGTGACTGGTAACACCACAGAGCCACAGAGGAAAACCCTGCGTTTGGTTGGTCTCGCCTCAGGGAGACAAAGCGACGCGCTCGATTTCCTCTGCAGTCCAATTAGGTGGTTTTAACCCTCACTTTGATTCTGTGACAAATCGGAGACAATTTGGAGATACATAATACGACGCACACCTTTAAAACAAAATGGCAGAGGAGGGCGAACAAATTCTGATTTACTCGTCACACCAATTATTCCTCGTTCACAAGTGTTTCATCAATTTGACACATGATTTGAAAGTGGAGCTCTATTACAATGCCAATGGTAACTGTTTTCTTATCTGGACTGCACAGCTGCACTATAAAGCTGCACATGCGGGAGACATTTGCGGACCCTCTCACTTTTATTTATCACAAAATGTACCTTCAGAGCAACTGGTGTTACTCTTGCATGCCCGATTTTAGTCTCTTGCCCCGAAGCATCATGTGGCCTTTCCACTAAAGTCAACACAGCTCTGCACGGAGTTGCAAACAAGCATTAAAGTATTCTTTGAGTAGGGAAGTCGCTTTTGTGAACATCATTGTGAACTATCTCCATTGTTCAGGATTAGTGCGAAACCTGCAGTGCCGCAGAGGAGTACAATTTTCTGTGTAATTTGCTGTGCACATTACATCTGGCTTTTCCAGCTTTTGTGTTCACCTGGAAACCTCTTTAAATGGGTTGTGAAATCCACTAATAGACTAAACAGGAGGCAGGAACCGCAGGCTGCTCAGTCCAGCACGTAGTCAGCACGACTCACCTCGATTAACGATGATTGAGTGCATTGTGGTATTTTCTAGATTAACCTACGGTTCATTTAATATCTTGCTGTCAAAACAGAGTGAGTGGCAGCCACTTGAGCTACTTACTGCTTTGTTTGTGTCACGATAGATTACAAACTCAAATGTATATTAAATGATTTATCCGCGCTTTAATTGGATGCTAAATTTAGAAGGCTCAAATAAACATAAGTCTGAGGTGTATTAGAAATGCAAGGTGTAAGCTGGCTGGGAGTATATCATTCCCCGTGGTGTTAGTGCTGACTTCACAGATGTCTGACCATGATTTAATCAATCACACTCTTGGCATATTGCTCATTCTGAACGGGGCTCTCGAGCCCGCCTCAAGCCGAAGACAAAGCCACGCTTTCATTCGTCTCTCACTCTCTCCACACTCTATGTATAGCCTTATCATGGCAGTCTGTGCATTTACATCAAACTTGTCTTCCATGGATCTATTACTCATCTCCATACCTGCATCAATCATGTTATACCCCGTGAATTTATTTAACCAAATTGATCATCTAAACAAGAAGTCACTGGCAAATTAAAGGTCCAGTTTGTAACATTTATGAGCAGAAATGTTCATTAGTATAAAATAAAAATAAGAATTGTTGTTTGTCCTGAGTCCGCCATGTTGAACTGGCATATTTCATACAAACTAAACTCTAAGGCCTTTTTGATAGATTCACAGCCACCGTTGTTTCCCCTTCGTGCTATAAAGGAGAGGGTGAGGCGAGGGGTATTCACCTGGTTGAAATCTTACACACTGGACCTTTGAATATTTTGAAAAAAGATCATCAGTGTTAATATAAAACAACAATCAAGGTACAGTTTTACAAGGACGTGCTAGTGCAGCATAGAAACAAGCGACAGCTCTTGAATGCGGATAGATTTATCATGTCCAGTTTTTGGTAGTGTTGGAGAGGAGGTACTCTCTAGAGAGCTGGGTCTTTAGGAGGTAGGTAGGGAAGGTAGAGAGGGACGCCCCTGATCTAATAGGAACTGGTAGGATGTTCCACCAACAGGGAACATGAGATGAGAAAAGTTTGTATTGTCAGTGGTCAGGAGATGCCTATAAAGGGGTATTCAAGTAGTTGGGTGCATAACTTTGTAGGAAAGCGTTACCAATTTGATTTTAATTGCAGGTGGCTACAGGTGAGCAGCGAGGTAACATGTACTCTTTTGTGTCTGTTGGGGACCTACATTGTATTTCAGGTGTCTTAGCAGCTCAAACAATGAGATATTTCTTACTTTAAATAATCATTCAAATCATCTGGCCTTTTGCAAAAAACTCCTGAAACAATATAGATTTGTGTAGCAAAACTGAAGATTTTAATCTTTCTTCATTTATCATCTCATGACTTCAGATTTATCATCTGACCCTTTGCAGGCAGCCAACTCTGCTGCTGCCCTAAACTACAAACAATACATCAAGCAAATAAAAGAAGCTCCACCTCACCTCAGTGTAATCATGTCCTACCCTTTAAGTAAATTTTCATTTTCTACTGGAGCCTTTATAACTCGAGTATAAATCCTAAATAATAGTATCTTTACATTGTTTTATTGCTACTTTTTTTTGCAACTTTTTACTACTAATGTAAAGATGTAACTGCTTCTTCCACCACTGGAAACTACAACAACTCCTAGCGTTGCGCTATAATTATTTAAATTAGCCCGTTAATATGAACATGTATGTAAATGATGAATGCCAACAAAGAGGCTTTTCATTTACCCTCCAGCAGTTTGTTAGCGCTTCATTGACGCTTGGCCATAGCTGAAGCCGAGCCAAACAAACACACTGTTATCCCCGCTGGCCATGAGAAGGTGTTATAGTGCGTGATATTCATTACGCTCCTTCACTGACCTTGTGCGTGCGATCGCTGGTTGAAAGTGTCGTGTGTGGCCATTTGTTTATGAAGTGAGGCAGCGGCTGACTGACAGTTTGAGCTGGTGGCAGTGATAGAGACTTTCAACCCAAGGTTACACATTTTTAGTGGCGAGAGAGAGAGAGAGAAAAGAAGGACAAGGGCTTGTTGCTCTATTAAATAGCATGTTAGAGAAACTTGTTGTTGCTTAGATTCTGGCGCTGCACATGCTGAGATGTTTATATCCCAGGCATCCATAGGTCTTACAGATCTTAGAAAGCTTAATTAGGATGTTAGAGTGGTTCGTTAATGCCTCATTGGTCTCCACTCATACAATTCTGTTGCGATTCAGTGAACCTATACTGTAGGTCCTTCTCCAGTGTTGCTATAAAGAGAAGCCACAAATCCCCGAGAGCATTGAATCTAGATCTCTCTCTGAGCGGCGAGCGGACGGCCCAATGACGACGGAGGTTCAGGATAGAGGAGGCGGGATATATCCCTGTGCCACATTAACATTCAATCCACTTGCCTGTGGTCTTTCAATTATTCATCCATGCATGTTACATCATTTTGTGTAAGCCAGTGGAGTTATTTCTTGTTTGAGAATACATCTCGCAGATATTGATAAATATAGATGTACGTGCAGCCTCGACGATGTGATTCGCTCTCTGGTTGTTCTCTGGAGTGTCTGTTAATTGCCAAGTGGGCTATATAACATGGCTTCATAATTCATGAGCTTATTATTTAGCTTAACTTGACATGAAAGCCAAAGACAGATACAATGTAGAAGCGGTTATGACCTTTTACCTAAATCAATATAAATGTTTGTGTATTTAACGCCATGGCTCTGTGTTTGTATCCACATTAGTCTCAGGAGGAGGGGTTTATTCGCAATGCTAGGTCACTCCGAGGTCACAAACACGTGTGGCGTGTGATTTAAGGTGGTCATTTCGCGCCTTGTTTTCTTAGACGACAGGAAAAGAAACTGCTGTTATAATGTTTGTAGATGATATAATCTGTATGTGTGTTTGTACATAAACATGTAAATTGATTATGATATGCTCTGCTAGTCTGACACAGTGCTCCTCCTGTGACAGGGGTTTTATGGGGCCCGACAAATCAGCGGAGTCTTCAGGGGCTCTGGTTAAGACTGTCCCCGAGGCTTTGACTCCCTGCGGCCACCATGCTCATCCACGCATCACAGAGGGAGGGATGTTGAGATGCATTCAGTTACATGCTTAGAGAGGGGGGAAGTAGATAGCACTAAGGCGGAAAAAAGGGAGTCACAAAGAGAGCGGGAGAGAAGGGAGCGCATTCATATCCATCCATCCATATGCCAGGGGACGATGAGAGGAAATTCAAAGTACAAATCCATCTACTTTCCACGAGAGTAGCAGGAGAGAGCACTGCTGCACAGCCATGTGTTATGCAGGACTGAAGGAGCACTCTAGCCAGCAGGTATACTGGGACACGTGCTCATCTCATACATACAGATAGACGGATGCCGGTTGGGGAGACAAGCTATTTTGGAGCATTAACCTGGGACCCCCTGCGTCCTGTCGGAGAACAGGTGGCACATCTGCAGCGGCAATCTTTGAATCTAATCGGGATTCAAAACATTTGGTAGACTCGTGTTTGGACTTTTAATAGGCTTTTAAAATGTTTTGATGATTCCGTGTTGCTGGAAATTCCCCTGAATGATAGGTTAGTTATTGTAATTGGGCACGGAGACATGAATAAATTGCGAGGAGTATTGGGACGGCCATAAAGGGAGATGGGGCTCAACTGTTACAGTAGATAGGGTAGACACTAAGCTCATGTTTGGCTTTGAAAGTAATCATGTTTGCAGGGCTTCACTTTAGCTAAAAGGGCAATTGCTGGTCACTAAACTTTAAATGAGCAGTAGATTAAAAATACCTGAAATATGGCTCCTTATAACGTCTAAATACACAAAAAAAGATCAACATTTGGCACACGCCGAATTGTCCTGTGGTTTTCTATTTCCATTTGGAGTTCAGCGAAAGAAGCAGATACACAGAAGGCAGCATTTAGCACCTCCCTTGTTGCCTCTTCCTGAAATGGGATTTCAGTAAATGATGCTATTTTAGACTCATTTCCAGTTCCAACATGCAGGAAGTAATTAGTTAATAACAAGAAAAGCATCCATATTTATGCGCCGCAGCAGAGCGTTTGGCCGTAGCCTGAGAAGTGAAGCAGCAGGGATGACTCTGGTGTGAATGTACATGTGTTTCATGTGGATGGTGAGTTACGTAAGCAGCGCCATGCTTCACTCCTCCTGTGGTTTTGACTGTGCATGATCCTGGGAAGTGTGCTGTGCCCCCCCTCGACGAATGATAGATCTAGTGGGCGGATATGAAATTGAGCATAGACGTTGAAATACATCACTTCATGGTCTCAGGCGAGCGTGTTTGTTTGAGTGTGACATGTTTGCAGAGGGGTGGTGGGGCAAGAAAAAAAAAAAAAAAAAAAGGGTATGGAGGTGCTGGGTTGGGGCTTTCTTTCTCGCGTCTCTCTCCAGCCTAGAAGTGGAGTGTCTTTCCCCCCCTTCCCCCTCTCTTCGAGCTGCTGGCCCTCGGTCAGGTAACAAAACAGGATAGTATCACAGGACGGTGAAACCCGAAGTGGCCCCGCCTGCCTCCATATGTCTGTTCATGTGAATGTGTGTTGTCTGCGAGGCTCTCACCCGTACCTGTCATATATCCTATACCTTTATCTTCTTTGTTCTCAGTGTGTTTGCCTGTTTGCTGCACCCCTCTAAACACACCCTTCCCCTGCGCCCACTTCCCCGACAACCTCCTGTCACACACACACTCATACCCCAAACACCCCCCCTCCCCAAACCCCCCATATGTATGGTCTGTGTTTCTAGAGCCGTTGCTATGCCAACAGCCCACTTTCTGTGCCTTAGCTGTAGGAGAATCTGATCTCGAGTCCACTCTGCCTCCCACTGGATACTGTAGACAACTGCAGGCTTTAAAGCATCAATTTCCACATCAAACCCCCCCATGGGGGTCAGACAGAAGAAAAAGCATTGGCACAAAAATGTAGCAGTTGTAGTTTTACCATCTGCCACAATTAATATTGCTTTTTTTTTTTTTTAATGAAATAAACCAAAACCAATCTTGATGGTTTAAACCGCCGCCTGGTTTAAACAGCCTGGAGGCAGCACTGGAGCAGAGGACTACCTCAGGTGTTGTAGAGCAGGGCTGGTAGAAAGGGCACATCCCCCTGGCTGCATTAGCTCTTACCTGAGAATGCACTGAACCCTTGAATGAAGCATGAAGGAGAATGAATAATTGAAGACTTTCACTCCCCCATCGATAGTTGGGAGGTGGAGGAGGAGGGAGGTGCCTTGCTTTACTTCAAACCCAAAGTCTCTCTCCCAGCTTTAGAGCAATCCTCAGATCTTGACTTAGTGTTTTACCCAGCCTTTTTCCTCTCCTCTCAAACTCATTGCCTGCAGTTTAGCAAACGATAAATAAATAAACAGGCCCTCTGAAAATGCAATTACCTCCCTTGGCAACTAATACGACTAACACCAATTGATGAATATTCCCTTCCCTTTGTCGAAACGGTTAACATCCCTCCTTCCCCCCCGTCTCGCTCTGGTTCCTTTGCTGGTTGAAGTGATTGTCTGTTTGCTTGTCTTGTTTGCTTGCTTTTTCTGTCTGTCTATTTGTCAGTATACTTCCCCCCCGGTTCTGTCCTTGTCTTCTGCAAAAATGTACACATTATTGCATTCAACATCAATTCTCATCCAAATTTGCAGTACAGAGCGCCCAACAACAACAAGAAAAACAAAAGAAAACCCACGAAACATATATTCTCTCAGTGAAAAGCTCGACAGAGAATGCTGGCCAGACAGACAGACTTTCTATGGGCTCCTTGTTTTCTGCCTGTCCAAGGCATTGCCTTCACTCTCTGAGTGACAACTACTTGCATATATTACATATGCACATGTAGCCAATGCCAGTTTGTGCTTTGGCCCTTGTGTCCCCAGTCTACACTTTTAGAGTGTTGCTTAATGGTTGCAAAATTAGGTCAGATGTTAAAGCTAACGTATGCAATTCCTAGTTATTATTTCATTTCTACCAAAGCCCTCTTTTGTGACACTCTAAATGTGCATTTCCTATGTTCTTACTGTTTGTCTTTTTGTGTTTTAAATGATATTTTTGTATGGTATATCTACACCTTATTTCACTTTCACACTCTTCTATCGTTTATTTTGTGCTCTCCACGTAAAGAACGACGGTTCTTGCTCTTTCTGGTGATCGATTGTATTTATTGTCCTTTTTTCTTTTTTCTTCTTTCTGCTCTCTTTCTCCCTTTAGCATGTTCGTCCCTTTGTCTCCTGTTAGAGATATTATGTGTGCATAGCTCTTTATTTTATTTGTCTCTTATTTTCTTTAAAATACTTATCAGACTGACGAAACTAAGCCTCTCTTGTGTTTCCAGGCTTTCCTTCCTTCATTCCCTATCTTTTCTTGCAGCTCTGTTTTTTCTCTCTAATGTGCTGGTGTTTGTAACAATCTCACTCTCTGTTTTGGTTTTTTGGTTTTTCTCGTAACCTCACTGTTCATGCTATTAATACTTGCTATCTCTTCTTAAACAGATAAATAATTTTTCAGCTTGCTTTTGTATTTCTTACATTCCTCGTTGAACCTCTCTATCTTATCTACGGTCTTTATGATTTCTGTCCAGTTTGTGTGTATGCATCCTCTCTCTGCATCTGCTCATTTCTTTTCTCTTCCTCCGTGTGTTTCTGTTTCTTATCTATTTACTGTTTGTTTATTGCCTAACAGTGTTTCCGTGTTCAGCTGCTCCATGTGCCTTGACCAGTCATCTATGGAGTGCTGTGTGTCCAATGTGTCACATTACATTGGCCAGGACTTTTCACATACTTTGGCTCTTTCTTGTTCTATCTTTTCTCATTCTTTCTTTAATCTTCTATGATTTGACTTTTTTTCTTTGGTTTTCTTTGTGATTCTTCTTGTTTTCATGATGTATGAACATAGAGGTTTTTCTCCCAGAATGTTTGTCCCACTTTTTAACGTTATGTTCTCAACAATCCTCGTGTGAAGGGCTTAAACTTAACATCTATTAACATCTGTACCTAAGCTCTGCCATGGGAGATCTCTGCTCTCTCTTTTATGTTTTTTTTTTTATATTAATATTTTGTGTTGTTGATGCAGCCTTTTAATAACTGAGAGATTTAAACACACAAACACTTTACAAAACTGTTCCACATCTGTCCTGTTAAACGTCTGGTCGTCTACATGTTGCTATACATGTCTGTCTGTTGTATTTATAGTGACGTCATGTTGCTATACATGTCATTATACATGTGTGTCTCGTTAATGTCTTTAGAGGGAATAAAGGGTTGAACATAAACTCTATGGGGTTGGGAGTTAATTGGTTTCTATGAATTTTAAATTTAGTGGTTCTGTTTTGTGTTCTGTCTGAAAATGTGTTTGTTTACTTGGTGGAGGTAACTTTCTTGTTAGAGATTTGGATGTTTGCCACACTGGACATATGTATAGTCATCCCAGATTCCAAGTTTCATCAAACACACCACATCAAATGTCCTCAGTTCTAGCGCCCG
Source organism: Nibea coibor (assembly GCA_023373845.1). Lineage (NCBI taxonomy): Eukaryota > Metazoa > Chordata > Actinopteri > Sciaenidae > Nibea > Nibea coibor. The sequence continues at coordinate 18,243,104 of CM041721.1, read as the reverse complement.
CCGTTAATCTGTGCAATCTCTGACAGATTCTTATTTGGCTTCGCTCATGATAGCTAGAGAAAAGCACAATCCACTTTGAAGTGACATCTATCCAAAGCAAACTTGGACTCAATTGGTCGTTTCAGATAGGATGGTGTTCAAGTGCCAAACAGGTGGAGGTTGGACTCCCCGTGTGCTCAGACATTCTCTCTTTCTGGAGACGAGTTAGCTTCTCAGCACATTGTCCACGCCGTTTTCCCTCTGGGTCAACCTCTCTTTTTGCTTACAGGGGCAACAAGCCAGCTAACAGCCCTAAGGGCCAACCCCCCGATGCTGACGGCCACTCCTCCGTAACTGACCTGGCCAACTCTCTCACTGGAGATATGGTGATGGTAAGGCGCTTCGTCCCACCACACACCAAACACATCTATGTGCGCATCTATGCTGATGAAAATGAATTGAAATGGTTCCAAAAACAAACCTATGCATTGTAAATACTTGTGTTTTTTAAAGTTTATAAAGCAGCACTTCTTTTTTAAAGTCTCAAGTTGGTTATTTTCTCAGACTTTGGAAAGCACTGACCCTGACATGACAGTCCAAGCTTGTTGTAGAGGAACTTGACTAGCATCTAAAGGTCCCTGACCTTCAACACCTTTGGTGATGGATCAGACCGCCAACTGGGAACCAGTTGTTATCAGCCAAAATCAATGCCCAACATTAGTAATGCCCTTGTAGTGGTGGGTAGAGGACCGAAAATCCATACTCAAGTAAAAGTACAATTACTGTCGAATGAAATGACTCACGAGTGAGTGAAAACGATCATTTAGAAGGTAGAGAGTCCCTAGTTAATAACTCACTGAAAGAACAAGTTACTTTGCATTTTTAGGGTGTGATTACTGACGTTACATATTAAAAATGAATGGCTTTAATGTCCTTGCTAAGATAGGAATTTTTAAAAAGCTGAGGTCGTACAGTTTTCCAAGAGGCACAGCAAGCACTTCATGTCATCAACGATTGTTTTTTAGATTTTGGTATAAGAAGTGTGGACATGAATTGTTGCTGGAACCTGCCTTTTGTTCTGGGTTTTGCTCCGTCATCATCGCATTGTTGTCAGTATAATACAGGTGGTGCCTATTTTTCTTCCAGGCAGCTGGCAACTTGGCATCTGCAGTAGAGATACCTCCTCCCAAACATACATCCAATCCCTGCATTTAGAGCAGAGCTGTAACAGAAGCATAAAAGCAAATGCAGCAAAGTTAAAAAGTAGACTACTGGCTCAAAAATATACTCAAGTAAAGAAGTGCAGTTTAAAAAAACGAACACAAGAACACCTGCTAATTAAAAATAAAATACTTTTTTACTCGTGCGATCCATGTAATCCATTACTATCCATCATAGAGATGGATAGTAATGGATTACATGGATCGCTCTTGTCCCTCCGTTCAAGTTCAAAAATCATTTGAAACCACACAAGTTGTGGAATCATATTGATGCCCACGGTTTTTGAATAAGATATTAAGTATCGCAAGTGTGCATCCGCGTACTTTTAGCCGTGGACTACATGAGATCATCAGGTAGGACTACTGTTGCTGAGTCATCCTCCATACACAGGTTGATTTACAGCTGCACATGGTAATAAGGGAGCCATAATAGGAAAAAAACACACACTGGCAGTTCCCACAGTGGCAATCAAGCGAGACAAGCCGTCCAAGGTGACTCACACTGTTTGATAAATTAGACTTGGAATATTTCACACTTGCTCTGCCTCTCAGCTCTAAAAAAAAAAAAAAAAAAAAACCCATATTGACAGAATCTGAGCGAGCAAATCTTTGTCACTTTGAAACTGAAGCTCTGGCTTTAAACCATGAAATCAACAGTTTCAGGTAGTTCTCTGAGTGTTTGCATTCAAACCAGACAGACAACCAGGCCAGCCTCTCTCTTCTGGGCTGCTGGTTGTTTTATCTCTCCTCAGTCCAATCTTTGCTACTGTTAGAGAAAGAAAACAACAAAGGGCAGAGACAGAAGGCGGAGAAAAGAAGTGACCACGAAGACGAGTGCAGAATGCCAACCTTGAGCTGTGCTCCCATCCCCTCCATGCCCCTCATGCTATACTCTATCTCTCCCCTCTACTCTTTCTGTTTGTCTCTCTCTCTCTCTCTCTTTCCCTCCGTCTGTCCTCCGCTGTCTATCAGATAGTGGCCTTTTAGTGCACAGCAATGATAAAGCAGTCAGAGAGGCTGTGAGAGCGAATCTGTGGTTTAAAGCTCCTCTATCTTCAATCTGGGCACCTCCTGCCTCTTAAGAACATTAGAAAGGAAATAAAACACTCTCAGTCTTCTTAATGTCAGGCCAATCACTGCCTTTGAGCAGCTGCTTAAGTATGCCGTGATAGAAATGCAGCTCTAAAATCTCCTCCCCTCACAGCTTCTCTCTGTCACGGTCTGTGTGCACGTGCTTTTGTCAGAGGAAGTGTGCGCCCTTGGACTGAACTTTATATGAGAGTGGCTGCCGCTGCTGCTGCTGCTGCTGCTGCAGCTGCTGCCGCTGCTGCTGCTGCCTCTGCTGCTGCTGCTGCGTGTGTTTTATACTTATATGACTGCATTTATTTCCTTGCAGCTGTCTCCAGGTTCGGAGGATGATGATGGGGAAGGGCCTATCAGTGAGAAGCTGGGCCGGATCCAGTTCAGCATAGGCTACAGCTTCCAGAACACGACCCTCACCGTTAAAGTGCTCAGGGGGCAGGAGCTCCCAGCCAAGGACTTCTCTGGGACCTCCGACCCGTTTGTCAAAATATACCTGCTGCCTGACAAAAAGCACAAGCTGGAGACCAAGGTCAAGAGGAAGAACCTCAACCCACACTGGAATGAAACCTTCCTGTTTGAGGGTCTGTGTCATTTCCACTTGGCTACGTAACAATATAACATTTGTATTGGTGTGGTTAGATCAGATTTGCATAGAAAACAACAGAAACTACCATCAGTGAGAGAAAATATGGACAAAATGCAGAAATGTCTAAACCAAACTGCTCAAACTTCGTGCATATCACTTTGAGAGACCACAATCCTCATTATAGGAAGGTTGGTGGTTTCCATTATTGAGGCATGACATAGTTTTAAATCCTATTAGACATTTTGGGAAATGCACTTATTCGCTTTTTTGCTGAGAGTTAGACGAGAAGATCAATACCACTAATATCTGGACTCTGAATATGAAGCTAGCCGCCGCTTCGCTTCGCAGCAGGGGGAAAACAGCTAGCCCGTCTCTGTCCAGAGGTCCAAAATCAGCCCACCACCTCTAAAGCTCACTCATTAACATGTTGCATCTTTTTGGGGGGATTAAGCGCAGTACTAATCCTCTCATCTGACTCTCTGCCACCTGACCTTGTTCCATTAAACCTTCACGCAAGTGAGCGAGAGCCGTTTGAAAAAACGCAACTGTGGGAGTTGTGTGAAACTCACAAACAAGGCGTGAAGTTATTTTTGCATTGATAAAACCTCTAATTCAACTGGTAGAAAATGATATTCTTAAGAGCTGCAAAGATGTTAAGCACAGCCGCGCAGAGAGCAGTGAAGTGTCTCACCGCTATATGCTCGAAAGGTTCAGAAACTTTTCTGAAATTAGAACAATAGCCCGTGCTTTTGAAGAGTGAATGAGATAGGTCTTTGTGGCTCGAGTACAATGATCCCTCTCAGTCATTTGAGAGAGCGCTGGCTGGTCTCGCAGTTTCTGAAATGCACTTTGGCCTTTGCCAAATTCATCCGTGTTTGCAGAGTGCAGATTACTCTGCCCTCTCGGTGCTGTCAAGAATATATTCTCCACTCTCCGTAACTTAACTCTCTCCCCTGTTTCTGTCTCTGTTTTAGGCTTCCCTTATGAGAAAGTGAGAGAGCGCACTCTATACCTTCAGGTCTTGGACTATGACCGCTTCAGCAGGAATGACCCCATTGGAGAGGTGTCAATCCCCCTTAACAAGGTGGAACTGGGCCAGATAAAAACCTTCTGGAAGGAGCTGAAACCCTGCAGTGATGGCAGTGTAAGAGAGGGAGGAAGGGCCATCTGGCTAAATGATGACGAATCCAGTGTTTTCTTTCAGATGTTGCATTTGCTCTTTTATTAAATTAGCATGGTGCCATTTGTTGTTTTCAGCGTGTGAGCTTTGATTGACGTAATTTTAGGGTGAGTGACGGGCTTAGCTAAATCTAGTCCAGTCTCTGGACCACCAGGGGTTAGAGCAGAAAGGGCAGTGTGATGTAAGATTACACAACAAGATAGTGAGTAATCTGGAGTTTGATATTCCCTGATGAAACATGAGACTGGGTGATTCATACCGCATTGTGTGTGTGTGTGTGTGTGTGCGTGTGTGTGTTCCTCAGGGGAGACGAGGAGACCTGCTGGTGTCTCTCTGCTATAATCCCACTGCCAACACCATCACTGTGAACATCATCAAAGCACGCAATCTCAAAGCCATGGATATCGGGGGCACCTCAGGTAGAGAATCCTCCGTTGTTTGTTCAGTCTTTTCCTAACCCTCGTTTCGCCAGCCTGGAGCCCTTCCTGTGACATTGGAAAGCTCTGCGGCTTCACGTGCGGCTCCGTCTCGGTGTTCAAACATTTACTGACCTGTCCGTGCAGAGGACGCTGGCCGTCTGGCTCCCGAGATGGGTCGCGTTGTAGATAGCCGTGGCAGCAAGGTGACATTACATCAAGCATCTCGCCCTCTCTTTCCTGTCGTCTCTCTTTCTGTATATCTATGAGGATCTTTAGCCTCCCAGCCAAATCTGTGTCAGCTCAGTCTGGTGCTTGTTTTTAAGGTATCAGGTCTCCTTTGTAAAAGTACTGCTTCCTGCAGTAGTAGGAGAGGTGCCTGTTAGTATTTCGGAATATGATAATGCTCCAGAATTGGTAGTACAAATCCCAGGCCCTATTTCCATAAATACTTCCTCATTTGTATGTTTCCTAGCTCAGGGGATACTGTGACCTTGAGCTCAAACTAGGTATCTGCTTCCCTGCTGCCTTCCCCTGACTTTAACAATTAGGAGGGTAATTGCAAACCTGACCCTTAAAATCACCTTGCATCGGCATCTTCATCCTTGCTCTGATGTAAACTTCTGTTCGCTGCGTCCACATTGTAGATCCATATGTGAAGGTGTGGCTGATGCACAAGGACAGGCGTGTAGAGAAGAAGAAGACAGTGACGATGAAGCGCTGTCTGAACCCCGTCTTCAACGAGTCCTTCCCCTTCGACGTGCCCGCCCATGTGCTAAGGGAGACCACCATCATCATCACCGTCATGGACAAGGACAGGCTCAGCCGCAACGACGTTATCGGCAAGGTAGGGGCTTCACAATACTCTCTGTGTTGTTACCCCTGGTTACAACAAATGAGCCCCTTCAACTCCTCGATACATAAATTAATATGCTGGTTTCGCGTCTGGAGATGCGACTAAGAAAAGACATTTTCACACAGCAAGCGGGCGCCACCTAAGTCAGTCAATGTGACCATAGCAACCACAGAAACTAAACTGAGGAAAATGAGTTAATTACTGAATTATATATATATATATATTTTACTCCAGCAGTGATCAAACAAATCAATGAAGAGAGGCGGTCTAGGATCACCGTTAGCTTCGAGGGTTGATTATCTGGTCAGGGGTCAATAATCAACTGTCATGAGATTAGTTAGCAAAGCACCATCTTGTCATATCTCCTGTTTTAAAGTCTGATGAAGATGGCGAGAAGATTCATAACACTCTCATTTCTTCACAGCAGACCGTTAGCTTAGCGTAGCATAAAGACGGAACCGACTAGCCTGGCTCTGTCCAAAGGTAACGAAACTCACCGGCCAGCACGTCTGGAGCTCACTAATTAGCACGTTACGCCTCGTTTGTTGAAACATGCAAGAAACTATGCTTGAACGTCAAGTCACCGTTTTACAGGAGGTTTTTTGCACCGGACTATTTCTTGGCGGGAAGCAGTTGCCAGGCAACCAGCGGAGACTCAAGGGAGTTGCCGCTCCCAGCCAAGAAATAGTCTTCATTGATTAAGGCTTAGATGACCAGAAATGTTGCATATTCCATGTCTGAGAGGGGTTATAGATTATTTTATAAGTCTTCATTACCCTTCTTCTTCTTCTTCTTCTTCTTCTTCTTCTTCTTCTTCTTCCTTCCTCCCCCCTCTCTCCTTAGATCTACCTATCGTGGAAGAGCGGACCAGCGGAGGTGAAGCACTGGAAAGACATGCTCGCTCGGCCGCGCACTAACGTCGCCCAGTGGCACGCTCTCAAGGCCTGATCGCACCACCCAGCTCCCTCCATGGCCCATTCCCATCTCCCGTTCTCCACCTCCCTCCTCCTCCCCCCACCGCCCCCCTCCCCTCCTCCCACTCCCGTCCTTATGCACAAGACTGACTTGCTGCCAGGCTGCGAAACACGGGTACAATTAGCCATCTGCTCTCTTAAACCTTTAAACTCTTTTCTTTTTCAAAAAATCTCTATTCCTCTCTGACTCTTCTCTCTTCTTCTATTCCCCTCCTCTTCATACAGCTGTGTCTTAATTTCTGTGTCTCCCCCCCACCCCACCGCTCCTCTCACTTTGCCAATGGTCCCCCTGTTTCTGACTGTCTGTATGTCTGTCTGTCCTTATGCACTTTGCCTGCGGAGGTCTGATGTTCGGTTTCTTTGTCGACCCCTTGGTTCTGAACTGCACTGCAGCCCCTGACCCATTTAAGGTGCCAGTCCCGTGGGATCACAGAGAATCTTAAGTAACGATCTAATCTCATATAATCCTATTGTATGACTACTCCAGGTACACAATACTATACAGTATGTACTGTATGTACATGTACATATTAATATATTAGGCGTATAGATTGGCAGATCTCCCCCTATACACATGACTAGTATTCAGTATGTTATCCATACCCTGACTGCCGTTTCCCATCTCTCCTGTCTCTTCATTTGTCGCCTCTCGTCCTTTTCATCTGTCTCAAGTGTATTATAGCCTCTTCCCATTTCAGTCCTCTCTCCTTTGACTCAAAAGAGGTTTAATGTTCAGCTGAAGTTGTCGAAGCAATCAATATTCGGTTTGTGATGAAACCAGCTGAAGTCAAGATGAAATCGTTGATACTCCCTCCATCCTCTGTTTTCTTCTCTATGCTCTCCTTCTTCTTTATCTGTTTTTTTTTTACCCCGTGTTGTTCCCTCTTTCTCTTCTTCTGGCACAATATTAGTGAATCCCTCTGCTTCCCCCGACCAACACTTTCTGGACCTTCCTCTGCCCCCCCCCCCCACCTCCTCTTGTCGTCTATGTGCTGTGGGTGCTGTGCTGTAGCTCCAACAAAAATAGAGATTAAAAAAAAAAAAAAAAAAATTATAAAATAAATAAATATATAAACTGAACTTTCCGAAAGCTGGGAAAGCGGGAACGCAAGAAACCTGTGAAAATGGATCGCTCCTGATTTTTCCAGACAAAAAGCCCTGAAATGGAGAGAGAAAAAAGAAGATGAAAAAAACAAACAAAAAAAAAACAAAACAACAAAAAAAAAATCCCCCATGATACGATGATGTCATTTTTTTCACAGCATCACCAACTGAGGAAAACAATTTAAAATCTTCTTCCAACGTTAAAGATGAAAACAGAAAGTTTGCGCTGTTTCTGCACATGCATTCGGTCGTGTATGCAAACTGTGTCTGTTTATCGATGCTATGAATTCTTTGTGCTGCCCTGTGCTCTCGTTTTGCGCTGATGGGGTGTCGATCTACACCAGGTGTGACTGTATGTATGGTGTGCTGCGTTAATGTGTGTGTGTGTGTATGTGTTCACAGGAGCAACACAATTCAGACTCGGCAGAAATCTTCTTCTCTTTTCTCTTTCTCATCTTGCGCTCTTCTTGCTCTTCTTACTGCCATTGTTTCCCCATCCTCCTTTACTGCCCTGCCTTCTGAACGAGGGCACGGGGAAGTTCTATCTGCACTTTTTGAAAAATGTAATGACAACAATAATGACGATGATGAAGTTTTGAAGACGATTACAGTACCGGTGAAAATTAAGGGAGGAGTATCTGAAAGGGTGAGCAGCTGTTGGGGAGAGGAGATGTCTTCTCTGTGATTTCAGGGTTTGGAGATGAAGTGGAGGACACAGAGGATGGATGTAGGGCTCTCACCCTCCTCTGTATGTTCCTCTTTTTTTCCCCCCTCAGTGTATCTATGTGCATGTGTTTGTGCTTGTGTGTCAGCTACAAGACTCCTGGTGGCAGACCGCCTAGCGTCTGAAATCAGGCGTGGATGGAGAGATCGGGCTTGTCACGTGGAGGCCGGCCAACACGACGGCGCTGCAACACGACGTGTTGATCAACAGCGAGCTCGAACAAAGAGTCCGGGCGCTGAACAATAGGCGCATATCTGGAAACAGTAAGACAGATGCGCATTGTGGCTTTAACGCTGATAACAAGGCTGAGTTTTTGTTGTTGTTCGCGAGAGAGAGGCCTGTGTATCACAGACAGTGGGTGTGATATTAGATGATGGTCTGATCTGCCACAGTGAGATACTGTAGAAGCAGATTAGACATTATCTCTTCCCCGAGTGCTTGAGAGCACCGCACAGTGTGCTGGTAGCTGCCCCGCTTGTCAGGCGCATTCATTCAGCTCAGCTCGATATTCCCGTAACGTAAATAAAGTCATAAAGAGGCGACGTGAGTTGTCAGCCATTAAGAGCTGCTCACGCAGACGCTCCCTCAGACTTACTCTCTACTGTAACTTTCTGTCAGGCTGCGTCTTTTGCATTCACAAAGTCCCGTGAAGCGTAATTCTGTCAGCTACTCGGGATTTGTTTTACTGGAGCGCTTTCCAAATGATGATCCACCTCTCAAGCATCTCTCCGTTTGACTGACTTAAGCAAGCAAATGTAATCACTTGTTTGTTGTTTGGTTGAAGCATCACTGATACTGCTAATGGAGCAGTTTTTCTTCCTTCAGCTAACACTGGCCCCATTAAAATGCACGCTTAACACGCTGTGGGGCCTGCAGTAGATTTTATTTTCCAGATGGTATCTCACACTTTTCTGCTTATTTTTATTTATGACGGAGATAACCTGATCACCACGAGAAAGATTGAAAGATTATGTAATTGCAGTTTAATCTGCTGCGGGTTAGTGGCTCTAAAAGACAGTCTTGGCAACGCGCTTCGTACTGCGAGGGTGTTCTGACTTGGTGCTGGCTGCTGTGCTGCACTGATCCAGTCCAGCACCCTTCAGAACAATTGGCCAGCTGTGAAACAGGGCCCACTGTTTTGACAGTCACTGCCTGCAGTGTCACAACGTATTACACTCCCTTTGGTGGTCAGAAAGGAGCAATATCTGCCTCCTTAGACCGGAGGGACACGCTATTTGCACAGGTAATACTCGCTAAGAATAAGACAAAACGCGGAGTGCTCCTCTCATTAATATCCATGAACATGATGGACAGAGGCTGAGCAGACAAGAGAGTAATCAGAAGGAGATCACCGCTGTGAAAACCAAACGTGATTTTAATGTGCAGGTGTGCAGGTGATGAGTCAATACAATAACTCTGCCAGTTCCTTTCACCAAGATTACATGTTGCCCGAGGAGTGATAAATTGTTATGCTACGGGGGTTTACAAAGCTTAGTCATCAGTGACCCTGTAAACTGGAGGATATGGTTTTATTTTTAGTAACATGGGGCACAGTGTGATACGGCTCATCCTCGAAGGAAGGCCGAAGGCTGAAGGGCTACAGGGTTAGGCTTTTAAAAGTTACACTGAGTGCTTTTGAATACAGACTACTTCTTTAATGTAAATCCAGTGCACACTTCTATTTTTAGAAGTTCTTAAATAGGACAGTGGCACAACCTTTGGGCAAAGGCAGCGAGTTAAACAAGCAGCAAAATGCTTCCGAAATCGAACATTTTTCTCCCTTTAAAGCTGCTAGAATCAGTGTTTTTATAAGAACAATGTATCAAACGATAATGTGCTAAAGGACTGCTCATAGTGACTGTCAAATACCCCCTGAATCTGTAGCTACGCTCACTTTTACAGAGCTGCATAGTGAGTTTCAGCTCATTTAGCTGTCTAGTCCACAACTTTACTGTTCTGGATCTCTCGTGTGTTTTCAGTGAAAAAAGCTCTAACAAGCCGCTGTCGACACAGCAGGAAGCGACTAGCTGCTGGAAATAGTGGACCAGAGCTAAAACTTGAGTGAATATTGGGCTTACATTCACCAAGAGACCAGAAACACAACTCCAAATGAGCGATAATGTTGCTTCCTAAATGCTGGATGTGTAAATAAGCAGCAATTCGCTAACAAGTTTGTCATATCAACCTAAAATGTGATAATATGTTAGTTATTACTTTTCTTCTGGCCTTTCCTAAAACTAAAAGTATCTCGGTAAGTATTAAAGTGCTAACCCTTGGCCTTGATATGTTATTTTGTTTGCCTGAATGGCAAAGATAATCACAGCTGTGCTGATATTCAGTATAACGTCACAACCTTGAGTGCGTTATTGCTTTTATACAACATTTCTAACAAGCGCCATGTTTTAGTTTACAGTAATAAGTGACAACAGATGATGATTTGTTTGTTTATTTAATCTTTTTTTGGCTCCACCAATACAAATAGTTTATAGTCGCAGCTGAACTGGGACTGAACTGTTGCCAGGCGATACATCAACGTTTTCTTGAACAGTTGCTCGCTGGCTTTGATCTATATATCGGAATGTTAGCGCAGTCTGGTCGACATTAATATTTTTGAGACTTAGCCAAGTCTGATGGCAGTTCAAAGCCTGCGTTACTTCATTTTTGCTCTTCTCTAATTTGTCTAATGTCGTACAAGCACTCCTGAAGGTTTACACTGAAGTATCCAGGCTTCTTTCCTTCCCCTAGTCCTCATTCTGAGGACCTTTTATAGTTGTATAGTTATAGTCCAACGTTATTTGTAATGGATCGTTCGTAACAATTTGAGATAGATAACGACCGTTAAACAAATTTTTGCACCTGTGAAGCAGAGTATGTACATTTACTTAGCTCATAAAGCTCATACAACAAACAATGTTAAGTGTGTTTTTTAGCTGTTTAAGAGGGCTCCAAACAGAGAATCAGAGGAAAAACTGAGTGTAAGATATACAAAGATTAATTCAGCAGGTATCTTCATTTATTCAGATAAAAAGTGACTATTACCTCTAAAAATGGCTCCAAAGTGATTGTAATATTGTTCTTTCATAAGATTAAATTTAAGTTATTTCCTTTAGGAAACTTCAGTTTATCACATTTATTCATCACAGAGTATCTAGAAAGTTACACACTCCATAAAATAACCAGGAGTCTCAAACATTATGTTCTCTCATTGCCGGCAGTCAAACAGCAGCACCATTAAAATGGATGGTAAGCTCAGAGCCAAACAGTATAAAGGAGAAAGCAATTTTCAAATCCCAGTTTTATTATACTGCCACCTGTCTCACACCTCTAAACATATTGCCTTTTGTTGGCACCGGCACTGTCAGCAATGACCTTCAACTACCCTGAGCTTATGAATATAGCATGGCAGTGTTGCAGATGCTCCCAGTCAAGACTTTTCTCAGACTAACTGGACTCAGTCAGCGTGCTTTCTCTCCATGTGTTCAGCCTCTTTCATCAGAGCTCCATTCCCTGGTGAAGCCAACTGGTAGCTGCAGGTGTGGATAATTACCGTTTGATTAAAAAAGGTTTAACTCCCGATGACAGACACAGTCAACACTGCCCGCAACTTTGCTACTGCTCTGACTTTTGAGTTAACTAAATGAGTCTCAACCAGTGTATCTGCTGTTTCTGTAGTTAGTGTTCGGCTAACGTAAAGCATAGCCGACGTGGCATCAGGGATATCAGCCTGTCCAGACTGAAAGATCTTATTGGATTTCATTCGGTACAAACACGCATGGTCCCCTGACGGTGAGGTTTAATATCTTTGGTGATCCCGAGACTTTCTTGTGCCAGCGTGACATTTTCGCCATTTCGTGAAATGTCTTGACATCACCCAGTCGAGAAGTGTCATAACCACAAGACAGGACCAAACTTCTGCTCTGAACCGGGTTAACACGGGCCAAAGTCTCTCTCAAAGTCTACTCCGTTTATACATACTACGGTGAGCTGTAAGTTGAAATTTCTGATAATTTTGCATCATCATCATCAACAGATATTAGGTCTGACCCAAGCTGCAACCTCCTGTGCTGGGAAATGAACCCAAAGTAGAAGTGAATGAATCTCCATAAGCGCTCGTATTAAAATGTTGACAGTCTGGTACAACACAATTTTGGTCTCTAGCTAATTTCCCCGTTCATGACAACTGTACGGAGGCTTAAAGTTATCCATAATTAACAATGTGAGAGCGTGACAGACGTCTTTGCTGATATTGAGATTAGCCGGAAGGTGAAAGGAACAGTACATCGAACATGGCAGCGTCTAGCGCCGCATATTTTTGCCTTCAAAACAGCACCTACTGTATGGGTGACGTCACTTATGCTCTGTCCATTCTTTATACTGTCATTGGTCTCACCTCGAAACTCAACGTGGCCCCTTGTAGCAGGAAGCAGTGCGCATGCCGGAAACGCTATGTTTCCAATATTTAGGTTGCGACATGTAAACTAAATATGGTGGACTATACAGTAAATGAAGTTATTTTACACTCAGCATCGTCCCTGCTGTGCCTAACTACAGGCTCTCAGAGCCACTGTCATGCCTGTTGACTGATCAGTCCGTCCGTCCGGATGCACTGAAGGAAGAGATGCATCTCTTGGACTCTCATCTTTGCTAAGATGTTTATTTATGGGTGTGGCCCCTCCTAAATTTATCATTGCAACCAGCGGCCTTCCCCGCCTCTGTTTACTTTCTAAATAACTGAAAGCTTTATTGGCTGCAGGGGTCACAGCTGTTTGCCAAGGGATTAGCAAGATATTCTTCCAAGCCTAATGATATTGTTTGTCCTTGTCGTACTCTCCTTATTCTGTGTCGCTAGAGTTTTCCTTGATGGATATGGCTTTCTTAAGATGAGCGTCAATGACTCACTCCGTTGGAAAGGTGCCTGCTTTGTTGTAGTTTGTGCAATATTAAATTAAAGGGTACACTGTGCTTTATGAGAGGTGCGTGTGTGCGGATTGAGATGAGGCTGTAGTAAGCTCATCCCGGAGGGGACTGCAGTTGATGTTTATTTCTGCTGAATCATATTATGAACGGCTGAGTCAGCCAAGAAGTTTTCTTGGTCACCTTTGTTGTTTGTCCAGTCAACCCCCCTCCTGTCCCGCCTCGCCCCCGTGTGAATCTCACCCTGCGCAGACAGACCTCGCCTCTCCTGAGTCGCCCTTTCAATTGTTTTAAGCATCTGGTGAAAAACCAAATGTGACTTCTCCCAATCAGGGTTAAAGAAAGCATCGTTTGAATGGTAACAAAAATGAATATGAAAAACAATAACGAGTAATAATATCTTTTTTCTTTCTGTTCACATTCGACTGTTGGTCAGTGTGTATGTATGTGTGTGCTTGGTGTTCTTGTGTTGGGTTTATTTCTTTACCAAAACGTGATAAGAAAAATCCTTCTTCTGTTTTTGAAAAACTTTATGTAAATATCGTTGGTGAAAATTAACATTTGTTGTACGCCAAGTTTTCATTTGTCACTTGAAATGATGAAGAAAACAATGATATTCATGAATAACAGTGGTGATGTTGATGATGCTGAAGCTGATTATACCTGCCCTTCTTGAATAAGGGCTTTTGATGTCCGCTGTATTTTTGTTGGAGGTGTCGTGAGGTCGGGGCAAGAGAAACAAAAAGGAAGGAGTGATACCCAACACATCCCAGGCCCACTGTAGCAACACTGCCACATACATTTTACCCCCCTAAACCCCTATAGGAAATACACTGAGCGATGTGCGGCACAAACTGTAGCCTGTGTCCGTTATGCCATAAAACGTCTTTGTATTTTTATTACAAACATGAAACACAGACTGCTCCTTGGCTGTGTGAAAGCACTGTTCACCTCCCCGTGGAGTCAGTCTGCTCCGGTCGCTTGGCATCACATCTCACCCTGTCTGCTTATAGGCTTGGGGATTTACTGTAATGCCATTGTGTTAGATGGGATTGGCCTTGTATTGCCACCGATGATGTCTTCCTCATTGAATTTGGAGACGTTATTGCTCTGCTGGAGGCCGTACATGGCGATGGTTCATGTATGGGGAAAGGGAATGGATCCCAAAGTGGAAGGACGTGTCTGTCTGACCCTGTAAAGATAATTAACATGCCTGTGATTCAGCCTCTTATTTTGGGTTAGACACATGATTAAGCACAACTGACTGCCGTGAACTAGCCAAATAATACGCTTGTCTCCTGCCTAGACAGATATTTTGTAAGGAGGAAGAGGAAAACCCAGGATTAGTGCGAAAGAGCCAAACTATAAACAGCTGTGTGAGTGTTAAATCATTCAAAAACAGCGAGGGAGAATAAGATTGATATTTCAAAATGTCCAAAATGTGCCCTGTGCCTTCTCAAAATATATATATTTTCAGCCCACTGCTGCAGCCAAAAAATATTTAAAAAAAAAAAATGCACAGGGCTATGGTCCAGTTATTTTCACTGCAGGTGTCAGTACGCCTACTTTCCTGTTTTTAATATTTTCAATATGCCATAGCCTTATGTATCTGGTTGGCCCGTGTACAGTGCAGGGATGGAGCTTATCAGTTTCATGTTACTTTTAGGACTGTCTCTACCACAGACATGATATGGTACAGCAGATACTCCCAGCAGCCGTCTGCAGGAAGGACAGTGGATACAGTCCTGCCTTCATTTGTAATACCATCCTTTAGAGGGACTCCCACAGGGAGTCAGAAAACACACACACACACACACACACACACACACACACAATCTGTCATTTGTCGATGCACTAAAAATAAATTCGGACTGTTTTTCCCGAAATCCAGAACCTTCAGAATATGTGTGTTTTTCTTTCCACGCTGGTTGTAAATAGACGTTGTGATTCGGTTAGAGCAGCCTCTAACTCCTGCCATAATGCGGACATTTATAAATCAGGTAGGTAACAAGCAATACACTTAATTGATCTGACGTCATACAGTGAAATCTTACTCACCTGAGTCTGACGGTGACTCATTCGCTTTAAAAAGGGATGTTGAGGGTAACACTCCTGTTTCTTCACCTCCTTTCTCAACTTGCCATGGCCCACCCTCTTCAACAAAGAGTGCTCTGACTTAAAACACACAATTGTGATGTGTACAATCTAATTTAATGTATTTATTTATGTATTTTTGCCAACTTTGTATAGTGTATAAATATCTATAAATATATGAAAAATGACAGTACTGTATAGATTTTAGCTGCCTGGTAAGGTTAATAGTATATACTTGGTAGACTAAAAGAAAAAGTGTAGAGCTGTTCAAAAGCCAGTCATTGAGAAAATGCTTTCTGTAAAACCCGGTGCCACTGGCTCTTTTTATAATCTAGGTTTCGTTTCTGGTTTATTTTTTTATTATTGCCAGTGGGATCCAAAGTGTGTGTTGTTTCTTCTTTTTTCGTCCGTTCGTTTGTTAATTGGTTCGTTTGTTGTTTTTTCTTGACAAGACACAGCGAGGTTCTGGCAGCCAGGAGAGTGCAGTGGAACGCAGACTGGGACCCTGTGCAGTAGCGTGTGCGTGTGCGTGCGTGTGCGTGTTAGGTGTGCGTCCGTCCATGGTAGTGTTAGTGCTCTCTGTGCAGTGCCTCCCTCCTCCCTACCTCCTACTCTCTCTCTCTCTCTGATGTAGTTTGTCATGTGACGCAGTGCGTGTTAAGGTGCAGGATGACTGTGTTCGCTGAAGCTGGCAGATGCCCTCTCTCTCTCTTTCCCTGTGTGTGTGTGTCTCCTCATGTCCACTCTGCTTCTTCATTACAACGCTTCATTTTAATCCTCCACCAAGTATAGATTTCCACTTCCTCTGCCCCATTGTTCATTTACTCTCCCATTCAGCTGGTAATGCATACACCAGAGTCTAATTTTCCAGTAATCCATGCTTCCTCATCTATCTGTGATTCTTTGTCCATTAGCAGCTCTCATCAGCCACCCTCCACATTACTGTAGAGCACCTTGTTTTTCCTACTACAGCTCTGTGGACCAGAGAATGATTTAGCACAAAGCGATCCACGCGCCTCATTCCTGTACTTTTAGCCTCCTCTGCATATAACCTTCTGAGGAGAAGGGCAGCTGCTAGCTCAGCACGCAGAAACACAAAGCAGCCATATTCAGATGTCAAGCACAGACCTGTGACTCAAATCTATGTCGTGGCGGCTTCGACGCCGCCCCGTTTTGTAGCAAGAGCAAGAGAATAGCCTTAACGATTGGACCAACTACACAAAAGAAAAAGTAGTGGGATATGTGCATTTGTAGTGGACTATTATTACCTTCCCTTTCCCACACCAGATTTATTACTCAGTATTCCGACGTGTTGCTTGGTTGCTCTGTACATATCTGTGTAGTACTTCTGTTGATGTCCTTGTGTTAGGGTAGTAACGGGTTCGTACTGGGCGGCCTCCGCAGACGTCCTCTCTCTCCTGTCTCGTCTCATTTTCTTAAAAAAAAAAAAAAAAAAACTTCAAACATTCCATCCGAATCTCGAGTGAACAACATTTTAAAGATGATTAGATTTCATGGGGGGGAGGGTAAAAACAGCAGAAGGACTGGACTGCAGACATTTCCACTGGAGCCATGATAATAACCAAGACGTCATGTCTGTGTTTACGTCCCTCTGAGAACCGCAAACTAAGAGTAGACTCAGCATAAAGACCGTCACACGGGCCTCTCTGCTCCTCCAAACTCGCCGCCCACACTTTACGTCGCCGGGCTCTGACAGGTCAGCGGGTCACCGACTGGTTTGAGGAGCCACTGACCGCCAGGAGGGGTGAGGAGGGTGAGGTAGGTGAGGCGGTGGGAGAGCCCTGGGAGGTGGGAGAGGCCTGTCCCTGTGGTCACATTCTGGGTCAGGAGGGAAAAGGAGCGAGGGCGTCTCGAGGTCAAACCCAGTAGCACTTTGGTTTTGCGTTCCATGTTTTTTTAGCCTCTCCTGTTTTTTGGCCGAGCAGACTGTGATCTTACTGGTTGATTTTCTCGTTCTCCTCCACCCATCAGTGTTACAGAGTGTGTTGGGTGGACGGAGCCTTGGAGCTGAGCTCTGATTTTGTTCCATATTAAAGAATCATTTTTACTACACCTGTGTCCTGAGACTCAGTGGTCTTTCTTTCTGTGTGTTGTTTGCTTAAGGTTATTTGAAGAGTAATAAAGAGAGTCCACAGACTGAAATATCTCAGCTACTATCGGATGAATTGCCATGAAACTTTGAGGATACATTTATGGTCCACAGAGGACGACTCCTCTTGGTTTTGGAGACTCTCCCTCTACTCAAGGTCCCTTGAGGATAAATTCGAGGATCCCTTAAAGCAACATTTTGTAGAAATTTGATTTTTTTTTTTGTGATTTAGCACCCCAGAATAAAATACTAGTTCTACAGTCGTACACATGTATTTGTTATTTGTTATTGCATTACTTATAATCAAAGACTAGCAAGCTGACAACTTTGCTAACAGTCAAACATCAAGCAAGTGCCACAACACAAGACATAGCAGCCAGCTAATATTATTTACAAATCCAAAACAAGACGCCCAGCTCAGCGTCTGTCTTTCGGCCTTTTGTTTCACAAAGCTCTAACCGCCTAAAAGTCAGTCCCACATTTCCTCGTTTGGTGACTTTTTGCTTGGTCACTCTCTTCGTCCATTAACACACCCAATCCAAACATTAACATTAGCTAACAGCAGCTACAGTTTACATCACTGTCCATCAAGAAACTCTGGAAGTCACTGTGAGTTGAAGAGGAGCGGTTAGAGGACACAAAGTTACAGAGTACAAGAGCAGACATACAGCACAGCCCGCAGAGTGACAGAGACACTATTCACAAGATTGCAAGTCGGTGTAGCATGAAAATGATTTATTTTATGGTAGACAAGTTACACAATGAGGCTTTAACTTTAATATTGCAGCATCACCGGGTCAAAAATTTGTCCAATACTTTGGTTTATGACTTAACCTGCGAAACTAATGATATTCCTGTCAGTGTAGCCGGCACTTTAGTGCTCATTTGCAAGTGTTAGTGTATGCAACATGCTAAACTGAGACTGTGAACAATGATGTAAACATTAAAGCTGCAGAGCGTCATTGTCACCGAGAAAGTATTAGCATGCAGCATCATCAGTCAAAGCACAGCTACACCGAGCTGCTATGCTGTGGGAAAACAGAGCAGTGAAAATCATTTTAACCTTTTTATTGGCTCCAGCTTCATTTTGCCTTCAGTAATAAACTAACTAATAAAACTGCGCTATCTTTTTATAGCATTTTATTGACCAAAATATCTCACAGTTGAAAAAAACAGAACCCAAATGCACAACTCAGGAGGGAAAAATCAGGTAAAGACTCTTCAGAAGAGTTCAAGGATACAAAATCCAGGCAGACAAACAAAGTTAAAGGGCTGGGCTGAGGCAGAAACTGAATATAAACTCTAGGTCAAAAAACAGGCTGGGATATAAATGGGTGCTGGAAAGCTAACGCCCCTGGCACACAGACAATCTGGCACAGAGCTAGTGGCTGAGAAGTGGTATATATACTGGGGAGTAATGAGGGGAATGATGAACAGGTGAGTGATGAGGGTGATCAGGTGAGAACAACCGAGGCTGGCTGGAGGGAGTGGCTGGCTCTGAAATGACAAGGGAGTTAGAGCATGAACCAAATGTAAAACAGAGTAATCCTGACACAATTAATCAGTTAACAGGGAATAAATGTTGCAGAGAAGACAGAAGCATCGCGCTCGCTGCTGTTAGGCTGCTGCTCAAAACAAAGCACACAAAACTGAAAGAAAAAAACAAACCCCGAACCAGCCAACACATATATACTCTGATAGGCTGTCAGAGTAGAGCTCTGGAAGGGAGAGTCAACAAGATTAACAATAAAACTATAATTTCTTTGATTTGCTCATACCAACATATTCATATTAAAAAATACTATACATTTGAAAACAATCAATGCAAATGAGATATTTCCCCACAGTCCTATTGACGCGTGCATGAATGATTAAAAATGTTGCCAAGTTTATGAAATGAGCAGTGATCTCAGCTCCATCCCCTGAATGCATTGAAGCCGCGGCCACTTGTGGGGGCAGTCAAGCAGCCATTTTGAAGCGACTGAAACGTGTCCAGAAAATGACATGACTGACTTTGAAACACTCTGAGCGGGATGGATTATTCTCTATCTCTGTGTTAGGGGTCCAGGGGTATGCTCTGGGTGGCCTCAACATGTCATCAAGCCACTCTTTAAGACCACCCAAAAAATCCTCGACTGAAAACTGCTGAAAAACTGTTTTAACCTCTAACTCCACATTTCAGTAATATATCGTTCAAAGTCTTTTCACATGTTTGCAGCAAATAATTTCCAACATATTTAATGTATTTTGAAAAATATCTCAGAATTGGCTTTACACAGACTTTAAGCACCTGCCCAGATGACACACAAGGACTAAAGTCAGGTGATGCTTCGTCTACATTGTATCATGTTTTTAACATGTTTAAAGACAGAACTTTAAGACTGACAAATGTGGTGACTACAAGTTAAATAGAAAAAACAAAGAAAACTGTAGCAGACTGCCCATCTTTCCTAGCAAAGATGGTCCAGCAAACAGGAATTGGCAATTCCTCACAATAATCAATAATGAAAACTGTCTCTTCTGGAAAGTCAACCCTCATTATTCTTTAACCTGGAAGCTCCTATCCAGCCTCAAAAGCTTTTCTTGTTCGTCTCAAGGTGTTGGATGTTATTGAGATCAGAACTCAGGCGCAGGTGGCTTCACCTCTTTTACACTAAACTGGACAAACCATTTCCTTTGTGCACAGGAGCAACAGGTTGAAACAGCCGTCTCCAAACTCTCCAAGTCCCGAAGCTGGAACCTCATGGAAATAAAACTCCTCTGGAGCGCCCACATCTTGTGACTGCTCTGTGCGTTTCGGTCACACAAGTGTAATTAAACTGCATTATAAATAATGAGCAAGTGTAATGACACCGTTCCAATTTAACGTGTCCCTCTGTTTGCTGATAGAGACGGCAGTTTGCAAAGGTTGTTTTTGCCTTTGAGAGCAATTACAAATGTATAGTGCAGCTCTGCCCTGAGCAACACATTAGTCAGCATGAAGGTAAATGAATCGCACGGCTACATGCTACACTCTGAAGGAATCTTTCATCCTGTTTTCAAAGCTGATGACAGATTGTCTCATTAGCACCTGCATTGTTCATGCAGTTCAGTTCTTTCCTGACACTTTGCACTTTGGTTTAACATCTGTTTGTGTTTCAGGCTCGATCCATCAGACGTGTACTGTAACGTGATTGCGAAGTAGTTTGTTTCTCTTTAATTGAATCAGTTTCTCATCAAGTCACAGGAGAGCCTGTCTCGCACCTGTCAGGAAACGTACACGTTTTGACTTTAAACATCTTATTTTATGCCTGAATCCCTCCGCGCTCATCACCGTCTCCCTCCTTAGCATTACACGCACCAAAGCTGACATGAAATGGAAAAAGATGACAATGCAATTTATTCCAAACCATCCATGCCAGATTTGCCTATTAAGTATAGAAGTCAAAAAGGAAGCAGGGAAGGAGATAAAACTCAGAGAACAGGGAGGCGGTGAAGCAGAGAGAGCACCTCTGAGACCTGACACACAAAGAAGGGTCTTAGCGCCTGAGCTGTCTTTTTATGTTTCTCTAAATATTAATTCCATGCTATTCTATGGCAGACATAGGATCATATTATTGAACTGACAGAGAAACCCAGAGCAGCAATGTGTCAGGAAGCAGGGCTGGGCAGGAAACACAGACGAGCACAGAGCCAGCCGAGCTCCTGCAGACAGGGGCCGAGGTTTCGTCCCTCCCTGAACTACAACAGACGGCTGCAGGCAAGCCAAGCGCATCAACTCGACGGGAGACCCTTGCTTGCATCACCTCAGTCTATTTTTAGATCGACTGCACCCACCTTTTTTTTTCTCGCCTTTTAATCTCTCTCTCTCTCTTTCTATTCTATCTCAAGTGCAAAGTGTTAAAGGAGGTGCAGCATTTTTTTTTTCCTCCAGTATTATTGTCAGTGTGATCAAGAATCTGGCCTCTAACGGAGCCTGGCTCATGTTGTAAGTGAATTAATCAGATTGCTGCAGAGATGAACAATCACATAGAGGGTTGAGAGTCTGCAGGTTTTCATTTCAAACACAGAGTACAGCAGGTGCTTCCACTGATCAGTTCCTCCACTCTGATTCTCTGGCTGGAAGTTGCTCTAATAAGTGAAATCATCTGGTGTAATCTTCAGCTGGAATGAAAATAGGTGCCTGGTCTATTTTTTGCTGTATGGATCCCTGTGAATTTATAATTAGAGATGCCAATAATGTGCGCATTGTGTTTAAGAGAAAAGAAGCAGGAAATGAGACTGTCAGTTTCAATGATGCAGGCGTTTGTGTAGTAGTTATTTTTTGGAGAAGATAATGAACAGTTTCCAGGCTTGGCATGACAGCGTGTCAAGCAAGAGAGACTGTGGAACGACAACACAAGCAACAGCTTGGTAAAGATAGGCTCCGCCGGCTGCCAGCGTTGGACAGATGGAGGGAAGAAAAGGAGCAAGAAGTGATGTGACAGAGGTGAAGATGCAGCGCGAGTCCAAGGAAATGAGATGAAAAGTGAAGAGATGAGAAGTGAGAATTAAAGGAAATGTGTGGAAATGATGTGACTGTTGGTGGTGATGCAGGTTGGGAAAAAAAAAAAACTTTAGAGTCCTAAATACTGAAACATGAAGAAAACCCTGCTGTGTCTGAACACTGCACGTGTTTGAAGGATCTTGTGTAAGATCCAGTGGATGGAAATCAAACTGTTTCATTTAATAGAAAAGTCCTCCTGTCGGTGGTTAATTGCTAAGAATAAGTCTCCATATCTGCTCCCAGCTCAGATTGTTCCTGACTTGCTAAATACACCAGCAGCTGAATATCCTCCAGACTAAATTGCCATGCTCATGTAGATGTGTACAGATATAGAGTAAATTATCCCTGTCTGTCCAGGGTGAACATTTTTATCAAGATGTCATGCAAATTTCAAGCCATCCATCATTTATTTTTATTTTTTTACATAACCCCTATAGCTTTTCTGGGCTAGGCTAAAGTCAGTGTCACTGTGGCATCACACTGCCATCCAATGGACACATGGAGTAACTGCCCAGTCTGCTGAGGCTGTTTGGTAATTCAATGTAAGTATTATTATTAATCTTCGAATATAGTAAATACAAAGAGGTCGTCTGTAAAGCAGCACCCAGAAGAAGAAACACACATCAGTCTGTAAGTATTACACACCAAAACATTAGCTACACGTCAGCTACCTATGCTACATGCAGGCTGGTCTTGGTCCTGACCCGGCCTTGACCCCTCGAGTCTTGGTCTTGTCCATATAACACTATGTGAAGCTGTATATAAACAGATCATGAATGACAACATAATATAACACAGTTATATCAATACAAAATGAAAATACTGTACAGAAATTAATGCTTTATTTCCTTATATTTGGTTATACCTACATTCAAGTGTGTTATAGATTATTACATGTTATATACTGGTTATAAATGATATAAGTTAGTGTTACTACTAATAATAATACAATGATACAAAATGTATGTGGCAAAGAAAGCGTAAAGAATATTGTGACATAGTAGCGCAATGTAAAATAAAATGAGAATTGTAATATAATGCAGTACCGTACTGTGTTTAGTTGTTACTACTTCCATTATTAGTCATATTAGTTCTGATAATTTTATGTTATGGTATTACAATAATAGTTTAACATAAACTATATATCCATGTATTTGTGTTTAGCACTAAAACAAAGACACAGCATTAGTATGAGGCTGAGCTTTGGCACATTTGTTGTCATGATAACCAACAAACTCCCAGGTGTGGTACAATAGGACACAACACCTGAGTCAGCTGTAACACCTGAACACCTCTGGGAGTCTGTGAAGACCCGTTAGCGTGCGAGCAGAGGAGATTAAATATGAAGATGGAAGTGCTGACGAATAAACATTTGAACCGCTGGTGTGCAAGTACTGTGTGCAACAGTCTGCTGTGCTGTCAGAGGTGCACTAATAACACAGTGTTTGGTGTCTGCGACATTAAATAATCCAAAGGAGGCGATGTTATTTTGTAATTTACAGATAAAGTGCATAGGACGGGTGTTACTCTTGATATATATATAGCAGAAATATTATCTAATGTAAACCATAAGCAGCCAGCCTTTCACTCCGAGGTCACTCCTCAGTTGTAATGTTGCTGCCCTTGTGCTGAATCTCCTAGCAACAGAGGCATGTTTACCTGCAAAAACAACCACAACACAGGGAGGTGAACAACCTGAAGTTACAGGTACGTGTGGGGAGTAAGTAAGGCTTTCCTCTGCTCTTCTTTTTCTGAGGTCATTTATATCCTGTGTAAATAAACATGTCTGTTATTACACTGCAGTGCTGCTCATGCTCGTAACTTTTCTTCTCTGTCTCAAACAGTATTTCATAAAGACGGCGCTTATTGCATTATTTGCAACAGACTCTGAGTCTTCTGTCGGATACAAAGGAGTTACACCTTGTTTGCTGCTTTTATTTGTGGTTACAGCACTGCGCACATGCCCAGAGGATTTTTGCAATCCATCACTGTTGTCACTGAAGGTTTCCATTACAGAAGTCACAGATGGCTGAACAGGGGAAGATGGTCATGTCGGCGGTTGGAGCAACAGGCAGCGGGGGACAACTGAGCGTCAACACAGTCAAACTCTACAAGGCTTCTTGCGGTGAGATGAGTTAAAGGATAGTCTGAACATGCTGTAAGCTGAAATGACTTTATGATTATGATTCAGACAATATTTGTACGACTGTGTTAGACCCAGGTAATTTCACTTCTCGTCTCGGACGTCCCAGTGAGACAGGCTACTCGTCAAACCAGAGATTAGCCATCCATTACAAGCCCAGTTTGGACCGCACTGACAACCCTCAGTTTGGGTAAGTGTCAGAGCAGACAAGAGTTCACGCTCTGCAAGCTTCAACTATAAAAATGAAACTCAGAGGCTTTAAAGGCCTTACACGTGTTTGATTAGACCTCTTTAAACAAATCACCAAAATAAAAGCCTAAATTGTCCCACCTGTCACAGCCTTGAGAGGAGGTCTAACCAGCCAAACTCACGCTGTCGAGTAGCATCTGGCCATGCAGACACCTTTGGTTTTATTTGGCCAGCCTTTTAAAAAAAGACCCTCACACCGACACAGTTGTTTCAGGATGATTAAACCATTTCAGGGAATTAAGAGTGGTCAGTTTTTTACTGGAGACATCTGGAAATATCACAGTATGAAAAGCACGGGTTTAAATAATACATGAATTATGGTTGACTTGCATTTAGCTGCTTCAGTTTCAGGGTCCAGCCTGGGACACCTGGACACAAAAACAGAGTCATCGTTTATGTTGTAAGGAACGCCACTAACAGCTCCTGCTACGACAAACTGAAATAACTGCTGTGAGGAGAAAAAAAAAAGGCCTTTTAAAGAGGTGATGCCTGTAGCAGGTGCAACAAAGTGAACAGAAGAGGGCAATAAACACAATGACAAAGTCTAGAGAAGACATCTTGATACCACTAAGCTCAAGAAAGGAGCTAGATTTTTGTAATTTGGGTGAATATTTAGGTATCATGTGTTGGCTTGCCTCAGAAAGCCTGGTCCCTCACACCCAGGTGTGTTTGCATCTACAGGCTCCTGCTATCTGACAGCTACACGTCTCAAACTAAACGGCACTACCAGCCTCACATCCGATCCGATTGCCCTCCGCTGAACATCGTTAACAAACCCAGAGAGAGCGGTTTCCATCAGCTGAGGAGTCATCCGAAAGCAGTGACTGAGGAAGAGAAGGTCTTAACGCCAACGCATAAACATAACAACACCCGGGAGAGTTGTAGAGAAGCGACACGTCCAAGTAAAATTTCTCATTATCTGTCTTCCTCTGTGTCTCCTCAGACGGAATACCAAAGACTGTTTGTGCCGCATCATCTCAAGTCAACAGGTAATAAAGCGAGTTTATGTGAATTTTAAAGTTTAAAGATGATTAAAACAGGAATATGGGGAAGATAAAAACAAGAAAGTATAAGTTTGTAGCACAGTTATACTGTTGCACTTCCTCCAGTTTCCCAGAACCATGTGACCATCGGTCCAAAAAGAGAAAGTGGGTTCACTGAGGGGACAGACCTTCAACCAGGCACATTTGAGGAGAGAAAAAGCTGCACGGTAAGTATTTAAAACACTATAATCCCACAGCAGACACGGTTATTTCTTATGCCTTCAATTCACCTTTGTGTCTTTTGCTCGTGTTCAGGCTGAACCCCTCCAGACTCACAGCTCAGTGATGAAAAGCGACTTCATGCAGCCGTCGTTTCTGGAGGTTTGACCTAGAGGACGTCTCTCACCGAGGCCTCTCTTTTGGAAGGGTGTAATATTATTCTCCACAGTCTGTAAGCTTTACCGGTGTCTCTCTGTGCTTGTGTTTGAGGGCACTGAGGCAAGGCCGAACCTGTGCAGCCATTCTTCCCGAGAAACAGGATTCACCCGAGGTGCCATCGCTCTCTTGGCCTGCCCGGTGAGCGCAGAGAACCCCCCGGCCAGTCAGCTGTGGTAGGTTTTAATGATATCACAAACTTTAACATCCTTCCCTCTGCTCTTGTAGACCTCCCTGGTGCCGTCTACTCGAACTAAAACTAATGCATCAACTGAAAAGGCCATTGGTAAAAAGGTAATATATTTTTATTTTATAGTTTTGTTTCTGTTTGTTTTTTTGCTTTAACCTGTCGACACTCACCCTGTCGTCGTGTTTTCTAGGAGTCCACAGGGTTTCTTCTCAACGCTTCAAACGGCCAAGCTTTCCCTAACACACCCTTTGACCGTTCACACTTCACTACGCAGTATAAGAGCATGTAAGTGTGTTTAATACTTTAAGATAACATTAATATTAACCAGCTGGGATGACACATTATGGGATATTAAATATCCATTTTTTTAAAAATGATATTATTCAACTATAACTATATAATCAATTATATTTTCCAGGTTCCGTCACCGTGCTGATTATGACAAGCTGAAAAACAGCGGTGCGGTTACAAAAATGGACAGCGGCTACAATCGTCGAGACATGGACAGGTCAACAAACAAGCTCCACATGTGGAGTCACATCATGCACACGTTTCCTTTGAATCACATGACCCTC
Source organism: Nibea coibor (assembly GCA_023373845.1). Lineage (NCBI taxonomy): Eukaryota > Metazoa > Chordata > Actinopteri > Sciaenidae > Nibea > Nibea coibor. The sequence continues at coordinate 18,216,764 of CM041721.1, read as the reverse complement.
TTCTTTTATTTTGCAGGTTCATCCTCAGGGGTTAGACTCGCGATAGCACCTGCCAGACAACCACAAAAATCCAATTTGGGGTTTCTTGTTAAGTCATTACTCTCTTTACTTTACAGAGTCATTTGTGCAGAAATAAAAACTGTGGATGTCTGAATAAGAGCTATTGCCGTATTACATTTCCTTCTAATGAAATCCTGAAAACCTTAATCGCTCCTGCGTCTGTGTCGTTCTACATCACTGCTGTCAAAAAATGGCTAATTTTCATCTCTTTGTGAAGTCCTCTTTTGTGAGTTGAATAGCTGCCAGTCAGACAGTTGTGTGAAGTGAGTCGTGTGAAAGCCAAAGAGGGAGTGAAGGAGATGATGCATTGTCTTTGACCGCCTCTCTGTCACTGACCTACAGAGAATGAGAGGAGTGTAAACTAATGAGCAAAATAATTACACTCAGACTGAGTATGGCACCGATTCCCATCGACGTCTGCGCTGTGTCAAACTGTTTTGCCACCCACAGCTGTGGAACGGGCAGCAGAGCACAGACCGAGGAGGAGGAGGAGGATAGAGTTTCCGAAGGCATGTGTCATATACTGTAACACCATGCTATACACCTTCTGCAGGCCAGCGCTCAGAAACTTCAGCAGTTTTACATTATCAACACACGTCAAATAAACTCGAGATAGTGTGTCAAAACAAGACATACATAAAACCACACCGAGCAAAGTATAGATTGTAGATCACGTTTAATTAGCTGCCTATTCATCTCCCTGACGTGAACAGTGAAATAAAATACCTTATGAAGCTCTCGGCGTGGAAATGTTTGGTCCAGACTGAAACACGTCTGCAAGAAGATAAATCCATCTGACTTTGGTGATCTCCTACCACCAGCAGTTGACACTTAACTCTAGTTAAGTCTAGTGCTCTAGTGCAGCTTACCAGCTCAGAAAACATTTGTCTCTGAGTTTTCTTTTCATTTAAAAAATATATTTCATCTTTGTCCAGTACTTTATTTTATAATATAATACCTGCTAATGACACCTCCCACCAGTCTCTCCTGTATTTTGTGTTTACCATAGACAGTATTAAACATGATAGGTTTCAGAGTGTGGTGGCTCTGTCTTCGCCTACTCCACATTAAACTAAAAATAGGCAAAGACATGGATCGTTGGAGGAGCTAAAGTGGGCTGAATGAAGCCCTGGTGCTCAAACAAGCCACCTGGAATGACACCCACCTGTTAGTTAAAGCGGCTACACTGTTAATTATGCACAACTTTAAGCCGTAATATAATGTGAACAATTGAGTTATATATAAATTTACCCTCAGTACAGTTGTGGGTATGAATGTGAAAATTAGCTATAGAGACCATAACAGTTTTTTTTTTATACCAGGCTGTAAACATGTTTATTTCTACTGTGAAGTTTTAATATGGGGGCTTATTAAGGTACGTTTTGCAGCCCGCCTCTAGTGGTCAATTGAGGAACTGCAGTTTTGGCATTTCCCTATTGACTTCACTACACTTTCCATTTGGGGTTTACTGAAAATTAGCAAATGTTGGCATGCTAACAAGATGCTAAACATAAGCATGTTAGCATAGCTAGCATTAGAATTTGTGTAAAACATCCACAAAGCTTCACCTTTGTTCAGGGAGGCTGCGACGAGCGTGAACAGTCACAGTTTTCTCATGTTTCATCGACAAAACTATTGATCTATTAATCAGAAAAACATTTGACAGATTGTTTGCAGATAATGAAAACGATCATTGGTTGCAGCTCTGCAGGAACTTAAATGGAAACAATCTTTGAAATTAATTTTTTTATCATTTGTCTGTAATTAAAGTTTTTGTTGTTTTTGTATGATTATATCAATATAATATCAGTTGCACTCTAGGGAAACTGTGCCAGATAATTGTCACTATTTTCTATTATTCTATGGGGCAGTCAATTAATTAATCAGGGAATAACTGTCAAATTAATAGATATTAATAATAATCATTAGATGCATCCCTAGACAGAACTCAGATAGCCGTACACACAATATATGTACAGAAATGCAATAAAAGCATTCATCAGTTCGAGTCTGTTCTGTTTTCTCAGCACAGACACACGAGTACGAGCATAAATATTTCAGCATTGGGGATAAATATTTCACTCCTTCAATGAGATGTGAGAAAAAAGATACGTGGAGGGAAAGAGGATTGGATTACATACGAGCTCCACATGAATAATGAGTGCAAAGATGAGAGGAGAACAAGCGCCGGGCCTGCTTCATGTTCAGACACTGAGGCAGAAAAGGTGTAGTCACTGACAAAAAGGAATGTGCAAAGTTCATGACGGACCTGCTTGATTTTTTTTTTTTCTAAGTTCATTTCATGTCTAAAGCCTCCATATGGACTTACCTTTTATGGTGAGGCACCCCAGCTATTCATCCCTCTGATATTCCCGCTTGTCCCACTCTCTGTCTTGGCACTGACACTCACAGGACTGCTTACACAACACTGACAAGGTTTGGGGGGGGGGGGTTGTGTTTAGCGTGTCATAAATATGATGTAAATCTAAATCCAATACACACTTTTACATGCACACACACCGCCTCGGGTTTGTAAAAATAGCAATGAGGCGATGTGCGCTGGCAGGCACATAAAACAGACACTGGCCACGATGTGTGGAAATACTACAGTGTCAGTCATGTAAACAGTAGCTGCTGCATTCACTGGCTCCCAATTAAGACATATTTTCTCATAAATGATTGACACTGACTTCATCAGCTGAGTAAATATTTAATAATGGAAGACTTGGTCTCCGGTGTACACTCAGAAAATAACCCTAATGTAAAACAGCCATACGCACTGCATACACACACACACACACACACACACAAACACACTCTCCACCTGAGTCCTGCTCTGATTTGGTCTGATTGAGATGTGACAGGCGCCATTAGATTACAGTTTCATAATGCCTGATTGCTCATTTATTTTCACAGTTAACAATAGATTAGGAATTAGCAGCACAGCCAAAACAGTCTTGTCCATCCATCTCCACCTGCCTGCAGATCATCAGAGTCTGGATATGTGAGGGGTTATTCATGCCCCTTCATCTTGCCCCCCCGTGTCCTCCATCTCCTCATACTCATAGTCCATCTGAGCTCTGTCATACTCAAACCCCTCTCCCTCATATCCTCTCCCCTCCGCCTCGTATTCACCCCCCCCTTCGTCATATTCTGGCTCAGCCTCATCCTCGCACATCTCCTCCTCCTCCATCACCTCCCCCTCCTCTTTCCCCTCTTCCTCTTTGTCGCCTTTGTCGCTTGCTGCTTGTTTGGAGCTGCTGTTCTTCAGGATGCCGTGAATCACCACCGGCTCCTCTTCTGCCAGAGCCTGCTCTTCGGCCTCTTTCTCTCTCTGCCGTCGTCTCTCCATCCTGGCCTCGCGTTCCTCCAAGAACTCTGCAGCACCCTCTCCGACCACAAACACCTCCGCGCCCACCTTAGGAGGGGCAGTCACTGGGTTGTGGTCATAGGAAAACAGGCGCAAGGCATGGAGACGCTTCAGGCTTGGAAACTCTGTTATCTTGTTGCGGTCCATGTCTAGTATCTCCAAGTTCTCCATTTGTAGCAGGACTCTGGGGAAGGTTTCAAAGCGGTTGCCATAGAGCCATAATCCCGTCAAAGACTCCATACGAAAAAGGTCAGATGGCAGCGACTTCAGCCGGTTGTCTCCAATCTGAAGGGACCTGAGATTGGGCAGATCATAGAGCTCCCGTGGAAACCTCTGGAAATAGTTGCTCTCCATCCACAGGCAGCGCAGCTTCTGCAGGTTTGTCAGCTCAGGAGGGAATTCCATCAAACGGTTGCTGCCCAGGTAAAGGCAAGTGATGTTGGTGAGCTTGCAGACAGCCGGAGGGACATCTTCCATCTTGTTAAAGTCGAGGGCGAGGGTCCGAAGACCTTGCAACCGAGAGAGGCTGTCCGGCAGAGTGCGTAGGCTGTTCCCACAAACATACAGCTTCTCCAGGTGGTCCAGTTCATACACGCGCGAAGGCAAACGCTTGAATTTACGATAGCACAAGTCCAGCACGGGATCCCCACTTTCCAACAGTTCCTCCACTCCCAGCGGAAGCTCTTCCTCCTCTTCCACCTCTTCTTTCTTCTCTGGGATTTCGTCGTCCTCACCGTCCATACCGCCCCCTCCTCCTCCTCCTCCTCCTCCTCCTCCTCCTCCCTCTCCCTCTTCTTCCTCTCCCTTCCCAGAGGAGTTGCCCATGCTGTGGCCTGCAGCCCCTGACTCCAATGTGAGTCAGGACAGAGTCATTTGATGAGGTAGTGTCTGTGACAAGTTAACCCTCAGTCTGGGAGTCTTGCTGAACCCACAGCCTGCAAACAGCTTCATGGTCCGGGCCAATTAACACTCTCGCAGCCATGCCACAGTCAGGTGTCTGTCCGTCCCTTCATCTGATCAGAAAACATCATCAGAACTAATTGTAGAGTAATAGTAATGATAATAGTAGTAGTAGTAATAGTAATAGTAGTAGTAATAGTAATAATAATTATAATAATGCTGATGGTAGTTGAGCTCAACAAGGTACAGCTGAATTTTGAGCTGTAATTGAATTCTTGCAGTCCTTACCCTTTCCTCTCCTCTTTAACGTCCTCCAGGCTTTTAAGAGAAAGATAACACGGCAGCGTCACCTGTTCACGTGATCTGAATTAAAACGGGGGAAAAAAGAAAAATAAAGAAAGAAAATGCCACTTTGGGACACTAAACAGTCAGTTTTATGTCCTTCCTGCCTGCCTGCCTGCGCGTCTGTGGATAGAAGCCCAGAGTGTGCGCGCAGCTCAGTGACCTGGCCCGCGGCAAAGAAACAGACAGTTGATGGAAGTGTGTCCACTAGTTAAAGCTGCTGCTCCGCACCAGAGGCCGAAGTCTGCCGGAGTTATATAATCCACGCTGGAGAAAAAGGAAATTGCTCATTTAAAGAAATGTCGGTGGCAGCGCGGACTGACTTGAGTGACTCCTGATGTTGGCCGCTCCACTCCATCAGTGAGAAGGTTTACATTGAACTGCTGCCTCCCTCCTCCTCCTCCTCCTCCTCCTCTCCCCTCTCCCCTCCTCCCTCTGTAACCGGAACAGAGGGCACTCACATCACATGGTCAGTGTGTGTTTGTGTCTCTCAATCGCCCCCATTTTTAACCAGCGTGTTTTGAGTGAACAGAAACTGCAGCACTTTGAACACAAACAGCCAATAACTGTATTCAAGTCCAATTTGTGAGTTTTTGCAACTTTATACTTCTGTCTTTTATTTATTTGATAGATAATTTGACATTTACAAGTGAGCTTTAATTTAAGTAAGTAAAATATACATTGAACGGTATTAAAAAAAATCCCCACCCAATCAAAAAGATGTAAACTCGAAATGACTAAATGTAAATGTCGATATTAACCATCTAAGGAATGCAGACCCCCAAGTTGTTACTCCATTAATAAGTCAATTTAAAAATCCATTATGTATGCAACAAGTCCTTTTACTTAAGGCACATTTGCTGATGATACAACATTTTTAAAGCAGGACTTGTAACAGAGTATTTTTCTGCAGTTGTATTAAGGATCTGATACTTCTTCCACTGCATACATAATACACTGTAAAAGACTGGCAATCATCACACAGGCTCCTGGACGCTCCAAAGATGGTAACTCCAGTGCTGGTTTGTATCAAACTCTTCAGCAGTTTTTTTTATAGGCCAATTAAAAAGCAGTGACGACAGACTTCTTGCGACTTTCTGCTTTGACACAGAACAGACAGTTCTGAAAAATAACAAAAATAACCTGTAAGCCGAGTCCCACCCTCACACAGTCCATCCTGAGACCACTGTGAGCATTACTGATGCACGAACTAACAGCATACAGAGTATTTTATTTTAGATTCTTGATCTGCAATGGGTCATTGGATGCGGTGGAGTTTAACAGTGGAGTTAAGCTCTCAGCAAACAAAGCACACTAAAATGCAGCTTAGATTGAAATGAATGTGACACGACTAAAATATATTCATACACTGTTCCTCAAAATAGCTGCACAATTTGGGTGAGCCCAGAGCAAGTTTTAAATAAAAGGGCAACAACAGCTGCAGCACTAGCTAACTTTAAACAGAGGATGAGTATTCACATTCTCTCCAACCTATAACAATGTAAAAATACTCCATTACAACTAAGAGTACAGTACAATACGTTTGATGTAACTAACTACACTTACTTAAGCACTGCACTAAAGTATCATTTTAAGGTACTTTGGTGGTACTATTTACATTTTATGATTACAGACTTCAGCTCTGTGTGCATGGACCACCTTGACCAGTTGCAACAATTTCAATGCTGTTGTAACAATAATCCAATAATGCACACAAAAATGTATTAGTAATACAACATTAACAGATGCCATTCTTCTACCTAAGGAGTATTTGCTACTTATGTGCACCTGTGTATTTGTGTGTTACTTAAGTAAATCTAATTCTGTAGTTTTACTGAAGTTCTCCTTCTGAGTACTTACTAAAATGATGAAATCTTAAAAAAAGTGATGAGAAAGTTCAACATTTCTGTTTAAGAAGCAGGAGAGTGGAAAGTTTCCTTGCATAAAAATACTCAAATTAAGTGCCAATACCTCAAATTTGCCCTGAATATACAAACTCACGCTTCCACCTCTGACTTTACTGGATACTTGACAATAGCAGACAGGTTTTCTGATTGACATCCTGTCTTGCTGGATGTGATACTGAAGAAAAAGCCTGGAAAAGCTGCTGGGGTCAGATGTGCAGCGCTTCTGTCAGCTTGATGAGCTGTGGCAGAAGAAGCGGACAAACAGGGGAGACAGGCCGCATGCTGCTTCAGGATAATCCTGTCCGATATGCTGAGGACCAAAAGAGCTGATTTGCAAATTTCTGCATCGCATTGAAACGACCCTGAAATGACACAATGGACTGTAAGCAGCAGACAGACAGACAGAGACCTCAGGCGGTGAACGGTTGTGACTGCTGAGGTGAATGTGTTGAATGCAGATAAAGCACCAGCGTGACCCAACCAGCGTGGGAAACGTGGAAAAACAGGCAAACAATAAAAAAAAAAAAAACTCAAACGAATGCAGGCAAAGATGGTAATTTTTCATTATGAACTAGAAGTAAACCATTAATAATTAAATGTCACATTTGGGTTACATGACCGTGTTGGCATAGACAATACAAAGCTGGAATGACATCTGCGGTTGCATCCTTGAGGTCAAATGAGGACAGGAAGGTGTCCGATTAAAGGAACACATCTACACCATCTGCTGGTCGAGGAGGAAACTGCAAGAGAACATTTTGTGATATATTTATTAATAAATAAATGTTGGAAAAATGTTGAAGTCAACAAAATTGTGATGTGTTACATATGTTACATAAGTAACAGAAACATAGGTAACATTAAAGGGTATTTTTCAGAGAAAAATAAAACTTGACGGACTTGGTGTAGTGAGGAATAGTTGGTTCAACATTTTCCTGCACGGTCAGATAAATTCACTTCCGGGTCTCTTACATTATATTTCTTATATTTAGAAATGATGCAGTGTGAGACCACTGAGGTGCAGCGCAGAATGCCATAGGAACTCTTTTCTAGCATTGACATTCAAACTGTACAACTCCACCTGAAACATTAGACACTGAAAACAATAATATCAGTATTACAATATTACTTTTTTTAATATTACTTCACAGTATCATAGCCAATACTACTTTTCTATATTACTTTACTTTAGATGACTTTATAGTTTTTCTATTAGGCGCTGGTGTTGAGGGAACATAACCAGAAGCGATGGACTTGTTGCCTTTCTAGGATACCAGTTCAGACTATTTGGCTCAAAATGTGATGAAACCAATCCAGACTTTGCATTTAAAGTTGGTAATTTAGCTGATGCTTTTATCCAAAGCAACTTACAAAAAAGGGAAACAGTCAAGGTACAATGTGCCTACGACTTATTAATGCAGCAGTAAGTGCTGTGAGGGTTCTAGAGGGGGTAGATACAGCATGCTTTGGCACTACCAAAAGAGTATCAGGGGACCTCACGTTACATAGGTAGATAGGTAGGTCAGTTGCTGGATGGATGGATGGATGGGTGGATGGATGGATAGATGGATGGATACAAAAGGATTCAATCTTATTCATTAATTCATATTATGAACACAAACAAACATTTACCAGGCTGCATTATTATAGATTAATCTTTAAAAATATGATGTGATGCACATGTTGAATGCAGGACGTTTCCTCGTAACAGAGCATGCCTACACTGTGCTTACACTGTACTTGAATAAACGTGTGAGTGCCTCTTTCTTTCACTGCCGTGTACAACGGAGGAAACTGTAAAAAGCGAACACTTTCCATCCGAGCGCTCAGACGACTCCGTAATATTCAGATGAGCTGTTGATTGAGGCTATTGCACATCAGCCAGTGGTCCAGGATATACTGTACTCCGATTGGCTCAGAAACCCTCGAATGATCGGCACGGAATTTGTACTGAATGAGTGGGTGAATGAGTCCGTGAACATATTTGGGAGGACAGATGATGAATTTGGGGGGTGTTAACGAATTAAAATGGATGTGATGGAAACAGGAGCGCATAAAGTGATCCGGCGCGTTTAATGTGAGTGAATCCCGGAGGAGAGGAGTCAAAATCTGGATACTGTGAGTATGAAATATGTTTCATATTCATGTAGCAGGCCTGTAGGCTGAACAGCCTGCCACACGATATCTGCGATTATTGTTGAATTAATCGATACGCGGGCGAGAAACGCTAATCGATCGATGCTTTAATGTTCTGATGTCTTATTATTCTACATTTAACCTCACGCTGTGCGTCGCAACTCACTGCTTGCATGCGCTGCTTTGAAAATGAAAACGCATTTGCGGGCTAAATATAGATTTATTTATTTTTTTGCGCCCCTTGATTTTAATAATCTGCATTTGGCTTTTCTATGCACGCTTCACGCCGAAACAGACAAATGGTGCCAACTCTGTGATGTGAAAATCCGCCCTGCTTCATCAACAGCCTCCTGGTTGTCGGATTTCATCATCAATTATTAGTGAAGATGTTGCACAGCTCTTTGTCTTACTTCACTTGTGTTACAATCAGCTGCGTGGTTAAAGTAAAGAGAGCAACAGGTTAAAAACCTCTTCCTCTGAACGCCTCTCCCTCTGCACAATCTGTGAGCCGCAGACTGCCAGAGGGGTGTTAAACAGACTGTTTTCCACATCCAGGTGTCAAACTTTGTAGCTGACTGGATCTTTTAGTGTGCAGGTGGAACCAGGCCAGAGACAGCAGTGAGGATGGGAGGTGGAGGCCAGCTGACGGAGCCAGGAGAGCCTGGCAGTGGGCGAGGTGATGGTGTTTACACCTGGGAAGAGGTGCAGAGGCACTGCAACAGGAATGATCAGTGGATGGTCATCGATCGAAAGGTTTATAACACCACACAGTGGGCCAAAAGGCACCCAGGAGGGTTTCGGGTCATCGGACACTATGCTGGAGAGGATGCCACGGTGATATTTTTAAATAATATATATATATATATATATATATACATATATATATACACCACATAACACATTTCCTGAGAATATAAGTGGCTTTTGTTGTGGTGGTGTTCATAAATGCCAGTGGTACTGAAGTACTGTAGTAAAATATACTGTATGTACTTTCTACTTGATACATCACCACATTTTAGAGGGAAAACATTGAAACTACATCAAAACATTTATTAAGCTTTTCAAATCCAGCACAGTTAAAGACTAAATCAGTGTTTTTCTGCCTTTTTGGCCCGTGGCATTAATGTCATATATAATGAAACATTTAAGAACAGCTGTCTTGTGAAAATTGACTCTGATACGCTTACGGATTTCAAATAGCTGCTTAAATATGAACCAGTCCTGACCTCTTAGTCTTAAATCTGAGAAAAAGCACACACATTGTGTTAGACTTATCTCCAACCCTGCCTCCTGCACCTTAGTACCAAGTGAAGTGTAAACACATGTTTGCAAACAATTAATCTGTGTAGGGTAATGAAAATAAAAAATACTACTTCTTTGATAATACCTCCGTGATTTTACTTTAGTAAAATCTTAAATACAGATCTGTATTTGCATATTATTATATTGGTACTTTGAATTAAATGATCTTAGTGCTTCCTTCACCACTGATACATGTACATAACTTTTAATTTACTGCAGCACTAACAGGATGTCTGTCTTCTAGGAGGCGTTCACCGCTTTTCACCCTGATCTGAAGTTTGTGAAGAAGTTTCTGAAGCCCCTGCTGATCGGAGAACTGGCAGCGACAGAGCCCAGCCATGACCGAAACAAAAATGTGAGATCCCGTTCTGATTCTTCACAAAAACAAGCAAAAACTCACATTATTTATGTAGCAGCTTTGGTCCCTTTACTCTCAGTGGGACCACATGGCAGGATGACCACCATGTACCTGAAGGGAAAAAAAGGGAAAACCATTCACAGATCTGTTTTATTAGCCATGAGTTTTACAGTGTTCTGGCACATCTGAGAGACTGGACACTCATGTCTAATTAGCTGTTAAATAATTCAAACTTCTTCAATGCCTTCTTGTTCTTGCCTGTGCTACAACCTGCTCAAACCCTCAAATGCAATGAGATCATACATTTTTCTTAAATCCCCCAAACCTTTTGAGCTTTACACCACATGTCTGTTTCCTTTTCTCTGCTCTCAGGCAGCAGTAATAGAGGATTTCAACACTTTACGTGATCAGTTAGAGACCAAAGGTCTGTTTCGAGCTCAGCCATTGTTCTTCTGCCTCCAACTGGGTCAAATCCTGGTGCTGGACGCCCTCGCGTGGCTGATCATCTGGATCTGGGGAACCAGCTGGACTCTGACATTTCTCTGCTCAGTCATACTGGCGATTGCTCAGGTGATTTGAACATCATTACCTCTGTGAATGAACTGCGAGTCTGCTGCAAATCTCAAAAAGCCGGTTCCTCTTCGTCTGCAGACGCAGGCTGGATGGCTGCAGCACGACTTTGGCCACCTGTCTGTCTTCAAGAAGACCAGCTGGAATCACTTGCTGCACAAGTTTGTCATGGGTCATTTGAAGGTGATTGATATTCTTGATCGTCTACTTATTGTCTGGAGATTTCACACAGATATTAACAGTTTGCTTTCTCAGGGAGTTTCTGCCAACTGGTGGAATCATCGGCATTTTCAGCATCATGCGAAGCCCAACGTCTTCAGCAAAGACCCTGACGTCAACATGTTGCACCTTTTTGTAGTTGGAGCTACTCAACCAGTCGAGGCAAGTTTTCATCAAACAGCCCTTAAACATCAAGTGCAACTAAGCCTTTAAGATTTCACCAGCTGCCTGTTTTTAAATCTGTGTTTCTCGTTGTTACAGTACGGCATAAAAAAGATCAAATTTCTGCCCTACCATCACCAACACAAGTACTTCCTTCTTGGTATGTTGTCTTGGCTTCGTTCAAAAAGAATGAAACTATGAAAACTTCACAGCAATAATTGAGATCTTTTTCTCTTTTAGTTGGACCGCCGCTTCTCATTCCAGCTTACTTTCACGTTATGATAATATACACGGTGCTGTGGCGCCGTGACTGGGTGGTAAGATGCTGTATTCAGATTGTATGTGCGATATGTCCTCGTACTCCGCTTACAGCAGGAGAAACAGCAGTTCAGTGCAAGAAAAGATAAGAGATGAGTTTCAGGCAGTTATGATAACAAAGACACTGCATGAATCATATTAACCTTCTTGTCTTGTGAAGGACCTGGCCTGGATTATCTCTTACTACATTCGCTTCCTGTGCTGCTATGTACCCATGTACGGTGTGTTTGGCTCGATCGCACTCATCTGTTTTGTCAGGTAAATGAACTGTAGCCTGTTTTTGGTAAGACTTTCTGATCAGCTGTTTATATATTGGAACAAACTGATCAGTTCAGAGTTATTTTAAATTTTTTTTAAATTTAAAGTTTTTCTCAGTTATGCACACGCATTCCTTCAAACACGTTTCCTCAAAAACGTGTACCCAATTATTAAATCTCTTTCTTAATGAAACATTAGACACAAATAATTATCTTATCTTTATACAAATGAATTTGATCAACATAAATTAGCCCGTTAGTTTCAACTTAGAAACACGGTGTATCATTATTCAGTGACTGGTGATGTGTTGATGTGACTGACAGGTGTTTGGAGAGTCACTGGTTTGTGTGGGTGACTCAAATGAATCATCTGCCCATGGACATCGACCACGAGAAGCACCGTGACTGGGTGACAATGCAGGTACCTGCTTTATTAATTACAGCATGACACCCACAGTCACCTGTCGGTGCTGCTGATGTGTGAACTCACCTGCACTCCTTTGTCTCATTCTCTTCTTTAGTTACAATCGACCTGCAATATTGAGACGTCTCTCTTCAACGACTGGTTCACCGGACACCTCAACTTTCAAATCGAACACCAGTAAGTCGATGATGGAGTGTGAGGTGCGGGCACACACAGAGCTGTTAGAAAAAGCATTAAGGCTGCATCAAACATCTCTGAAAGCCCCCACGGCACAAAGCAATCTTTTTATTTTATATTCCAGTGGAGATCCCAAAGTATTCAAAGCTATGTCAGTCTGAGATTTGGGCAAACGTGTGTGCAATTATTTTGTAACATGTTCATGTAGTTTATGTAGCATATCAGTTTATTATAGTTTGTTACTGACCATTTTACCTAAATAAATAAATGGCAAAGACTAGTTTCTCTTTTCCAGGACATATATTCATCTTTCTTAAACCCTGTTGTTGACATGTTACATTCTGTTATGTCTGAATGTTTCCCATCTGTTTTTTTTTTTTCTGTCTCTGAAGTTTGTTTCCCAGGATGCCGCGCCACAACTACCACCTGGTGGCCCCAATGGTCCATGCACTGTGTGAGAAACACGGGATTCCTTACCAGGTGAAAACGATGTGGCGAGGCCTTGTTGATGTCATCAGGTAAGCCCAATAATAAAAATAATAGGTGTTTGTGACTTAGTGCATGGATGAAACATGTTGATGTTGGATTTCAGTCTGACAAGGCTGCAGATTTTGCTAAACAAAGCAAAATATAAATCCCATCAATACTTTTTTTTCCCCCTGCAGAACAAAGATTAGTAATTGAGCTTCTACCTGATTAATTGATTAACTACCTGATGAGTTTGTGTATTTTCTTCTCAGGTCACTGAAAACCTCAGGGGACCTCTGGCTCGATGCATATCTCCACAAATGAGCAATGAACCCACAAGGAACCCAAAAGGAGTGATGTTTTTTTTCCTCTCCGGCATTGTTCATTGATTGTATCTATATATCGGTTTCACAGGGCACAAAGTTAGCACCAGCCGGCTGGTAGATTTGTTTCAGTCACCAGCGAAAAACCAAACATAATCTATTGAATGGCTGGTAAAAAAAAAAAAAAAAAAAGAGCATTAACTAGCTGTTTGAAGAAAAAAAAAAGTCAATTTTGCACCATGGTTTTATAATCCAGTTGACAGTGTGGGAATGATCTTTTCATATCGCTCGTGTTATAGTTCAGTGTTTTTACATCCTGTGCAGGATTTTTAGCACTCACAGGATTTTTCTCTAATTGCCTTACAGTATCTTGATCAACAGTGGTCCGGTGTTCTAAATACAATTGTGAAAACTGAGTGTTTGTGAGTAATTTAAAGTGACGACTTTCTTTATTTATCATGTGATACAGTTTGAACAATAAAACATGACAGTTACACTCACGGATGACAAATCGTGTGTAACCGCGGATGAAAATATCCTGCACTTAATTTCATTTACTCTTGTTCTGATCTCACGGTATACAATAAAGAAACTGTATTGACTATTTTACCACCTCTGATATTATTAACACACACACACAAATACAAAAAAATTATGTACAAAGAAGAGATGTGATATCAAATATTTACCAAGTTTATTTGCTTTTTTATTTCTTTAACAGTGTCCCGTCATATTTACAACCCGCTTAAATGTTTTGCTGAAATCATCGTTTAATTATTCACATCAAAACGACGTAATCTCATATATTCCCTATTATTCCGGTGTGTCTGTGCGATTCAAGCTGGATAAAAACACATTAATAACAGCATCTTACTATCATTGACAATATTTTCATGCAGGATTATTGACAGCTTCTCCGTAGTGCAAGCTTGCCAGAATGTCTGCTTATGAACATCTTTATCCATACTAACAGCAACCGCAATGATCTGCAGTCAGGATGAGACTACTTCTGCTATGAGAACTAACACAGAGAGTGTTTTATTATTTATTTCACCTGTAAACAGTAAAATAATTGGCTATATATCATATAATGTGTCATACGTTCTGGCACAGATTTAGATATGCAACAGCTAAGATCTACTTATTAAGTCATTCAGTAAACAGCCGCAGTATTAACAATGAGCATTTACATCGACGTCACACTGCTTGTACAATAATGTACGTTACATGCTTATTGTGCATACACTTGACGCGTGCACAAAACTGTACACAGATTCCTTCTCTCATGCAACAGAATCTGATGAGACATCCAAACAAAAGCAACATGAGATAAGAAAAGCACTTGAATACATACATGTCGGATGATACAAAATAAATATACAATTAAAAATGTATACATTTCAGTATGTTCCACTGTAGGCCATAATTAACCAGAGGTTGATTGAAGAGGCTGCTGCAGTTAGAGAGTGTTCAGGGGAGGAAAGCGCCTGGATGGGTCGCGTCGCTTCAGTCGTTGCTGCCAGAGTCGATCTTCTCCAGCTGCCGCTTCATGATCACCGCCAGCTCTGAGGTTCCTTTGGATGCCTGTAAAGGAAAGAGAGGGCAAATCTTTATTTTAAAGATTCACTCATTGCAAAGTGTAGAACAACCAGCTGGAAGAGAAGCCACTGAGGACCTTTCAGTGACTGCACCGCTAAGACATAAATCAGCTAAATCAATGGAAACAGGCTGGTTAAGGAGTGCTACTTTTCCCTGCCTGTGTTCAATAAATCAATTTTACACAAACATTTAAAACTGTATGATCATTATTAGCGTGATTATACTATAATCATAACTAAATAGTCCATAAAAAAGTCCATATGGATGATAGATGGACATAAACAACAAAGGGAAGTAAAAGTTCACTGAAACCTCTTAGAGGAGAAAAGATTGAACCAGGAAACAGAGTGATTGTCGAGAAGGATCATCTTAAGATACGATATGATAAGATAAGATAATCACTTGTTATAGCAGCTCATATACACAGGGTGGATAAGAACTTACTTATAAATAAGAAACATATAGAAAAAAGACTTTGATTAATCTTTGACTGAACAATCCAAATGTTTTCCCTTTGTGGGACTCTGCACTGACTGAGTCACGACCTGCTGCTTTTGTTCCTGAGTGAATAGTGTAATTATGCTCATCATGATCTTTGTGTTTGCTTCAGATCCTCCCTACATGAAACAAGTTAATAAAATGTTTGATGAATAATATCACAGGTAATGGGTTATTTTATAGTTTAAGAATTTAACTGATCAACTTTTACATTTTTATAAATACCAATAATTTATCTGCTGTACTGTTTTTAGTTTTTAACTTATTCTCCATACATGTACACACACCCTTTTTGGACTGCACCTATGAGTTTATTCACGTCCTAACCTGCCCAGATGAAGACTGATCGTTAACATGTGTGTTTTATTCATATCAGTTCAAGTCTTCTTACATTTTTATGCAAACAAGTGTGCTCATCACCGCAGCTTTGTCGTGACAGGTGTTTAAGTGTTACCGACCTCTAGCAGATCTTTCTGCACGGAGACAAGAGAGAAGACGCGACCGCCTTCGTCTCCGCACACCGTCTTCAGTTCTTCTTTGTTGAGGGAAAATAGCTGGGCTCCAGTCAGGATTCCCAAACAGTCAACTGTCCTGTTGACAAGACAGTCAGACAATTAATTTACTCATTATAATGCGTACATTTACTTTCTATTTTCACTTTATTTGTCATTTAGTGACAGAAAAGTACTGTATTTCTTTGGGGTGTGTCTCTTCCAACATCCTGGTGTTGTGCATGTTGACTTACTGGGACATCATTACAGCTGCTCTGCCCTATGACTCATTACAAAAGCTGAACAACACACAGACGTCAACATCAGAGAAGTAGCAAAAGCGACACCTCTGGACAGATGAGCTGGGACACTGCTGACATTGCACTTGTTGGATTTTGTGCACAAAGTACCAAAATGTCTTCAAACAGACGCTAAAGCAAGCGGCTCTGTGTGCTTTCACACAGTGGAGCAAAATGCAAAATGTGTCACATGCTAAACACACTGCAAAGCCAGATAAAGGCAGCTGATCCCAATTCACAATGGGGTCAGTCAGAGTCATCTAAAATGTCCTTTAGTGACAGTTAACACAGAAGAAATACAATGCAAGTCAAACATCCTGATATTTAGTCAGAATTTGAAGGTGTAGGTGGAGAAGGTATTTTGATTTGGTGGATGATGAGCGTCATGGGTGACTCACGCTTTTGTGAATCCTTTGGAGGTGAGCCACGCGGTCACCTGCTCTGGGTTTGAGTCAAAGCCGAGTGGTATTTGGACGCCGGATGGTCGTTCAACGCGGAACTTCCTCGTGGGCTGGCTTTTGCTCGCAGTTATCGTCTGTAATAACTCGTCCATCACTGCGGCGCAGAAAACAGGACGACAGCAGACATCAGAACAACTCGTGAGAGCTGCTTTTTTTTTTCTTTGTTTACTGCTTTGTGTTCACTCACTTTGGTCATTGGGTTTTCCATGGCTCAGAGGACTAGTAGGTAATGCTGCGTAGCCTTGCTGCACACACACACAGACACAAACACAGTTCATGAGAAAATAACTGCAGCCAGTATTATTCCAAAAACAGGTTTGTCTTTCATCGGTTGATACATTTTTGCCCCAGAGCCAAACGCAAAAAAAAAAAAAGTGTGTGTGAAAGTATTTCACTCCAGGAAGAGTATCTGCAGGGTGTTGGTGAAGCTGCATGCAGCTTGAATGCATTCACTACGTGTCTTTGGGAATGTAGGCTTTCGCTGAGGGTGGGAACATATTGGCGCACAATGTTTTGGATCACAAGTTTGCAGACAAAGCTGCACTGATCTAAGATCAGTTAAACTTTTACTGTCATTTAGCTTTCATCTGGGATTATATTTATTTGGGGATTTTTATTCAGTTGATTACTTTATCTCTGAATGATGATAAGAACTCCTACACTTTGGAACAAATGTGTATCTGTCATCTTTTGTACTTTCAACCCGGAAGCAAAAATTCCCACTTGCTCCCCCAAAGTAATTCATCCACGAGCGGCGATAACGAAACCTTGACCAGACTGCCTACAT
Source organism: Nibea coibor (assembly GCA_023373845.1). NCBI lineage: Eukaryota > Metazoa > Chordata > Actinopteri > Sciaenidae > Nibea > Nibea coibor. Next base: position 18,199,336 of record CM041721.1, on the reverse strand, counting down.
TTGGTGCATCCTGATAACAACCTGAGCTCAGCTGAGATAAGGATTATGACAGTATGTGAAGTGAGGGAAAGTGAATCTGACATAAAAAAGCCAAAAAAAGTCAAAACATCTCCGGTGCATTGCATTCTGGTCTACTGAGTCTGCAGTCAGACTGGCATCTTAATATTGTTGCAAAGTCTGAAACATTTTCTGACATTAAACTTCAGTGTAGCACGTGGAAACTTTCTGTCACCACGTCACGTTGAAGGAGGGAAAGCTAAAAATACACCTGAGGACTACAAAACAGGCTCAGGAATGCCAGGCGTGACACCAATAGCTGGGTTTTTAAACAATGCTATCAGCTACAATGCTATAATGTACTGGATGTCTTGGAAAGCAGATCACCTGGTAAGCTTCCTGGTCATCTATCTTCACCACGTCCAGGATGTTAAATGGGACGTAGCCGGCCTGGCCGCTGCGATTTCGTAGTTTCCACCACTGTTTGTCGTCTTCTATCACCTACAAGACAAATTTCACATCTCACTCCACAGCAGCGAAAAAAAAAACTGAATTCAAGGCTTGTGTAACACAGCTTAAAAACGCTGACCCAGTCGCATTCAGGTTTAGTCGAGATTTAGCACCATCCCTGCCAGATGCTAAAAGGCTCATCTGGATCATGTTAATATATAATCAGTCTTTGTGTCAGTCGTTTTTACCTCTAGGACTTCATCCTGCAGCACCGACAGCTCGTTGGCATTTTGTGCTACAAAGTGGTAGCGAATTTTGGCAAATTTGCGAGCGTGGGGCGTCCCATTGTAAGACCTGTTAAAACACATAGTATCCTCTCAGCACAGTTTGCTCTTGTGTGTAACAGACACAGCAAAGTGTGTGAAGGCTGTTACTCACCCATTTGACGAGTTGGAAGAATGAGTTCCATAATACTGGAAAAACAAATTGATTGTTATTTATGTTCAGGGGTTTGGACCTGTAATGGTCAGTACATTTACAGCAAAACAAACAAAAACCTTACTTCATCAACTGAAGGTCTTCTGTAACCGGTGGTGGGAGCAGTGGGTCCCTCCGTTTCCCAGGGCGCCGTCCTGAAGTGCTCTATCGGCGGCTCCCAGCCATTACGAAATTTTGGGTAATAAGGAGGAGCGCACTGATCCCTGGGCCACTCTGCCCTGTAGGTGGAAAATGATAGTGAAATGTGACCTTTAAACTACACATCCGTACAGAGAGAGTCAGCAGTAACAATGCACCCGTGTTTAAGTGTCCAGTTGCTCTTAATGGTCAGAGCAAAGACTTGGCACTTAAAAAGCAGAGCCGTTTATTTACCTGGGTTTAGTCCATCCGTCCCCAAGAAGCTCGAAAATGGTCATCTCTTTTGGGGTGAGGTGTCCCCGCAGGAAGTCGACAGCATCTTTGCAAAGGTGAGGGGAGATTACTGAACGCACCATGTCAGGATTTCCACAGCTCTGCAGCACCTGAGGATGCATTCAGAAGTTTACTGACTACACATGAATTATGTGTTCAAAGGAAAGTACATATTTTCTGTATATATTAACTATAGACGGTCAATACTGATGCCGGTATGATAGCTCAGTTATTGGTACTGGTACCAAAATGCAAATGCAAATGAACTTTTTTTCAAGGTTGTAGTTTAGAGAAACATTTTTTTTCATTCATGAAAATATGTGTGCATGTTTCCTACTTTCACACTTTGAGCCAGGAAATATCTGTACACAAATACAAATAATAAAATAATACAAATGCAAATAGGTTTGACATCCAGGCAGAGGATTCAAAGGAGCAATTTTAAAGAGGAATAAAATCGATAATCAACAACAAAAAACAGCAGCATTCTGGATAAAAGCATAATAATATGCATCATCTTGTTATCTTATTTACATCAAAGAAAAACAGAGTAAACATGCATCCACAGCTGCTGCACGTTGATGCTGATTATTGAGTACAGTTAATGACCATAGGGCCATTTTGAATATCATTGCCCCGGCTTTATCTCGACCTTATCAAGCAAATCCAATGTGTCCAGAGGTTACTGCGCAATATCAAGGCAAAAATCACAGCTCCGTGTTTCTATTCAGCAGTATCGGAGGTGTGGCCGGGTTGGGAAACCAACATTATGTAATTGTGGCTGCACCTGAGTCAGAGCTGAAAGCCACGTCTCTCCAGTCTGGTAAGAGTTTAGCTGAGTGGGTGTGGCGGCATAAAAAAAAATAAAACAATTAGAGGAATGTCTGTAAACTGAGTGCATTCAAAGAAGCTCAGTGCATTTCTGTCAGATTTGTCGTCCAGGGTATCCAGTGGCATGGAGAACTTAATTTAGCGTGACATGAATTTACATTGTTGTAAATGGGTGCTCAGTATGATGGCATCTGCACGGCACCTTTCCAACCATCCCAACCTGTCTGACAACAGATTTGAAGCTCTTACCAGCTCCAGGGGGCCAAAGAGGAAGTGAACCAGCTCAGACGCACTTGGATTCTGTATGTGTTTCTTCAGTTTGGCCTGCAGGGGGCAGAGTGACAGACACACGTGGTTAGAAAGCGGAGGGCGACTGATAAAACGTCCTGAATGAGAGAGGTTAGGCGCTGCGATATCTCACCAAGAGGTTGAACGCCAGCTTTAGTTTCTGCAGGCTATCAATGACCTCTGCTTCAGAGGGGGGCTTGGCTCGCAGGGTCAGCATGCCCTCTGCAAACAATCAGAGCAACACTGACCACACGCACACTCCACAGTTACGCCAGGCAAGTTACGAGAGAGAACTCAGGTTTAACTCTCTGGCCAAGGCTAATAAACATAAATATTATCTTCAAGCTTACAATCTAGGTCTCTGGTAAAAAAATGAAGATCTGCAGTACGAAAATGTTTAGTTAATAAACAGCTTTGCTGATGAAAAGTTCACCTTGGCCAGACAGTAAAGAAAAAATGTGCTGCATCATGGTTTCTCAACTCGTGACCCAAAAAGGTCGCAAAATTCTCACAATCCCAGAAAGATCATAGAGCTGATGATATATCAAACTACTGAATCAGATTAGAAATCACAATTTTAAAAACACGCGAATCAACACAAGTGACCCCCAAGTTGAGAAACTGCACCTATCTATGTAGATAGACCATTTTCAGCACATCTGTCTCTGTAGTCAGGGACAACACACGTCTGTGTCACTTCTACACAGCTGTCACCAAACAACAACGTGTGTGTGCTTGCCCCTGACACAGGCACATTGGTCAGTCACCTGTATGTTACATGTGCAGTTTGTCTCGCTGCACAGGGAACAAGATGAATTCATATAAAAACACAGCATCACAGCATTGCTGGTGTTGTATGGTAAGACATTACTCAGCAATATATTACAGTAATATTATTACTGTGCGTCCATGAAAACACTTTTGATTTTAATCCCTGTAAAAACAGTTTTGAATCCTCCGTGAACAGTCGCCTGCTTTTGACATTACTAATATTTTGACTCGACAAAAACACAACACTGTAATTCAGACAGAAGACACACTGAAAATACACCAGATCAGCGCTCCCAAGGAGTGAATGAGAAGTAATAATATTACCTTCGTAATGACAATGAGTAATGAGTACTGTGTTACTTAACAGAAGCCCAAACTGGCCTCAACTACCACACATGCATCACTGGATGAGAGTCCCGGGCCACAGGACACAAAAAGACACAAACATGGCATTGTGAGCAATATAATTATATTGTCACTGCATTCGTGGCCACCGCATAAGAAGAAAGGGAGACAGACCTGCTGGTCCTTTCTTCTTATTCTTCTTACTCTTGTTGCGATGGTTGAGCTGAGAAAAGGCCTCTGCCGCCTTTTGCAGCCGTGACACAAAGATCTCTATGTCATCCAGGGCACAGTTGAGGATTTGCTGAGGGAGACAAATCCGGGGATTTAGCAGGAAGAACGTATGTTTATGAAAGGAGCTGCGTGATATAATGACAGGGGACATGAATGTTGATTAGAAACACTCACAACATCCTTCTCAATGCGCTGGGCCAGCGTTTCGTGTGACTCCGCGTCGTGCTGTCTGGAGGTTCGTCTGTCTACATCCGAACATGAAAAAAGCTCGTGTGATTGAACAAGAAACACATTCATATGAATGCAACTGCTACAAGAACGTATTCTCACCCTGTGTGTCCATTGCTGCTACTCGTCCCCTGGCAGCGGGAGTGGGTCGCTGAGGGGCCGTGGGAGGAAGGATCGTTTCTCTGTGACGGTTCATTTTCTCCTGGTTCAACCTGGAAGAAGAGGAGGAGGAGGAGGAGGAGGAGGAGAAACTGAAACCTTCAGCACCCAAACATCAAGGTAGCTAACTACTATTTACAGATAAGTGCCACCTACTAACTGCACAAACATTTGTGTGTGTGTGTGTGTGTGTGTGTGTGTGTGTGTGTAGCATTGCTCTCACCTCAGAGTCTGAAGCCTCATTTTCTTCCCATGCTTGTTGTCTCCAATGGCACTGTCTATATCTGCATGAACCATCTCTGCCTGGAGAAATTGGAGAGAGACACAGAGTCAAATTTAAAAGGACCGGTGTGGAGGATTTAGCTGCATCTAGCGGTGAAGTTGCCCGTCTCATTTGACCTGCTCGTTCCTAATTCAAATACAAATTCAAAACAACTTTATGGAGCAGCTTTACACAGAAAGAAACACAGAAACATGCAAACATACAGATAAATTAGACAAAGCTCCGGCTGCTGTACTAATCCTCCAACTCTCATCAATTGTTATGCGTCCAATAATGGCGATCAGGTACTTCTAAGCTCTTTCTTTGATCTCATGAGCAGTGTTTCTGAACTATAAAAAAGTTTTTACAATAAGTTATAGTATTGTGTCTGTTCAAAGCAAATATCTTTGAACGAAATATAAAAGGATCTACAGAAGTACACTGCCACCAACAGCACTGAAATCTGACCTGGTGTTCAAACAACCGCCGCTCGGATTTATGAGTGACACAAAACACAAAGCCAGCCAATCCTGCACACAGACAATAAAGGACGCAAACTAAGCCAAGCCTGTAATAACTCACCTCCACCTCGTCACAGTGGAAGAAGTGGATGTCGGGTTTGTGTTGCTCCTTGTCCTGACACATCAGCAGCAGCACGGAGGGGTAACGCGTCTGATTCAGGACTGTCTGACTCATGTGGATGGTGGAGAGAGGAAAGTTCTCCAACTCCTCCTGCAGGAGCACAACAGAGAGATGTTTCAAGGGAAAGAGGTGGAGGAAGGGAACAGAACAAGATACTGATAGATGTGTAAAATGTTCAGAAAACATTAATAAAATACATTATGCTGCATACTGTCACAATTAACCTCCATATTCTTTAGAAAGTGTGGGCAGTCTGGAACCAACCCAGCAGACAGTGGGCCAGATATCCTCAGATACTTAACTCCAAAACACACTAGATCCTACAACTCCCATGATTCAGTGTCGTAGAGTTTGAAATAGGCAGGGAGTGTCTAATAAAATATGCTACGTCCCCACTCTGCAATGCAGCCTTTCTGTCTCTAAGCCCAAAAACATTGAGCAAACAAATACTACAAATCAATATATCAACATTAACATAATCTGATGATGTGCAGATGCGGTGTCGTACCTGTGTGTCACAGTCCAGGAGTCTGACCGCCTTGTCGGTGACCTGCAGGAGCATCTCCTGCGTCCAGATTTTGTCTTTCTGGTCCAGAAGCACCAGTTTCTTTATGGCATCGTCCACTGTGGCGATGGCCTCCGTCTTGTCCATAATGAATGTGGAGAGATGCTGAGGAGGAAACAGTGGGTCAATGAAAGGTAAGATTTTTAGCTATGAGGGGGACTATGGCCTGATGTGGCCTAAACACTGACTGTATGGCAGAAAAGTTTGCTTTGGAAATTTGATGAGCATAATTTGAAATATAGAATATTTCTAGATAACTGTCTGTATTAATGGTATAATTTGATATTTTGGGAAATATCTGAGCTATTTGGTCTATGTGAGTTAAATGAGAGGTCGCTACCACTAACATATCTGTCCATTCAACATGCGACAAGTTGCAACGCAAAGCCAGTTAGCTTAGCTTAGCTTAAAGGCTGGAAACTGAAATCCATCCCATCTCTGTCTAAAGCTGACACAATATCCACATGCCACCAACTCTAAAGCTCACTAATTAACACATATTATCACTGTTTAATCGCTTGTTTAATGTACAAAAACAACATAAACATGGCATAAACAGGTCCTCACTAGATGCCAGGTAACTGTTTCTAGTTTAGAAATGGTTTGGTGTGTAGGAGAGGCATAATTGCTTATTACAACACCTTCACCTTCTTAACCTGAAAGAGAAACTATGGAGACGGTGAAATGTCCTATCTATGGCCAGTGCTGAGTTTCTCAGTTACTGTAGTACTGTAGAAATGTGACAGTTCAACATGGCAGAGTTCATCTGCAGATATAAAAGGTTTGTTCCAAGGTAACAAAAAAGTTTTTTCAGGTGATTATATATTCATGAAAACATAGTTATACGTATCATGTTGTATTTTTTACAGTTTACAGATGATAGCATAATGAAATCTAAAATTATTGTTCGGTTTTATCTAGTACTAATTTCCCAGGTGTGTAGCAGTTATCAGTGATTAAGTGCTCATGTGAGATAATGGGGAGACATTAAAAGAAATCCTGTCTGCACAGATAAAGGACATGGTCCAACGCCTGACCTGGAGCACATTCTCTGACTCCCCACTGCTCCAGTCAGAGACCTGATTTCTTTATTATGGCACAGTTATATGAGATGTAATCAAGTGATTAAACAGCGTATCAGCTTTTATCTCTGGGCAAAGTAACAATAGACTATAAACATTTTCAGGAAGCACTCAACTTTTATGTTTTTTCACATGAGGTTTAGTGACCCTGTTAAAATGATAGATTCGTACATTGTACATCTTAAGTATAATATTTCCTTACATTTGTGTAAGCCAGGACAGAAACACGCACAAAAAAGAGATCGATCACGTTGAACAAACGTCCTCAGCTTGATTTAAATTGGTGACGATCGGCTAAACTTTTGGATTCTCTTGATTTTTCTTGTTTTATACAGATTTTCAAATTCACTATATTCAATTTTTGCTTTGATTCAAGGTACGTGACAGGTACCACATGTATTAGCAAAAAAATAACAATAGTACAGTAAATTATATGAAAAAGTAAATAAAACATTTAAATAAGTGCAAATGTCCAGTATCACTCAAAGTGTGAAGGAAAACCATTAAGCATTAACTTTATATTTTACACTTTAATAGGTGCTAAAATGATTTTTGATCGACTTTCAAACGCTTTTGCCAAGTTTTTGATTTCTACGTATTATTCAACTTTATTTCTGAAAGGTTTTAAAACACAGGAATGGTGAAAAACACGTCATCACATCAAAGGAAAAGAAACAATTCGGATCTTACCTCAACATGATACTGTGATGTCTCATGCATAATAAAATTGGAGTTGGAGTATTTTTTCCTCTGTTCTGTTGATAAGAAAACAAGAAAAATATTTTAAAAAATGAGAAACTCAGAATAGTCCTGTCTGCGATCTTATTGTAGGTCTAACCATGTAAACAGCCGGCTACGACACAGACCTGAAGCCCACATGTTGTGCGTCTGGGTAGAGCAAACAGATGAAAGACAAGAGTAAAGAGAAGACTAAATAGACCAGCAGTGAAATAAGGAAGTGATAAGAACACGTAACGTGTGTATGTTTTGTTTCATAGGGCAACTGTACACGTAATAGCGCGATTTACGGTCCACTCGCAGCGGTGCAGGAAACACGAAGGGGGGGTTTGAAATAATGCAACAATGGGCAAACTATACTTGTACTACTTGTTACATATTTTAGCATTATTTTGTGTCCAGTGAGTCCAATGTGAGGGGAAATAAATTGAAAATAGACCAAACTGAGAAGTTAATTATTAAACCTCAGTCTCAGGAGTCTCTGTGTGACCTGATTTGGTCTCTGTCACGTCATAGTTGGCACAGATTTATCACTGGGTCCAAAATCAGGGACGACACCTCTCGACAGCATCATGGACATTTCCTAATCTGTGGCACGATATCCAGAAGAAGTCCATTCTCATTGTTCTGTACGTGGACTGCAGGTTTCAGGTTTCCACATCAGACTTGGGTTGCATTCTGGATCCACTTCCAATGTCACTGTGACGTTAAAAATCATGCTCTAGATCTTAAACTCAGATTTAGGTAAGTGAAACTTTCCCCTTCAGCAGCTGAATATAAAAACAAATTCTGCGTCAAAGTGGGGTAATAATAAGCAAGACACGTTTTTGAGCTGCAGGTATTTTAAACCTGCAATAATATTTTCGACCACTTGGAAGGAAACATGTTGTGAAATTGACACATTATTAACGATTAAGCCGATAAGGCAAACAACAGATGCTGTTACTGACATTGTCATTCATTTGCAGTCGTGTTTATGGCAACATGATGTTTATTTAATATGAATAATTTGAAAGAAAGTAACACTTTTAGTTTCAAAACCACTACAGGGCATGGTTCAACACCTTTCGTGACCTGAAGCAGGTAACTTCTCAACTTCCCCCCTGCTGCAATCAGCAGCAGATTGCTTTATTATGACAAAGTTTCCTTGTATGAGGTTGTGATCAAGAGATAATATAGTGTGTCAGATTTTATCTCTGAACCTGAGGGAAATATATGGATCTTCAGCCACTAAATGCCACACTGTGGTCACCAGCTAGTCTTTATTTGTGTCTGTCTGGTGTCAGGCAGGTGAGAGGTGCGCACAGTGAGTTTTTAGTGCTCGCTGTTTTAGTGCTCGGTTTGATTCCGACCTATGACCTTTGCTGCATGTCATCCCCTATCTCTCTCTCTCTCTCTCTCTCTCTCTCTCCTCTTTCCTGTCACTCTTCAGCTGAAACTATCAAAAAAGCCCCCCCAAAAAATAAAATTTCAAAACAGCATCGTTCACAGCATTGTATGTACTGTTCTGGTCTATGGTAATGAGTGTGCCAGTGTGCTCATTGACCTATTTACCAGATGAATAGTCTGCAGGTAACAATTACGGTTAAATGAGAGCTTGTTCCTATCAACTCCACTGCCAGATCTCATATCAGGTCTCTTTCTGTCCCACACCCAACAGAGTCAACATATCGATGCCGCAGAGGTTTTCTCTTCATATAGGCGTTCAGACGCATTTCATTTTACGGTGAATGCGACACAAAGGCCCTGCTGTTTGCCTAACACTTAACAAAATGTGTGTCGAGGTTCTAAAGTACATTCCAATATTTGATATACCCTTTCAGATGAATCAGTGTGATGTAAACATGTTTCATAAAGCTGTGACTTTGTTCCCGGCACTGACTTTCTACCCGTGCGACCGCTGTGACTGTCCGAACGATGCACACGTGCGTCTTTCCTCTTCCTGCCGCTTCCTTCTCCACAAGCGTCAGGTGTCGTTCTGAAAGTCGAGCTCGGCCCATGTCTTATTAATGACTGACATTTATGCCAATCAATTCACAGCGCTGCAACAGCTTGCAATAAGAGCCACTTAGCAGGCAGATGGGCAGATCCTCAGGGCTCTCCAGAGTCAATGACCAGTGATAAACATGGCTGCTTGGCAGATTATCAAACCAATACATCGCTCAGATCAATCAGACAATCCGACCCTTCACTAATAACTGCCCTTTGAATAAAATGAGATCTGATGCTACTCGACCCAAAATCAAGGCACGGTCACGAAAATGTTTAATTTAAATAAAAAGCCTAAAATACTGTGACCAACCACCCAGGTAACTCAGTCAACAACTGTGCTGCTCCTATAAATCACCAGAAAGTATCAAATCACCTCAAATCCCAAAAAATACCTTTTACAAATATTACTGACGGCATCTTAAATGTATTACAGTTAAATGGTTAAAGCCTGATAAGCCCAGTATGGAACAAATAACTTGATGAAAGACATATTTCTTAACAGATGGAGATCTACCATGACTATACTAGTGCAGTAGACATATAGACACACACAAATGTGAATATGCTCGTATATGATTGTATAACTTGCTGAAACTGAGATAAGAATTAAGTAAAAACTAAATTCTCAAAGGCTGATTCACCACAGAGTCGAACAAATGTAAAACAAACCAATGCAGATCTACATCGACCATTTGTTTATCGAGGAAGCACTATTATTTTGTCAAATATGGCCGCTGATAATACTGCTGTAACAAAGACAAATAGATGCAGCAGAGAGAAAAACAGGACGCGATCAAAGATTCACCTGTTGATTCAGACTCGCAGCCCAAACAACATTTTACCTGACTGAGACATGCTCCCCAAGAAAGTCAAGAAAGCTGCTGGATGGGTGTTAAGTCCAGAGATGATGAGTCTGAAGTGGCACCTCTCTGCTCTACACTGAAGGTGCTGATAACAGATCGGGTGGAGGAGGGACCTGCACATCATTTGCATCATCTGGCCTGCATTGTGTGACTTTGAGCTTTGCATACTAGAGATTCAGGCTTTCTGCTGTTGTAGTGAGGACCAATAGTCCTCTATCTGTCCAAATATCTCCCACTGTTATGGATGCTGTACAACAATACTGTGCACTCTCCTGCCTCTCTGGTTCAGGAGGTCCTGCAGTGATGAGGTAGTGGTGACCATCTGCCGCACGAGATGAAACGAGCCAATGAAAAACAGCACAGGCACATCACACGTACAGTAGGATGCTTCACGGAGATCACAGGTACGGGGGCATCCTGTGGATATTTGGATGACTCGTGGCACAGAAATATTTCGCAGACAACAAGGTGCGCAGTCAGATGGTTTGGGAACATCTTGCATCCCCACAATACCATCATCTGTCATTTGAGGCTATTCTAAATTTGGAGCAGCGCAGCGATGCATAAGAGCAGGTTATCCTGTTATCCCTGGGTGTAGGTTTCAATCTGGCCTATGATATGCTGTACAATGTTTCTCTATGTTGGCACTGTGGAAGGAGGTGCCGGCAGGGACCAGTGAGCTCAAGTCTGAGGCAACACAGGGAGGACCAGAGGTGAATGAGAGTCCGCCTCTTCCTTTCCACTTTTCAATGCGCCTTTTATTTACCTGCAAGACACGAGCACCCCCACCCTGTTCCAACCACACAGACACACCCTGCGCTGCCTCTTAATATAACACATATTTTAGTCCCAAACACACACCCTGGTACTGTAAGTATGCCGCAGCTAAAATAAAATTCCAGCCATGCCCTACAAAGCGCACGAGTGAGACTACAAAGTGTACACAAGCAACAAAAAGCCTGATGCATCCAACAACAAATCACACAACGCCATGCGGGTGGGTGCAGAGCTGTTCCCTTCAGGGGCCCGGCTTCTCTCCTCACACCCCTCAGTGTTCGACAGAGGTCTCAGCAGCCTGAGCACGACGGGGCCCCTCAGCAGGACCTTGGCCCCCTCTTATCACTGTGTGTGGGAGAGGACTGTGATAGGTCAGCGAGGCTGTGCGGTTGCAGCAACATATGACAGAGTGAGAGTGCTGGATTTCCTGATATTTGCATAACAAATTGAATATTGTTGTGACGGGAGTCAATTAAAGCGCTGGATGACACGCCTCTGCGATTTACAGTTAGAAAAAGGTACTGAACGAGATGCACAATTTCAAAAGCACACTTCAGCTTCATTTCAACGAAAGGAAGCGCTTTGCTGGAAATAGCCGGGCACTGTAAAAGTACACATTTGGAGCAGAAGGAGCACAGTGTATGTGCATCTAACTCAAAACTACAAGGTCCTTGAATTAATAACAGTGAGCAAGCTCTCATAAAACAATTCCTGGACAAGTGAGAGTGGTTAACCATCTAAATTACAAGCTGTAGTCTGTAAACAGTCTGTAGTGACTCATATAAATAAGGGCAGGTGTGACATGTGAAGGGCACGCAAAGTCTTGAATACACGCCAACATTAAAGCACCCCTTCCAAACAGTGTTGTCACTTACCATAGAGGGCCTTGGCGCTGATCTTGCTGTCCGATCTGGCCACTCCACTGCAATGACAAGAAGAGGAGACGGGGTTACGCTGCATGCTCTTCATCTTTTCCCCTGCACCTCTGGACGTCAGTGTCACAAACTCTCTAAGACACCCACGCTGTCACTTCTCATCAATGCAAGCCCACAACAAACTAGGAGTGATATATAACGCAGGGCAGACTGGCTAGCACTGGAGAGAGATTAGCCTGAGATTCTGAGCATATGGACCAGCCAGGGAGAGAGAGAGAGAGGGAGAGAGGGAGAGAGGGAGAGTGGAAAAGGGGAGCGAGAGGTGGGAGGGAGAGAAAGGGTGTAGGACATGGAGGGAGGCTAAAGCCAGGAAACCCATGGCAAAGCAAACAATTCTCAACAGAGCCTCTCTGTGCCCGAGGTCCCTGACCCACACCACCTTCTACATACTGGGTTAGTGATTCTCTGGCGCCTGTGTGAAAGTAACCCAGCAGTAACACGATTAGCTAACGCTCAGAAAGGTAAATATGTGAGGGGAAGCGGGAATGCGTGCGACACTCACTTGGCTTGCCTCGACGGAGGTCCCACGACGCTCATGATTTCAGGCATCAACCTGGAGAAGGAAGAGGGTGAGAATCAGAGAAAGAAAGAAAGAAAGAAAGAAAGAAAGAAAGAAAGAAAGAAAGAAAGAAAGAAAGAAAGAAAGAAAGAAAGAGGTCGGTTGCTAGTGAAAGACTGAGAGAGGGCAGTGGCTGGTGTTGGAGATAAAACCACCAAAACAAACATGCATTATTTATCTAAAAGGCCTTTTAAATGCCTGTTGCATCAGATAGCTTTTCCGTTTGGTGAGCTCGTATATGCAGTCCATGGTGGTTAAGTGTAAAAAGCTATAGGCATTTATTTATTATGGTTGTCGGTGTGGTATGCAAAGTTGAGGCGTAGCCTACAAAACAGCCTGTTCTTCCACTGTGCAGAGCCAGGTGTTGGGCCTGTACTGCTGGTAGTCGGAGGACTGATCTGGGACAATGGCAGACAGCAGGCTGATATGCGCTGTGTAATTAGATCCACTCGGTTGATGACTGTATCTGCAGTTAATTAATTCGGCTGGGCTTTGCACCCAGCCACGCTAACTATTTGATAATTAGCACAGCTTCACAGGAGACAAACCAACGGAGGACGACGTCCAAATCTGACAGCTTAACGGGAGCAGGAAGTGAGACAATGAAACTCTCCCACACCTTTCCCTGTAAGCCTGCAGCCTCTGACTTGTCTGTCAAGGCACTGGCGACGTTATGCAACACGTATATCAGGTAAACACACTTTGGCTAAACACTAAAAGACCCTAATGAATTATCACACAACAGAATGGGCTCTGCTTGCGTTCTCTTAATGAACTTTATCACCGCTTTTTAAATAATCACTGATTAATAACCAAAATGAGTTGTATTTAACAATGGCTAACCTTTTGCCATATGTGACTTCCTGACCTCTTGAGCCATGTAGCGCTTTAGGTAACGCAATCAGCCTGTATTATTAATTGGCGGTGAGAGGTTAGGATCCTGTGTTACCGGCAAGTGTTCTACAAGAACAACCCAACCCGTAAGATACTGACCTCATGACACCTTGTGCCACTGGGCGCGCTTCCCACAACGGCCCATGAACATTTCAGTATCGTTTTCTAACCAGACTTTTACCACTGGTTCATGAGTTATGATTTCCTCATGCCATGCCTTAACCTCCTTTCTGAACCATAAAACAGCTTTTGCATGACGAGCAGCAGCAGACTACACATGCACAAGGTAAATACTGTATATTACAGGTTACTGGTGCAACCACTTAGACTTATCTAACAGCAGATCATAAACGTAACCTGCCTCGACAGATAATCTCCTCGCACAGTCTGAAAGCCAAATCACAACAACGCTCACACAGAGGACTTAAGCTAATATTACTTTACTCTACAGACACACACCTGTATTTTCAAAAGGGATCATACGCAACTATCTTTTTGAGGAAAGAAAAGGTGATCCAAAGAAAACTAGTTGTATTTATTTTAATAAGTCAAGTCTGCACAAAAGGTCGACTTCCTTTTTCTGTCCTTATCTCACTGGTCATCTTCTTTCAGCGCTATTGTTCTCGGCCGTGGCCCGCCGCCAGGTTTCAGGAAGGAGGTGAAGCCGGAGCAGCACAGGCTGGGTGTCATGTGTTGTTAAACCTAAGGTAAGAGGCCCTCTGAACACCTCTGCCCCACTCTGCCTAAGGCGCTTATTGGTCAATAATGACAACCTCTTATTTAGAGGTAATTACACAGCGTTAAAGGGAATTACAAAAGAATAGAGGCAGAACGCGCGAGCGGTTGATCGTCGGCTCACTCACAAAGCCGGGCATGCCTCATATTTAATGATGTTGTTTTTCCAAAATGACTGATCATATCTGTGTCTTTTGATTTTCATATTTAATGGAATGAGGTTAGACGAGCATAGCTATCAGCTTTCTCTGACAACTCTTTGCAGCAAGGAGAGTGCAAATAACTAAGTAAGTAACTTCAGTCCCAGCTCAGTGGTGTCCTTTCTTTACATAAAAAAAAAAAAAATACAGTCACATATTTGAAGCCTGCAGTATCAGTCACGTGGTCTGCATTGTTTCTTTTCTTCATATGGGAATTCTCATTTTAGATTGACACACATCCTGCTGTCAGAAATCTCGGTCTTTGAACTCCGATCGATAAAAAAATATCATAATGCATAGTGTCATCAGTTTTGATAAGGCAGCGCAACCTTCAAAATTGATAACAACTAGATATTTTATTCTCAAAAGCTGCTCAAAAACTGCTCTCACACAATGAATACCTATATACACACACACCCATAACACACCTGAAGATTAAACAAACTCAAGAAAGCAACGAGGAGGACTGACAACAATGATCATGAAAGACATGAACATTAACGGTGAATTAAAACAAAGTGCATTCATTAAGAAAAAACACAAACCCATAACAGGAGGTCAGTCTACGCTACAATATAGACACTTGACCTGACCTTGTCATACTACAAACCTAGTAATGATTTACAGCTTATGCAATGTGTTTGGAGAAAAAAAAATGGACAGGACTGCGCTTTATGCTCCTGAGCAAGCATTTTTTGTACGAGAGGGTTATCTGATTTTATTATTTTAGGCCTTGCAGCCATCTGGCTGAATCACACTGCTATGCTGTCTAGTGATGGTGTTACAGGTGTACTTTGGGTGTACAGGTGGAGGTGGGTGTGAGAGTGCTTTCTCTGAATCAGGGCACAGAGAAACAGACGAAACCACTTCAGATTTCTCAGGCGCGGCCCCTTCACATGGAGAACAACACTCTTACCCAACTAAAAGTCTCAGATTGGCAGTGTTTCTCCTCTGGTTGTTAATGTGTAGCATGTCGTGAGGTTATTCGCAAGCATGTTAAACCCAAATGAAAGCACACTCCTCTCAGCCCACAGCTAAATGCTGTAATTACGGTTGTGGGTGACATCAGATTTAAATGTACAGCTGCAACGTGTGGTTTGCTGCTGAAAGCAAGCAGAAAATTAGTCTAGGAGGACCCAACACCAAGTGTTACAGTACGTTTATTCCTCAGTGGATGAATTGATTTATCCCAGACTGCAGAAAAAATCATAATGTGCTGACAATTAATCTATTTTTCCCCCAAAAAATCATCACTTACAAACAACAAGTCATATAAGAGCTCAGAACAATATGAAGCTGAGCAGGCATCCGGCCAGGCATCTGCTGATGAAGACCATGCACTATGATAGAAAGCAGCAGGAGCAGCCACTGAATGGACGAGATTTGTCAAGTGCAGCCATGCTCGCGAGAGAAACAAAGCGGGGACACAAATAAAAGTGTAACTTTTACCCCCCCTCAGAGGAACTCACTGTGGTGTTTTTCGGACGGGATGCTCAAGGTGACAAACGTGGTCGACACAGCGCCTTTAAAGCATCAACCTGCCATCACTCCCTTGCAGCCGATCAGGACGATAAACTCCACAGGATATGTGCAACCTGTTTGTTGCTGTTTTTTTTAAAGTAGAGCAGAGTTGAAATCCAACACTGTAAATAGTTTCCGTCCAACGCCGAGCGCAGACTTTTGTTGTTGTCGGTTCCCAGAAACACAGTCACCGAGGAGGCAACGCGGGAGCAGGTGAGTGATAGGTGAGTAACTCAATCTGACAAGGGAGGAGCTCCGCGGACACTTTACTGGGGGTGGGACAGCCGGTGTGAAGTTTTTTTTTTCTCTCATGCTGAGACCTGCGTTACATAAAGCTAGAACAACCCACACTCAATTATCCAACCTAATATTGCATTGATATTGTTAACAAAGAAGTGGTTTCTAATCTTTTTTTTTTTTTTTTTTTTTTGCTTGTGTTCCTTTAAAATGAAGCTGTAACTATTTGTTTGGGTCGTTTTTCTCTCTCGGACATTTTAATTTGAAGGATTTCTGTTTGGGTTTTTTTTTTTAGTATTTCACAAGAAAAAAACAGAAAAAGAGTCAGACATGGACATAACTGTGCATCAATCGTTTTTTAATCACATCTAATTCATCTTGGGAACGTTTGGGGGACCCTGACCTCATGTTTGAGGACCACCAACCCAAGCTCATGCCCAGCATTCATATAGAAGTAAACAATCAGATGTCAAATTAGCTGTGCATGATTCACAAATGCACAACAAGCAGAAACTCTTCAGCAAAATTAATTTCCACAAGGTTTCACTTTGCAGCAAAGTGGTGATCTGGTCTGAACTAGTTGGATTCAACAGGGTGAATGAAAGAGGAGCAACAGTGTGGAACACTGCCCAGGTTTCAATGTCACTCTCTGGTAAGAATGACCACTCTTTGTCCAGCTGCAGTGTGCTGTCCCTGCAAAGAAAATCATTAAGATAATGCAGTTTCTTCTGATTGTGCTGCTGCTGCACGCGAAGAACCGCATTAATCAATGTTTAACCAATTCTTTTAAAAATGAGCACAGTCATGATGCCAGCAGCTTTAAAGAGGAAACTAGAAATGCTTGCGCGGACACACACACGCACACACACACACGCACACCGGCCTGACCTACAGCCAGTCAGATGAACAAGTGTTTTTCTGTGTGCTCGGCTGTTGCTCAAGCACTCTGAAATGTGACTTGTTTTGAAACTGGTTACTTTGGAAACCTTTCCATTTGGTTTGATCATTAACTTAAGCTGTCAGTGCTGAGAAATAACCTGTGTGTGAATAATGTGGTTTACTATATGACTATACAGTTAGAACAATTTATAAAATGTTCTTGAGATCTCCACCCGAATGAACAAAGTGCCGATCTGACATCAAATACGTACATTTAAAGCTTTAAGGAGCCAAAATGGAATATTAATCCTGAACCTCGGACAGTTTTCAGTCACGTAGTTATAATTTGTGGCACTACAGAAGAGATTTTAGTAAAACTGGAAGCACTTTATAGCTCAGTAGGAATATTGAAAGGCTATTTTCCACACTCCAGCTGGCATGAATTATTAAATCATTGAAGTCTAAAAGTGGAAGGCATGGGAAGAAGAAAATGTTCCTTCTTGCAGTCCTAAAATCAGAGTTGTCGCTATTCAAATCTTAATTAAAACAATTCTGCCCTCTACTGGAGAAAGAGCGACCAGGTATGAGACATATTCAATGTGGTATGTTTAATTTTACAGGAAATAATCCAGAGTAATGCAAATATAGATTTTATTGCTGACAAATATAGAGAGGAATGTAAAGAAATACTAATGTTAAAAAATCTAAAATTTTCTCTCGGCACAGAGGCCTGACTGCACCAAAGTGAAATCCCTGCAAGGTCCTCACATCCCCACAGTAACTATGCAAACTCAGTCTTCACCACCTTCACACAAATATTCAAACTGTCTTTAAGACAAAGTTATGTAATAGACTGTGAGTTCAGCTGGGGAATACAACATACAGTACAACAGAACAATGAAGACGAGGCTTCTTCGTAAACAGACGCTGAAAGACACAAAGAAGAGCAAAATAATGTGTTACTAACAAACATTCAGCTGTACCTGAAGAAACTTAAAGCGTGTGAAACACAGAGGGTGTTTCCAGTGTGTGAAACACTGTTTAGTTGTTCGACATCAAACCAGTTTATCTACATTGATTTTCAAATGTCTTTCAGCCAGCAGCCAGCTGAATAAACAATATCCACCTTTCAGAATAAAGTATTGGATTATTGTCCCTGGATCTATCCTGGGAGGAACATTTGAGGATGTGACGACATGGTACAAGGTATACAGTATCACTTGAATGCTGCCCATATCAATAATTCAGTCAAGTCCTAAAGAGGACCAGGGCTTATTTCATTCATGAACAAAAGCGTGAACAAAAGGAAAGCTCATTGCTGTCCGGCAGCTTAAAACATACGTATGAGACACTAATTATTTCGACATATCTTGTCAGTCAAAATAAACGGAGCCGAAAATGTAGGCCAGTCTCTTCATGTGATAATGAAGCGTGTTATCTGCGTTTGATATCAGATGCTGTAATTTACAGACTCGTCTGTCGTCGATGCTGACAAGACATGGACACGTTTGTGATCTCACATGTCGCATCAGTAAAAGCTTCTCCATCTATCGTGGCTGGTGAGGTTCAATATAAAACGTCTATGATGATAATTAATCAGAGTGGAACTGACCTGGCCGGCTGGACTAAAGTGCTGAGAGTCAGACTCCATCAAAGCCGCTGACTGAGTAAGACACTCCTGGTCATTACACCTGCCGTCATCATGTACGTCTGCCTCTATAGGAAGAGGACCATCAGCAGGATAGTTGTCCCTGTCACAGAATATAGCCCTCGCTGATGGAGTCAGGTTGCTCTTTACGCCTGCAGACATGGGCCAGACACACAGGGTCAAAGACAGTGTTAGAGGGCTGTCAGTTACTGTTGAATCTGTTGTGTTCAAACGACACGGCCAGGAGAGGTCAAACTAAATGATGCTATAAGTTATATTAAGGTGGCCTCCACTGTTTTTGCAGCTTGAGGGTAAAAAAAAAATTGTACCCCTGCTTTTAAGAGAGTGGATTATTTTTAAAAATCTTCCATGTTGTCTCCACGTGCCTTGGATTTTTAAACTATGACTTGAAAAAATGAAACCTGTGAGATAAACAATAAAAAAAAACAAGTTGTAGGAATAGGGTAGCAGTAGCAGGTTGCGGGTATTCAACTTCAATCGGGACACATTTAAAAGATGCTGGGAAGTCCATGTATGATAAAAGTAAACTACAAAAACAAGTATTTGTCTTTTAACTACTAATTAGTGTTATTTTTGTGTCTGTTGTTTATTTTATAAGTTAGAAGGAAGCAGAAGCTTTGGACTTAAAGTTATGAGGACATGTAAGCGTCACACTGTATGATACTTTTCTTCTTTCTGTCTGTTATTTCTTCATTTTTATGCATAAAATATGTTTAAAACATTAAAATCCTTCCCCAAACTTAAATGTAAAGTTGGAAAATGAACAATTACATGTACTGAAATACTGTGCAAATAATAACAATCCTTCTGTTTAGCTTTATAAAAGATGCTATGACGCATGAGAAAGACTCACGGCAGAAGACATGGAGGAAGTCCAGGATGAGCCCGGCCCAGATCAGAGCATCAGCATCAGACAGCATCAAACCTGACAGCACCAGACATATTTTAGTGTTTTCTACAGGTTCATACAAACACCTGTTGTAAAAATAACCTGTGTCGGCTAAATGTTCAGCACTCATCTTTATAGTGATGGAGTATGGATTATCATCATCACAATGTCAGTCACAGAGAGAGAGGTGTTTTCTGTCTGTCTTTACATTATACATTATTATGAATTTAAATAATTATTATATTGGCTCATCATCCTTTTTTTAGATGAACCTAACGTTTCTTAAAGTCCTTAAATCAACACTTGAACCCGGTGAGCAAACCACATCACAGGTATGTTAGATAATATGAATGACTCTCTATAGCAACCACGCCATAGCAACCACGCCATAGCAACGCGTCCACCTACCTGATCTTCGGGTGTCGCCATTTTGATTTTTTTCCTCAGCGTGTTCATTGCTTGATCAAAAGAGATCACCGTCTCTGCCTGCCGGCTGGAAGATGAACTGCAGTCTGAAGCAGCAGTCAGATAATGGGAAAAACGAATGGTAAATACTCAAACAATTTATAAACCTTTATTTTTTATTTTTTGTGCTTGGTTTTGTCATAGTATCTCTTTTTTAATAGCTAGCTGTTGTCCATCAACGTCTGTTGTTGTCAGTGCACAAGATATTTAAATTATAGTTAATTTATGAAATAACCATGTCACTGCTGAAACTACAAATAAACTTTAATACTAACTAATAACTATTAAACATAGTTAAACCTCTATGCGCTACCTGTTCATCACAATAGAGCAAGTTCCCAACTAAGCTAGTGAGCATAGTGAAGAAGCCAGTTTTCTCAGGAGGGTGTTAGTGTTGCTCAATATCTGCTGGATTTGTAAATAGGCAAGTTATGTATCATCTCTCTTTTTCCCCAGCTTGTTCACACGCTTCCAAGTGGCCAAAAATTATTCAGTGTGGCTTTAAATAATGGATAATGAATGAAAACACAGATCCCGTGGTAAGTGCCATCGAGTTGGAGCTACAGTACAGTTCATATTCTGTACGAAAACAACAATTTCTGATACATCGGGACACAATTTGCCATGTCACTTAGGGACATTGTTTGACCCAGCTGCATTTCTCCTCTGTGGACTTTACATGCCTAACATTTATCTAAACTTTAACCTACACTTAACCCTAACCCTGTGTTGTAAAGTGTAATATTTAACAAAGTCCCCGAAGTCCCTAAACAGTGCACAAGTGTGCATTACACATGCAGTCACAGAGCTATATGAGATAAGAAATATAGAATACCAAAATGAACTGCTTTAGCATAGCCAGCTGTTTCATTGTCCCCCCGCAGCCCCTATCTGTTTCTCTTTCTTGCTTGTCCTCTGAAACAATCTGCATAGTGTAATTGAAAGAACGGAGGCGTTGTTTGGGTTGAATGGAGGAAAAGCAGAGGGGTGGAGGGGTGGAGAGGGAGATGCTCCAGCTGTGGGGGAACAAGACAACACAACAGCATCTCACATGTGGGCGAGGGTGGGGGAGGGTGGGCGTCAAGGCTTGCAGGGGCTGCACACAGTGGCATTGTTATATGGGGGGGTGGGGGGGGGGATGCAGCTGATAAGGTTTTAGAGAAATGGATCATTCCCCTCAAATCCTCCCCTCGGGAAGCCCTGACACAAAACACTCCTGTTACTGTAAGGTTGTTTAAGCTGGAGGAATTCATAAAGGCCCCCACAGAAGTCTTTTAAATCACTAAAATATACTGCGGATCAAAGTTTCACAAATGTTTTTGCACCGCCACCAGGGAGAGAGAAAATATTTATTTTTAGGATCATGAATCAGGATAAAACTGAACTTGACAGCACATAGTGACTTTCCCTCAGGCTTGACCTATAGGTGTTGTTGTTGTAGTGATTTCACACTTAAAGCAAAGTCAAATACATTTTCAAACAGGATCATAACACGTGACTTTAAAATCATCCTATCGTCTATTTTTAGAGTCTCTATTAGGGCGCAAGAAAAAAGGGAGAAACTCCAGGAGCTGCAACAGAGGAGGGATCCCTCTTCCTGCAACAGACATGCAGTGTTTCTCATGTATGTGAGGATAAAAAGAAGTGCAATAATGGATTGTTTAAAGCTGGTACACTCAAAGATTTAGAGCATCATAACTCATTTAATGTTCAACAAATATTCAGTGAGTTCAAAGTCTCATATGATATAAGAGAACTGACACTCAATTTAAGAATTAAATACATTTTCTTGATTTTTATTTCAATTAATCGTTTTATAAAAAAAACAAAAGAAAAAAAGACAAGAAAAAAAAAGGCCCATCACAACACAAACTAATTGCTTGATTTGTTCGCCCAGTGGTCCAATAGACAATAAGTTTAATTTGCTAACAGATATGATCACGCATCATGGAGCTGCAAAATGCGTCCAAAAAGTTCTGGCATCATAGACACATGCGTCTTTACGAGAACTTTTTTTTTTTTTTTTTTTGTTAGGGGATCTTTGCAGCAGTCCGGCGCACATCCCTCACCTGCCCTCAGCTCCTCTCCTCCGACTCTGTGCCGCACACATCCTGTCTGAGAGAGAGAGAGAGAGAGAGAGAGGCGAAGGAGGAAGAGAAGCACCAGAAAGGACTCGAGGAGTCAAGTTTAGACAACTTTTACGCACACTTGTTTTTTAAAGACTTCTAAAGTCCTCTCGATTTTTCCACAGGATGATGGCACTTTGCGCGAACTTAAACCAAATTTTATTATGAAGCTTGTTGTGGGAGCTGAAGTAAAGGTGCGCCTGAAGGAGCTTTTTTCTTTTATGGATCTTTTGTTGGCACCTTAATTAAAAAGAAGAAGAAGACTTGATTTAAAGTTATTACGGAGTCATTGGAGGCGTTTGGCTGAGGGACGTCAATCCAGTGCCAAGTTTCTGAACAGGAGAAAGAAGTTCCTCCTCATGAAGAGTTGTCGGATTTATGTGAACTGAAACTAGAAGAAGAAGAAGAAGAAGAAGAAGAAGAAGAAGAAGAAGAAGAAGTCATTAAGAAATTTATCCAGATTCCGTGATGTACATGTGAAAGTTTCCCCGATCCGAATTGATTTCGTTCGGACAAGGGGAGACTTTAATGGATTTTTTATGTGGGACCCGCTAGGATGGACGTGGTAGATGAAACAGAAGCGTTACAGAGATTTTTTGAAGGTAAGATTACTATATAAAAGTTTATCTGTATTGATACAGTTCAGTCTTAAAACTGATTGGTCAGGAAATCGATAGTGAAGGGAAATCTGTTACTCTGGCTTCTAAATAACTTGTTTTAAGAGGTGTCATTTTTTATGTGTTGTAGTGAATCTAAATCCTAATTTAAACGATTATAATGGAGCAATTATGGCAGGTGGTTAATTATAATAATAACTATAATATTTGTGAGTGGGGCTCTTTTTAAACTTTTACGCACACCTAACCTCTGTTTTCTACTTCTCTCTTATCTGTTTGTCTTAAAAACTAAAAATGCAAGAAGGCAGCGGGGTTAACGGGTGCGGGGAGCAAAAGTGGTGGTGATGGGTAACAGATCAAGTTAAACGGGGGATCCTGAGAAGAAGGGGGAAGAAAAAAAAAACGAGGTGGAGGGTGGGGTTGAGGGTGAGGAGGTTGTAGGAATTCAAGTTAAGATAAATGGTGTGTTTTGCAAAGGGTACTGTGGCACAATGTGTGTGCTAGAGACAGACATGAGCAATGTGATTTTAACTCCTGATAGTTTAACGCTGATCATGACAAGGCCAATAAATACAACTGAAGTCAGCTCAGGAGACTTTGGTTGGTAAACTTTTTTCTGCATATACAAAAATAGTTTGTTTCTCTTCTGTTGCATCCCTGATTTATCCCTGATTTAGTACATCTGAGTTGTGTCTGTTGTGAATTCAAGTTAAATTAAAACAACTGTTCTTGACTTTGAACCTCATGTTCCAGTAGGAAATGTCATATATCGCAGGCGAGATGATCACCCTTTGTTTTCCCCTGCCCTCTGTGGATCTCACATCTCACTAATAGTTTTTTTTTTTTCTTTCGTTAAGAAACTTGATGTCAAACGGTCCCGGAGAAGTCAAGTGCATGTGAAAACACATACTGTGGTTTATGTGTAATAAGTTATCTGCACAGAGACTTAACACTTGATCATAGTATACACAGAGTGTTGATTTAAATATACACAGCCATCCATCCGTGACTGTCAGGGGTTCCTTTCCGTTCTGACAGGAATTTAGTGTGTTTACATTCTTGCTTTGGGAGTAAGAGAGATGTTCTTACTTTGGCTTTATTTCAGCCACTTTAGCTTGGACTAAAATGTCAACTTGTCCATGAGAAGTATACAGTAGGTGCTGCCTTATATGCTTATTTTCCGATTTAACTTGTTTTTTTAACCCTACTAATATCAGACTTATAATTATATATCCCTCAGATCTTGGGTTCAAGTGTTTAGACGGTCAAACCTTGAAGTTAAATCACTGATAGATGTAATCAGTAAACCTTGAATTTTATATATTAGATCATTTGTCAACTGCTGTCCAAGCTAATCTCGCCCTTTACCTGAAAGAGAAGCACACTGACTCACTATAATGGATTTCAGTACTAGTAAAATGTGTTTTGATAGGATTAGTGAAATATGTATACATTCACACTAATGCACAGTGTACATTCCTGACATAGCCTTGGTGGCTGTTAAAACACAATGAGGTGAGACTGGTGTTTCTCCTGGAGTATTTGGCCTTCCCCGAGCTCTCACTCTCTCTGACTCCATTAGAGTGACAGTGAGCAGACACAGTGAGGAGGTGAGATACTGCAGACTCAGGGTGCAGAGAGACTGGCCCGTTGAGAGAGAAACCCAGTTAAACCTCACCAACCAATCCAAAACTTGACCTTCTCCTCTCTGACTCATTTAGACAACAAACAGTCACACAAAGCCGTGTTTGCACATACAGAGGATCATGACATTTATTGCCGTTGTGTTACTCCGAGTAATGCCCCGTCAACCTGTGTGCCAGTGCACTGAGATTTAAACATTCATGCCGCAATGTTAGAGTAATGTTGCTTAGAAGAAATGCTCACACAGACAGCAGATATATATATATATATATATATAAAGTACAATAAGAGTCTGCAGCCACAGTAAGGCTGCCCTTATAGGTACAGCAGTGCTGTGAACTAAATGCTGACATCAGAAGAAGGTCTGCAACTCACTAATTATTTTATTTTCATTCTATTGTCACTGCCAATCATTCATTTTTTGGATATAAATTATCAGAAAAGAGATCATTTCATTATTTGACACCTTTACATGTCTACAAGTCTTGTTTTGTCAAACCAAAAGTCTAAAACTAAAAAAATATACAGTTTAAACACAGAAGACAAAGAAAAACAGCACATTTTATGTCAATTAATGTCCTGAGGATTGATTAAGTGATTGATTAATTGATTGTTTGATATTTTTTTAAAGTTTATTATCTTAGTTTATCATGTTAGCATGCTGGCATCTGCTAATTTGGCACAGAAGACAATAGGGAGGAAATACAGGTAACCACAGTGTTGGGCAACATTCTGACCTGATGGTTGAACTGCGTCTGCCAGAAATAAAACACTTTCACCTTCTAATCATCAGGAGGTGAATGAACCATGTTCTCACTCATATTGCCCAAGAACAACTCATCATTCACGTTACTATATCAAAATTCCTATTAAGACCCGCTCTACTCCCACGGTAGTTGTGAATCATGGTTTGCGAAGGCCGGCATCCATCTTGCGAAACCGGCGTGAAACAAGTTTGGATGGTTCGTCTGATTTATAGGTTTAAAACTGAATTGAAGATAGAGGAATGTATTGTTTTTGAGTAGCCAAGCTTACAGCGCTTACGAGCAGGTTTTTTATTTTTTCATTGTTGCGCCTCACTCCCATCAGTGCTGACTGCCAACTGAGTAATCCTCAACCACCGAATGGTGTTTGTGGTTGAACTGGCCTTCATGTGATTAATTCATTTGTTTTTGTTCATGTGTGTGTGTGAAAGCTTAATGAGAGGCTGTTATGCAGCATGTATCATCTTATTATATGATATTAGTTAGCCACAGATTTATATAAAGCCGTAGTACAGCCACAATGGCCGCAGGTGTTTGTCAGAACTGATCTGAAATCCAAAAGTTACAAATAAAAAGGATTATCAGAAGCAGACCTGTTGCTTCATCTTCCTCTATCTTCCTCTTCCTTTCCCTCCTCAGTATCTTTCACCATGATTTGTAAGATGGTCTACTGTTGGCCCTCAAACTCAACCTCACACTTGAAGTGTTTCATATTTTTTCCAACCTCCCTCCACGTTCCCGTCCCAGCCTGGTCACTCCTGTAATCTCCTGAGCCAGGTCCGCCGGTGCGACCAGTGCTTGTGTGCGACAAGGTCTGTGTGTGGTAGCCTGGTACAGCCCTTTCTCATGACTGGGAAATAATCCTCATTATAACACTCCACAAGCCTTTCTCTCACACACACACTCATTCACACAATATGCACACGCACACATACACACACACACACACATTTGCTACCCTGATATGCGTCTCGCAGGTCTGCAGAAGAAAGACTTACAGCCCGAGTAGAGAAACATGTGAAAATTAGAGAGGAATTGTTCTTCTCATTTCAGGTGCTTTCATCTCAAGGACATCAACATGCTTTGGCTACGCGCAGGTACTCTGCCGCTCTGTCCGCTCTGCTTTTCTTTAGATGTGATTTACCTGATGAGGGACTTTCCGTTCGTATTCACCTCATAATTAATGTCTGTGTCATAGTGATCTTCGGTCTTTTACCAGTAACCAGACGGTCTATAACTCTGGAGCTGTATGTCAGAGCTGTCTAACACTTTCTCGTGTAGAGCTGAAACCTTTCCTTTGATTTACTGTTTGTCTCCGTGTGCGTGTTAAGTCGCTGGACTGTGCAGCATCTTGTAGGACAGCTGAGAGACACAGGATTTCTTCAGTACGCTGATTATATTGATTACTAAGATCTGTCAGGTTGTTTTTAGGTGATTTTTGTGTCAGAGTCCGCTGCTCCTGGGGAAAACACATAAACAGAGAATATCACTTAAATCGGGTTTATCTTAAATAATCTCTGAGATATAGGCATGCCTTGTGGACAACTGTCTATACTGTTCTATAATTTCTTGACTGATCTGCAGACATCACATTTGTTTTTTGTTTTTTTTTAAATATTGGCTCAGTATATATACACCGATGGTAAATCTCTTCAGTTCATTAAATGTGTGTGTATATGTGTCATGGGTGTGCAGCCAAGTCAGTCTGGTCTAAATGTTTGATGATCAGATGGACTTTGTTCCTCCTCTGAAAGTGTTTAATTATTAACATACACATGTGAATACATACAAATTTTATTCGGAGACAAAAATCATAAAATGTAATTTCTGCCAAATCATGTCAATCTTTTATGTTCCTTCTCGCCTTGCCGTGGCCTTAATAATAGTTTATACAAGTCTAAAAGAAGACAATTACAATATATATGATAATTTAAAACACATGTAAAGAAAAGGAAAAGCTGTGCATTTGATTGACTGATGTAAGTCGAACCATGTTTAATGGGCACTCACACACTCGGCCCTCTGTTTGTCTTCATTTTAGATTATTACTCTGCTGACAACCCAGGCATTGAAATGGTGGCATAACACACACACACTCGTACACACACAAACAAACAAACACGCATACGCATACGTATGCTTACACACACACACACACACACACACACACTCCCCTCTCAGCCCCTAATCTCTCAAAAGGCCAGTCTGTATCGAAGTTGGACTGACAATCATTTCACTGTTCCTCGTTGGACACAGCTGGACAGAGAAAAACATAGAGGGCAGAGAAGTTTACACATCCAGTTCACAGCTATTTAAACTTACTGAAAAAATGATTTTGAAGTTATTTGATTTATGTAATTTATACGTTTTTTTCTTTAATTGTTGCAAACGTCAGATGTCACGCTGTAAACTCTCTCGTTTGTGGATGGTTACAAAGGTAGTGAAAGTTTCAGGAAAGAGGAAACAAACATGCTGTATCTGTTCTCAGTGAAAAAGGACTGCGCTTTTGTTTTATCAGGATTTCTCAGGATGATAGTAGCTGAGTCTGTAGTTGTTGTTTTTTGTATGAAACTTTTGGATTTAACCAGGTCCCGTTAGAGTTTTTGTCTTTTGTAGCACTTTTGTCTAATGCACTTCTAGCTTCTCTGATTTTGTCTCACCAGTGAAATCGTGCTTCCACAATTTAGTCTAACATTTAGTATATCCACTCTATTAATTGTAACCCTAACTCTCTGTTATACCCTTTCTATGTTAACTTTGTCTCCATACAGTGACCAACCTGCTCAGTTCAGGCGTTTTGGATAATATAATTTAGTTTAATTAAAACTAGAAGCAGCTGCATGTCCACTATGCTGTGGTGCACACAGGTGGATAGACGAGCAACGGCTACAAATAATATGTGAGCAATTAAAATAAAAAAATATTTTTATCTGTAACCATTATGTGTTTATATTGCTGTTGACTCCTTTGGTTCACTCATAGCATTGCTGCAGGTACACTGAAAAAGCTCAGCACACCCAACAACAGCAGGCAGACACATTTCAGGACTAGCCGGTAAAATAAGCGGCGCATTCAGCAGGGAGTAAGAGCCAGATCATTTTTTTCAGAGCTAAAACAGTGTCTTACATTCACCAAGTGGACAGGAACATGACTCCAAACGAATGGTAATGTTGCTCTCTAACTGCTGGATGTGCAAATAAGCGACTGCTTGCTAACAAGTTAGTCATATCAATGCTAACGTTGTACTTGAAAGGAGGCATATGTTGTGTGTACAACTTGTTTCTGCTGCCCCGAGTGGGCAAAACGATTATTGCAGGTTTAAATAATTTAGGTTATTGTCAGTGTATTTATATCGCACACAAATTTGGTACTCTGTTTAGAGCTGTCTTGTTGAAAGAATCTATACGCAACCAACTACAACCAACTCTGAGTAAAGCACAAAACTATTAAAGACTCCTGGGTCTTGAGAGAAGATTTGTTTTTATATCGTGAAGTCTTGAACTTTTGACTTGAACCCAACTGGGCTAACTCTCGAACTTCTATTGGACACGAAGATACCTTGATTACAGCTGTGTTTATTCTCTCCTCAGTTTTCATTGTGGGTTTTTTTTCCATTTCCATTCCATCCTTGGACTTATATTCTGTCTTTCTTGCCCCTGCTCTCTTCAACCTCCATCTATCTACCCTCCCCTTTCCCTCCATCACTCTATTTTTCGTTATCAGGCCTGCCAGCTTAAATTTACTGCCTCTTTGGGTGGGGTTCACATCTGGATCTTATTTTACAGGGAACCATCCTGCTTTTCTCTTGCACTGGCATGTATTAAGAGACATTATCCATCTGTTTCTAAGATAGCCAGTCAGTGTAAACACCCTAGTTTTCCTTAAAAACACGGTAGTGTGAGGATGTATGATGTTAAACAAGAAAATTTGGAGTGTTCTTGGT
The DNA here is from genome assembly GCA_023373845.1 of Nibea coibor. NCBI lineage: Eukaryota > Metazoa > Chordata > Actinopteri > Sciaenidae > Nibea > Nibea coibor. Next base: position 18,170,129 of record CM041721.1, on the reverse strand, counting down.
AGTTAGGTTTGTGGGTTTGTCGTCTGGAGTTTGTAAAATGTTGACGTTTTTGCTGCTGCATACTGTCAGCTCTGCGTTTGGATGTGACAAAGCACACTTTATTCTCTAGATAATATGGTCTGGAACGGTAGCAGTGTGCGAAGAAACACAGGAAATTGCAACAATAATACCAATAAGTGACATTTCTTTGGGGTTTCTGATGAAGAATGAATGTTAGTGGAAGACAAAAAAAGAGGGAAAAAGAGATATTTTCCAATGCTAACACAAAAATTCCTCACATTCCCAACTGAGTAGCTGCTTAATCTATCAGAGAAAGTGTGTGTGTGTGTGTGTGTGTGTGTGTGTGTGAGTGAGGGAGAGAGAAACTGGGGTTGCCTGCCCACCCACTGTATACCTGGTCCTTTGCTTCACCCTCTCCGTCCTCCTCCCCCCTCTCTTCTCTCACACTCACTTCATTTCCCGCATCTGCAGTTTGCGACAGAAAAGCTTCGAAGAAAATTCGTCACTTTCTCTCATGTTACATTCGAGCTGGTCGCTCTTTGTGCAAGACGGAAGGCTGGTTTATATAAACGGATGTACCCTTTTCTAAATATATGCATAAGAAAGTGCTTGTTCTACGTGTTGGTGTTTTAAAGATTAAGCGGGGGGTCATGTGTTTGGGATTTGTGAGGCTTTGGCTATCAAAGGGTGAAAATGACCCCGGGGTGAAGTAAGGGGAGTATTAGGGAATTTGAAAATTACAATTGCTATAACCTTATAAGTATTTTATATCATGTCGCACAGTGAGAAGAAACAACCTTTTAAATGTGGTTCATCTTTGTGAGAGATACACACAACATAATCTAGTTTATAATTTTGATGCAGTTAGTTTCATATCAGGGAAAGTAGTTGAGGTATAAAAAAAAAACATAAATGTCAACTGGAGTGAATCCAGTCCTTATGTACAATCAGTCAGAGGCTGAATCATCTGTATGTGATCTGTAATGTTCTCCACTAACACATATTTAGACTGTTGGTCACTCTTGTAATCCTTTCTCTCTTAACCTTTAAATTTCCAGAAAAGTATTGTGAGATTTTCTTTCATTCATTTATATTTACATTATTCTGTTAATAATAAACAAACTGAGATCCTAATATGTCGTTAGTTCAGTCTTCCAGGGAAATGTTTCAACATAATCTTGTGCTGAGAGAACCATTGCGGCACTGTGTGGAGTTGCTGAAAGATTCCCGTTGCTAATTCCCAGATGCTCTCCATTTCCCCTGTGTTCCCGGCCCTCCCTTCTCCACAGGTCATGATATTACCAGTTCTCTGGAGCCAGCCAACATCGACACCAGTATCCTGGAAGAGTACATCAGCAAGGAGGACGATAGCACTGACATGTCAGTAGGGACTCCAGTCCAACCCAGCAACGTCAAAACAACATGCACCAACCGAATCAGATCATGTCGTTACAAAGGAATTTGTTTTTTCTGATAAGGCTAATCCCTTTTTTTCCCCCCTTCTTCGTTTTCCCAGCTGTTTCTCAGAGGTCCACAGCGCCCCAGGACCAAATTACTCATCTCCCCAGGCAGGAGTGTCCTCCGCTGGGGGGTTGGTGTGTGGTGTGAGCCCCCCTATACCACTTCGCCAAGGAGCCCCTCTACCTGGGCCCCCTAACTGTCAGAACGCCTACCCCCCAGGTCCATCCCTGGGCCTCCGACACAACTACTCCTGCCTGGGTCAGCAACACCAACACCAACACCAGCAACAGCAGCAACAGCAGCAACAACAACAGCAGCAGCAGCAGCAGGCTCACGTCAAGCCTGAGCACAGAGGCCACTACGCTCCAGGGTGAGCACAACACCTCAGACAAGACGGAAGAAATATGGCATAAGTTGGTGCTTGGGAATGTTCGAGATGCTCCTGCAGCTCACATTTTAAACTTGATTTATTAAGTATGCAATGAAACCATACGCACACCATACTACAAGTCTATTATGCAATCAATACTTGATTAAGCTTCATTTGTACAAATAAAGCACTGGGCAAGAGGGGGCAGGGAGACTGATAACAGACAGAGAGAGAGTCAAATTACATCCTGTGAAAAAATCCTGACGCACGATCTTGTGTAAAGAACAACTACACTCACTCTGATCCTAGTTTCTCCCTTAAATATGATGGCAGTTTAGAAAATAAGAAGAAAATACGAACTTCAAGCATGGTATTTGAGAGAGTCGATTTATTTCTATAATTTGAGAGTCAAACATGACTGTTTTTCTGATTAAATAATCCACCACCGTCTGTTTTTTTAGGACACTACCTGAGTCCCCCCCAGACTCCAGCTCAGAGCCGTACTCTCCTCAGCAGGTGAATGGTAAGTGACGCGCTTCTTTTTTCTTTTCCCTGCAGAAATGTGCAAAACGGTGACAGAGAGCGCGCACACACTAAAAAAGAGACCATTCAACAAACAGAAACGGTGCTTTAATCTGTAGACTGAGTCAGAGGAAGCTACTGAAGTATTCAAGGTGTATGTAGGTCACAGACGCCTCTCCGCTTGAGTCAATATCTGTTTCTCATCACTTCATTGTTTTTGAACAGGAGGTAATGGCAGAAAATCCGGTTCATGTGCAAACCAATCAATATATCGAATTCACCGTGTCTCTGTCATTTATTAATCGACAGTTAACATAATTTATTTGAAAAACGGACAACATTTTGAATCCTCATACGCTTTAATTCCAAGTGTTTCTGCAAAGAATCAACCAGTCTATGTTTGGTTTGTTTCAACGTACAAGTAACAGTACTCAAAGTCATTATGTACTTGTTGCACTTCACACACCTGTGTTGGTCTTGCCCATTAGTAAAAAGGTGTGGAATAGCGTTATCTGATCGGCATCCCTCCAGTTCTCCTGTTGAAAACAATGGAAAGTACTTTTAGCCAAGGTTGGAGGGAATAAACTGCAATCTGAAATGACGGCAGAGCAGCCATGAGGGGAAAAGCTGCACTCTGTATGTGATTAAGTGTATTTGCAATAGTAAATATAATCATGTAAACATTATGCTCCATCCTCGCCGTGTCTCTTAGATCCTCACATGATCAGGACCATGACACCAGAGAACATGTGTCACATGACTCCAACGCCACCCCTCCCACCACACGGCCACTATCCCAGCATGCATCGGGACATGTACCTGAAGCCCGAGCCCATGATATCACAGTATCCTATTGGTCCAGCCACAAGCGGAAATGGAGACATGCAGCAGACACAGATGCTCCATCAGCTACTGCAACATCCTCAGGGGCAAGAGTGAGTCATGAAGATAATACAGGGATGGGGGGAGGGTTCGGCTGTCCAGTTTCTATGGAGCAAGGAATGATGGGAGGAGTGGTACTGTGTACAATGTTTGACTGTGTTTTCAATGTCCTCACACAGCAGCATCCCCGTTCATCAAGCCAAGAAGAGGAAGCACTCCGACTCTCCCAACAGCACCCTGAATTCCCAAATCCTCACAGGTATCATCAAACAAGAACCAGGTAGGCAGGCATCTTTCTTTTCTTTCTCGCCTCCTCTACCTCATGCTCACCTGCTCTTACCTACCCTTTAACTCAGAACAGCTGCAGACATACTTAGCTTTAATTAGGTTTCAGTCTTGATTTAATTGCTCATATTTCAATCTGTTTTATCACAGGGTTAATGCAGGATGCAGACAATGCCTACCTGGACCCAAACTATCAGTGCATTAAGTGGCAACCTCACCAGCAGAGCAAGTGGACACCACTATATGATGCAAACTGCAAAGAGCTGTGGGTGGAAGTTATTTTGGCTTATGTGTATATCTTGAGGTCTTTATTTGGGGGGGGATAAAGGAACTCAAAGTAAAAGTCAGAAATGGAAGACGTTATAATTGGTTAAGAGAGTATACAGTGGGAGTGGCAAAAGGGAATAGCAGGGTTAAAGAGGTCTACAAATTCCTCAGAGGTGAGTTGTGTGGGGGAGTGAACGAGTGCAGGGTTTCGGCTTAGAAAGACAACGTGAGGAGGGATGAAGGGAAAAATTAGTGTACACCCACTTTTGCTTTTGTAATGCCAAAATAAAAAGAGCATAGATAGCAGCACAGATAGGGAGGAAGGTTAAAATGAACTCACAGGAGCTTTCAGATATGTTATCAAAACCACCTGGTCATCAAAACTTTTAGCGCACTGAACCTATATAAAGGGACGGAGGGTTAGACTTTTATTAGGACTTCCAGAAGATCTCATTCCTCCGGGTTGTAAAGTAATGGCACCGAAACTGAGGCTCAGGGGCCGCGAGGGGCCTCTGCAAGGGGCTCGACCAATGAGAGAATGTTTACATAAAAATCTCTGATTTTATGTCACAGAAGTTTAATACAACTGCCATATTAGATCCCCACATACAGTATAGAAAGTTTATTTATTTATTTATTTATTTAACCACGCTTCTTCCTGAAAACATGTGGAAACCCCCTGTCAAAAGTCTCCCCCTGGTGATAAAAGCTGCTAAACTCAGTTTCTGCTTTTCTTAATGCAGTATGCTTCCTCGCTACGTATTATTCACGTGCCTCAATCTCTTTCTTTGTCTTTAGTCCGATGCCGACCTACCGCGTTGATGCCGACAAAGGCTTCAACTTCTCCTTGGCTGATGACGCTTTCGTCTGCCAGAAGAAGAACCATTTCCAGGTCACAGTATACATAGGCATGCTGGGAGATCCCAAGTACATCAAGACAAGCGAAGGCCTGCAGCCCATCGACTGCTTCTATCTCAAACTCAATGGAGTAAAGGTGAACGAAGGGGAAATAGCCAGCATGATATCAACTTGAGGGTTAACCGTCAGCTCCACAGTGTATTTAAGTTTATGTTTTATGTCTCTCCTTGTTGCTAGGTGGAGGCCATGAATCAGTCTATCAGTGTGGAACAGTCACAGTCTGACCGCAGCAAGAGACCCTTTAAGCCAGTGCTGTGAGTCTGACACTTTAAAGCAGAGGACCACATTTTTCATCTACCCATATGTGTATTAAAGGTCCAGTGTGCAGGATTTGGAACATGAAGGTTCAACATGATAGTGTAAAGCTGCTTACTCTTAGCGTTAACTATAAACTTCACTTTACTTACTACTACTATACTTTAACATCTGCCTCAACAGTAGGACAACTCAACACTGACTCACAACAATGTGAGACATCACATCAAAGTTGCACTTCATATCACTCTGCCCATATAAAGATTCACTTATTTTAGGGTAAGGCATACTATGCAATATAGTTTCTTTTCTAACTGAAAGAACAGAACCCAAATAGTTACTTTAAGTAATTAACTCTCTAACTCAACCTGAGCAAAAATGATCCAATCTCTAAAATATATCTCATCTTACACCCTCTCTTAGGATGACAAAACAGCTATGAAAAAATAAATTTCATCTTACAGTAGCTTACAACACAACAATTCTTATTTTCAGGTGATTGCACTGATCAAAACATATTTATTATATTCCACTTCTGCCAATAGATCCCCCTAAATGTTAGTTAAGACAATTATTGCCGTTTATCATGTTGTGATATGTTCCGGTTTGATTTCAGCAGTTCATTATGGTGATGGCTTTGTGGCAAAAACTGTTGAATGAATGAATCTGAATGAATCTTGCGCTGCGTGTTTTTATGGACCTTTTATGGAACTAAAATTTCCTGGAGAGTAACAGTTCAAAAAGGCGATGGTTAGGGTGGAAGGAGTCTTTCAGGATGTTGCTGTTTTAATACAGTAAGCAACTGTTTCGGTGTTCATGCAGGAACCAGTTTGAGGCAGTAACTGGCTACAGCGATAGGAGGATTTTGTTACATAATGTATCTGTGATGTTGTTCATCCCAGGGTCACCCTGCCCTCGGAGCAGGTCACAAAGGTCACAGTTGGGCGGCTCCACTTCAGTGAGACCACGGCAAATAACATGAGGAAGAAGGGCAAACCAAATCCTGACCAGAGGTGAAAAATATACCATCACGTGTAGATACATTATTTACTATGATCCAATCAAATCTTCAGGAGTCGCATCTTCTCCTGATGTTTGTGTCCTCGCAGGTATTTCATGCTGGTGGTGGCGCTGCATGCTCAGTCCCACAGTCAGAGCTACACTGTGGCTGCCCAGGTGTCTGAGAGGATCATCGTCAGGGTAACGTCTGGCCATGTCTGTCTGCCTCCTACAACGATCATATCCCTTGTGAATGTGGCACCTTGCTCTTGTCTACTGTACATGCACCTCTGCACTTCAGCATCACTGTGTAGATCCTCTCCATTGTCTGTCTTTCCATTATGCGTGCCTGTGATTCCCAGCACACACAGTGTACACTCCACGACACACAGTTTAGGTCACATTGTAAAACAAAGTGCATTGTGGCTGTCTAGTGAAAGCCATATATCTTCAAAACATCGACCACCAACCTGAGCTGAGAAAAAATTTGCTTTGTTATAACATTTTATTCAATCGATTAAATTATTTAACTTAACTTATTATTGAAGAATTAAGAATATTTGAGGAAATTGAAAGAACCATTGATCCTAAAGTTTATCTAAAACAAAAGTGTGGAGATTTGTGGTTTTCAGTGGACAGCGATATACTTAATCTATTGTAATGTATAAACTTACAATGTATTGTCAAAGCTACCCAATCATGTATTTGTTTCTAATCAATGTGCTTACGTGAAACCACAATTAAGTAAATTATTTTGTTAATTCAGTTATTAAATTCAATTTAAACAACCTCTTATGCTCTTCCTTGTACGTCTTAGACTTGTGTTAAAGGAATAGTTCTACATTTTGGGAAACACATCTTGTAGTAGATATATGGCTGGAGCCGGCAGGTTAGGCAGCTGGTTAGGTTAGCTTAGCCTAGTATGAAAAATGGAAACAGCTGGTCTATTTCAGTGCAACAACAAAAAAAAAACTAAATCTGCCTCCCAGCACCTCTAAAGCTGGCAAAAAACAAAAAAAGTGTAAAAACAAGATATTGTGGTTGTTTTACTGGGGGTTATTTGCAACACCTTTTCTTGGTGCAGGAGCCTCTGCTATCCTTACAATGACCACAAAGCTCCAGGAAGAGTGCCATAGATTTTCCGATCTAACTCTCTGCAATAAAGCGAACACACATATTTTCCAAAATGTCAAACTATTCCTTTAAAAATGTTGTGATTATTTTTTTTCAGCATCTCTTTCAGAAATACCTGAACCATCATTTGTCTGCACACCTTCTCCGTCTCTCTGTTACAGGCGTCCAACCCAGGCCAGTTTGAAAGTGACAACGAGGTGCTGTGGCAGCGTGGCCAACTGCCAGACTCGGTGTACCACCATGGGAGAGTGGGCATCAACACAGACCGGCCGGACGAGGCCCTTGTTGTTCATGGCAACCTGAAGGTCATGGGTTCTCTGGTACACCCGTCTGACATCAGGGCCAAAGAAAATGTCCAGGAGGTGAGGATGGTACTCAGCGTGTATCTATATGAGTGTGTGTGTTTCCAAACTGTCCATGTGTGTCTTTTGTGCTTGTCATCGTGAATCATGTCATCCAAATGCCCATGCTCAGCACAGTTGACTGTGCATTTCTGTCTTTTCATTATACTCGACCAAAGCATTTTCACCTGCAACACGAGCATCGTGTTTTCATACCATCTGCATGGACGTCATTGTCATTCTGTCTGTGTGTAGGTCGACACCACAGACAATTTGAAACGGATTTCTCAGATGAGGCTGGTCCATTATCAATACAAGCCTGAGTTTGCTGCCACCGTGGGCATAGAGAACACAGCAGAGACTGGTAACAATCATAAATAACAAATTCAAATGTTTGCCCCCATCATCTCATTTCTTTGTACACTGTATATCATCTTAATGTCTTAATATTTGATCATTTTATACATGTGTGTCCTATATCTGTATGCTCCTTCATGCTTTTTGCTGCTTTTTTTCACTTGAGCAATGTTATATCCTCCTGCAGGAGTGATCGCCCAGGAGGTTCAGCAAATATTGCCCGAAGCGGTGAAGGAGGGGGGTGATGTGGTGTGTGCCAATGGAGAGACTATCCCCAACCTGTTAGTCGTCAACAAGGTAACGAAAGCACGCAAACATACGCACGTGTGCTCACACATTTCTTCCGTGCGTACCAACAGCTCTCTCATTTTAAAGGAACGTATCTTCATGGAGAACGTGGGAGCAGTGAAGGAGCTCTGCAAGCTGACAGACAACCTGGAGACTCGCATAGACGAGCTGGAGCGATGGAGCCGCAAACTGGCCAAGCTGCGTCGCCTTGACAGTATGAAGAGCACCGTGAGTGGTGGCACTATCAGGTGAGAGCAATGAGCAGGAATCAAATTTAGTCTTCGGAACAAGAAAGAGAATAACGTATGAGGGGAAAAGAATGAATAAATTTAATTTCTTTTTCTTGTCCTTGTAGCCAATCAGGGAGTTATTTTAGCCGAACGGGAAGTGGCCCACTAAAGAAGAAGACAGTCAAACCTGGGAGCAAGGTCTGCGGTGCTAGATGTATTCAAAGATGTTAAATTGTCAAATTCTGTAAGACATTAATGTGAGTTTGTGTGTTGATTGCAGAATTTGCTGCCAGATCAAGGCTGCATCAGCCAGAAGTTCATGCAGGGAACCATCCTGGCTCTGGTCGTCGTCATGGCCTTCAGGTTAGATTGAGCAAAACGTGTTTGGGGAGGGAGTGGCGGATAAACAACAAATCAGCTCGTACAATCATGACATGATGATGATATATTGGATCTTTTCTTTTTTTTTTTCCTGACAGTGTCATTTCCATGTCCGTCCTTTATGTGCTGACTCTTCACCACAGAGGAGACGTCACGGAGAAAGACGGGTACGCACAGACACTTCAGCTTTTTAGTGAAAGAAATCAATTTTCCGCTTCTTCTTAATTAATCTTTCTGTAAAATCTGTTCCTGCTTTCTGTAGCTATGTTCCTTCCTGTGTTCTCTACATCTCTTGGATGCCCATCTTCACTGCTACTGTAACTTTCTGTCCACCTGTCTGCCCTTGGTACGCTTTCAACACCTTCCTTTCTTGCCGCTCGGTTAATATTCTGATTTACTCTTTCAGTCTTATCTTTGATTGCTTAGTTGGGTGTTTCTTTAGTCCTGTCTGAAAGGAGATCATTAGTCACACATCTAAACACTTTAAAATTAATTGGTTTATGGATGTGTCATTATTTTAACCAAAGCATACTTTTGACCTCTTGTACTGCGATCTGATTGGTGAAGGTCCAGAGCTGCACTGGGGTCCTCCCGCAATAGTCCATATACTACACCGTCCACCACCCCAGCACCAGGTGAGTGGACATGCTCAGGTTCAGTGGTTTTGGAAAGCACATCAATCAACAGGCTGATTTAGATCTGATCCTTTTCTCTCATTCACTTGCAAATCCAAATCCAGCGTGCTGTTCAACCACAGCCATAAACAACCAATCAGCTACTGTTTTGACACTGAGTAACAACCAATCCACAGCAGGTAAGTACACAAATATTAGATGTTTTCATGTAGTATACATTTGTCATTTTTCAATACGGGTTAATTATCTATCTTTTTTAGATTTAAGCAGTCTGGTTCCAACACCAAGCACCATTATTAAGAAGGCCAAGTCCAGAACAATGGACAAGGAGAACCGTGGTAGAAACCGCCTGAGTCACACCTCAGCACCTTTGTACTATGCCAAGTCCAAACGGCCAGCAACTACAGACCTAGACGGAGTGGGAACTACCAACCGTCTGCCAGGGGGTCAGCAGCCAGCGTCACGCAGACAACGCAGCCTGCGCACAAAGGGTAAATCCACAAACGCAGCCCAGACCTGGCACTTTCTTCACACACATAATGTGAAGTATGCAAACACAAAAGCCATTTGTTTGAGAACAGCAAACAAAGCTTATGTACATACTGTACAACGGAATGCTACGGTTATAGTGCTCATAGTGCGGCTTTTCTTACGTTGACAGGAGGAAGGTCAGCTCCCTCTCTGGCTACTCTACATATCCTGGAGACAAACCAAGAAATCACAGCTCACAGTTGCACAACACCTGAGGGCTGCAGGTACAGATTTTTCACTAATATTGAATTGGCATTGTATAGATTGACAAATTAAAGGAAAAAGCAACATGAAGTGTCCTAATAAAGCGATGGTCTGCTACAAACAGCCTGAACAGTTTCAATGCTCCTTGGTAAGCCAAGGATTCTCCAAGAACACAACTGGAGGGATGAACAGCTGGATGCTCAGCCAGGTTCAGATATGGTGACTTGAAGGCCGGAATATGATTGAATTGAATGAATCAATTTTTAAAGACATCAGACTATTCAGCGAGAGATCATTTCCTGTATTGAAGCATCTGGATTTATCATGTCTCTCCTCTCATACTTTCAAGTTTCTCCTCTGTATGTTTACACAGTTAAAGTTTGAGTTCAAGAGTTGATGTTTGATGCTGTTTTTCTCTGTGTCTCCAGTTACACAGTATCACTCCATGGAAAGAGAAATTCTTCCATCTCACAAATCACTTTGCGCATGACGTGAGTGTACAAGTTTGCTGTAAAGACCCGTGTAATTTGGCCCTACAAGATAAGTTATAGTTAACGGACCAGTGTGTCAGATTTAATGGCGTTGCGGTGTAGTTACTGATTACAACCCCCTTGCATCATCATCTCTAAAAGGCCCTATCTACTTGTGCCTGTACATTCTATGGTAACAAAAACATAACGATTATTATTTTCAGGCGATTATGCATTAATAAAAACAAAGACGTGCATAATCCATTTACATTTCAGCCCCCTAAATCTGACACACTTGACCTTACACTTTTAAGATTATTAAGAAATCATTAGGAAATTACTGATCCATAAAACAAAGCTTTACCCATGCAACTAAAAAACAAACTTTCAACTTATTTACATCATATTTAATTCATTAAAGGTCCGTGAACAGTGTGTGGGTGCAACAATGTGGAGTCACCAAGGGACGTTTATGTCCCAACCACACAGAGAGAGATCTCTATGACGGACAGAGTGCATCAACAAAGGTACATAATGATAATGATACACTTAATCATGATCCATCACAATCATCAAAATTTATTTCCTTCTTTTGTCATTTTGTATGTAAAATAATTTTTTATTATTCATAATATTCTTTATACTTTACTCTAAGGGGACTTATCACCTGTGGTCAGTGCCCGTGCTGTCTTTCCAGGACATCACCTATCATTTCCGTGTCTCCCTGTCTGTGAGTAAATTCCAAAATATGATATATCTGTAGATTCTGGGTGATTCCTCTGTGTTGTTTGACCAGTTTATTGTGTGCTTAGTTTGAGCAGTGAGTCACTGACTGAATAATGATTTTCATTTCCTCGTGCTTCTCATTGGCAGAGTGAAGTGAGCTGTGCCACTGATGGAGAAACCTCATCATACTCTGACTACCATTTTCTCGTACAGAGCAGCTGTGTGTGAGAAGGACGACCACGTGTGACAGTGCCTTTACAACACGCCACGTTTTTTTTCTTGGTGGTTCCATTTGTACGCTGTTGTGACGGGATCAGGTTTTCTCTCATTATTGTACATTATTTTTAAAAATACAGAACAAACTATATACAAACTGTCCCCACTGTAATCCCCTCCATATGTATATGCATTAAGACATCTCTTTGTGCTGTGATCACTGGAAATGAAAACACTGTTTTTTTTGTTTTTTTGTTTGTCACTGAAAACGTCTTAGGACACTGTAATTGACAACTGTGTTGTGTCACTGTTAACTGCTCTTATGTAATTAACATTCATGAGTTTATAGCTCAACTTAATTACTGATCACTATGTCTTCCATACTTATCATAAGCCATAATTACTTTTTTAGCACAAGTTTCTTAATGAAGTCCAGACTAAGATACTGTAGATGACACTACACACATTTTTGCCTATGTTTTTAATATGTTGAATCGTTATGTACACTGAAACTAGTGTCAACTGAAAACAAAAACACTTTTCAGTAGTTCTATACACTGGAGAGAAGATTATTGGCTTCTGCTGAAGGCCTCAGTGAGTGGTTGCAGCTCGCACTGGAAATATACCTCAGTAGTGCACACTGGCAAATCCTGGGTCTGTACAGTAGAGCATTGTGTTTGCTGCAGTCGACTAGACTGTCTACTGTCTCCTCGTGTAGCATCTGACTGAACACTGTACAGAGTGGACAGTACTCTGCAGTATTCCTATCTCAACATCAGATTGTTACATTAGATGTTTATGCACGTGTATACGTATTACGAGATCCTCCACTGAGTCGTGCTCATTTCGGCAGATTCACTGGATAAGACTGGATAAGTCAACAAATCACTGGAAATGAGCATGTAGAAACACTGACAGCATTTAGCATCTGATAGTGGAAATGCCACGACAATAATTCAAGAAACACTGGAATACCATACACTGTATTTTGGTAACTGGACAGAATGCTGGTATGCTGGCAATAAATGGCATATATCATGTCAGATGCATGCCCAATCATTCCTCTAAAATGATAAATCTCAGCTCAGAGGCAACTCAAATGCTGCTTCAGCTTTGGAAATCCCCAAGTTTAACGGCTTGACCATAAAGCTGAGAAGGAGTCACATTTATTTACGCATGCTCAAGAGATAAAAATTGATATACACTGGATGCGCTCATGTTATTTTTCTGGATGGATTAAATATTTTCCTGTGCCACATCATTAAGCCGTGATAACACTTTTAATATAAGTGAATTGTGTATTTTTTTTTCTATCCTTTCTGTCTTCAAGGCGTTCTCACCACGTTCACCACCATACTTTTGTTGACATAAAAAAAAATCCATATTTCATATGTCTGTGTTCAGAAAGAAAAAAAACTCAAATGTAAAATCAATATTAAATAGGAAAAACAGCCATCAGACAGAGGTTTATGGAAGACACTGTACAATGTTTTCAGTATAATTATGACTTCAGTGGGTATAGTGTACTATTTTAGCTTATTTATAATGCACCAGCTAGCATTATGAAACCACTCTAGCACTTTTTGCACTGTATATATGAACTGCTTTTGCTCTATCCAGTGCACCAGACTGTTTTCATGTACTCTGGTAGAACTGCATTGCATGTAACTGTATAGCTTCATTTTGTTACTACCAATGCTCCTTTTTATCTGATGTGTTTTATCATATTGTTTTTATAGTTGATATTATTATTATTATTTGTTTGTCTGTTTGTTTGTTGTATTATCAATAATATATTAACTTTTAGCTAATGGAGCCCAGACTTGATTGATAAGCATGAAAACACACACACACACGCACATACACACAAACAAACACACATACCTTTCTAATGTTAGCACTATTTGTTAAAAGAAAATGCCATTACACTAAAAATATGTTGAGTACTTTAATACACTACCTTATCTTTTTAGCCCATATTATCATTACATTTTTAAAGCCTTTTGTCAAAATATGCTGTAATACTATGAATGCATGTAGTAAATAAATTTGTGATTGAATTTTCTGTTTTTTTGTGATTGTCAAACTGCTTTATTAGGGCTGGCAGTAGTTCACTCTGTAGGGATTTGTCTTGAGAACCGGAGGGTGATTGGTTCAAGTTGAGCATGGACCAAAGTATGGGAGGTAGCTGGAGAGGTGCCTGTTTACATCCTAGCTACTGCTGAGGTGCCCTTGAGCAAGTAAAAACTTTAAAATCTCCCCTGGACGGATCAATAACTTCTAACAGTCCATAAGTGTCCATTAGATGGCAGCCACCCATGTACTAACAGCATAGACGAAAGGAGGGGAAAAACGCCCTGAGTTTGGCCTCTCGGGTAGCGGATTTCTCACCACAGCAAAACAAGTTGTCAAAAAGGAAATTACAAGGCAGTGAAAGAGCTTAGACATATGAAATTAGCTTACAGTATAAATATTAGGGACTCCCGTAGAGCGGTTTGTGAGGAGGAGACTCCTGAGAGTCCAAACTGAGGGGATAAAATGTCCGACGTGAAAAACGTCAGCGGTACGTCACGAAAAAGCAGGAAGTGATAGTCAGTACGTGGCCTTTTCATCTTGGACGACAGAGACAGGAGCCCTGCTTCATCACAAAATGGTACGATTGCTCATTTTTATCTTGTATAGGTCGCTCAAACTGTAATATACAGCTAGATACAGTCTACCGCTGTGTTTATTTGCAGTACATCAGCATAGCAATGCGCCTCCTGTGTGTAATTACGGTTATGTAGCTTTAGATATGCAGACTAGCCCCGCAGCGTTAGCCTGTCATGTCAAATTCACTGATTTGACTCCACTGAAACGCACTGGAAGGTTTTTGCTGCTATTAATCAGACTCTATCGTCTCGGTTCATTGTGTGAAGTTGAAGTAGAGTCCCGGAGGTGATGTGTAGCTTGTCTAACCTGCTAACTCTTCACTGTGCCTGCAGGAACTCGAGGCTATGACCAGATACACCAGCCCGGTGAACCCGGCTGTGTTCCCCCACCTCACTGTCGTCCTGCTGGCCATCGGCATGTTCTTCACGGCCTGGTTCTTCGTGTATCCTTTCATTGCATTGCGTTACACTGTGAATGTGGTTAACATGAAGCAAGGCTATCAACTCGCAGACACAGCATACAACAGTAGCCTATTGGTCATACAAGTGCATTTTGCATGTTGTGTGTAGACACTTACATGTCCAGTGCGTAAGATTCAGTTGCATCTAGCTGTGACCTTGCGGATTGTAGCCAACTGAACACCCCTCACCTCATCCCTCAAGCTAGTGTGAGAACCAAAAGCAGGTAGGAAACTGTTAGAGGCCCTTTCTAGAGCTTGTGTTTGGTTTGTCCCTTCTGGGCTACTGTAGGAACATGGCAGACTCTATAGAAGGGGACCCGCTCCCTCTGTAGATATCAAAGGCTCTTCTAAGCTAAGAAAAACTTTTTTTAGGTAATCATATACAAAATATATGGCAAGTATATTACATATTTAATTTTATTTTTATTTCTCCCGGTATGAAGTCACCTAAATCTTCAACACTGGACCTTTTTAAAAAATAAAGTTAGCTTTACATTATTGCTGGTTTAACTTGTTTTTGCCTTTGCCTTTGTTTTCTGTCAATGGTACAAGCACATTAACCATACTAAAGGTTTTTAGATACTTTACTTAAAACCTTCCAGGCGTCCACTCATTTGAGCAAAACGTTCATTAAACCATTTTTACAATCATTGATCAAAATGTAAACTAAAGAAAATTTTATGAAATGGATGTCTGATATTTTTAGACACTGTAAAAGGTTTGTTTCTAATGATTATGTTTGGATGATTTCATTATTTGAATTATACTCATAGTATTGATTGAAATGTGGATTTTTTATTATGCATATTTTTTTGTTTCTCTCATTGACAGTATGCATAGTATTCTGATAGAGGCAGTTTGACAAAGACTCCGGAACTTGGCTGTTGGTTGTATTGTTTTATGAGTGAACCCTTAACTTTTCATCAGCTATGAGGTGACGTCAACAAAATACACTCGGGACGTCTACAAAGAGCTGCTGATCTCCCTCGTGGCTTCACTTTTCATGGGTTTCGGTGTGCTGTTCTTACTACTCTGGGTTGGCATCTATGTATGAAGACACATAAAATCTTATGTAAGTCTAACAGCTATTATTTTTGTAATTTTTATTCGCTGAAATGGTTTTGTAGTGATTAACTTGTTCTCTCTCTCTTTCCTGAAGTTTCAGCTGACTGACTTAAAAGAATGACACATTCCAGTGGAACCAAGGACATCGCAGACAACAACACAAACTGGATTTAATTGGACTGCACTGACGATATTCTGGGATCATATGAACTCTGATTTTGTTTTCACAAGTAAAGGGGATTTGTACAACTTCTTGTGTCTTTCTTTGTTGAACACGATGATCATGTCATTTGATATAATTATCTAAAATGTTAATTAGCAATTTTATCAAGGCCAGAAGTTCACTGCCACTTCACCTGTTACTTGAGATAGTTGGGTTATTTTGACACATTAAAGTCTATTGATGGTGGCTTTCACTAGTGGCGCCTAAAACCTCAATCCCTGATTAATCTTTAAGTTAAAAATAGAGCAGTCTGTTTCACCTTGTCTACAGGATAATACTGACTACCCTAGTGATGAAGGATTTACACCTTGGGATTAGAGAAGAATTGCTTAATAAACAGCAGGGACACAATTCAAAGATCCCCAATCAAAAACAACAGGAATTACATAAAAACTGGTTTATTAAAATTATGTTAACACATACTAACATCAAATAAGGCAAAATAAACCACCAGGTTTGTTCCTTTGTGTGGGAATAACATTTCCAACAAAGCTGTTACAAAGCTGTCATTTTATAAATGGTACATTTGTACAGATCAAAACAAACTTGCCATGGGAGGCATCTATAAAAGTTCTTTCATTCTGTCTGCAAATGACTTACAAAGGCCACGTAGATTAACAGACCCAATCCTGATTAATGCAATACTGTACATGTCACGGTTGGCTTAGGTGCCACTGTAAACCATTTAACTGGCTGCCAACTTTGCCAGGAAGAGCCAGCAAACACAAACTGATAGAGACTTCATCCTCTTTCTCTAATGGTGAGCTCAATCAGTGTTCAATATCAGTGAACTGATTTCTGTTTAATAGTGTAAAGCTGTGTAAAGTGTCCTTTTTAATTGTACAGCTCTATCATGTCACAAGGGCCTTTCTCGGCAGGTCCTTTGAGGTCTCCCTCAAACCTGCCGCCCCTTTCACTGACGAGCTCTGGCGAAGGCGTCACGCAGCCACAGAGAGTCCTCATACAGCCTCGGGTCTCCCATATACTCAGCTGTACGTTTGTAGAAGTAGTAATACAACACTGCCGCTGTTAACAGAAAGTATAGTTACTCAATGGCCACAGAGACTATGGAAAACAGGTTAGTGGTGAAAATGTTCCTCTGAATTAATTCATCAATTACCTGTTCTCTGGAAAACAAAAAGTGCTTGAAGACCATCTGTCCAAACGAAGCGGTTTGACTCCAGCCATCTCAGGTTCTAGAATAAGAAACACTTTTCAGGTTGTACAGATAAAAACATAATTACTCTGCTTTAAGGTTCTATCAATATTTCCCTCGGATACATGTTAAAAAAGCATCAGCTTTCATTTAGTGCTTATACAGAGTCGACATGCTGACGAAGCCATACCAACACCCAGCAGTGGAGGCAGATGCTGAGGGTCAGGTAAAGAGCTGAGACCATCAGCAGAGCCCTGAATCTCTCCAGCAGCAGGGACACCAGGCCAACCTGGAACACGTATGTGTTGAACATCATCAGCAGAATGATGATCACGTTGAACAGGATGGCAATGTCCTGGATGCTGCAGACACAAAGTTGACCGGTTTATTTTTAACGATGTGGAGTGTTAATGATTGTGAGAATTACTGAAAGAACAGAACAGCTAATTAATTTACAACTACAACCTGAAGGATGATAAACTGCAAAGATTTCCTTTAAGTAGATTAAAATGGTCCATAAGAATCTGAATAATGTAAATATGTCTGGTTGGCTCTGATTTTATTGATTTGTCAATGATATATACAAAAGGCAGGAGGTATATTATTAGACTAACTATTATTTTCAGCCTTAAACATTTCATTTTATTTTATTTCTCCGAAATTAGAGCCACAACTAATTATCACTTCAGAAGTGGCTCATCTCTTGGGTTTTTCTTGGATCAAGCATGCTCAATAGATTGATCATTTAATTTAGAAAATATCAAGAATAAGAAAGGGTTTGCAGTGAATATGTGTGTAACGTGACATATTTCATCGTTACGTATAATTCAGAAACTTACATGAAAAGCACTAGCTGGATGACGGGCGCTCCTCTCAGGAGCTCACTGAAGGAGTTGACGAAGAGGTCATAGGCCAACAGTGTCAGCTGGATCAGCAGCACCAGGGAGTAGTTACTGGTCTGAAGCATCTTCAAGGATGCTGCTGCAAACCGCCGAGCTTCAGTCTATTCTCCTCACTTGCAGATATTTTTCTTTACAACTGCAAAACGTAGGTACTATTTGGTGTAGATTTACCCCCTAAAACGCTAGTGTTAACTTGTCCATTCACATAGTCGGACACTGGTGGCTCTTCTACAGCACTGGGTTTGTCCCTCCGTCCAAAAACATCCTGCTTGTTGTCCTCAGGGGGAAGTATGTTGGTGTTTTGGCCGTTTTCATATCCTGCATGTTGACATCTTGGATGTGGACAGTCGCCTCCTCTGCTGCATTTCCTGTGAGACAGACACGTTGTGGAGAAAAGTCATGGTAAGTAGCAGTAACTCATGGTACCATCTCTATATGAGGTCAAGATGCTCAGGCTATTGCACAGGCAAGCGTGGAAAGGTAAAGTCTGGGATTCCAGATTAATTATACCTAGGCGGACACCACCATACTTGTTTAGTTGTTGTTATTGTGATACACACTCTGTTTCTTTTTACGCATCTACTCCACGTTAGACGGCAGCCTAACGGTGTGCAGTGATGGTTGAAGATAATCCGGTAGACGGATAATTGAATTAGACCAGTGTTTCCACAACAAATCACCCGGTGACTGGCTCGGCTCTGATTTTAACTTCGAGGAACTCACACACGCGTTAACGTTAACCACCACAGCGTTGTTTGACTACGCATATGTAAGCTTCGCAAATAACAACTACTCACCCGAAAAAAGAAAACGCGTGGAGAATGAAAATAGCTCACTCGAAGCCGAGAAAACGCGCTAAATTGCTCATATTCCCACTTTTATCGACAAACACTGCTAACCTCTCCGAGCGTCCACGGCTGCTTTCAGCGGTAACGTATGTATTTCCGTAAGTTCCATGGTAACGCTGCTTTCTTACCGTAATAACTAACGTAGAGGTGCTCGGAAAAATAGAAGAAGCGCATTTTGGTGGCTTATGTTTAAATAATATACAAAAAAAATGGGGTTCTTTCTGGTTCTTTCTTTCTTTCACACTGTGTGTATCCTCACAAAAATATCTTCAAAATCAAAATGTCATTTTCTGTATTTATGCCTCATAATTCAAATGCATTTAGAGAGATGCAATAATATTATGTCCAATATATTGATTTAGAAATCATATTTACACTTTACACAAAGCACAAATGGTCATATTTTTCACAAATTTTACTAAATGTTTATTCCATAATACATCCATTCTTTTCTTCTTTTTTTCTCTTTGGAAAAATAGGAGGAACCCGGAGAGAACCCACTCAGACACTGGGTGAGGCAAGAGTGTTAATCACTTTGCCACCTTGCCACTAATTCAACAGCATGGCAAACACGAACAGCAAGAATGTTGAAGAATAAAGTAAATAATAAAGTAAATAAATAAAGTGGAAGGTGTCCGAGTTGGAAGATTTTCAAGAATGGCCACCTGGAGATCGCATGAGATGTTAGATTTAAGGTGAATGGTTTAAATGTTTTAAGCACTGCGCAGTACAAATGAAAACCTTGGACAAACATCACTTGTGTTGTTAGATTTTGCTATGAAATGTTGTTTTACCACAGCATCTAATATAAAATACTTCTACTACTATTATATATAAACTCCCTTAAAATGCTGTATAAACAAAGGTTTTGAGACATGACAGTGTTTTGGGTGAAAGTTGGTGGTCTACATCAATCATTACGGTAAACTTAGGTGGCAGGGGCCGTCACTGCCACCTAGCGGCTCAGGTCAGTAACGACTCCTGACTGAAGTACTGAGAAGCGATCAAAGGTAGTGGACACCTGAGTCCGGCACACCGCGGGTGAGTGACATTTATACAACCTCGATGAATTTATGTAAAATATTGTAACCCCAGTCGTTTAGACACATTAAAATGTATGTTCGCCTTTTCTTCGGTATAATACACAAACTGCCGTGACTGCTGCGCGTTTCTTTTCCTCTTTAATAATAAATGTGCATTAGTTCAGTATCTTGCTTTTGGTTAGGTCAGCTAGCCACACTGCTTCATAACTGGTCGTATGTGTAAGCCGTTTTATTCAGCGCAGACAGCCGAATCAGGTCTCAGTTAAACACTTTTGCTTCACCCTGTTGATTTTTGTCGCTTATGTGCTTTACACATTGTCTGTTAAACCTGTTTTTATCAGCAGGAATGTGTGTGTTTTCAAGCAACATATGTTCACCGACACGGTCCCAGTTTGTGTGAGTGTAGTTTGACTGACAGTTTTGTAGTTTACGGCACATGCTGTCACTTTCACTGAATTTGAACGTCCCACTTTTCTGCTGCACTTCACACACACAGACTTACTGCTAAATGGTGTGTTGCTGCAGGTGTATATTTGACTTTTGGCGTGGCTGTTGGCTTTTTGGGAGTCTGGTCTGAAATACAGAATCCTTAACATGTAGTGTTTACACAGGCCTCTTACACTGGATACCAGCATATCTCACAGGGTGTGAGGACGTTTTAATCACGCATCATCAGTGAGATGATTTACCAGCCACTATCAGCCATGCTTTTTTATAAGTACTGGTTTTTTATGCCTTCATAGATAGCACGACTGGACTGGAGAGATAGGAAGGAGAGGTGAGATTATTTAACACACATTCAGTGTGTGCCTTAGAAACAATTCAAATGACACCATTAATGATTTATATATAATCCTGTGTATTGTAATCTAACCTGACGATTGATTATGTCATAAATCACTGTTGAATGGATCTTCAGGGAGATACCCAGGCAGAACATTAGCTTGCAATTGTGGTATTCCGTCAATGCAAACACGCTGCAAATGCTTTATTTGCATCTCCTCTCCATTGGTTATTTACCCTCCCTTCAGAGTAAATGTTCTCACATGACACCATCCTGTTTTTTATTGACTACACATCCTGGTGCACAGTCGTGACCACTGCTAAAAGTGGAAGTTTACCTCGTCTAAATCAATAGCGAGTACGACTGGTTTTGTCCACTATTTGGTTTATTTTGCCTGGGGATGTCACCCTTGTATAAATATGTAGACTAACATGCCCTCGCACTGGATTCCACAAACAGTTATCGACTATTATAAACACGTCAGACAGCAGATCACAGCAGCTGTAGATAATGTGCAGAGTCACAGCTTAGTTTGTTCTGCACCTCATGTTTGACAAGGGAGGACCTGCAGAGCTGGCTTCTCACGGTATCACGCAGCATGAAGTGTCTTTTTTATTCATTCTGGGTCATCAAGAAATTAAAAATCAACGACTGACTCAGACTGTCTGTATCCAGTAGTAAGTAAGAATACCTCTCCTTAATTTTTCAGTGGTGTGTGTGTGTGTGTATAGCCAGTTCCTCATAGATACGTTCACCAGCTCCTTACCCATCTGCTTCTGTGCAGTCATGTATAAGTGGCTGAATGATGGCGAAGTGCTGGTGGGTCAAGGCAGCGGTGAGGCAGTACCACTGAGCCCCAGACCGCGGGGCCTACCGGCTGGGAGCCCCATGCTGGGCCGGGGACGTAGTCCGCAGTCTTCACCCAGCTCCAGAGAATCTGTGCCAGGAAGCCCGCACGCAGAGACAATGGGCAAGGCGAAGGAGCTGTTTGTACTGTGTGACAAAGAGGGGAAGGGGTTCATCACAAAGCGGGATATGCAGGTGAGCAGCTGATGTGGTAGAATAACAGGATTCAGGCCGACTGTGGAGTCTTGAACTTTCCCTCTTCTTGTTGTCAGAGGTTACAAGGGGAGTTGCCGCTGTCACCCGAACAGCTGGAGACGGTGTTTGAGAGTCTAGACAGACAGAGCAATGGATTCCTCACTCCTGCTGAGTTCAACACAGGACTCGGTGAGCGTAGTGTTTTGAGTGATTTGAGATGACTGCTCACGGTGAGGTGAAGGGAGAAAAATACTATCTCCCTGCCATCTTCTTTGAACTGAATCTTCTGTGCCTTTCTCTGTCCTCGGTTCAGGTGAGCTGATGGAACTGGACGACACGACCGAGCTGAGCCAAGAAGAAGCAGAAGAGGATATCGACAGGTTGGACTGGTCCCAGGACCCAGCTGAAGTGAGATTTCTAAACATACTGATGGAGCTGGGCGCTGACAAACTCTTCAAAGAGTAAGATAATCATCATACAGTAGCATATCTGCACTTAATTGCCCATTTATGAGGTACACACAGTCAAAGCTAATGCAGTGAGAGGTGTGTCTGTTATTTAGCCTACCTTCATTGATATAAATGGATAAAATGGTAGAACACAACCAACAAAATGACAAAGGTTGAGTCAACATTTTCCTGAAACAACTCCAACTAAAAACTGAACACAACCTGGGTAGGATTTGTTGCAGAACTTATTAGCGTATTAGCTAATATTAGCTCCCTGGCCTATATTTTCCTAAAAAACATCAGAAACTAGTTTAAGAAGCGCTTATAATTGAACTGCTGAGGTTTTATCTGTTTAGCACACACATGAAATTCATGTTACACACCTCTTCTCTTGACTGGCTGAAGACAAGAAAGTCTCAGCTTTCAGTTTCATCAGAGCGTTTGATGGTTTTTGAAGACACCTTCAAATTCTTGATATTTTCCAGACTGACTGACATTCATGACCTTAAGTAATGACGGACTGTTGTCTTTTTTTATTTTAGCATATTATAGCATATGATATGAATTACTCCCGTAGTCAAATAGAGATATTTATTTACAACACTACCTCTGAACAGAACAGTCGTTACCCACATAATTCAATATGTGTTATTTCATAGTTTTGATGTCTTCGGTGTTCATCTAAAATTTAGAATGTAACACTAGTCTAATGAGAAGGTGTGTCCAAATCTTTGACTTGTACTGTTTATATAATGTACTTAAAACAAAAAACATAAGGTGGTAAAAACAAGTTTCTTTAGCAAACAATACAAATCTTAAAGGAATCTTACTTTGTGCGTGTGACAATAAAGACGCATGGCGTTGTGCACTCATTTTAACAGTTGTGTGTCGTGTTGTGTGTCAGTCAGCAGGAGTTATGTTCACTGTGGTGTGACCTCCAGAGGGACAGACCGGAGCTGCTCAGTGTCCTGGAAGGCATCCTGATCCACGCCGTGTCCTATTTACAGGACTCCATCAGAGAGAGAGATAGCTTGGAACAAGCTCTACGCAGGTCCCTTCTTTCTTCCATTGTCCTCTGCATGTGAACACGATAAACTTTAATTACGCCCCATTAAACTGTGAGTATTCAAAGTTTCCTGAAATCACTCAGCTCAGATTTCTTTCCCAATCTCAGACGAGAGAGTGAACACGATCGCGTTGTTCGGTCCATATACGAAGAAATGGAAAGCCAAATCCGAGAGGAGAGAGAGAAACACCTGGCTCAGGTACAGATGTGCGCTGTTTAGTCCAGCCTTTATGCTATTTAATAAAAGCGTCCATCATAATAGCATTTAATGAATGTATTGTGAAATCAAGGACAGTATTAGACAGAAGCAGAGGGGAAAGCAACTGGAGGAGGAGCTGAAGATTCGGGAGCAGGAGTTGGAGAACACATTGACAAAACAGAAGGAGGTAGGCATCAATATAACACTAACGTACTGCATATCTCTGAGGAGAGTGTGAAGAGTTCTAGCTTGAATGAATGACTCAACGGGACCTGTCTTTGTTCGAAGCTGGAGACCAAAATCCGACAGTTGCACTGTGAACAGTCGAACATAAAGAGCCAGAACCAGCAGCTGCAGAGCCTCAACGTGCAGTTGCAGGAGCAGGTGGAGAGCAGCAGAGAGCAGCTGCAGGCCGCCCTCGGTCAGCTCAGCGTGCTGGAGCTCGACGCTGCCCAAGAACAAGTGGCCAGACAGAGGTGAGTGACTAACAGCACACGCCATACTGTCATTCCCCCCAACAGATGCATGAGAAATGTGATTATATTACCACCATCTGTCCTTGAAGTATGATGGAGTATGTTCTTTCTAATAGTTTTATAACAAGGTTTAAAATGAGATCAGTAAACACATTGCAGTCATTTGATCTCACTTTTCAGTGCTAGTCAGACAAGCTGCAAGCAGTTAAGGTC
Organism: Nibea coibor; assembly: GCA_023373845.1. NCBI lineage: Eukaryota > Metazoa > Chordata > Actinopteri > Sciaenidae > Nibea > Nibea coibor. Next base: position 18,146,080 of record CM041721.1, on the reverse strand, counting down.
AACATACTGTACCTCATGTGATATTAAATGAAGAGCATGCATAACTTTTCCACTTCAAACTGGTTTAAAAATACACAGATGTGGAACAAACAAGATTACTGTAAACATGCATTCAGACTTCCTCTGGGTTGGCTAAGCAGAGCTGATCTGATAATCCAAGAATCCCAGTTTATTAAAGGCCGTATGTATAATTCTGCATTTTCCAACAAATTCCTTGAAAAAAATGAGACAGATAGCCCGCCGCTTTGTTACAATTAGTCACTCTCTCTGTGATTTATGACTTCCTTAACCTGTCTGTGACACTCAAACCAAGGAACATTTACTCATCCTCTCATTTCACACCACAAATACGTTCTTCAAGCTCACACTCATTTATGCAGTTAAAAAGATAATTATTGCACGTGATTGCAGTGTATAACGTTGCGATGCGTTCTGGTTACATGTTAGCGTGTGCGCGGCTCATCGGTGTGCTTTTATAAAAGGCTTCAGGTGCATGAGCAGCACTGTTCTTGGGATATTTTCTGTTCACAGTCTCTTTGTTTGCTCCACTGCAGAAGTGTGATGAAGGTGTCAAGAAACATGCAGAAAGAGAAGGATAGTCTCCTGAGACAACTGGAGCTATTGAGGTAACAGGCCGCCGTTTCGATTATGAATAATGAAATCTGTGGGTGAGTGTGATGTTGGTTGTAAATGATTTTCCCTCTTTGTGTCAGGGATATGAACAAAAGACTGCGGGATGAGAAAGATGCCCAACAGTCTCAGAAGAGGGTTAGTCACAAACACTCTGTCCTTCCTCCTCTGCCATTAACTTATTACCTCAGTGAAGACCTTTGTACCCCGTGGACACAGCCGATTTATCCGACCTAAACTAAGTCTTGGACTGGTGTCATGCTTTATTTCATCCTCTGGACAATGATTATTTATGGTGGGCAGCTATTATTGTTTGGTTATTGACTGATCTTGTGTTAATGAAATGGACACAGTTTGGGATTTCTCGCGATGTCAGCAATGTTTTTTTTCTTGTTTTCCTCTTGTTAGAAGTGGTCAGCAAAGTGAAAAGGCATTTATTCTGTCCTGTGTAAACTTTAAGGAAAGAGTGTGTCATGTGTTTGTTAAAGATACTGTACATAGCATTTATTTATACAGCTGAACTAGAGTGGGTCAGTATTTACCAAACTAATAAAGCCCTTTATCGCAATTCATAAAGGAGTGCTGATCTCTGAGCAGTTTCTCCTTTATTCAGTTCACATCCATAAGACGATGAACACCTGTTGGCTGTTTCCTGTATTTTCTTGTCTTCTTGTACATGTTGTATATTATCAACAAAAAGTGTATTGCTGAAAATGTATTAAAATGTTAAACAGCAGCAGACTAAATGTCGCAGTTGGACTGAATTCTTGCAAATCTAAAATAATCTGCCTGTTTGAAGCAAAGAGAAGAGTTAATGTTCCTTGTAAAACTTCCATAAAAAAAAAAATCTTAACGTTACTCATTTCTTCTGCCTCACAAAAATCTTTTAGCCTCCACACGAAACAAAGACTTTGCTGAAGAAAGGGTCAGTCATAGGTAACTACTTACCGCAAGACAAGCCCTTGAAAAGGTTTGTATGACTTAAGTGGATCTGATCACATCACATTTTGTCATCTAATGCGAGGCGGACTGCCCCGAGGAAGCGACTAATTTTGTGTGTTCGTTGATTCCGAAGACAGCTGAGCTCATCTGATGAGTTGGAGCAGGACAAAGACAGAGAGATGACAAATTCGTCCAAGAAACACCATCCGTCATGTAGAGTCAGGTTTGAAAATGAACAGATGCAAGCTCAGGTAGGGAACATGTTAAATCCCAAATCCATCCATTTTTATAACTCAGCTGCACGATGGCGGGCGCAGCAATGATGGAGCACAGATTTGTCAGAACAAAACGCTTTGAAAATGTTAAGTTTGGTGCCTTTACCTGAATTTTAGAGCACCAATGTCAGTCCTCAGCGATTGTTCAAGGTGGTATTCCTGGGTAACTCAGGGGTGGGTAAGACCTCCTTCATCCAGCACTACTGTACAGGACACTTCCAGAATAAAATGAGCGCTACTGTTGGTAAGCTTTTCTTTTATTATCACCATGAATGTGCTCCTCAGTGTACATGTAAGTAAAGTGTGAAACCATGTTGCGTTTAGGTGTAGATTTCCAGATGAAGACTTTAAATCTGGGCTCTACCACGATCACCCTGCAGCTCTGGGACACAGCAGGACAGGAGAGGTCAGACGTGACACGCTTTATTTATTTCATGTTCAGCAGCCAGATGATATCACACCACCTGACAACTGGGTTATTTTATTTTCCTTCAGGTTTCGCAGCATCACCGAGCAGTACTACCGCAAAGCTGACGGGATCCTGGCCATGTATGACGTAACTCATTCCCCCTCCTTCACCGCTGTGCGAGGATGGATGGACTCGGTGAAGGTGAGCAGGTGGAGATGATGCAAAAACATGCAAAACAGTTTGTCCCAATTTGAATACACACATGGAGGTAAACGACAGGAATCTCTAAAGACTCCTGGGTGATAAGCTTTTCAGTCTGACGTTTATAATAATAAAAATAATAATAAGTCTGTGTATTCTGCGTATCTCCCCAGGAGAAGATGTGTGAGGGGGCAGTACTGATGTTGCTGGCGAACAAGGTGGACCTGGCGGACAGTCACAGCAGACAAGTGACGGCAAAGGAGGGGCAGAGACTAGCAGAGGTGGAGCGCATTCAAATAATCAAATGAGTTCTTGCTGTGATTACTCACGATGTTACTCACGATGCTTTTTTTTACACAGCAACACCAAGCTTTATTTTACGAGTGCAGCGCCAAAACTGGGTGCAACATGGAGGAGGTGATGAGGGATCTGGCTCGGTATGGCAGTCTTATTTCTTTGCTGTGTGTCATTAACATCATCTGGATCCTGTATTTGTATCTGCTGTGCTGGCAGTCTGTTAGGTACATTTAATTTGTTGTTGTGTTTTTTCCACTGTAGCTAAAATACACTCAGTCACCAGTTTCTTAGGTATGTCGTCAACCGCGTGAGAAATCCTTCATAAATGCGGAAGGCGATCAAACTTTGTAGTTACTTTATAAGTGCAACTACCCAATAATCTGATGATTTAAGACTAATTGATCAATCATTTAATCTATAAATTGCCAGAAAAAGTGCAAAATTCCCAGCACAATTTCCCAGAACCTCAAATGAGAGTGAGACGAAGAATTTGCTTGATAAATTCATGAATTTTAACATTTAGTGCACATTTCTTGGGGGCTATGACTCATTCAATGCTGCATTCACTCTTTCCAAGAATGACTCCAGTATATGTGAATGATTTGCATCTGTGTGCACGCATTGCCTCCAGCATGTTTGTCACCTTAAGAGCTGTTCACCTTTTGTGTTGTTTTAAAGTTTGAATTGAATTGTGGATGTCTGCTGTACTTACGGAGTCTATTTTTAGCCTGACATTCCATTCATTTATGGTAGAGTTTAGAAATAAGCCTCAAATTAGTGCTCCATTTCATATACATATTTATTTCTCACATGTCGTGGTTTCTTCTCAGGATGTTAGTGTCCCAGATTGATCGACAATGTGAAGATGCGGTCGTCCTGACTGCAGACCCTGATAAAAAGCGCTGCTGTACATAACCAGAAGAGGAAAGGACGCTCCTGTCATGTGTCACCACCGCTGCAGCCGATCACGGCAGCATCGAGTTCATCTTTGTTGAAACATTTCGGTTATGGGGAATGATGAAGGGTGGTGTCCAAGTCCCGAGGTCACATATCATCATATCATTTCAAGACTCCAGCTTTTTTTTCTGCGAACAAGTTTACTGAACAGTATCTGTAATGTTTGCCTTTGTTGTTATGTATCTTTATAAAACATCAAATAAAATATATTTTTGTTGACTGCTCTGTTGTCTCTGTGCAATATCTCACAAGCTGCTGAAATTGTTTTAGTCCCAGCAGAGCTCACATGCGTGAGAAACCAGATGGGGGCAGCCATGTACTCCACATTGCTTGTGGAGCTGCCTGTGGTGCCAAAAGAGGACAAACGCTCAGGCGCTTGGGTAGGAGGCTCGGGTCTGAGTGTCAACTGAGAACTTGCACTGTTGCAGTTAACCTTCAAAGACAGCAACGCGTTGACACCCGGGTTGGTGGGACCTGGGAAGACGTTACCCCGATAATCTACATCCTTCTGGGCCCACCATCTAAAATCAGGTAGGAGTATTTTAGTCTCAGCGGAAAGGGAGAGGAGTTTTTCCATGACACAATGAGTTAAAAATAACTCCTGATTCTGACCATGGAGAGATTTTGTTTTGCTGGACAATCATATTTACACAGAGAGAGTGATTTTGCCTCATGGCTGGAAAACAACATCACATCAACATCATTTTTAATATGTGTAAAATATTTTTATGGTACTGTTCTTGATTTGTTTATCTCTTCATAAAGAGAGATGTTCACTGACACATAAAAGTAAAAAAATCACCATCTGTCATGATGCTCACAGCTTTTCTTTTTAAAAAAAAAAAAAGAAGACGCAGAGGACAGTTCAAGTCAGGTTAAAACAGATTAATTCATGAAGTGAAGCATTAAGAGTCAACTCTATATCACTGGGGTGTGAGAAGATCAGGTTAAGTTACTGGGATGGGGGACATATATATCTGTCTGCTGGATGACATGTGACACAAGTTGTTAAGTATGTTTTCCCCACAACATATTTGATCTTTGAGCTCTTCTCATTTCTCCGGTACAGAAGCTTTTTTTATTTGCAGGTTTGTGGCGCCCCACATTTTATTTTTGGTCTTAATGTTGCTCACAGGTAACGCGTCAGGAAAGCTCGTGCATACTGTCGTTGTGCTGCAGCAGTAAACCCCCTTTTCACACCAGACGTGGTGAACTAAAGTAGACTGAAAAAGGGAAATTCCTGCATGTGTACCGCAACTGACTAGTCTCAATCTGATAAAGCACTAATAGGCTTTAGCTTGCTGTCATGTGTGAGTGTGAAGATGTATGATAGCAGCCATCAAGTGTTGGAGGAGGAAGGTTCGGCTGTGCTATCTAATATCCCTTGAAAGAATTTCTTCAAGATTTTGACGTAGTAATGCTCACCGTGTGTGCAGCTGGACCTCGAGTGTGTGAACACTGACGCTGTTTTTCATTTCAGAATGGAAAGACAACGTGGAAAAAGACACACCTGTGGGACGATTTGTCTGAAATATCTTCTTCTTCTCTTTAACCTTCTTTTTTGGGTAAGTTAACATGGAAGTGTTGAGATTTGATCTGAATTTAAGACAACAAAACCACCTGTTAAGGCCTCTACTGGGCATTATGATAATTATTAATGCCATTAGTAGTAATAATTAACTTTAAGTTAAAGAAATAAAAGCATGCTTTGCCTCAGATTCCACAGAAATTAATCATTTCCCTTTTTTTCAAGACTGCATCCCCCCAAGACTGCAGGAGGGCGAGCTCTGCATATGTTCTATCATACTCCATAGCTTCTGTAAACTACACGTATGGTACCATTTCATCTGCAGTGTACCAATAGTTACAATATTCCATACAGTCTCAGAGATAATACCACATTCTAGCTACATCATAACCTTTCAGTCTCTTAACTTGTTTTCAGAGTAGATTGAATCAGCTCATACTTTATCTCCTTATTCTGCATTTCCACACTCAGACATAAAGATCCATGCGCGTCAGATAACAAACCAAATTCGGCTGAATGCCTCTTGAGGCAGATTAAGACTAAGGCGTTGTCTCGTTTGCTTCACTGTCACATTTTAGGAGTTATATATTGTGACTGCTAGCATTCGTGTGGTACATTCCTGATATAAGCATCTGGTTTGAGTCGAGCTGATAACGGTACGTTCTTTCAGCTGGCAGGAGGGGCCGTGCTGGCAGTGGGAGTGTGGACTCTGGTGGAAAAGAGCGAATACATCAGCTTACTGAACTCCAGCTTCTACTCAGCCTCAGCTTACATCCTGATAGCTGCTGGGGTCATCGTGATAATGACCGGGGTCATCGGATGCTGCGCCACTCTGAAAGAGATGAAGAGTCTTTTGATTGTGGTAAAACGGATCAGACGCACAAACACTGCCCCGCAACTGAGGTTTTATTTACCTCGATTGTTTCGTGATCCCTGTTCTAATAAACCAGAAACCAAGAAAAGACAGTAGAGTTCCTGTTTATACAAACACACCCTGGCCTGAGTCTACATGTACTGTAAGTTAATCCCTGGTGACCTTCTGTCTTGTCTGCCTGCAGTCGGTGCAGCTCATTATGTCAGACAGGCATGACTGTCAGATATAACAGACAAAGTCACGCAGAGTGTGTCTTTAAGAGTTTAGATTTAGAGCGCGGCTCATGCCAGAGGAATGACGGGCATCACAAACGGCTGCTCGGACTGAAGTGCGTGAGAGACACAGACAGACAGACACGGCGAGAGGACGTAACACAGAAGCAAAACTGCACAAGCTGTGTGACGTTATGTCTATTTCCATATCCACCACAACCTTTGTAATGAATAACTTCCCCTAACACAGTTAGTGTATTCTAGTACGATGTTTCTTTTTTAGTCATTCACAGATACTTTCCACGATAATGTCATGCGCTGAAATCTGCTGATATTTTTACGTTTCATTCTCAGTGTATTCACAGCTGTGTTCTCGTCTCTCCTCTACAGTATTTGTGCTTGTTACTCTGTATTTTCCTGCTGGAACTCATCGCTGGTGTGTTGGCCTTCATTACATACCAAGAGGTGAAGCTGTCTTCTGCTTGTTTGTGTTCATACATATTTGACCAAAGCCTAGTGACAGATATTATCAGGATAATATTTCCTGATTGAAGTTCTCAGCTGATTGTATTTCTTATTTTTTTATTTATTTTTTTATTATTTATTATTTACCACAAATTTTACCACCCATGTGATGCTGCTCTCTCCGTTGTGAAATCTTCTCTGCACGCCTCTCTGTGCATGTTCTTCATTTGTCCTGTTTTTTTTCCACCATTCTCACACCTCTCTTTCTTCCCCCCTTTTCCTTGCTCCAGTGTTTCCCTTTCTGCTACCAGGTAATCCGCTGCCACCTGTTTCCATTTTATATCAACCTGTTTCTCTGACAGGTTCATATAAAATCGTTTGTTTTCACTTCTCTGTAGACAAGCAACAAATCTGTTTTTATCTGCGAATTCATTTGAAGAATGCTCATGTGGAACAGGGAGAGGGGTCAGGCGATCTGTGCTCATATGTTTTGAGTTATGTGTGGGCATTGCACAGGTACAAAGGAATGTTAAAGGGGAGGAAAGAAACTTGACCGGGGGCTATTTTTATTGGTGGGAGGAGATTTTGCAGGTGACACGTTTGTTTCTGACCAGTTGCTGTAATAATAATTCTCCTGTCTCACAGCTGGATGAGGAGCTCAGACAGAACCTGAAAGTGACCATGCAGCTGAAATACCAGCAGCCGGGGGAGGAGAGCGTCACACAGGCCGTGGATAAACTTCAGCAGGAGGTGTGGAAGTGATACTGTATGTTTGAATCACAGCTGGAGTACAGGCGGCCAGACAAAAAGTCACTTTAGATGAGATTTATAACATCTATCTATCTATCTATCTATCTATCTATCTATCTATCTATCTATCTATCTATCTATCTATCTTCCTCTCTGCACTGTTCCCAGTTTAAGTGTTGTGGCAGTCACAACTCGTCGGATTGGACGGACAGCGTGTGGATCCAGGCGAATGAGCGGCTCGTTCCTGACAGCTGCTGTAAAACTCCCATTGACCTCTGCGGTCGCAGGGACCATCCCTCCAACATCTACAAGGTGGAGGTAGGCAGAGCTGTCCATTTTTGAAATTTTAAAGTCGTATAAATCAAATCCAAGATTTTCATTCTCTTTCTGTTTCGCCTCCTTCCAGGGAGGCTGCATCATGAAATTAGAGGAGTTCATCCTGAGTCAGTTGTATATTCTCGGTGCAGTGGGCATCGGGGTTGCATTTCTACAGGTGAAGCACTGAGTACTGAACATGTTGCACGTTAACGTGAACATCTCTTAATACTGTGCCACTAGCTGGACTAACAAGCTCCTCGTGTCTCTTTCTTTTCTTTCAGTTGGTGGGGATGATGTTTACTTGCTGCCTTTATCAGAATTTAAAAGAAGATCCGTACTGATGATCCTCCTTTTGGACTTCCTTTAAAATCACAAAATCACACAGTCACATTGTAAACTGTAAATTGTTTCGGTCAGACTTTTTAATGCCCCATAGTTTTTAATAAGTTGCTAATTCAAATAAAGGCATCGTGATTTTCAAATACAGACGTCACAGACACTATAATGCTGCTGTGCAGCTTTTCCTGCTTTGAGTATCTGTCATGTTGAGATTATGAACTGTGGCTGAACTTGTAACCAAAATACTCATTTTAAAGAACAGAAAAATAAGAGCATGCTGTGAAGACATTTGCAGTCATTGTTGGACTTGTTGTTTATCTATTTTTTATAATGTATCACACCTAATTTGAAAATGAATATAAAGATATGTTTTGCTTGTTGAAATACAAATAAAAAAATGCTTGGCTTTTATTATTCCCAAATCAATTTCACATTTAATTGTATTTTTTAACAATAAGCTTTTATTCTGAAATCCTTAACCGGATGTTGTTGTCAGCTGACAGTACTTCCTCCTTTCGTATTTGCTCTGGACGTTTCTCCACCTACAGTTTTCTCTTTATTCGTTAAAAAGTAGTTAAAACATTGACTGTGTAGTGGACACAGAGGTCGGTGAAATGTCTGCCAAACCAACATGTCTGATCGTGGCCAGCGCTTCTCCACAAGGTGAGTCCGTCATCACCTGATGAAGGGATGAAGAGACACACTGCAGCAGCACTGACTCCACTCAGACAGCTCTGTACCAATTAGAGCTGAGCTCATTCATTTAATTAACCTGTCAGCTGTGATCAGACATCACCTGTTAGCTAGCTAGCTTAGCAACCAAGCGACGTTTTCTGTGAACACTGAGCTCTTTGTCACGTTACGTTACTTTATGGGTTTAAAATGATGTGTTTCGTTACTTTATGGGTTTAAATGGATGTATTTTGTTAGTCTATGGGTCTAAAATTATGCATTTTGTTACTTTAGAGGTTTAAAATGATGTATTTTGCTACTTTATGGGTTTTAAATTATGCATTTTGTTACTTTAGAGGTTTAAAATGATGTATTTTGTTACTTTAGAGGTTTACAATGATGCATTTTGCTACTTTATGGGTTTAAACCGATGTATTGTGTTAGTCTAGGGGTCTAAAATTATGTATTTTGTTGATGTGAACTGATGCATTTTGCTACTCTAGAATTATGCATTTTGTCATTTAAGTTGTCTAAAATTATATATTTGGTTACTTTAGGGGTCTAAACTGATGTTTTGCTACTCTTGAGGTTTAAAATTCTGCATTTTATCATTTAAGTTGTCTAAATTTATGTATTTTGTTACTTCAGGAGTTTAGACTGGTTCCTTTTGTTCCTTTGTGTGTTTAAAATGATGTTTGTTCCTTCAGGGGTGTCTGCAAAGTCTTTTCATCAGTCCTTCAGCCTCTGTAGTTCAGTGTTTAATCTTCAGACAGCTACACCCGGGGTGAGTAAATGTTCAGAGCTCATTATTGATACTGAAAGCAGCAGTTCAACCACAAGGTTAATTAACTTGTATCAGAGGGAAATATATATTTTACCCCACTACAATTACTTGACAGCTGTTATCAATAATCACATTAAGTGTTTATAAAATATGATTTGGATTTACTGTTTTTTCTTTTATTTATTTATTTTTTTTTTTATTTCACAGGCCAAATAAATTAATAAATCTGTAAAATAATCATTAGTTGATGAGTTGAGCTGAGGTTTTCTTCATTTCAGGGGAAGCCCATAGATTTTATTGGAGTCGATGAAAGCACTTCTAGGTGGGTGCAGGACTTCAATGTGAAACCCTACGCAACACCAGCCAAACTTGAATCTATAGATGGTAAGGTCATTCATTTCAGTTTTCTTTTTTTATCTGTACTTTTATGTTGTTTGGTTAAGTTAAATGTCACAGTGACCCTTTGCAGGTGCCCGATATCAGGCGCTGCTCATCCCTGACTGCCCCGGAGCGCTGAATGACCTGGCACACAGCGGCTCTTTGCACCGCATTCTTACACACTTCATCTCTCACCAAAGTGAGTGTGAGGCTCATTTAAAAAAATCAGTCAGTGCGTGATTTATATGTCCAGTGTGTAGACTTTGTTTCTGTGTGCAGAGCCCGTCTGTGCCGTTGGACAAGGAGTGTCGGCACTGTGTTGCGCCACTGAGGGACAGAGCTGGATCTTCAGTGGCTACAGCTTAACGGGGGTTAGTGTTTTTCAAGTAAACATGAATTCAATACACCCAAATATGCAAATTCAATGTTGTTAATAACAGCAACTGTTTTTGCTGAAAGCCATCAGTGTTTGAGCTTGTGCGGAGGCCTGACTTTGCCAACCTGCCCTTGGTTGTGGAGGACTTTGTGAAAGACAGTGGTGGATCGTACACAGGTGAGCCGACCTGCAGGGCACTGATACTAATTTGGTCATTTCTTAATCAGCATTTCGAAAACTCTCCCATGTTTATCTCTTTGTTTTTCAGCAAGTCAAGAAGACGCTGTGCACGTGGTCATAGACAGACACCTAATAACTGGACAGAACATGCAGTCGACGTCGCTCGCTGTAAATAATCTCATCCTGCTTTGCAGCGCCAAGTAAAAATACAAAACGTTGACATCAAATTGACACATTTATATTCATGTAATTAAACAAACATTCATCTCAGACAAATATTGGAAGATGCTGGTTCAGAACAGATGTTTGGCAATGCTGTAAATACATATGTTTGTCGATGTACTTGTCAACGCTGTTATTACAAGCCTAATAAAAAAAAAACCACACACACAATCAAATGTCTTGATTTGGAAATTAAAAAAAATAGAAAACTCGGGGTGTCAGGTGTTCAGAGGACATTCAAAGCTGGAGAAAGACGCATCTTCACAGCAAACAAAGCTGCATCCAAAAGCAGAAATGTTCAACAGAGAGCAAAACAGATGATTTCTGGCTGCTGATGTTTGTGGTACGTGAAGTGTGAAGGCCTCAGAACAAGAATAGCTCTTTATTTAAACTTCATACTTATTAATGATCCTGCATGCTGTATTGTTGATTTGACGTATTACTGCACCCTGACTTAATTATACACTTTTTTTTTTCACAATATTACCCATGAAAAAGAGAACAACATACTCAAGTACCTCATGTCTGCCGCTAGTATCATTAAATCAACAAATCCCAGACGTGTACACACAGATGAGATTTCTCCACACATGAACCTCAAACAAGTTAATATTAACTGAATCCTGTCAATGGTTCATGTCGTTCGCTCCAATGGAAAAACAAAAACAATACCTGCGTTACAGCTCTTGAACTTTTGGTGCATCATATTCAGGAAAAGAAAAAAAAAACATGTGCTGATGATCAACAGTTTTCAATATCAAGTTCAACTCTCATAAGAGATCATAGAAATAGTCCAGACCTTGTCCTAATTCCCATAAGGAAATTCCTGTTCCCAGTTCAGTGGCTAAAGAGATCCTCAAGTAGAGTGACTGTAAAAAAAAGGAAAAGAAAATAAAGTAAACAAACCTAATGAAAGCATCACAGTTAATAATCATCTATGCTGCTCTTATAAAACGTACCTTCAGTGATGGATAGTACACCGCATGCTTCACTGCATTGCTCCTGGAAAAAGTGTGACAGATCTTGTTAACAGATGCTGTTAAACTTTAGTTTAGTTGAAGTTTTAAGCCATAATTCTTTGACTTCAAGTGTCATTAAACCAGTACCTCTTGTAACTGAAATAATGTTCTCCAGCATATTCATCCCAGAGATGTTTGGGCCTGTGCTCTCGCAAAATCTCAATGTACCTGCAGGAAATCCGAAACGAGTTTAAGTCAAAGTCACTGAAAAACCAAAAGTTTTCTCAGCCTAACTTCTTATGACTGTATGACAAAACAAGAGATTTATGTATCTGTACATGGTCCATACATGGTCCATCCTTACATGTTCTGATTTCTAACCTTTTATAGACCAATCAACTAAATGATTAATTGAGAAAATGATCAACTTTTAACTGTAACTAAATATTGCAGCAGTAGTCATCGTCTTACCTTCCTCCAAGGATCGGCTCTGTTCCCTGACTTGCAAAATCAAGGCCGTACAAATTGAGTCCAAGCAGGATCTTTTGCCTCCACTGAGTGTTTGGTGCGAGTTGGAGAACACAGTCTCTCACCCAGGGCAGAGGAGAGCTCGGGCCCGGTCTATTTAAAAAAAAAACCAACAACTCAGGACACTGTCCGCTTTAATGCTGTGAATCTTCTTGTATGTATTTGTTACTCTAATCACGATGAGTCTATAGGCATCACCTGGCACCGCTGGAGTAGTCGTATGTCATGAGGCTGAATCCATCCACTACCGGGGCCAACTGCTCAAACTCCTCTCGGCCAAACATGCCTGGCTGCCCCGCGCTGATGATGAAGAAGTGATGGAAAAGAAAAGAACCAATTTCAGTGATATTCCTTTATTATTTTTCAATGCTAAAAGTAAAGTAATATTACTCCTTTACCTCGTCACAGCAGGTGGAATCACAAGAATGCAGTCTAATCTTTTGGCCTTCAAAGTCTCACAAATGTGTTTCACCAAATGGACCAGCTCCCTGAACGGAGAAGATTTTACATGTTTGATGACGCTCTCTTGAGAAACAGATGTTGATCAGAGTAAAATATCAAAAGAGTCGACTCACTTTCTTTTGTTACCTCCCAGCTGGCTCCACAGCTCCAAGGTGAAACCATCGAACCCTTCAGTCTGTAAGGCCACAGAGTCGTTAGAAAAGCAACACCGCTGAATGGGATCTAAGGCTGAGCACATCAACTGATTTACCTTTGCAACATCCACCAGCTCACTTCCAAGCTCTTCAATTTCATCTTCACTCCCCAGCACGCTAACGTAGTCCTGGTAAGACCAGCCATCAAATAAGAGACGAGGCACTGAGGGTAGAGAGAGTAAAACGACCACACAATAAAAGCATAAAATCACCTGCACTGATCCACGTTAAGACAGCTGTGAGGAGGACGTCTACTCACCCATCCTGATTTTTTTGTTAGACTTGCGTACAGCTTTGACCCAGCCTGTGAGAGCAAAAACACCTCTTTATGTACATTATGTATTGTTTATGTGTGATAATCTGTGGCAATGCTTTAGTCACTGACAAAGGCTAGAAATAGCTTTCCTGAATATCAGGGGAGTGTGTCCTGTACCTGGATCATGATCGTGGAGTCCAGTAACGTCAAAGGTTTCAGGTCCCCGTCGGCGGAGCTGAAGCCACACTGGAGACACTGAAGTTAGCTTAGGACCAAACATCTTGGCGACGTCGTAGCCGTGTGAATTCCACTAGATGGATGGGAAAATTAATATGACATGTAATCTAGAGATAATGCATTTCTGCATCAGGCAGATTAAACCAACTTTGTCAGCTGAACTTGATGCATTTTTCTGCACAGGACTAAAGATTCCTTCGTAGCCGGCTTGTTAGATAAGAATATCAAATGATGTACAGTATTATGAGCATGTGACTATTGCTTTAAGACAGACTTGCACAAATCTGAACATGTCCTTTGATGCTGTGGTAAAAGTAGACGTGCTGCTGGGTGGATTTCAGACTTACAGGTGTGACATATCCGAGCACTTGTCCTTGAAATGTTCTCCTGATGTGAGCACAGTACCTCTTTTCCTCCTTCACTATATCTTTCCAGTGTGGGTCTGACACAACAAGGCCTCTCTCCAACACAGACAGCTCAGCTGGAGATGTCTAAACGGTGAGAGCAAAGAGAAAAGCTCCTATTTCAGTGACAGATAATCATCATGATGACTGGACAAATGACAGGTGGGAGACGAGGGCCTCCTCCTCCTCCTCCTCCTCCTCACTCCTGCAAAACGCAGGTGAGTCCAGTGACATGCCAGGCAAAACAGACGAGGACTTGACAGCACACACAGCTCACACCCATCCGTGAGGGTAAAGCCCTGAAGTTACTCACCTCGGCCTCAGCTTTATGCGACTTCTTTGCATCAGTTTTGGAAAGTGTTGCACTGACCAACCAGCAGCAGCATGAGATGGCGTGCAGCAGGAGTAATGTCGTTCTCATTTCCAAAAAAAAAAGAAAGAAAGAAAGAATGAAAGAAAGAAACGCAGTGAAAAGGCAGTCAAATAAAAATGGATTGGCTCAGGTCTGCAGGTTTGCAGTGCTTCCTTCCTTCCTGACTGAGATCTGGCAGATTAACAAGCAGCATATCCTCCAGCGGCTCCGGATCACACAGAACAACGAGCCGCGTTCATGCTGCTAACACATATCATGACAAAATACACCCGGCGTTGACTGTCTCGGCGGTGGGTGCCGGTTTTTGATTGACAACTTAGCTCAACGTGTTTCTTTCTGGAGCGTCAGCCGAGCTGCTGGCTGACTTCCGCGTGTGGTGTTTTTCAAAATAAAACGCGTGCGTGTCCAACCCGCGAGGCACCGGAAGTCATCTGAGCAGCTAGGTGGCAGTGTGAAGGAGACGACGCGAGTCGAACAAACACACCGGTGTGAGCCCACTGAAGATTATTACAAACTTCTAAGGTTGTCCCTGATGTTTTACCTGAAGTCTTCGGCTCCTCCGGTGTTTATTTAAAGAAGCTGACGTTGACAGGTGAGTGTCATCGTCGCTTGCTAACTCGCTAACTAGCCAGCTAAGGTGAACTGAGTGCAGTGTGGCTAACAGGCTAACCTGTCAGTGTTTATGTTTCAATGAAGCTTTAACTATTTTTAATTTACTGAGCTGCTGTTTGCTGTAAAAATGATGATATATGAGCCTGTGACAACATGAAGCAGGTTGTAATACTCCACTCCAAATTCTGGAACATATACTTTATATCATATATGTGCTATATATGTGCTAATATAAACAACTGTTTATACAATGTTCTTATCTTTTTGCACATTATATTTTCATATTTATATTCATAGTGTATTATTTATAGTATGTATATCTTGTATAGTCGCATATATAACAAGTAAGCATGTTATACATATACTGTTTATCATACCATGTCATATCTTATGTGTGTGTATATATACATATATTCATACATGTGTATATATTATGTATTATATATTGCTGTTATGTATGTATGCACACCTTGCACAGGCTAAATATAAATTTCTATGTGTATCTCTATTATTATTATTATTATTATTATTATTATTATTATTATTATTATATCTGTCACTAAAGAAACTAAGTTACTGTTAAAATAAAATACTGCTGTAAAATATATCAAAACCTTTATTTATACAGGAGTCTATACAGAATAAAGTACCATGTTATATTAGAGACTGTCAATTGTACAGTAAAACACTGTAATATTCAATGGAATATTTTACAGTCTTTTACTATCATGGTCTTTCCACGGTCTTAGTTTTCCACCATAAAATCTACAGACATTTCAAAATATGGAATATGAAACATGCCAACCTTAAATGTGAAATCAACAGTACAACAAACAACATTTATTTATTTATTTTAAAACATATTTCAAAGCAGGACCTCGTCTCGTTGGACTCATTTAAGTTTGGACTGTTTTGGATCTATGCTGTAACACTTATTACTTATTATCTTTTGGGTCTTTTTTAGTGAGTGATGGCGGTCGAACAATTTGTGTCAAAGACGCTCGAGCTTCTACAGGAGGAGAGGGAGGCTGAAATAGAGGAGACCAGGTAACCACCAGTGACCAGAGCTACAGAAGAGAGTGTACAACTGTTTTTGTAGGCTGAGTGATAGTCCCTAAGACTGTCGTGTGTAAAATCTGTGAATTTAATCGTTTCTGTTTTTTCTCCCAGGATATGGCAGGAAAACATCTCTCTCAAGGATCTTCAAAATAAAGGTGTTTGCCTGCTGAAGCTGCATGTAGGAAGTCAGTCCACAGGCTTGTATGGTCGCACAGTCGTTGTCCTTGAGCCAAGAAGGCATCTTGGTTTCTCATCGCTGCCGAGCAACAATTTTGGACCTGGTGAGATGAATTAATGCACAGAGACTTGTGCTTTTCTTGTCGCTTTAGTTTCATAATTTGTTTAGTGACATGTTTGTCTTTTGCTACAGGCGACATAGTTGGCTTGTATGACACTGGCGGATGCACCGCAGACTCACAAATTGGCACAGGAATAGTGACAAGGGTCAGCCAAGCTTCTATTAGTGTTGCCTTTGATGATTCAAAGGATGGCCTCAGCTTTGATACAGATGCTCTTTATAACCTCTTAAAATTGGCAAATGACGTCACCTACAAACGAATGAAAAAGTGAGTGCCGTCTTTAATGTCACTGTAAGACAGATACAAGCTCGGTATAAAACCTTGAATCAACTTACACGGTTTATTTTGTGCTTGCAGGGCCTTGAACGCCTTAAATGGATACAGCAATGGACCAGCTGGCAATCTGATAAATGTTCTCTTTGGAGACACAAAGCCGTCTTCTCAATCACAGCCAAGCAAGTCACATTTTACAGAATCTGATTTTTAAAAAACAGTCCTCTAATTGCTCTGTGAAACTGTTCTCTGCAGTGGCACAGTGATTTCAAATCACCGTGAAATATTCTGGGCATTTTGTTTTGCTTCATCAGATGAAGTCGAATTCTTTAACTCGAACCTGGATGATTCCCAAAGAGAGGCCGTGTCGTTTGCTCTGTCACAGAGAGAACTGGCCGTGATTCACGGACCACCAGGCACCGGGAAAACCACCACAGTGGTGGAGATCATCCTGCAAGCGGTCAAACAAGGCCAGAAGGTGAAGAAAGTTTTTTTTTATTTTTTTTTTTTTATTGGTGTACATGTGAATAATTTTTTTTGGCTTCTGTCATTGTCAAGATCATTTTCATGTTTGGATTCTGTGTCTGTGCAGGTCCTGTGCTGTGCCCCCTCTAATGTGGCTGTGGATAATTTAGTGGAGAGGTTAGCCCAGTGCAAGGCAAAGGTCCTGAGGCTGGGTCACCCCGCCAGACTGCTGGAGTCCATTCAGAAACACTCACTAGACGCCATCCTCGCTCAGAGCGACAACGCAAACATCATCGATGACATCCGTAAAGACATCGATAAAGCTTTTGTTAGTATTTCACTGAGTGCACTTACTAACATTTGTGCCATCTTGAACCATTTATAATATTTTATATATTTTCCTAGGTGGGAATGAAGAAGATGCGTGAAAAAGGAGAGCGGGGGAATTTCAAAAGGGAAATAGGAGAGTTAAGAAAAGAGCTGAAAACCAGGGAAGCCACAGCCATCACTCAGATCCTAAAACGTGCTGACGTCGTGCTCTCGACCAACACAGGTCAGCAACGGCCTTCAGTGAATAAAATGTAGTTTCGCTGGGTGCAGTGATGATGAAAGGCAGTCAGAAAACACTTGTGTGCGTCTGCAGGTGCTTGTGATGATGGCCCTCTGAAGTTTCTGCCAGCAGAGCATTTTGATTGGGTGGTGATAGACGAGTGTGCTCAGGCCATGGAGAGCAGCTGCTGGATCGCCCTGCTGCGAGCACGCAAGTGCATTCTGGCCGGAGACTACAAGCAGCTACCGCCTACTATCAAATCACAAACGTAAACAACAGGTTTTCATGCAGTTTGTTATGTTAAAATTAATTAAATTAAAGAATCTGAGGCACAATCCAGAAAAACAGCCACTTTATCTGGACTATGTGGGATTTTATAGGATCTTGTTGTATAATGTTTGTAGTTCTTCACTCATTGTTCTGTTTTTGTGCTCCGCAGGGCTGCATCGAAAGGTCTGGCCCTCAGTCTCATGGAGAGGCTTATCCAGATGTACGGGGACTCGGTGGTCCGCATGCTAACGGTTCAGTACCGCATGAACAGTGCCATCATGGAGTGGGCCTCCAAAGAGATGTACCAGGGAAGACTAACAGCTCACAGCTCTGTGGAGAGACACTTGTTAAAGTGAGTGGGATCTTGGTAATAGAAAGTATCTCACTTTTGTAGCTCAGTGATTTAAAAATCTCATCAAAATGACTTTTATGCCTTAAAAGAGATCTGCCAGGAGTCACCTGCGTCGAGGAGACCGTCACGCCGTTGCTTCTTATCGACACTGCCGGCTGTGGCCTGAGTGAGATGGAGGTGACAGATGAGCAGTCCAAAGGCAACAAAGGTCGGTCGTTATTTTTTTTTATTATACATCATTTTATTACAGTTAGTTTGGTATCTAACAGTTTGTTAACTTTATCCTCAGGTGAGGTAGACATTGTTGAATTGCACATCAAGGCGTTGACCGAAGCTGGGCTCAAAGCGAAGGACATAGCTGTTATTGCTCCGTACAATCTCCAAGTAAGTCACTGACAGTATGTCATAGCAGTAATGCAAAGCTTTGTTTTCCATCTCAAATACTTAAAATACTTCACACTCACAGTAAAAACAACGTAACATCTTTTTTTTCTCTCTGTAAAGGTCGATCTTCTGCGTCAGAAACTTTCTTCGAGGCACCCAGAGCTGGAGATAAAGTCAGTGGATGGATTTCAGGGCAGAGAGAAAGAGGCTGTGGTGTTGTCGTTAGTTCGCTCCAACAGAAAAGGTACTTATGCTTTCAGTGTGAGGTCGTGTCTGTTTCTGCCACTCCGTAAACATGAGTGCCATTATGTTACGTAACACACGTGTTCTTTTATTTTAGGGGAGGTTGGATTTCTGGCGGAGGACAGAAGGATCAATGTGGCTGTAACACGTGCGAGACGACACGTCGCTGTGGTGTGCGACACCCAGACTGTCCAGAGTCACGCTTTCTTGAAGTCCCTCATCAGTCATATGACTGAGTTTGGCGAGGTCAGAACAGCATTCGAGTATCTCCAAGACATCGTGCCACAGAACCACACCCGCGATCACAAAGACGCAAAGGCTCATACTTCTACAACCAAACAGAAGGTTAAAGATCAGCCTGCCAGCAAGACAAAGCAAGGACAAAAGAAGCCGACTGGTAGCAGCAGTAAAGAAAATAGTGTCGTCACGCAGGACAAAAAGTCGCTGACAGAGGAAGAGCAGAGCAAGAACAGATATACTGAGATCAGAGAGCAGGTGGAGAGCTTTCTGAAGGATTCAAATCGAAGTGAACTACAGTTTCCGCCATCGTTTAACTCTCATGACCGCCTGCTGGTACACCAGATCGCGGAGGAGCTGGGCCTCGTGCATGAGAGTAAAGGCGAGGGGAAAGACAGGTGTATCACTGTGTCCAGGAAGCCGGTGTCGGCACTAGCTGAGGAGCCAACAAAAGAAGAAGAACAAGAAGTAGTGCAGGATGAGAAGACGGTCTCCAATCCCCAAAAAGAGCCACTGGCTCAACCTCCATTAGACCTGAAAAGTTTACATTTGGAGCGAATGAAGAGGGAGCAGCAGAAAAGGGAAGAAAATGCTCGACAAAAGAAGGAACAGAACAACATCCCAACAGCTTCATCATCAAAGAAGCCCAAGTCAGCTAAAGGTCAGTACTAGAAACGTCTAATTTTTAAGTGCTTTCGTGACCTATCGGCTCTAATGTGTTAACCTCTGACGTTTGTCTCGTAGCAAAGAACCGAATGAAGGCGGGCGCCTGCGACATCGCTGCTGCTGCTGCCCCGGATGACGACTTCGACGCACTCATCAGCGCTGTCAAAAAGGCCGATAGTGTGTGCAGTTTTGTCAAGTGTAAAGCTTCCGTGCTAACACTTGGACAGCTTTGCCTTTTTTGCAACAGACAGTACTGTCTCAGTCATCATATACCAGAGGTAAGACAGGAACACACCAAACAAATAGCGTAGCTGGTGTTTATATTTGTCATTCAAAGTGCATGGATGAGGCCAGGAAAGTTTTAAACCTATGTGTACTAATATTTCACTGTAACATCTGAAAAACCTCCAAAGTTTGTATTGCAGAGTCAATCAGGATATCTCTGAATGTTGCTTTGTGTTTGTCCAATCTCTGTAATCCTTTTTAGGTGCACGGCTGTGGAGATAAAGCCAAGTCTCATGCTCGGATGAGAATAAGCAAAGAAGGCGTTCTTTATGCCGGGAGTGGCAAGAAAGACAAATCCATGGACCCCAATAAGAAAGCCTACCTGCAAAGGAAACTGGACTCTAAGCTGAAAGACATGGCGTCACAGAGGAAACCAAAAAAAGAGGACAGTTGATAATAATAACAAATCAACGTAATAAATGAACTAAAAACAGATAAAAACTCTGTTCTGAACACAATTAAACAAATTCAAATGCGGAAGTCGTCTCATTTGGTCATTGGATACAGTTTGCAGCGTGGATTAATCAATAATTAAGCTGTGCAGGTGATCTCCTGTTTGTATTAGCAGCTGTAACACACACTCACACAGAGCCACGTGTCTACTCGCTGTCCACCCACACTGTTATCGTCTGAGGACAGATTGTCAGTGGGCAGGAGTTTTTCCCCTCACACAATCCAGGAGAGAAGTATGGGAAAATCCTCTCTGCAAATCTGTCACTGAACGTGTACATTGTTGTCGAGTCGGCAGCGTTGATGAAAATGACCTTCCCTTTGTCATAGTTCAGTTTTACTGTAATCCTCTCAGGTTTCTGCTTCACCACAAGCTTAGTGCGATTCGCAGTCTCAGCCCAGAATGTGTCTCCGTTGCTCAGGCTGATCACCCAGAAACCCTCAGCTGGATTGAGGAAGACGACACTCTTCCTTGTGATGGACTCTCGGGCCACTCCGATGCACCAGCTTTTCTCTTTGCCCACCTCTACGGTCCAGCTGTGTTTTCCAAACGTGAAGCCGGTGGCTCCCAGGACACACACGCGTTGTGTGCAGCGTTCAGGGTTGTCAGGTAGGACTTGTTTGGCGCTGACTTGTACACAGGTTAACTCTTCAGAGAACTTTAGGTTGGACTGGGCTGTGTTTGGATCCAGAGTGATGGGAACTGAAAATGTAAACGAAGTTCAGAAATGTGCTACAGAAAATACTTTAAATAAACTTTAACTCGAGTCTGTTCACCCACCATATTTGACGACGTCACCCATCTTCCTCCAAAGTTTGTACTTCAGTGATCCCAGATGCTTTGCAGAGTCAATCAGGATATCTCTGATACACTCTGGATCCTGAATGTTGCATTTGGCCCTGAAACACGTTGAAATAATCACAACATTGTCTTATGGAGACAGTTTGTGCTAATGTTAGCTGATGGTGTGGTGTGCATACCTTTTCTTTGTCTGCTTGTAGTCCTTAAGTCAGAAAAAAGAAGAAACATTAACAAAAAAAACTACATGTAGGAGCAAGAATATTGAAAATCAGCATTGACAGAGAGTCCACCCAAACATCTGCATGCTGACTCCAAATGGACAAAGTTTCAGTCATGGACAGATGTCACACTCATACACCAACAAAACCTCCAAAGAAGTGGACATTCAGGGATAATGATACATCAAATAAATGTGAAAAAAACATTAAGATGTATGTTAACAGAAGATCTCCACTCATGTAGCCATACATCATGTATATTTAGCCATGTAGCACTGTGGTGGTGATATTGTTTGTTGGTCCAGACTGGAAAATCTCCATGAAAGTTGTCACAGACATTCATGGTCCCCAGATGTTTTATCATGATAACTGTTGTGATCGTCTTCCAATGTGTTGAACTTTGTGCTAATTAGCAAATATTAGCACGCTAAATTAACATCCTGAGCATGGTAAACATACCTACATCACAGCACTGTCACTGTGGGCATATTAGCATTGAGCTCAAAGTACTGAGGTGCCTTCGAGCAGAGACTCACAGCTACAACATATTGTTGAGACTGGACAACTATCAAGTTAAAATATATCTTCCTTTTTTTTTAAATCTAAATTTGCTACAAATAATTCACATTTTAGTTTAATTTCAGATTCAGACATTAAGATGTTTGACATGAATCTGAAGAAATGTTGTGAAATATGATGTATGAGTGGACATTTTCTGATGAATTACATGTTTAATGCTTTCCTTTTGTGTACCGGACATTTTAGAAATATTTGCAGATTATATCTGATATATTTGATGTATTATTGTCTTTGTACTCCTTAAGACTGATACATTTTTGTCGGTTTTAATTTTGTACCTCTTGAATTGCTCATCGGTCTTAAAGTTTGTCCTCCTGTGGATGGTTTACCGCACCTGTCACCACCGAGCTCAGTAAACTAAATGAGTGGTTTGGAGTCAGAGTGCAGCTGTAACTTGTAGTGGTGTAAACATTGGCTGGTAAAGCACCTGTAAAAATGGCAACTCCTTCGCTTTGAGGGCCGTCTCAATATCGCTGATGGTGGAGGAGAGGGTACTGATCTGGTCCTTAATGTTTTTCAGCTTCTCTGTCATCACCTGGTTTTTAATTTCCTCCTCCCGTTTGAGCGCCTTCAGCCTGGTGTTTTCCTCCTTCTGCAGAAACTGATGTAGCTTGGCAAACTCCTCCTTAATTTCTTTCTCGGTTTGAGAAGCCTGGGCCTGTAATGATGAGAGAGATGGTGAGTCTCCAGAGGCAGTAAACAAAAGGAATGCTTATATGAGGTGCTGATAGATCTGTCTCTTCTCAGAAGTGAGGCGTGTACTGATGGATACGATGACAGGACTAACTTCTACCTGAATATAATTTTTTGTTTCCTCCCACTGCTCCTTTGTCTTGCTCAGTGTTTTGAACTTTTTCCTCAGAGACTCCAGCACCGCCGAAATCTCTGCCTGAAACGTTCACAGAAGAATCAAGAGTTCAAATCTGGAGCTGAAACTATTAATTCAATCAAAGTGACGGAAAATTAGCAATGAATCATCTTTCAATCAATCAGTTTCCTTACATTGTAAATCACATTTCTTCAGATTTAAGCATGTCATTATGGATTATTGATTAATTAATCACGTTTGGCATATTATTAATGACAGTGTACACCTTAAAAAAACTACAGCCACACACATAAGTCTTTCCTCTCACAGATAACTAGTTGAAATCTGTGTTTCTCGTGTTGGAGTGTACGTACAGTAAATCCCTTTGTTATTCGGCTGTTTCTATTTTTACTTACCTTTTTCTGCTGAGCCGCCTCCTCTACCGGGCAGCAGTCATGAACTTTATGCTGGCTTGATGTTTGGCAGACGAGGCAGATGGGCTTTTCATCGTTCTGGCAAAAAATGGTCAGCTTCTCGTCGTGAAGACAACAAAATTCCTGATTCCCGTTGCCGTTCCTTTCATTTTGATATTTGTCTGCAACCAACTTTAGCTTCAGATTTATAGGAGGCCTCGCCTGAACGGCCACGGTGCGACACACGGGGCATTCTCGACATCCTTTCCATTCCCAGAATTTGTGTAAACAAACTCTGCAGATATTGTGGCCACATTTTAGGAGAACAGGAAAGCAGTAAATCCCAGAGCACTGAGGACAAAGTAAGTCCTCCTCGCAGAGGACACTCGTCGCTGCCATCAGGTCTGAAGTTTTCCCCGTCAAGTGAGCTTACAGGAAAGCTTCCTGTTCTTCAGGTGTAGTGACTTTAGGCGGTGCATGGTTGAAACTTGTGTCAATGCCGGTAAACTCGTGCGACTGGTTGAAATATGTGTCAGGTGTTGTCCTTGCGCTGTACATCATAACTTTTATCTGTGAAGTATGAGGTCAAGGAAGAGGAAACAAACAAACAAACAAACAAGCAACGCAAGTACTCAACAGCAGCACGCTAATGTCACAGAGTAGTCACACTTGTGTTTGTTTTCAGTGCATTTTATTTCCCATGATGAAATGTTTCCATATGCGACACAGTACCACGGTTTGACTCGATGCATAAATATATTAACAATGCATTTTAGTCAGACTCTAACTCATCAAAATCTCGGCTATATCAACATGACGTCTAGAAAAACATAACAACTCTACATGTATTTAAATGTTGTGTGATCGCTGCATTAATCGTCTGAGGAAGGCAAAGCTCAGAGGCAAAAACAGAGGTAGTTTAAACCGTCAAAGATGAGTGGCTGTGTTGTCAATAAAGTCTTATTCATACGCCAGAGCCAAGAAAACACAAACAAAACAACAAAAAAAAGAGATTTACATTGACTGTACTACAGGTAAACAGACAGTGAATCAACATTATTTTGGATGCACGGACCTCAAACGAGAAGAAGAAGGAGAAGCAGCGGGTGCTGTACAGAGGTGAGGTCAAGTAGTGACGCGTTCTCAACAAGAGAAACATAAGTGCTTGTGCAGTAAAGGTAAATGTGTCGCCCTGCCTCTCTTCTCATGCGGCCAACAAACCCACATGCTGCGTGGAGAGAGGACACTCAAGACTACTGATTTTGAAACTACAGTAATGTGTGTATTCCTCGAGTTTGATGATTTGACTTTAATAATGTTTTGGGTTTTTTTTGTCCTTGCTGAAGCAAACATTTATCCTGTTTTCACCTTCCAACCTGAACTTATTGGTGTTGGTTTTCTTTTTTTTTTTGTACTTTCATGAATGAATCTCACTAAAAATAAATTTAATAGGAGCTCATTAAGCCATGATGATTTTGATTGATGTGGCTCCCCCACAAGTCATAACATATCTAAAATAAATTGAACATATATATAAGGAATATGAATGATAAAATATTAAGAAATACTACAATAAACAATGATGAAATAAGGTAATACACAGTTTCGCGGATACATAATTTGTAATCCAACTTTGTCGCTTGGCATTGTGAATAAAACATGCAACAATAAATGAGTTGGGGTGTTTTTTTTTTGTTTGTTTTTTTTGTTTGCCATTGTCCCGAAAAAATTACAATGCCTCAGCAAGTATGTCACCTCAATCTGACTGATCGAGATGCTGTTTAGTATTTACATGACTACAGGTATGAAAACGCTACATTAAAACATACTGTATCTCTTCCAAACAATTGACGAGTGTGTGATTGGTCAAAGAAGATCCTTTCCCAATGCTTCTCAGCAACATTATCTTGATGTCACGATAAGAGTAAAACAACCCCCCCCCCCTTGAAAAATGGACAGAAAAGGAATTTCTATGAACACGTGAGTTGATCCTGCTCCTTTATCGCATTGAATAAGGAGAAAAAGAAAGAAAAAAAAACACAGCTGCATGTACTTGTTTTGTAAAGACATACTAGTTTTTGAATGGTTAAGAGATTTTAGTTTAGTTTTATATTAGGTTTTACAAAACACCTCAAAGAAATCAAACTCTCAAAACGAATTAACGTGAGAATAATATGTACATGAACGCAGTAATAAATATTCCGTGTATGAAATCAGGTAAATTCAGAAATGGCTCTGTGCTCTGATTAAAACAAAAAAATAATCAGAAACTGTTGTGAGTAAAGATCAAGTGGATGTTGAGTTAAAGGTACTACAACAAACTGTGAGTAAAATTACAGATATGACTGATGATTTTAATAAACAATCTAATGCATAAAATAGCAAATACAAGTTATAGATGTTCTTTGGGCGATCCGTACCCCTCAGGATTGAAATTCTGCAACAAATGGCCAGTCGTCAGAGACAATTCTTTCTCCTTCAGCTTATATTGAAATGTAACCTCCTCAGTCAGCTGTAACTCACAGACTGGTGTCTGTCAATAAGGTGGATGCCCTGATTGTGTCCTCAGAGCCACACTCTGCGACACACTCTGGGTTCAGTTCAGCATCCTCTGCACAGAGCAGTGAGTTATTACTCCTCAAACATCTTCGGCACATCTTCCCGGAGGCTGCCCGCTTCTCTCGGATCAGTCAGGAGCCTGCGAGGCTTCCCGCCGTGTCTGCCGATCCAACACACAAACACAGTCTCACAATCACACGAATCCAGGCTTCATGGAGGACTTGAAACATTTGGGACAACCCTTTGTCCCGTTTGTCTGCAGACACCTGAAAGGAGAAAACAGCAGCTTTACATGGCAGTGTCGGACGCAAAAGGTCTGTTTCAGGTGTGAATCTGTGTTATCTTTGAACATTAAGAGTCTAAAAACATTCAAAGAAAAGAGCATCCTGTGCTAAAAAACACCCACTTGAGATGGAAAATGTGGGAACAGGGTAAGGCCTGCAGTTTTTGGTCCCTGTCCCCGATGGACTCTCCACACATGCCGCAGTAGAGCTCCAGCTCCTCGACACACTGCAGGAACTTCACCACCTGCTCTCTGAGCTCCTCCTGCTGCCCCCGGCTTCGATAAATCCCTTCGCTCAGGCAGTGCACCTTCAGTGTGCACAGCTTCAGACACAAAAGAGGGTCAGTGTCACATGTAGACTGTGATGCTTGTATGATTTCTGCGTTTGACTGCATTATTTTTACATTATCAATTAATCTGTAGATTATTTTCTCAATTTATCGAATGCAATGACATTGATTTTACGTACAAAACATACGATCGTTTATTAAACGTGAGACGTTGGTCTGGATTAAAGGCCCACATACCATCAGCAGTGTTCAGTTATGTTGCTGAGCTGCTCAGGCTGGAGCCTGGCACTTACGTGAGGTCACCATGTACTTACAAGAAGAGCAAACTTGCCCACAACAATTATATTGTGTGCATCATATAAAGAATATTTTAGGACCTTAAAGGCAGTATAATTTAATTTTGCATAGTGTGTATTTTTACTTTTGATAATTCAAATATAATACTTTTGCAGATTCACTCAAGTGATTTTTTCAGGACTTTTACTTGATCTAATTTTACTGTAATAGAAAGAAATCTTGGTGCAACTTTGTTTTTTTCCGAAAGAAATGTTTATTTGTTTAATTAATTAATTAATTTTCTCTCCATTGATTTGTCAATTATTGGACCAGTAGCTCTACTTCTGTGTTTTATCCCATTTCCTGTATAAGGAGCACCAGTTACCTTGTTTCCCATCCCGTCTGCCAGCTCCTGTGCTCGCTGCAAAGAATCAAGAGCCTGAAAAAGAAACAGCGAGACAGTGTGTGTCATAATTACGCCATAAAGCTATGATCAGGTCAGTCAGATTTAAATATAGAGATAGAAACCTTGTCGAATTCTTTCTGCACAAGCCAACACTTTGCAACTCCCAGGTAGACTTGCGTTTGTCCAAGACGGTTTCCAATCTCAGTCATGATAGCCAGGGCAGACTCGTAGCGAGGGAATGCTTTCTGGATGGTTGGAGGAGAGAAACGGCAAAATAAGGAAAGTGAAACATTTGAAGCTAAAATCTTTAAACCCGACAGGTCTGCGCAAAAATCGTGGCATCTTACATCAACGTCGCGCCTGCAGCGGTGTATGTCGGCAAAGTTTAGTAGGCACAGGGCCTGCAGAGGACGGTCACCATGCTGCAGTGCAATCTTCATAGATTCCTGTTGAGCGCAAGACGGAGAGAGACTTTTAGAGGACAGAGTCTGTCTGACTCCCTCCCTCCCTCTGTGATACCAAAGCTCTGCTCAAATCTAATTATGGAAAATCATTTTGAGCCATTTCTTTCCACTGAGTCGGTTATAATAATTATAAGATGAAATACAAATATAATGACAAAAAACTAAAAACTTTAAAAAAAACTTAAAACTAGATAATACCACAAAATTAAGTCTTATTAAGGGTACAAATATTTTATAGGGTATGTTTAATTAAAAAAAAGAGACACTGACAGCTCTAACAGCTCTATGCTAATGTATCAGTTTCAGTATCAGTATTTTTTCAAATAAACCAGACTGGTAAGTGATGTGGAACGTGTCACGTTGCCGTGTCACCTTTGGTACTCTTGTCCTCTGGTATTCTGATTAAGTAAAGATTCGGGCGCAAATAGTTTGTCCAAATGTGTTTGACAAATGTAATAAATCTGAAACGGATTCTGCTGTCTCGTTACTATACTTTTGCACTCGGAGGCAATGACACAAGTTATTTTTCACCCTCGGTACATAATTAGAACACAGTGAAGACTAAGGCCACCCTCTTCATTAACACCTAAAACCAGCGCCTCTGTGAGCATATTTTTGTCGAGGTACAACAGAACAACTGGCGCTCGCACCTGTCAGCAGCAGAACATCGACTGTATCTGCAGCTCAGACATCAAAACAGCCAAAGGCATCAGGGGGGACGACGACTTTGCGGGGAGACCAAAACTGCGACATTCTCCACAGAGTTATGCAGGTTTGTCTTGACGGGAATCAATCTCTGAGGACTGTAATCATGTGTTCGTTATAAAACAATACCTCACAGCATTCCATGGCGTCTGGCAGGCGCTCCAGTTTCCTGTAGGCGACAGACATGTGGTACTGGCTCATGGCGCGATACTTGAGGCTCCAACCCTTGCCATAGTCATTGACGAGCTCAGCTGCTTTGCAGGGGAAGAACAGGGCTTTCTCGTAGTCCTGTTGGCATAAGTTATTGATGAGCAAGACCTCTGATGTCTGACCAAAAATGGCAGCATCTTAGTCAAACGTCCTTTTTTAGATGGTACTGGCATGAACTTCTTGGTTTGTAAAAGTTGGATAACTTTTAGAAAACTTTATGATATGTGCACCTCCGCTACTATGAACAGGCGTATTACATGTTTTCTTTCAAAAAATAAGGTGACATATGAGTGCATTCTTCAAATGATACTTCACCACAATCCCATTGAAATCAATCCTCCCCGGGAAGCCGAGGGATTACTCTTACAAATCTCTGATGTCAAGGGTACTACATAAGCCCCCCCAGCCCGCCCTGCCCCCCACTAGCCAGACTACTCACTCCTCCCTTGTTTTACAATGCCCAGTACTGCGTGAGCTGACCATTGATGATATTTGCTCGGATGCTCTGCAGGGTTATCATACCCTGCAAATATAAGTTGGCAACATCGGTGCTGATTGCGCAACGAAGACACGTGTGCAATTGAACAAATGTTTCGCGCAAATAAAATACCTGAGGTGTCTGCAGCAATCAAAGTATTTTAGACCTTTTACAGCTCGGAAAATGTTTTTACTCGTTATGTATCTCGTGCAAAGATCGCATTTTAAAAACAACTGGTCAGAGATGATGCTGAGCACAGACAGGGATGTAGCACATTCAAATAACCAAAATTATCCTTCAGCTTGACTTGACTCAGATTAGATCATTGAATAAGGAGTACCTTAAGATGGATGTAGATGTTTCCCAGACTGCAGCAGACTCTGCACTCCAGCATCTTGTCGTCATTGTTGTGTGCATAGCGCAGGGCCTTCTCGTAGCTCTCCAAAGCCTTCTGGAAGACGCTGAGGCCCAGGAAGGCGTTGCCCATGCTAAGACATACCTGGCCATTGAGCTGCAGGCTGACGGTGGTACCCTGCATGTTTAAGCAGGTCTTACAGTAGGACACCGTTTTCTGGAAGTCGCACAACTTCTCGTTGCTGCGCGCCAAATTCAGGTAGCCCTCCGTCAGGTAGTCTGGGTCCTCCATTTCTCTGGCTGTGTCGATTTGATCTAGGGCATACTGCAAAGAGAGAGCGTAAGGTGGCTGAAAAACGCGCAGGCAAGTGGTGAATCGTAACGTGGACGTTGGGTCTTAAATTCAATTAGATGCAGGATAAAAGAAGATACGTTTATTCAGAGTCTACTTCTTCTACTTCATGAAGTCCTCATTAAAGCGGTGTGAAAGAGAGTGGGTGCTGCTTGAGTAAAGATGATTATGTCAACAAGACACCCCACACTGATACTCAGGTTGCAGGACACTTATTTACTCTGCATCGCATGGAAGCCACAAATTAACCCGTGCTTCTCAAGATCACTGTAAATGGAACTAAGAAGGTGACCTTTGACCTCTTTGAGTTCAATAATCGCTTGGGGCATTGTGGAAATGTTAAAGTGCTGCTACAGCGTGAGCTGTAGTAGACCTGAGCAGACAGGATGACATAAAATTGATGACAAATACAGCAGCACTCAATCTCACACACACAAATACGATCACACAGTGCCAAAAACGCCTACATGGCTATTTAGCGTCAGAATATTAGGAATATTATTTTGCCAAATTAAACCTTTAAATAAAGAGTATACTCTTCAACGCTGATACTTCTTACCTTGAGCATATCTTTATATTTTCCCATTTCCGAGTGAGCCGTGATCAGGCACCCCAACACTCGAAACTTCCCCCCAGGATCTGAGGTCTTCTCCAGCACTTTTGTCCAGACATGCAGGGCTTTGTCTGTCTGATTGGACTGATACAACCTCAGGCCCTTCTCTATCTGCTGCTTGGTTTGGTCCTGGCCCATCTCTGGTGCAAGGCGCCTCATAAAAATATTCATTCGTTTAGGCCATGCAATTTCAGTGAGGCAGCAAGAAAATAGATCCTTGCCATGCACAGTACAACTCCGAAGAAGATCCCTTGAAGATGATCCTCTGAGAGGTGGGAGCCAGAGGGCCTACCAGATCCCGCTCTCTCAGCTCCGGCTGTGCTGAGATGGAGAGGAAACTGGATCCACCGAGGTAAAATGGCAACACAGCAAGACCATTATCACCAGTCGCTTCGTGGAGAGCTGGAAAAATGCCTTCCCCATTTAACTCTGCAACGATCCCCTCTCACCATCAAAAATTCTCCCCCAGATTTCCGTCTGAAAAATGCCAAAGAAACACGTTTCCCGGCGGAGTGCGAGCAGCGATATCCCAGAATATCTACTCCCTCCACACCCCAGCGAAAGGAATTCTCAGCACCCCCCCCCCCCACTCCCCCCCGCCACCCCCGGTGTCCGTCCCCCTCCACCTTCCTCCTACTGCTGGCGCTACAGCAGATGGCCTTGTCACTCTAGACCATGTGTCCCTTCAGGAATTTTGTCCTGCCCTCAGCAAGCAGTCCCAAGGTCACTACAGCTCCTAGCGATCTACCTTCACACTAACCCTCACTCGCTGACCAAACACCGGACTACGCGTTTTTACATCACAACCCTCCGGGGCGTTAAAAAAACGCACATCCACAAATGGATCTCGCAGCACTCTCAACATGTGGGACTGTGAACTGTGATATGGGTTCTATAAACAGCTTTATTGCCCAACATTAAGGGACTGCATGTCAGATGGTGCTCGTAGCGGCCGTCAGTTCCTATTGGGAGTTCTTATGGAGGCGCATATGTGCCCCCCCCCCCCAGGAACCCCCACCCCTCATCTTGGCGTCAGCAACTGATGCTTAGAATAGTTCACAAAGTCTGACATGTTACTGGGTTTGGGTTTCAGCTGCACAGCCTCCTGCAACACATCAATGGGATCAAAGTTTTGGCCTCTCTGTAGTAGCTTTTCTCTTGTTCAACTCCCCTTTTTTCGCCCCCTCCCCCAAGGACAAAGCAGGCACCTTTACCGCCTCGCCATTCACAAGATGCATTACCAATTATGTCTTTGTTGAGGCGAAGCTTTTAAGTGCGCCATTTCTAAATGCATCGCTGTATAATTGCAAGAATGAAAGATCCTAAATCCCTGGTAATAAACATTATATTAATAGTAAGTGATAGTTAATGCATGAAGCCTAAAGGGCCATAAATATCAAAAACAAACAGTGACAGCGTGTAGTTACAGTGATATATTTAACATTTCTGTTACCAGTTAAACTTGGACATCGTACATCAAAAAAATACAATCTTAAGACAAGAAACTGTGAAAAATTGAAAAGTTATAAAACATGATCTGTTATGTTAGACATCTGAGGGTATCTGAAGATATTTAACCTACAACATCATGATACACGTCTTCACATATACGATATACCGAAGGATGTTTTGTGTTCAGTCGAGGTTTTTTTTTTTTTTTTTTTTTTAAACACCGAAGTTGTTCATGCGTGTCTACAAACGAGCAGTGCACAGGAAAACAATGTTGATTAGTTCATCACCGGTTACAGCATCATCACAAATTGTTTGACTTCTAAAGGGGTCCACAATGAGACACACTGTAATACAAGACACACACACACACACATGCGCGCGCACACACACACACACAGCGCTGAACTGTTTTTACTGGTCTGATGGTGAAGTCAGAATGGAATGAGTGACACAGAAACCAGCTGAGTAAATACATTTAGAGCAGGTCTCCTCTCGGGGATGGCTGAACAGTGAAGTCATGGTGAGTTATCCGACAGTCTTCCCTGATTGTCTGTGGTGAGTTAGTGGACCACAGCGTCAACATCCAGAGGACAGTTTAGGCCAAAACAAACTGCCAGTTTGTGAGGAGGATTTTTATACCCCTGATGACGGAGACGACAGATGTGGCAGGGTTAAACTTTAACGTGTTTGCGTCACCTTTCTTACATTTGTCCCGGAAGACGTATATGCAGCCGTTACAGCTGGCCACCTTCCACAGTGAAGGAATGCAGCTCCACACCTCAGGGAAGCGCAGGCGGGTGAAGCTCTCCAGCAAGGGGTTGTAGCACACCAGGGAGTCTCCCTCCGCTACGATAAAGATCACATCCATGTGGACCGCAGCGTGCATGCAGCCCGCAAACGGCAGCATGTAGGGTTTGATCTGGCACTTCTGGGACGCAGTGTCAAAGCACTGAATCAGTCGAGATGGCTTAGTAAAGAAGTCCATGTCGTTCTCCTCCCCTCCGAGCAGGTAGATGGTGCCTCCCAGGTTAACGCCAGCAGCCCCGGACACTGCAGTGTCCAGCTGGCTGGTCTCTGTCCACATGTTGTCCTTCACTGTGTAGTAGATGACGGCATTAGAGAGTGTGTCCTGCAACGTCTTTCCTCCTAGTGAGTAGATAGCGTCCTCAGTAGTGACAGAGACCATGGTATGGTGGAGGCGGTCTCTGGGCAGTGGAGCGCAGCGTTCCCAGTCCATCGTGTGCATGTTACACTTCCACATGCGGCGAGGGATGGACCCCCCGACCACGTACAGGTCACCCCCGTGTTTACAGGCTGCAGTGATCTGATGGCATAAACTGTTCTGACCGCTCACGCTGATCGCATCGTCCTCATCACAGTGAAGTGACACAGCCAGGGAGTGAGTCCGCGTCTCCTCTTTACCGATCAGATAAATGTGGACGTTCTCACCGATTTCCTTCAGGCACACAAGATAAAAACATACCAGACATCAGAGATACAAATCATGACAAAGAGACAGAGAGACAGACAGAAAATGAGATGAAAGAATGTTACCTTGAGATTTTCTTGAAGGATACAAGAAAACTCCTCTCTTTCCACCTTGTTGTGGTTTATCCATGACTCGATGGCCACTGTCGGATTCTGGGAGCTCGGGACTCCGTCTGAACACAAACAAACACAAACCCTTGTGAGTCACATTCATAAAGTCTCTCTAACAACGCTAAAATAAAATGTCACGGCACACAGTGATAACACGGATACGGTAATACCTTTGATGATGTCCAAAAGCAGACAGAGAGGCAGATTAAGAAATTCTTCAGTCTGATGCAGCTGGGCGAGGTGGATTTTAGCACAATGCTTGG
Source organism: Nibea coibor (assembly GCA_023373845.1). NCBI lineage: Eukaryota > Metazoa > Chordata > Actinopteri > Sciaenidae > Nibea > Nibea coibor. The sequence goes on along the minus strand of CM041721.1, from coordinate 18,112,589 downwards.
CTGCAGTATACAACTCCTGGTCGCTGTGTCTGTCGGCAAGCCACATCACCTGGGTAAAAACAGGTAATCATAAAACTGATACTAATACAATTATGACCAGAGTAAAACAGGCTCGTGAGAAATAGTGAATCACCTGCAGGCAGTTTTTGACCTCTACTGTCCGCGAGAGGAAGCGGGAGCACTCCTCAAACAGCGCAGTGAGCTGGTACATATCTGCCATCTCATAGGTGTCCTGCAGCTCCTCCACCCTCAGCTTTATCGTGCCGTGATAGATGTAGTCGATCAGCAGCTGGAAGACAGTGGCACTGACATCTTTCAGCTCAATAGAGCGGTTGTGGGACTCTTTGAGGTTGGAGGTGAACATGGAGCGGAAGAAACTGCTCTGCGCCGAGAGCACCAGCCGGTGCAGGTGAAACTCTTTGCTGTCCACGGAGACGGTGACGTCGGCGAACAGGCCGTCCTCCAAACACAGATCCATGATGCTCTTCACCACCCGGCTGGAGTGGGAGCGGTCGGTGAAGGTGTATCCCAGGAAGTAGTTCTCCTCTCCCACAGATCCTCCGACACTGAGGCCCCCCTCCTCGCTGGACTCCATCTTTGCTGCTGGCCTGACAAAGTCAGCAAACAGCACAGCATCCATTTACACTAATGCAGTCTGATACAACAGCCCGGCAATAAATCCTGCCTTCATTTAGGTTTTATAGCTTTATAGAGGGGCGCTGACTAATACTGGAGACATATGTGACAACAATATAACAACCGATAATCATTTTATAACATAAATAAGATTAAAAAAAAGAACATATCTGTTCAGGATCCCTTTAAAAACAGTTGAAAAAATAAACTTCATATTGTTTTTCAGTGCTAAATCAATTTATTGTATTTATGCACTGTAATTATTTGTCAATAATAATAAAACTACAACCTATATCGGCGTGCTTCATTCATCTCTGCAGCTCCAGTGTTTATTCACTATCATTAAATTACTGAATACAAGAAGGTTATGATGCTGTTAAATTGAATTGCAGACACTAAACATGAGACACCACAAAATGATTAAACACTTAAGACAACTTTCTGACGATTCGGGTCACATTTAAACTCCAGTAATCACGACAGCAGCTGAACTACAGCCGCTAATTCAGAGAACAAACAAGTGTTTACAGGCTGACGCTAAGGCTAGCTGCGCTATGTTTAACGTTAGCACGGCGGCTAACGTTAGCCGCTCGAGAGAAAATTAAACCGTGATACGGTGAAGGGAGAGTTACGACGAGGACATGAGGTGACACTAAAAAGTCGCGAAGCTCTAAAAAAAAGAGGAACAGACGCGCGTCGTTACCGTTATTTCCACTTTATCATCCAGGAGCAGCTGAACTCTTCACCGGAAGTAAATAAACTTTTTCTCCAGCTTTGAAGCGACTCACCGCTATCACCTGCTGCTGCCGCCCCCGTGTGGCGGAGGTGTGTTACTACAGCTGCCCTCTTAGAAATACTCACTTTCTTCTCGGTGTAAATAATGCTGCATTCTCTAAAACACCTTTGTTACAGTATCTGCTGTTGTATGTAATCTCCACCAGCTGAATGAGTTTTTAATTTTAAGAGGACAATGTTAGTTAAGCTGACATCCATCATGAGCCCCTCACCCGCTGCATGACACTGTGGGGTCCCCGAGCAGCCCCTTCAGCAGCAGACTTCTACACCCACGGTGTAAGAAGGAGAAGTTCTGCATGCCCCACCTGATCATGCTGTAGTTTATTTATTTATATTATGGCCTCTTTACCTATAGTACTCGTTTTGCACGTCTGTCTGTCTGTTGTTGTTATTGTATAGGCTGAAGGATACTTCTGTCTGTTCATTGTGTTTGCCCTTTTTTATTATATTAATAAATGAAATCTAATCTAATCTAAGTTTATATTACACGTTTGTCTTATCCAGGTACTCTGGCTTCCTCCCACAGTTCAAAAACTTTGCCAGTGGGTGTGAATGTGAGTGTGAATGGTTGTTTCTTGGCCCAAGTCGGCTGGGAGAGGCTCCAGCCCCACCACGACCCTGATGAGGAAAAGCGCTTACAGATAAAGGATGTTTGTCAAAATAAAGTAAAAAAGGTGAGCTATAAAATCTTAAATGACATCTATCCATCCACTGAATTTTTAAAGAAAATGTTACAACACCTGTGGATTCTGCAAGAAAGATACTGATAGTGTAAAACACACACGTGGAGTATATCACATTGAGTGTGATATCTATTAAAGTAAAGAGTTTTTAGTGGAAAAAAGTTTTTGTGGTAAGTAATTTCATTTTGGGGGATAAATATTTCATCCAGAGTTGCAGATACTTGAAGGTTAAAAAACTAAATGAATTAAATGCATCTCTTCAGATTATTAATGGCAAAATATCTTAAAACTAATTTCTTTATTGGACTTATTTATCTTGAGAAGGACCCCTGACTTGATGTCTTGATATCTTGTGTTACATTTTTATCACCATTCAACATGAATACACCTGAAGAAATGGCTTAAATGTTGCATTTTGAAGAGTAAAATGTGAAAAAAAGGTTAGTTGCCTCCGTTAACTACAAATCCTGCTCACAGTTACTGCGTACTGTGGATAAAAAGAACCAGGAATTAATAAAATTGCTGTCTGCTTTGCATTACAGCCAACTGGCTTTTAGTCCCTTTTTCCAAGGTGGAAAAATGCACGGTATTCGGGCTGAGTTACTTCTGCCTGGTTTCACAAAAAGAGAAGAGGGACAGCAGAGGTGAGAAGGATGTGATGTTAATCTGTCGCTAAAAAATCAAGAATGGATCTGAAAATACATCTTAAAATCTGCCTGCATGTCATTTTCTGCCTTTGCTTTGAGCAAGTGCTGCTAGGTAAGTAGAAACAGACGTTTGACTTTTAACAGGACTGCGATTTTGTTATATAATGATACTGCATGCACTGTTCAATATGCAGTACAGGGACAGTTCATCTGCAGTTATTCAATTCAACTGTATTGCAGTTAAACTTTAATACTTTGTACTTTAGATGTGGCTGCAGGCAGACGTCCAACTTCTCAAAAGCCTGGCTCAGGAGTTGCAGATGCAGACCTGATGTTTGAGGTGCTTTATTTATTTTAAAGTTAACCGAAGTCTGCATGAATATCTGAATCTGAATATGCAGATTAATTAAATGTCTTGAGTTTGTGATGGATATTTTTCTTTTCTATCCTGTTCATTCAGTTCTTGCTGGGTGGGCTAGAGATGGACCAGGACAACAACATCATCCTGCTCGACAAGGAGCTGGCGTCAATGAGGTCTGGGCGGGCTTTCTTGTCTCAGATCAATGACAACATCCCCAGAAGTAAGAGCTCCATGGGCCAAATGGTTACCTCACTGCAGGACAGGGGGAGGAGGCCGCTGACCCTGGCTCAGTTTGAGAGTCTTGTCCTGAGCATGGTGTACTCTGCCCACCAGGCCCATCATCAGGAGATAGAAGAGGAGCAGGAGGCGTGGGGTGCAGTGCTCCTCCAGCTGGCAAACGTCACGGTCCATGAACTACGTGGAAGTTATCTCTTTAATTATGCATGATGCACTCTGTATGAGTTAAAGGTGTACGCAATAAATCACCTGCCTGATGTTTACTCGTGATGAGATATGTGGTCAAAGATTTGTAAAATAAAGACTCAATCGTTAAAGAAATTAGATCTTTTTTATTACAGCACAGGAGAAAAACATCTGTGAGAACATACAAAAGTTTCAGTCTTAAGCTGATTTATAAAAGTATTTCTGAAACATTCAAACAATCCCTGAAGTTTTTGACACTACAAACAGTAAAAAAAAAAAATATGTACATAGATTTTCAAGATCTTCACTATTATCCAGTTTACTTCTTCTTCATCTGCGCTTGTTTTTGTTTAGTACATCCAGCTTTGGTCTTGGTTTTGGTCTTTGTTTCTTCCAGAGACGCCAGCTTCTTCTTAAGCTTTGCATCCACAGCAGCAGGACCCCTCCTGTCCCTGCTGGAGCGCTGCTGACTCCTCCTTTGGCCTCTTAAATTTTCCACTAAGGCTGAGGTTTCCTCCTCTTTGTTTTGATTGTCGATCAGTGACTCACTTCTATTCCAGACCAGCACTGTCACGCCTGCGAGGGAACATTAAGCAGCTTTAGTGGCATAACTTGGCCTCCCCTCGGAGAACTGGTTTGAACCAGGATCGACCAATGATGTTCTTCTGAAGAACTCACCCATTCCAGATCCAATCACATCGCCCATTGGATTGAATTTGTTGACCTGTAAATAAATGTTGCTATGTGTTAACAACTACAGCTTTGTGCCTTTCAGTTTCTGGTGTTTTATTTTAAACAGACTCACAGATTTGATCCCTGGGACAGAGGGGTCTTGCAGCTGACACACGAGCTCTGCTGTGTTGGAATCGAAGATGTCGATGGTCCTCTGATCTCCCGGGCAAACCCGGCTATCAGGGTAGCGACCCGCCACAATCAGGTCATAGACAGGGTGCCATGTGGCCTACAGAGAAATAACAATAGTTTAGTCTGACCAAGCATAGACTAATGACAAAATGTTGCTTCAAATACCACCTGGTCCATTATTACCAACAAATCACATGAATATTAATAATATTTCTCCAACAGATTCTTTCTACACATTTCAGTACTGATGCATCAGCCTCACAGACATTTGGCTGTTGCCGTCAAACCATGTAGAGATTATAACTTGACCTTTACCAGGCATCTCTGCATACTCAACAAAATAAAAAATATCTTTGGGCATAGTTTGTGCGACTTAACTGTGTCTGGTACATTTCTACATAAGTTGCAGATAAAAACCCGTCAAGAAGACACAGACCTTAATGGGTGTAAGATGCTGAAACTGCCTGTGAGGATGCTGGATGATGTGTTGAGGCTTCGACCAGTCAGAGGACGAGTAGACTCGGATCTCGTCGTACTGATCTGTAGTGAGCAACTTGGAGCAGTCCATTGGATTGAAATAGGCTGTGACAAAGATGAAAAGAAGTTAAGAACAGACTTGGAGTAAATGGAAAGACAAAGAAACGACACTTGTAGCTAATGATTGATACATAGAGCCATCATCTATCCCTTTTCTGGATGGAGTGTTACCTGAGTTGACAGCTCTCTCGTGAGGCAGTTCATGGAGGAAGCTCTTCTTGTCTTTGATGTTTCTCAGGTCCCAAAGTTTCACCGTGTGGTCAACCGAGGCCGTTGCCAGCAACCAATCACAACGGGAGTTGAACTCTGCATGGGTGACTTTGGCTTTGTGCAACTTCTCACTAAAAATCTACAACATCAAAACAAAAGAAAACTCTTTTAAACGTGTTAGATCTCATCATGCTAACTCTTTTTAATGTCTAAAACACAATACATTGAAACACTGTGCTAATGTAATCGACTTGATCGGGGGAATGGACACACACCTTTTGGCCGTCTAAACCCAGGAGTACGAGCTGCCCCATATTGTCTCCTGTCACAAGCATCTGCCTGCTTACTGACACATCAACACAGCAGTACCAGTAACTGTAAGAAACATAAGTGAATTTAGTGGATATAGCAGGTGAAAAATGTTTAAACTTTGGCATTAACATTAAGATCGCAGCATCAGTCTTCTTTGTGGTTTTCTCACCAAACATTGTGGTGATCGTGGCCACACTCTTGAGTTCTGGACAGAAGGGTGGGCGTACAGCCCTCAAAGCTCTGCATGGTCAACGTGCCCTCACCAGAAGCCACATAAACTTTGGAAAGGTCCTTCGGGCAAAACTTTATCCCTCCGATAAAGTCTCCTGCTCCGTTCTGTGCGCAAAACACAAATGCAGGCTTATCACAGGGCAGTTTTAGGACTTCATTACCACACAAGTGTGAAGTATTAATCCAATGAGTGCCACTTGGTAAGAAGACTGATGCTAGACTGACTAACTACAACCCTTTTTGACCATATCTTACAGTTAACAAGGGGGCTTAAGTCTTACTTCAGAGTGTCTGTGCTGGCAAACACTGTTAGAGTTGTCCCACTGAAATCTCGAAGAGCTGTCGTACCTCCCATAGACGAGGTGAACAGCTGAGTGGGATTTAACTGGTTAAACTTCATGTCTGTAACTGAGTCTCCAGGCCCCATCTGAGCACAGAACCAATAACAGTGTCATAATTTAGAAATTCAATACTTTACTTGCAGGAAAAGCAGCTGTCCTCTGCCTCTAAAAACATTTCCGGAACACCTCGTGCTGTTCAAGGATCTGGTAAAATAAGCCAAACCATTGTGCAGGATCTCACCCCTTGAATGAAAGTTTTCTTTGCAGGTGCCTTAAAGTCCCACAGATATAAGTCCCCCCCTTTGGACCCCACAGCCAGAGTGGTGGGGTGTGTGGGATGCCACTCCAGGCAGGTGATCCTGCGGTCGAAGGGGCTGGTGGCACCGTGGTACTGATAGGACGACAGTGAGCGAACAAAAGGTTCCTGCAGGCACTGAAAGAGACAACAATGTTTAAATGTCTAACTGATATATTCAATACTTTATTTTTTTTTTTTACAAAGTACGGGGACCCAACATGCACTAAACACTGACTCACTCACCTTGAAACGCAGGTATAAAAAAGGCTGCATTGGCATTAATGCAACAGATCTATTTATTTCAGATAAATACTGTAAGTTATCCTTTAGTATGTGCATCTATACAGATAGTATTTCTTGCAACTAATTATTGTTTTTGTCTGTGCATCAACTGCACTATAGTCTATACTGGTATCTGGCAATGAACACGTTTCTACATAACATAAAATGATGCACATATAGCATGCACACTTGCACAGATTGATGCACACAACATACATTTTAAACTGCCGTGTAACTACTGTTACTGTATCTGTTCTTCTTCTCCTGTACAGTCTGTACCTGTCTCATCTGTGAGTGAAGACTTTGACCCAGAGTGCTCTTGTAGATGTAGTGCAGGATGCTTCCATGCCCACTTCTCTTCTGAACTCCTGCAGACTGAAGAGGAGGGCCTGCAAAAAAACACAATCCAGCTCTTACGACGGGAAATGTTTCATGAAGCATGTCACCGTGTTGCTTATCACCTGTCAGGGCTGCACACCTTGTTTAGACGTCTCTCCATCTTTTCTGTCCCGTAGTTTTTTGGAGAGAGTTGGAGCAGAGTCGTCTCCGGTCCTTTTCTTTCCTTTACCCTTCGATCCAGTTGCATCTAATTGAGTCGGTTTCCTTTTCATTTCCCCCCCTTAAAAGACACGGCTTGTTACACGACACGACGCTCGACACTTCGCTTTCATCACCGAAGTTAACACAAAGCGCTTACCGGAGACTTTGAGTGTTTAATGCAGCCGTTTCAGAGCAGGAACTCCAGTGTTTATGACACAGCACCATCCACACGTGAGTGTGTTAATGGCTGCAAATGTGAGTGTTTTGTAACTTGTGTGTGTGTTGCAGATGACGGCCGGTAGGTGTCAGTGTGTGTTTAACAACAACCTCCGCCGACGCCATGTTTGGAGTTTAGGCTGGACTACAAACTGACGTCATATCAGCGTTCAGACTTTATTTATACGTATATTCTCACGTTTTCAATAAAGGTTTGCATAAAAAAATATTGTATCTCTGTATATATAAAAAACACATTTAGATACATATAACTCCTTAAACTATTATGATAAATATTATAATAATGCAGTTGGTTAATTACTAAATACAAATATTTAACCTAAATGCTAAATGCTAGTATGACTACTACTACTACTAATATATTAATAATGATAATTTAAAGTTTATTAAGTCACACAGCTATCAAAACACAAACACATGATATATTTATGGATTTTAAAACGATTGTGTTAGTCAGATATATTATACAAATACAGATATATGATGCAAATATTGCCTCAGATTTCATTTAAGTATTATATACAATTGATATATTGTATGTAAATATAGTTTAAGTATCATATGCACTTGATATTTTAAATTATTTCCTTGTCTCATTTATCGTTTTAAAGTGCTTTACCACCATGTTATAGACTTGTACTATTATATATTTCATAGTTTTAGAGATATATGGCTCTATATGCTTCACATTACAGTACATAGCTTTATATCTGTTGTCTTTGTCCTGGTGTCAGTTTATCTGGTGACTGTTGAGATGTTTTACATATTTGCAGTTTCCATAAAAGGCTCGGAAGCGTAGGCGGAAACACGTGACCAGCATCTGATTGGCTGCTGCGGGCTCGTTATTTGAAAAAGTCCTCTGGTCCGAGGCGGAGGGAAAGTTCAAAATTGTAGCATCAACAACATCGAAACTAAACTCAGCGGTTATCATGAACAGACACGCGTAAGTAGATGTTTAGTATTTGTTTAAGGCTACACGTATTGTGTTTATGCTAAATGTCGCAGTTTATCTCAGCTATTTATCCACGAAATCCAAACAAGGGAGCGTAACAGTAACGTTAGCCTGGGGCTAATAAGCCGTCTAGCCGGTAGCTTCGTTAGCACCTCCTGTTTATCGCAATGAAAGGCTAATGCTAATGCTAACAATGCACTGAGCTGAGAAACTGTGAATTGTTTTCAGGAAGGGTAAAACGCCCCGCAGGCCTCCCAAAACTCCTTCCAGCAACCAAAAGGACCCGGTCGGGGTGAGTGTCACTGAGTTTTTCGAGACTTGGCAAACAACACAAAGTGTAGCATTCATTACTTTCGAAATATGATATGCAAATATTTGGCACGCTGTAAGTGTTAATGTACCGCTTGCTACCATTTGAGTCGTTTTCCCCTCAAGTTAGCAATAGTAAAGCAGCAGTAAGTGAATAAACATCGTCCGTCTATGTGGATCACATCTGACCGATGTGTTTTTACCCAGGTGTACTGTCGTGTCCGACCCCTCGGTGTGGAAGGCGAGGAGTGCTGCATTGAAGTGATCAGCAGCTCCACCATCCAGCTGCACGCCCCTGCAGGCTTCAAAACAAACCGAAATGGAGAATACAAAGAGGTAAGACATCTAGTGAACCCTGGTTTGATGTTTTCCTCTCTGTTAGGGGCACTTAGAGGGGAAACTGCGGAGGCACTTGTCATCACTCGCACAATAGTCATGTGCCTTATCTGCCTGGTTTAAAAGATAAGGCCGGCGACATTCTGCATTGTTCTTAATGTAAACACATCCCATAAAAAGACCAAAGCACACTGGTTCCAGAAAGCCTGATATAACTTAGCCATAGAGCTTCATCAGAAACTCTAAAAATGAAACTCATGCAATGTTTATCTTGGGCCACTTCCACTTTCATGCCTCAGCCTTTTGTACCCTTGCACCCATTCAGTTTTTAACACTTATCAGAGTCCAGGTCACAGCAGCAGCAGTCCAAGTAATGTAGTCCATATCCACAAGCTCTTCCTTAAGGGATATCACCGTGTTCACATGCCAGATGGTTTATGCAACCCATCCATTGTTGAGTTCAGGCAGGAGCTAACAGAAGAACCGCTCCTCCTTTGCTTTTAAATGAGCTAGTTGAAGTGGTTTAGGGATGCATCTTGGACGCCTCCCTTTGGAGGCATTCCAGGCATATCAAACTGGGAGGAAACTTCATAACAGACCCTTATTTGTAAAAGCGAAATACCTTACTTATGACTGGGAAACAATGGGTGTGGTATCACAAAGTCTTGGAAGACGGATAGTACTGAGGGAAAATGAAAATGTGTTGGTTTTAGTGTTTGTATGCGGTTTGTTGACAAAACTAAATTATGTTTTTTAAAGCATTTCCCCATTTTGCCTTTCAGACACAGTATTCCTTCAAAAAAGTATTTGGAGTTTCAGTATCTCAGATGGACCTATTTGAGCATGTGGCCAAACCTCTTGTGGACGACCTCATACATGGAAAAAATGGTAACAATTAAACTATAGCCCAATATGGTTTACTTAATCTTGCTCAGGAACTGAGAACTGTTTAGCTTTGAGGTGAATAGTGGAGGTTGATTCTCTCCTCTCTGGTCATTGCAGGTCTGCTCTTTACGTACGGGGTCACAGGGAGTGGAAAGACCTTCACCATGACTGGCTCTCCAGGCCTGGGTGGCCTTCTGCCTCGCTCACTTGACATGATCTTCAACAGTATAGGACCCTACCAGGCCAAACGATATGTAAGAGAGAGAACATTCAAGAATAGTGTTGATCATCTCTTGTACTCAATTAATTCTTTGTTAAATCATGCAATTATTAATTAAATTTCTCGCTTTTTTCCCAGGTTTTCAAGACGGATGACAAAAATGGTATGGAGGTCCAGAATGAAGTCGATGCTTTGTTGGAGCGCCAAAGGCGAGAAAACAATTTGCCTGCTCCTAAAACAACTACAGCCAGGTAAGTCTAAATCCTGTGAAATACCAGCGTTCCACTACAGTGTAACAGGTTTTACATTATAGTTACTTCTCTGTTTTCAGACAAAAGCTGGATCCTGAAATTGCAGACATGATTAAGCCAGAGGAGGCTTATAAAGCAGATGGTGTGGACGAGGACTCCAGCTACAGCATCTTCGTCTCCTACATAGAAATCTATAACAACTACATCTATGATCTCCTGGAGGAAACTCAGGAGGATGCAATCAAACCAAAGTGAGTTCAGGAAAAGTAAAGTGAAAAGAACACAATACAGATATTGAAGTGTGTGTTTTAAGATATGTTTTTTATTTATTTTAGAGTACTCAAACATTACAAATGTTATATTCAGAAGTGTAGTGGATTTTAGAGGTGATTATTTTATGTCAGAGTAGCTGGAAGACAAAATTATTGTCTTTTCTTTTTACTAGGTGGAATGGTGGAGGCACACCTGTGCGCCAGAACACTGAGTTC